>JAZHEH010000228.1:6000000-6580000 GCA_036589455.1 Ateles fusciceps | reverse complement strand
TCTACTCTCATACATAAAAATCCTATTTACATAAGCACTGTTGTTCTGTAAACTGACCAACTGCTGCTAACCTTCATTTCTACACCCAGTAAAAAGAGATCAAGATTAGGGCAGAATAGGAGAGGCTCATGAGAACAGCCTATTCCTGAAGGCTTCCATTCCTGACAGTGCCAGGAAGGGCCTCAGAGGGAAAGCATCAGGGTGGTGTTCTTGACCCATTTCCTCCAGGTTTTTCCATAACAAACTGGAAACCTGGAGTCACTTTCTATAGCAATTCCTTTTGTCTAAACCTCATAGGAACAGCACATGGTGGCACATGCCTGTAACCCCAACACTTTGGGAGGCCAAGATGGAAGGATTGCTGGAGCCCAGGAGTTTCAGACTAGCAACATAGTGAGATCCCATTTCGGATTGTTTTTGTTTTTGTTTTTGTTGTTGTCGTTACTGTTATTTGAGACCAAGTCTCACTTTGTTGCCTAGGATGGAGCACAGTGGAGCAGTCTTGGCTCACTGCAACTGCTGCCTCCCAAGTTCAAGCAATTCTCCTGCCTCAGCCTCCTGAGTAGCTGGATTACAGGTGCACACCACATGCCCAGCTAATTTTTGTATTTTTAGTAGTGATGCGGTTTCGCCGTGTTGGCCACGCTGGTCTCAAACTCCTGGCCTCAAGTGATCCGCCCACCTTGGCCTTCCAAAGTGCTGGGATTACAGGCGTGAGCCACCGTGCCTGGCTCAGCGAGACCCCATTTCTACAAAAAATAAAAATTAGCCAGGTATGTTGTTACATGTCTGTAGCCCCAACTACTCAGGAGACTGAGGTAAGAGGATTGCTTGAGCCCAGGAGGTGAGGGTCAAGGCTGCAGTGAGCTGTGACTGCACCACTGCACTCTAGCCTGGGTGACACAGAGCAAGACCCTGTCTCAAATAAACAAACAAGCAAACAAACAAAACCTCATTTGCCCCACCCCTCAAGCGCCTACACTCCTACCAATTTCTCAAAGACTCTATTTAATTCTTCCCTAAGGATAAAAAAATTAAAGATTAAAATAAAGAATAACCATGAGGCCTCTGAAAGGATTCTGTAGAAGTGTTCCAATGTACTTCCCACAATTTGGAGAATTAACTTCAGAAACACAAAAAAGTTGGAAGCTGTGTTGTGCTAAGGAACATTTTTTTTTTTTTTGAGATGGAGTCTCACTCTACCACCTAGGATGGAGTGCAGTGGTGCAATCTTGCCTCACTGAAACCTCTGCCTCCTGGGTTCAAGCAATTCAACTGCCCCAGCCTCCTGAATAGCTAGGACTATAGGCACGCGCCATCACGCCTGGGTAATTTTTGTATGTTTGTAGAGATAGGGTCAGGCTGGTCTCCATCACCTCAGGTAATCAACCCGCCTCGGCCTCCCAAAGTGCTGGGATTACAGGCATGAGCCACCACGCCCGACCTAAGTAATATTTTTGATTAACATCTTTAGCTCAGCTTGACTAAGGAAGCATTTTTGCACACATACCAGAGTGATTTCTCTACTCCCATCTTCCCTATATAATGGAGGTACATGTAGCTTTAGTCCCATCAGGGGAATATCAAGCTGAGGCAGACATGTCCCAAAGCCTTCAGAAAAGAACAAGAATCTATGAATAGGAGAGTAGATATTGAGATTTCTAGGTTTTATTTTCCTTGACTTTATTGAGGTATAACAACAATCTTCTAATCTTCCAATAAGATACCAAATGGAAAGCTGATGTCTCAGAATGCATGTGAATACACTTACGTTGTTCTAGTAAACAAAACATTTTAAATTAGTCCTAATAATCTGTACCTTTTCTTCAAAAAATCTGCTTTCCAGTCTTCTAAGAGTCTCCTGATGTATCCGCTCTGTGTTTCTTAAATTCTCCTTCAGCTAAAATTAAAATAATAAACAAACAAAAATGGTTAATAAAAAATGGGGTTCATTGGGCATATTCTCAGAAAATTATCAACAAGGAAACATTTTCTGTTATATATTACCTCTTAATCCTAAACACACAGAAAAATTCTGTGTTCCTGCCTCTGAGTACCAAATTTCCCCTCAATCTTCTACAGATTGATAACATTAGTACTGTGGTTCCCCCTTATGTGCAGTTTCACTTTTTGCAGTTTCAGATAACTGCCATCAATGACAGTTTAAAAATATTAAGAGGCTGAGCATGGTGGCTCACACCTGTATTCCCAGCACTTTGGGAGGCCAAGGTAGGCAGATTGCTTGAAGGAGTTTGACACCAGCCTGGGAAACATGGCCAAATCCTGTCTCTACAAAAAATACCAAAAATAGCTCAAGGTGGTGGTGCACACCTGTAGCACCAGCTACTCCAGAACTGAGGCTGAGGTGGGAGGATCACTTGAGCCCAGGAGGAGGAGACTGCAGTGAGCGCAGATTGCTCCAGCCTGAGCATCAGAGTGAGACCAGTCTCAAAAATAATAATAATCATAATAATAATTAAGATGTTTTGAGAGGGAGGGAGGGAGGAACACAACATTAACAAGATTTTCAAAATTAGTATCAACATACAAGTTTATAGAAATATCTACTATCCCATTGTACGTGGAGATGGATTTTTCATCCACCATTAGACTCCCTCAAAAATCTATAAATTTATTGAGGAAATTTCATCTAGCTATAGATTTAAAAAAAAAAAAGAAAGAAAAAAACCCAAAATCTATAAATTAATGAAGTTTTCAAAAGATAAGTAGGCAGCACACATCACAAACCTTTAAAAGCTCATGTCTATTAATCCATAAAATTTGGGTTATTCTAAGAACTAAAGACATAGGCTGGGTGCAGTGGCTCATACCTATAATCCCAGAACTCTGGGAGGCCAAGGCGGGTGGATCACCTGAGGTCAGGAGTTCAAGACCAGCCTGACCAACATGGTGAAACCCCGTCTCTACTAAATACAAAAAAAAATTAGCCAGGTGTGGTGGCACATGCCTGTAATCCCAGCTGCTCGGGAGGCTGAGACAGGAGAATTGCTTGAACCCAGGAGGCAGAAGCTTCAGTAAGCCGAGATTGCACCATTGCACTCCAGCCTGGGCAACAAGAGTGAAGCTCCATCTCAAAAAAACAGAAACAAAACTAAAGATATAGGAAAATATTTCATTTCTTCGATGTTCCCCACAGTTTATAATAGTAAAAAATGAGGAAAAAGTCCAAATGTCCAACAGCAAGCAACCAATAAATAAATTAAGATATAGCTACCCTGGCTGGGCACAGTGGCTCACGCCTGTAATCCCAGCACTTTGGGAGGCCAAGGCAGGTGGATCACCTGAGGTCCGGAGTTTGAGACCAGCCTGACCAACATGGTAAAACCCCATCTCTACTAAAAATACAAAATTAGCTGGGTATGGTGGCACATGCTTGTAATCCCAGCTACTCGGGAGGCTGAAGCAGGAGAATCGCTTGAATCCAGGAGACAGAGGTTGCAGTGAACTGAGATTATGCCATTGCACTCCAGCCTCAACAAGAAGAGCAAAATTCTGTCTCAAAAAAAAAAAAAAAAAATTCAATAGATGCATGGAATTTCACTGAATAGCTATAACACACACACACACACACACACACACATATTTTTGGAGATGGAGTCTCACTCTGTCTCCAGGCTGGAGTGTAGTGGCACAATCTTGGCTCACTGCAATCTCCGCCTCCCAGGTTCAAGCAATTCTTCCGCTTCAGCCTCCTGAGTAGCTGGGACTACAGGCGTATCCACCACACCCAGCTAATTTTTCCATTTTTAGTAGAGACAGGGTTTCACCATGTTAGTCAGGCTGGTCTCGAACTCCAACCTCAGGTGATCTGCCTGCCTTGGCCTTCCAAAGTGCTGGGATTACAGGCATGAGCCACTGTGCCTGGCTTACTGAAAAAAATGTTATAGAAAATATTTATATGGCAGAAAAATGTTACAAGATATAAAGTGAAAAATAAGGTTAACAATTTGTATCATGACTTCACTTTTGTACAAATAACATCACTATTTTTAGATGTTTCTACAGTAGAGGAAAAAAGAAACTGTCAATGGTTATATAGTGTAATTTAAGTGATGGAGTATTTTTATTATCTAATTTCATCAGTCAAGCTAAATTTGTTGGAGTATTAACACTTTGTTGAAAGAAGACTAAAACTATTTAAAACATAATAACTGCAATCTAACAATCTATACAATATATGCTGCTTCTGTTAATCAGGTATATAGAAATCATTTTTTTCTTTTTCTGTTCTTTTTTTCAGACACAGGATCTAGCTCTGTTGCCCAGGCTGGAGTGCAGTGGTACAATCTTGGCTAACTGTAACCTCTGCCTACCAGGCTCAAGCCATCCTGCCATTTCAGCCTCCAGAGAAGCTGGGATTACAGGCACATACCACCAGGCCCAGATAATTGTTATATTTTTTGTAGAGATGGAGTTTCTCCATGTTGAGGCTGGTGTGAACTCCTGGGTTCAAGTGAAACACCCACCTTTGCCTCTCAAAAGTGCTGTTATTACAGGTATTAGCCACTGTGCACAGCCAGAAATAATTTTTTTTTTTTGAAATGGGGTTTCACCATCTTGGCCAGGCTGGTCTCAAACTCCTGACCTCAGGTGATCCACCCACCTCGGCCTCCCAAAGTGCTGGGATTACAGGTGTGAGCCACCGTGCCCAGCCACAGAAATAATTTTTTCTTTAAAATATATGCCTTGAAGACCTTTTGAGAATCTCAATTTAATTAGCTCTCTTTGTAATTTGTATAATGAATTCTATATACACAGTATAATTTTCCTCCCTAATGTATACCTCCCAATTTAAAATTCATGGGCCCTCACACCAGCCACAATTCTGTCACATTTGGGATTCTACAGTACCACCTTATTTTTTCCCATAAGCCAGTGTCTTTTGAATTTTAAGTCTTCCTCCACTGCCCACTTTGAAAGGTCTGAAATCAAAAAAAACAAAACAAACAAAAAAAGAAGGGTCTGAAATCTATTTCTCCACTAGGTGGCAACACTGTTCTTTAAAAAAGTTACATCACTACAGGACAAAAATGAGTATTGGATAACTAAAAAAGAAAAAAAGAAAAAAATTACATCATGGTCTACTTGAATATGCACAATTAGTTTTTAATTCATTTTGATTCAGAATGTACATCTATACATAGGCTATTTTAAGAGTTTGTGAAAAGTTAATTATGTTGATTCAATCTACGGCATTTTCATATAAAACGTAACCTGTATTCCTTCTAGAAAAGTTGACATTCTTTCAATTATGTTTTTAACAAAAAGATCCGCTCAACATTACTATGTATCTTATTTTTCAATGAATACAAAAGATAACTCTGTTCATGCCTCAAATGAGTGCAATCTATTAGGGGAGATAAGATAAACGATAAATAAATGTAGTATCAAGACAATATCTTTAGGCGCATAAAAGGACAGAAAAAAAGACAGAATGGAGCTAAGTGGTATAAAGAGATATAAAATGCTATGGAAACATACAGAAAATTATTACTTTTAAACAGACTCTAGGGGAAGGTCTCATGGAGAACATGAATTTTAGCTGAGCCTTTGAAAGACAGGTGGCTAGGCATGGTGGCTCATGCCTATAAGCCTAGCACTTTGAGAGGTCCAGGCGGGCAGACTGGCAACAGCGAAACCCCATCTCAAAAAAAAAAAAAAATACAAAAATTAGCCAGGTATGGTGTGTATGCCTGTAGTCCTAGCTACTCAGGAGGGTGAAATGAGAGAATCGCTTGAGCCCAGGGAAGTAGAGGCTGCAGTGAGCCATGACTGCACCACTGTACTCCAGTCTGAGTGACAGAGCGAGACTCTGTCTCAAAAAAAAAAAAAAGATAATATTTTAATGGGTAAAGATCTATCAGGACTATATTCCAGATAAAAGAAACAATGTCAACAATGTAACAAAGAGACAAGATTTCAGGGATTAATGAATACCCAATTTGGGTGAATTAAAGGAATTGTGGAGGTAGGTGGGTATGTAGTAAAAGGAGGTAATAATGTTCCCAGGTAAGTACAGGGTCTTGACTTTCACACTAAGGTGCGGCAACAATATTCTGTTTACAGTAGAGAAACACTAAAGACAACTTTTTTTTTTTTTTTTTTTTTTTTTTTGAGACAGTCTCACTCTGTCACCCAGGCTGGAGTGCAGTGGCATGATCTTGGCTCACTGTAACCTCCGCCTCCCAGGTTCAAGCGATTCTCCTGCCTCAGCCTCTGGAATAGCAGGGACTATAGGCACATGCCACCATGCCTGACTAATTTTTGTATTTTTTAATAGAGACAGGGTTTAGCCATGCTGGACACGCTGGTCTCAAACTCCTGACTTCAGGTGATCCACCTGCCTCAGCCTCCCAAAATGCTGGGATTACAGGTGTGAGCCACTGTGCCAAGTCTAAATACAACTCTTGAAGGACGTGACCAGAACTATGATATTTTAGGCCAGGTGTGGTGGCTCATGCCTGTAATCCCAGTACTTTGGGAGGCTAAGGTGGGTGGATCACCTGAGGCCAGGAGTTCGAGACCAGCCTCATCAAAATGGAAAAACCCCGTCTCTACTAAAAATATGAAAAATTAGTCTAGCATGGTGGTGTGTGCCTGTAGTCCCTGATACTTGGGAGGCTGAGGCACCAGAATCGCTTGAACCCAGGAGGTGAAGGTAGCAGTGAGCTGAGATTGCATCACTGCACTCCAGCATGGGTGACAGAGCAAGACTCCATTTCAAAAAAAAAATGTGGGCCAGGTGCAGTGGCTCATGTCTGTAATCCCAGCACCTTGGGAGGGCAAGGCAGGTAGATCATGAGGTCAGGAGTTCAAGACCAGCCTGACCAATATGGTGAAACCTCGTTTCTACTAAAAATACAAAAATTAGCCAGGCATGGTGGCGCGCACCTATAGTTCCAGTGACTCGGGAGGCTGAGGCAGGAGAATCTCTTGAACCTGGGAGGCGGAGGTTGCAGTGAGCCAAGATCGCACCACTGCACTCCAGCCTGGGAGACAGAGCAAGACTCCATCTCAAAAAACAAACAAACAAAAAAAACTGTGATTTTTAAAATTATTCCTGTAGCTGTATATACACTGAACTATAGTGGTATGGTAGTTTTAAAATATGTCTACAAGTTCTTTGACACTCCTCCCTTCAAATGATGGAAACTAATTCCCCACTCCTAGGAATGTGCGCCAGACTTAAGGATTCACTTTTAGCTATTAATAATAAAATATGGTGGAAATAATGCGATGTGACTTCAAAGGCTAGGTCATGAAAAAGACAGCTTCTGTCTACATCTCATTTAAATTATTCACTCTGGGTGAAGTCATCCACCAAGTCATGAGAACATACAAGCAGCTTAAAAAGGGCCCATATGGGTCAAGCGTGGTGGCTCACACCTGTAATCCAAGCACTTTGGGAGGCTGAGGCAGGCAGATCACTTGAGGTCAGAGTTTGAGACCAGCCTGATCAAAATGGTGAAACCCTGACTCTACTGGAAAATAAAATAAAATAAAATAGCTGGGCATAGTGGTGCATGTCTGTAATCCCAGCTACTTGGGAGGCTGAGGCAGCGAGAATCACCTGAACCCAGGAAGCGGAGGTTGCAGTGAGTTAAGATCATACCACTGCACTCCAGCCTGGGCAACAGTGTTAAGACTCCACCTCAAAAAAAAAAAAAAAAAACAAAAAAACCCATGTGAGGAGAGGTGTCCCACTAATCACCAGCATCAACTTCACAGGCACTTGAGTGTGCCTCCTTAAAGCAGATCCTCAAGCTCCAATCAAGCCTTAAGACAGATGACTGTAGCCCATGTTATACTAAAGTATTTCCCCCATAGAAATCAGCAAATGCTACAAATTCGTACTTTTTTTTTACAGAGAGCTGCACACCACTGTTCATATAATTTTTACCATGTGACATGCTATTTTATGCACTTTACATATATTAACTCATTTAATTCTATAACAGTTCTATGAAATAGTAACTCTTACTTTGTTTTACTTTATTTTTGAGACATGGTCTCACTCTGTCACCCAGGGTGGAGTGCAGTAGTACAATCACAGCACACTACAGCCTCAATCTCTTGGGCTCAAGTGATCCTCCCACCTAGCCTCCCAAGTTGCTGGGACTACAGGTATGAGCCACCGTGCCTGGCTAATTAAAAAAAATTTTTTTGGCCAGGTGCAGTGTCTCATCCTTGTAATCCCAGCACTTTGGGAGGCTGAGGCGGGCAGATCACAAGGTCAGGGGTTCGAGACCAGCCTGGCCAACACAGTGAAACCCTGTCTCTACTAAAAATACAAAAATTAGCTGGGTGTGGTGGCGGGTGCCTGTAATCCCAGATACTTGGTAGGCTGAGGCAGGAAAACTGCTTGAACCCGGGAGGTGGAGGTCTCAAAAAAACAAAAAAAATTTTTTTGTTGTAGAGGTGGGATCTCACTATGTTACCTAGGCTGGTCTTGAACTCCTGGTCTCAAGAGATTCTCCAGCCTTGGCCTCAAAAGTGCTAGGATTACAGGTATGAGCCACTACGCCTGGCTCAGATACTGACTCTTACTATCCCATTTTACAGATGAGAAAACCAAGGTATAAAAAAGTTAAGTAACTTGACTATAGTCACAAAGCTGATTCCAGCTATCTGTTCCTGGAATTCACCTGTGCCATTTATTGAATTATCAGTAATGTAATAAAACTATATTCTAAGCCAAGGAAGGTAAGAGAAACTTTCTGAAAGTACTTAGTGTTTCTCGTCCCCTGACCCCTAATATAAGAGCTTCTAAATTTCTCTAAAACTATCATTCATTAGCCTAAATATTTTTCTTTGGAAATCTGCTATTTTTGGGCCGGGTGCAGTGGCTCACACCTGTAATCCCAGCAACTTTGAGAGGCTGAGGTGGGTGGATCATGAGGCCAGGAGATCGAGACAATCCTGGCCAACATGGTGAAATCTTGTCTCTACTAAAAATACAAAAATTAGCTGGATGTGGTGGCGCGTGCCTATAATCCCAGCTACTCGGGAAGCTGAGGCAGGAGAATAGCTTGAACCATGGAGTCGGAGGTTGCAGTGAGCCAAGATCATGCCACTGTACTCCAGGCCTGGGTTACAAAGCAAGATTCCATCTCAAAAAATAAAATAAAATAAAATAAAGAAGTATGCTACTTTTTTCCTGGTATGTTCTAAGAACTTGTAGTTTGTTTCTTACTAAATTCAATCCAAAGGGTTACCTGTTGATAAACACAGGAGGATGTGTTGGCTGAGATTTGGTGAGTTTCCAAAGCAATCAATGATTAGAAAAAGAGAAGTCTAAAGTCAAGACCTTTGACAGCCAGTCCTACCCTGATATGTCTTCACCTTTTTCTCTTAAATAATTTCTAAAATGTCAAAGTTCTTTGCTGTCTCACAGGAGTAAATGTTTGTGAAGGCTTCTGCAGGCATTAAGTAGTTAATTCTAATTTCATTAAAAAAAAAAGGAATAAAACTTACATCATCTAACTCTCTCTCCACTTGGATTTTTCTCTTCTGGAATTGTCTTACTGTTTTCAGCTCTGTGTGAATCATGCCAATTTCTTTGGCTTTTTGATGGAACTGTCCCTCTAGTTCATTGATTTGCCTGGTATACTTTTGTTCCTGTATTCAAAAAAAAGGTAAACAAGTTAGGAAAAAGAACAGAAGTCCCACAGAGTTGTTTCATTTAAAGCCTTAATCCATTTGCGTATCTTCTTTGAAGAAATACCTGCTACTGGCCGGGCATGGTGGCTCACCCCTGTAATCCCAGCACTTTGGGAGGCTGAGGTGGGCGGATCATGAGCTGAAGAGATCGAGACCATCCTGGACAACATGGTGAAACCCCATCTCTACTAAAAATACAAAAATTAGCTGGGCGTGGTGGCACATGCCTGTAGTCCCAGCTACTCGGGAAGCTGAGGCAGCAGAATCACTTGAAACCAGCGGGTGGAGGTTGCAGTGAGCCAAGACTACGCCACTGCACTCCAGCCTGGCCACAGAGTGAGACTCCATCTCAAAAAAAAAAAAAAAAAAAATACCCCTGTTTAGGTTTTTTTTTTCTTCTATTTGTATATTATTTATTTATTTATTGAGACAGAGTCTCACTCTCTTGCCCAGGCTGAAGTGCAGTGGCGTGATCTTGGCTCACTGCAACCTTTGTCTCCTGGGTTCAAGCAATTCATCCTGCCTCAGCCTCCCAGGTAGCTGGGATTACAGGTGCCCATGACCACACTCAGCTAATTTTTGTATTTTTTAGTAAAGACAAGATTTCACCATGTTGGCCAGGCTGGTCTTGAACTCCTGACTTCAGGTGATCTGCCTGCCTCAGCCTCCCAAAGCGCTGGGATTACAGGCGTGAGCCAATGTGCCCAGCCCCCTTTTATTTTTGCATAAAGTTTTCATTTCTGTAAAAAGATACTAACTGCATTAAATAAGAAAAAATTTTGGCTGGGTATGGTGGCTCATTCCTGTAATCCCAGCACTTTGGGAGGCCGAGGCGGGCGGATCACAAGGTCAGGCATACAAGACCAGCCTGACCAACATGGTGAAATCCCATCTCTACTAAAAATACAAAAATTAGCTGGGCATAGTGGCACATGCCTGTAATCCCAGCTACTCAGAAGGCTGAGGCAGGAGAACAGCTTGAACTTGGAAGGTGGATATTGAAGTGAGCTGAGATTGTGACACTGCACTCCAGCCTAGGCAACACAACGAGATTCTATTTCAAAAGAAAAAATTTTGGAAAAGTTTCTATATAAGCTGATTGTATAGAAAGGAAAAAAATTCAGATGTTTATTAAAAAGGGGTATGAAAAGACTAAACATACCTTTTATCTCTAATATAAATAACATCCCAAACTAAGTTAAAATTAATTAGCTAGGATTCAAAGGGAGGGTGGTAAACATTCCTAATAAATAAAGAAGTAGGTAGGAGAAAGAAAGTGGTTGAGAAAGGAGGAGGGAGAAGAAAGGGGAAAGAGACATGAAAGAAGGGAGGAAGAGGAGGAGAAGAGGAGGAGGAGGAAGAGGAGAGGGAAGTGAAAGCAAAAGGACAGAGAAAAGGAAGGGGAGAAGAAGGAAAAGCCAAAAACAAAAATGAACAAAAGATATTAAAAGAAAGGCAAATGGCCGACAAACGTGAAAAAATGTCCAACCTACCTCCTAATAAGAGAAACATAGGCCAAGTTGAGTGGCTCACACCTATAATCCCAGCACTTTGGGAGGCCGAGGCAGGCAGATCATGAGGTCAGGAGATCGAGACCATCCTGGCCAACATGGTGAAACCCCATCTCTACTAAAATACAAAAAACTAGCCGGATGTGGTGGTGCGAGCCTGTAGTCCCAGCCACTCAGGAGGCTGGGTCAGGAGAATTGCTTGAACCTGGGAGGTGGAGATTGTAGTGAGCCGAGATCGCTCTACTGTACTCCAAGCCTAGCAACAGAGCGAGACTTTGTCTCAAAAAAAAAAAAAAAAGAGAGAAACGTAAATTGAGACTACACTGAAATATCATTTCTCACCTATCACATTGCAAAAATTAAGTTTGAGGCCAGGCACAGTGGCTCATGCCTGTAATCCCAGCACTTTGGGAGGCTGAGGCAGGTGGATCACTTGAAGTCAGAAGTTCAAGACCAGCCTGCCCAACATGGTAAAACCCTGTCTCTATTAAAAATAGAAAAATTAGCTGGGTGTGGTGGTGGGTGCCTGTAATCCCAGCCACTTGAGAGGCTGAGGCAGGAGAACTGCTTGAACCCAGGAGGTGGAGGTTACAGTGAGCCGAGATGGCGCCACTGCACTCCAGCCTAGGCGACAAGACACTTCGTCTCAAAAAAAAAAAAAAAAAAACGGTTTGGAAATAGACTTTGTAGGTAAAGCTGTGAGGAAACAGGCAATCTCATGCATGGTTCGTGGTATTATAGAAAGAACAGCCCAATATCTTTAAAGGGAAATTTTGCAGTACCTAGAAACATTATGTATTTTTCTTTCGTCTAGCAATACCACTTATAGGAATCTATCCCAAAGATATAATGGCCAAAATGTGAAAAGACACATACATGAAGCTCTTTACTGGCACATTCATTGTAATAGAAGAAGCCTGGAAATCACCCAACTATCCATCAAAAGGGGGACTGCTTTGAGCTTTATGTGTGTGTACCCCAAAAATATGTTGAAGCCCTAATTCCCAACGTGATGGTATTTGGAGGTATGACCTTTGGGAAGCAGTTAGGTTAAATGAGATCATGAGGGTGGAGCCTCCATGATGGGATTGATGAAGAAATCAGAGCTTTCTCTCTCTGCCAAGTAAGGATCCAGCAGGAAGTGGCCATCTATGAACCAGAAGAAGGGCCTCCACCAAGAACTCAATCATGCTGGCACCCTGACCTCAGACTTCTAGCAACCAGAAAGATAAGAAATAATTATTGTTTAAGCACCTCAGTCTATGGTATTCTGTCATAATAACCTGAACTAAGACAGGGACCATTTGAATAAACTGTGATACATCCACACAATGAACCATCACACAGCTATAAAAAAATGACGCGGGGGCGGGGGGGGGGAGGGGTGGGGGCTGAGATCCAAGATGGCCGATTAGGAGCAGCTGAGGATTGCAGCTCCCAGTGAAAGCGCGGAGGGTGAGTGGACGCCGCATTGCCAGACAGATTTTTATTGCCCACAGACCAGGAGATTCCCAGGGGGAGAAGCCCCACGGGTCGCCAGCGCGGCTGGTTTGGCCGGCGCAGCAGTTTTTGCCGGCGCGACTGTTTTCACCGGCGCTGCTGTTTTGGGCGGCGTCCCGGCGCAGCACGTTCCCCATACAAAATACGTGGGTCCGGGTGCCGTTTTAGCTGGCAATTGGAGCTCCGGGAAGGCAGAGCCGCCCATTCATCTGATTAAAAAAGGGGACTGAAACAGGCAGCCAGGCCAGGAGATTTCCCGGGCAAAAAAACGCCACGAATCTCCACGCCCGCGGTTTCAGCCGGCGCAGTGGGTCGCCGCACGGGAAATCACACAGATCCCAGCGCCTTTTCAACAGGCGGCTGGAACACCTGGGAGACTCTGAGGCAGGGAGCCAGGTGATCAGGCTCGGCTGGTCCCACCCCCACAAAAAAACAGCCATCGGAAACGCTCTGGATCGAGAGTTTCACAGCAAGCACAGCTGAGCCCGGGGACGGCCCAGCTCTGTGGGGGAGGGGCGTCCGCCATTACTGAGGCAGTCTGCCGCTACAGAGGTAGTTTGCCATTGCCCAGGCAGTTCTCACTACACCGGTATAAACAGGACTGCAGGGAAGTTCATACGGCAGCTGGGCGGAGCCCACAGCAGCTCAGCAAAGCCTCTGTAGGCAAACAGTGACTAGGCTGCCTCATCGCTGGGCAAGGCAGCCCTGAGAAAAAGGCAGCAGCACCAGGGAAACTCATAAATAAAGCCCTAACTCCCCCGGGACAGAGCACCTGGGGAAAAAAGGGGTTTATGAGTTCTGCTGCAGCAGACTTAAACGTACCTGCCCAGCAACTCTGAATGAACAACGGAGCTCACAGCTCAGCACTTGAGCTCCTATAAAGGAAACTCTGTCTCCTCAAGCAGCTCCCTGATCCCCACATATCCAACGAGTCACCTCACAAAGGAGTGCTCAGACGGACATCTGGCGGGTATTCTTCTGGGACAAAGATAGCAGAAGAAGAGACTGGCAGCAACCGTTACTGTTCTGCAGCTGCTGCAGGTGATCCCCCAGGCAAGCAGGGCCGGGAGAGGACCTCAGCAGTCCTACAGCAGAGGGGCCAGACTGTTAGAAGGAAAACTAAGAAACAGAAATAAATAACTTCATCATCAACAAACGGGACGTCCACTGAGAGACCCCATCTGAAAATCACCAACCACAAAGACCACACATAGATAAATCCACAAAGATGGGAAGAAACCAGCGCAAAAAGGAGGTAAACACCCGAAACCAGAACGCCTCTCCTCCTACAAGGGATCACAACTCCTCACCAGCAAGGGAACAAGGCTGGATGGACAATGAGTGTGATGAAATGACTGAATCAAGCTTCAGAAGGTGGGTAGTAAGAAAACTTCTGTGAGCTAAAAGAACATGTTCTAACCCAATGCAAACAAACTAACAACCTTGAAAAAAGATTTGACGAAATGCTAATGAGAATAACCAACTTAGAGAGGAATGTAAGTGAATTGATGGAGCTGAAAAACACAACACAAGAACTTTGCGAAGCATACACAAGTTTCAACAGCCGAATTGACCAAGCAGAAGAAAGGATATCAGAGGTCGAAGATCAACTCAATGAAATAAAACGAGAAGGAAAGAGTAGAGAAAAAGGGTAAAAAGGAATGAACAAAGTCTCCAAGAAATATGGGACTATGTGAAAAGACCTAATCTACGTTTGATAGGTGTACCTGAATGTGAAGGAGAGGATGAATCCAAGCTGGAAAATACTCTTCAGGATATTATCCAGGAGAACTTCCCCAACATAGGAAAGCAGGCCAATATTCAAGTCCAGGAAATACAAGAGACACCACAAAGATATTCCTCAAGAAGAGCAACCCCAAGGCACATAATCGTCAGATTCACCAGGGTTGAAATGAAGGAGAAAATGCTAAGGGCAGCCAGAGAGAAAGGTCGGGTTACCCACAAAGGGAAGCCCATCAGACTCACAGCAGATCTCTCAGCAGAAACCCTACAAGCCAGAAGAGAGTGGGGGCCAATATTCAACATCCTTAAAGAAAAGAACTTTCAACCCAGAATTTCATATCCAGCCAAACTGAGCTTCATAAGTGAAGGAAAAATAAAATCCTTTGCGAACAAGCAAGTACTCAGAGATTTCATCACCACCAGGCCTGCTTTACAAGAGCTCCTGAAAGAGGCACTAAATGTAGAAAGGAACAACCAGTACCAGCCACTCCAAAAACATACCAAGCAGTAAAGACCATCAACACAATGAAGAAACTGCATCAACTAACAGACAAAACAGCCACCTAGCATCAAAATGGCAGGATCAAATTCACACATAACAATATTAACCCTAAATGTAAATGGACTAAATGCCCCAATTAAAAGACATAGACTGGCAAACTGGATAAAAAGCCAAAACCCATCGCTGTGCTGTATCCAGGAAACCCATCTCACATGCAGAGATACACAAAGGCTCAAAATAAAGGGATGGAGGAAGATTTACCAAGCAAATGGAGAGCAAAAAAAAGCAGGAGTTGCAATTCTCATCTCTGATAAAATAGACTTTAAACCAACAAAGATCAAAAGAGACAAAGAAGGACATTACATAATGGTAAAAGGATCAATGCAACAAGAAGAGCTAACGATCCTAAATATATACGCACCCAATACAGGAGCACCCAGATACATAAGGCAAGTTCTCAATGACTTACAAAGAGACTTAGATTCCCACACAATAATAGTGGGAGACTTGAACACCCCGTTGTCAATGTTAGACAGATCAACAAGACAGAAAATTAACAAGGATATCCAGGACTTGAACTCACACCTGGATCAAGCAAACCTAATAGACATTTACAGAACTCTCCACCCCAAATCCACAGAATATACATTCTTCTCAGCACCACATCACACCTACTCTAAAATTGACCACATAATTGGAAGTAAATCACTCCTCAGCAAATGCAAAAGAACAGAAATCATAACAAACAGTCTCTCAGACCACAGTGCAATCAAGTTAGAACTCAGAACTCAGAAACTGACTCAGAACCACACAGCTTCATGGAAACTGAACAACTGGCTCTTGAATATTGACTGGATAAACAATGAAATGAAGGCAGAAATGAAGATGTTCTTTGAAACCAACGAGAACGAAGACACAACATACCAGAATCTCTGGGACACATTTAAAGCAGTCTCTAGAGGAAAGTATATAGCAATAAATGCCCACATGAGAAGCAAGGAGAGATCTAAAATTGACACCCTATCATCAAAATTGAAAGAGCTAGAGGAGCAAGATCAAAAAAACTCAAAACCTAGCAGAAGACAAGAAATAACTAAGATCAGAGCAGAACTGAAGGAGATAGAGACACGAAAAACTCTTCAAAAAATCAACAAATCCAGGAGCTGGTTTTTTGAAAAGGTCAACAAAATAGACAGACCACTAGCCAGATTAATAAAAAAGAAAAGAGAAAATAATCAAATAAATGCAATAAAAAACGATAAAGGGGGATATCACCACAGATTCCACAGAAATTCAAACCATCATCAGAGATTATTACAAACAACTCTATGCACATAAACTAGTAAACCTGGAAGAAATGGATAAATTCCTGGACACATGCATCCTCCCAAGCCTAAACCAGGAAGAAGTCGAAACCCTGAATAGACCAATAACAAGGTCTGAAGTTGAGGCAGCAATTAAGAGCCTACCACCCAAAAAAAGCCCAGGTCCAGATGGGTTCACAGCCGAATTCTACCAGACATACAAAGAGGAGCTGGTACCATTCCTTTTGAAACTATTCCAAACAATCCAAAGAGAGGGAATCCTTCCTAAATCATTTTATGAGACCAACATCATCCTGATACCAAAACCTGGCAGAGACTCAGCAAGAAAAGAAAACTTCAGGCCAATATCCATGATGAACATAGATGCAAAAATCTTCAATAAAATACTGGCAAACCGATTGCAACAGCACATCAAAAAGCTTATCCACCATGATCAAGTAGGCTTCATCCCGGGGATGCAAGGCTGGTTCAACATACGCAAATCTATAAACATAATCCACCACATAAACAGAACCAAAGACAAAAACCACATGATTATCTCAATTGATGCAGAGAAGGCCTTTGACAAAATTCAACAGCCCTTTATGCTAAAAACTCTCAATAAACTAGGTATTGATGGAACGTATCTCAAAATGATAAAAGCTATTTACGACAAACCAACAGCCAATATCATACTGAATGGGCAAAAACTAGAAGCATTCCCTTTGAAATCTGGCACTAGACAAGGATGTCCTCTCTCACCACTCCTATTCAATATAGTACTGGAAGTTCTAGCCAGAGCAATCAGGCAAGAAAAAGAAATAAAGGGTATTCAAATAGGAAAGGAGGAAGTCAAATTGTCTCTATTTGCAGACGATATGATTGTATATCTAGAAAACCCCATCGTCTCAGCCCAAAATCTCCTGAAACTGATAAGCAACTTCAGCAAAGTCTCAGGATATAAAATCAATGTGCAAAAATCACAAGCATTCCTATACACCAATAACAGACTTAAAGACAGCCAAATCAAGAACCAACTGCCATTCACAATCGCTACAAAGAGAATAAAATACCTAGGAATACAACTAACAAGGAACGTAAAGGACCTCTTCAAGGAGAACTACAAACCACTGCTCAATGAAATAAGAGAGGACACAAACAGATGGAGAAATATTCCATGTTCATGGCTAGGAAGAATCAATATTGTCAAAATGGCCATACTGCCCAAAGTAATTTACAGATTCAATGCTATCCCTATCAAGCTACCAATGACCTTCTTTGAAGAACTGGAAAAAACCACCTTAAACTTCATATGGAACCAAAAGAGAGCCCGCATAGCCAAGTCAATTCTAAGCAAAAAGAACAAAGCTGGAGGCATCACACTCCCGGACTTCAAATTATACTACAAAGCTACAGTAATCAAAACAGCATGGTACTGGTACCAAAACAGAGATATAGACCAATGGAACAGGACAGAGACCTCTGATGCAACACAACACATCTACAACCACCTGATCTTTGACAAACCTGACAAAAACAAACAATGTGGAAGCGAGTCCCTGTTTAATAAATGGTGTTGGGAAAACTGGCTAGTCATGTGCAGAAAGCAGAAGCTGGACCCCTTCCTGACACCTTACACTAAAATTAACTCCAGATGGATTAAAGACTTAAACATAAGACCTAACACCATAAAAACCCTAGAAGAAAATCTAGGCAAAACCATTCAGGACATAGGTGTAGGCAAGGACTTCATGACCAAAACGCCAAAAGCAGTGGCAACAAAAGCCAAAATAGACAAATGGGACCTAATCAAACTCCATAGCTTCTGCACAGCAAAAGAAACAGTCATTAGAGTGAATCGGCAACCAACAGAATGGGAAAAAATTTTTGCAGTCTACCCATCTGACAAAGGGCTGATAACCAGAATCTACAAAGAACTGAAACACATTTACAAGAAAAAAACAAACAAGCCCATTCAAAAGTGGGCGAAGGATATGAACAGACACTTTACAAAAGAAGACATACATGAAGCCAACAAACATATGAAAAAATGCTCATCATCACTGGTCATTAGAGAAATGCAAATCAAAACTACATTGAGATACCATCTCACGCCAGTTAGAATGGCGATCATTAAAAAATCTGGAGACAACAGATGCTGGAGAGGATGTGGAGAAATAGGAACGCTTTTACACTGTTGGTGGGAGTGTAAATTAGTTCAACCATTGTGGAAGACAGTGTGGCGATTCCTCAAGGACCTAGAAATAGAAATTCCATTTGATCCAGCAATCCCATTACTGGGTATATATCCAAAAGACTATAAATCGTTCTACTATAAGGACACATGCACACAAATGTTCATTGCAGCACAGTTTACAATAGCAAAGACCTGGAACCAACCCAAATGCCCATCGATGATAGACTGGACAGGGAAAATGTGGCACATATACACCATGGAATATTATGCAGCCATCAAAAACGATGAGTTCGTGTCCTTTGTAGGGACATGGATGAACCTGGAAACCATCATTCTCAGCAAACTGACACAGGAACAGAAAATCAAACACCGCATGTTCTCACTCATAGGCGGGTGTTGAACAATGGGAACACATGGACACAGGGAGGGGAGTATCACACACTGGGGTCTGTCGGGGGAAAAAGGGGAGGGATAGTGGGGGGGTGGGGAGTTGGGGAGGGATAGCATGGGGAGAAATGCAGATATAGGTGATGGGGAGAAGGCAGCAAATCACACTGCCATTGTGTACCTATGCAACAATCTTCCTTTTTTTTTAGGGATAGAGGGGAGAAATGCCAGATATAGGTGATGGGGAGGAAGGCAGCAAATCACACTGCCACGTGTGTACCTATGCAACAATCTTCCATGTTCTTTACATGCACCCCCAAACCTAAAATGCAATAAATAAAATAAAATAAAAAAAAAAAGAATGACGCCAAGTATGGTGGCCCACACCTGTAATCCCAGCACTTTGAGAAGCCAAGCTAGGAGGACTGCTTGAGGCCAGGAGTGTTACCACCTGGGTAACACAGTAAGATCCCATCTCTATAAAAAATACAAAAATTAGCTAGATGTGGTGGTACTCGCCTATAGTTCCAGCTACTCTGGAGGCTGAGGTGGGAGGATTGAGGATCTCTTGAGCCCAGCAGTTTGAAGTTACAGTGAGCCATAATTGTGTCACTGCACTCCAGCTTGGGCAACAGAGGGAGACCCTGTATCAAGAAAGAAAAAACACACACACAAAATTTAAAAAAAAAAAAAAAAAAAAAAAGCAGCTACAGGTCTATGCATATTGCATGCTACCTTTAATCTAAGAAAATTATATATATAACCCATATTATACATATAAAATCTCTCCCCCCATATATATAAAAATACACACATATATATGTTTATGACTTTTTTTCAGCTTTTCCTGTAAGGCAATGATTTTTTTAGCAACTTTTTTCTTTTTTCTTTTTTGAGACAGAGTCTTGTTCCGTTGCCAGGCACCAGGCGGGAGGGCAGTGGCGCGATCTCGGCTCACTGCAACCTCTGCCTCCCAGGTTCAAGTGATTCTCCAGCCTCAGCCTCCCGAGTAGCTGGGAGTACAGGCATGCACCACCATGCCCAGCTAATTTTTGTATTTTTAGAAGAGACGGGAGTTTCACCACGTTGGCCAGGATGGTCTCGATCTCTTGACCTCGTGATCTGCCCACCTCGGCCTCCCAAAGTGCTGGGATTACAGGCCTGAGCTACCGTGCCAGGCCAACTTTTTTCTTAATGAGAAGATAAAACACAAAATAAGGCCAGGCGCAGTGGCTCAGGCCTGTAATCCCAGCACTTTGGGAGGCCGAGGCAGGTGGATCACTTGAGGTCAGGAGTTCGAGACCAACCTGGCCAACATGGTAAAACCCCATCTCTTCTAAGAATACAAAAATTAGCGGGGCATGGTGGCACGTGTCTGTAATCCCAGCTACGTGGGAGCCTGAGGCAGGAGAATCGCTTGAACCCGGGAGGCGGAGGTTGCAGTGAGCTGAGATTGCACCATTGCACTCCAGTCTGGGCAACAGGGCAAGACTCTGCCTCAAAAAAAAAAAACACACACACACACACACACAAAATAAATAAATGGTTATCTATAGGGAGAGGGAGAAGATAGAAGTTGGATTTCTTGGCATGTAACTTGTTTTGCAGACTTTGGATCCATGTAAATATTTTTCATGATTATTACATAATTTTATAGGCAAAACTAATTTTTTAAAAAGCAACCTCTAAGTCGGGTGTGGTGATATATGCCTGTAGTCCTTGCTACTGGGGAGGCTGAGGCAAGAATAACTGCTTGAGGCCAGGAGTTCAAGACCTGCCTGTATTAGAGTAAATAAGCTGCTATTAAAAAAAAAAAAAAAAAAAAAAAAAAAAGACCAGCCTGGGCAACACAGCAAAACCTTCATCTCTAAAAAAAATTAAGTAAATACAGTAAAATAAAAAAATTAACAGCAACCTCTAAAAATCAAAAGCAAAATGTGGTGTTGAGTTGGTGGCATAACCTCATAGAAAAATTTTCAAATGGTTCTTAAACATTGCAATTTTATCATAGATCCTTATCGGTATATATCCTAATGAAGAAAGTGCCCACCAAAATCCTAAACTGTTTCCAGTAATTTATTTTCGGTGGTAATATTAGTATTCTGAGATTGATATACTGGGGTTTAAGCAACTAGGTAATTATACTGGTGTCAGTAAGAATAAGGACTTTTGGGCCAGGCTCAGTGGCTCACGCCTGTAATCCCAGCACTTTGGGAGGCCGAGGTGGGTGGATCATGAGGTCAAGAGATTGAGACCATCCTGGTCAACATGGTGAAACCCCGTCTCTACTAAAAATACAAAAATTAGCTGGGCATGGTGGCGCATGCCTGTAGTCCCAGCTACTCAGGAGGCTGAAGCAGGAGAATTGCTTGAACCCAGGAGGCGGAGGTTGCAGTAAGCTGAGATCGTGCCATTGCACTCCAGCCTGGGTAACAAGAGCGAAACTCCGTCTCAAAAAAAAAAAAAAAGAATAAGGACTTTTGGCAAGAGAAACAGGAGATACAGATAAAGTTAAGTAAAAACCCTGTATTCCTGCATCTAAACTGAAAGTATTAGTTATGGAGTCATGATCTATTTCAATATTTAAAAAACTTATATTTCCTAGCTCCATCCACTGAAAAACCCTAGAAACAATAACAAATTCAGTATCAGGAAACAATCTTAATATTATATGGTTTTTTACAATAACATATTTTTATAAATATGTTGTATTTAAACATTTTTTTTGTTTTGAGATGGAGTTTCCCTCGTCACCCAGGCTGGAGTACAATGGCACGATCTCAGCTCACTGCAACCTCCGCCTCCCAGGTTCAAGAGATTCTCTTGACTCAGCCTTCTTAGTAGCTGGGTTTACAAGCATGTGCTACCATGCCTGGCTAATTTTTGTGTTTTTAGTAAAGACAGGGTTTCACTATGTTAGCCAGGCTGGTCTCAAACTCCTGACCTTGGGTGATCTGCCTGCCTTGGCCTCCCAAAGTGCTGGGATTACAGGCAAGAGCCACCATGCCCAGCTTTGTTTTTGAACTTCTTTTTTTTTTTTTTTTTTTTTTTTGAGACAGAGTCTTGCTCTGTCACCAGGCTGGAGAGCAGTGGCGCAAGCTCGGCTCACTGCAACCTCCGCCTCCTGGGTTCAAGCAATGCTCAGGCCTCAGCCTCCCAAGTAGCTGGGACTACAGGCGCACACCACCACGCCTAGCTGATTTTTTTTTTTTTTTTTAGTAGAGACGGGGTTGCACCGAATGGCCAGGATGGTCTCAATCTCTTGACCTCATGATCCACCCGCCTCAGCCTCCCAAAGTGCTGGGATTACAGGCGTGAGCCACCACGCCTGGCCTGAACTTCTATACAATTAAGCTTTAAGGTGATTAAGCTGCCCAGAGAACTTATTCATTCACTGTCATTGAGTGTTAAATACTTGAGCTTGCCAGAAACCTGACCACCCAGTAAGTAGAGTATTAGTATACATAGATAACTCACCAATTTTTCCTTCTCCTCTTGGGCTTTTTCCTTTGTTTCTTTTAATTGTTGTTTCAGTTTTTCAATCTGTTGCAAATCAAAATACAGGGTCAGGAAGGTAGAGAAACTGCTCTATGTCTACCTTTACTAAGTAGACTAATTTCACACAATACAAAAACCAATATGGCAGGAGAGGTGAGTGAGGTGGGAAGAGAAGAGGGGGATAAGAAATTACCCATACCTTCAACCTGCTATTTCTAAATAGTTTCTAAAACCTGGCTATCATCAGTTTTTAAAACCTGGCTATCATCAGAATTACCTGGACAACTTTTTTTTTAATTATGTTAAAAAAAAAAAGCAACATTATATTTACCATCTTAACATATAAACATATAGTTCAGTAGTGTTAAGTATATTCACATTGTTGTGCAACAAAGCTCTAGAACTTTTCATTTTACAAAACTGAAACTATGGCCGGGTGAGGTGGCTCATGCCTGTAACCCCAGCACTTTGGGAGGCCAAGGCAGGCGGATCACGAGGTCAAGAGATCAAGACCAGCCTGACCAATGTGGTGAAACCCCAACTCTATTAAAAATACAAAAATTAGCTGGGTGTAGTGTTGGGCACCTGTAGTCCCAGCTACTCGGGAGGCTGAAGCAAGAGAATCGCTTGAACCCAGGAGGCGGAGGTTGCATCGAGTCGAAATTGCACCACTGCACTCCAGCCTGGACAGAGGGAGACTCTATCTCAAAAAAACTAAACAAAACTGAAACTATAGCCAGTAAATCCCAATTTCCCCTTACCTCTCCCCCAGCCCTTGGCAATCATCCTCTACTTTCCGATTCTATAATTCTGACTACTTTGGATACTTCTTGAGTGGAGTCATATGTTATTTGCCCTTTGGTGACTGGCTTATTTCATTAAGCATAATGTTCTTGAGTTTCATTCACGTCATAAGATGTGACAGGATTTCCTTTAAGGCTGCATAATATTGCACCACATGCATACACCTTTTCTTTATCCATTCATCCCATTGATGGATAATTTGGGTTGCTTCCACCACTTGGCTGTTGTGAATAGTGCTGCAATGTATATGGATTTGTAAATATGTCTTCAAGATTGTGCTCTGGGCTGGGCATGGTGGCTCATGCCTTTAATCCCAGCAATTTGGAAGGCCGAGGTAGGTGGACTGCTTGAGCTCAGGAGTTCAAGACCAGCCTGAGCAACATGGCAGAACCCCATCTCTACTAAGAAATAAAAACATTAGCCAGGTGGCACCTATAATCCCAGCTAGACCCTGGGAGGTGAAAGTACAGTGAGCTGAGATCACGCCACTGCACTCCAACCTGGGTGACAGAGTGAGACCCTGTCTCAACAACAAAGATCTTGTTTTGAATTGTTTTGGATATATTAAATATATCCAGAAGTGAGATTAGTAATTCTATTTTTAATTTTTTGAGGAACTTCCATACTGTTTTCCATAATCACTACAACAGTGTACAGTCTCACCAACAGTGCACAAGTATTCTAATACCTCCACATCCTTCCCAATACTTGTTATTTCCTGTTTTATTGATAGCAGCCATTCTTATTATTTATTTTATTATTTTTGAGACGGAGTCCCTCTCTGTCACCCTGGCTGGAAAGCAGTGGTGCAATCTCGGCTCACTGCAACCTCTGCCTCCCCAGTTCAAGCAATTCTCCTGCCTCAGCCTCCTGAGCAGCTGGGACTACACAGGCACATGCCACCACATCCAGCTAATTTTCTGCATTTTTAATAGAGACAGGGTTTCACCATATTGGCCAGGCTGGTGTCGAACTCCCAACCTTGTAATCCACCTGCCTCAGCCTCCCAAAGTACTGAGATTACAGGCGTGAGCCAACACGCCCAGCCGATAGCAGCCATCCTAATGGGTATGAGGTGATACCTTGTTGTAATTTTTATTTACATTTATCTGGGTAACTTTTTTGAAGAAAAGTTTATTTTTTTAAACATTTTTTAAAAATAGAAATGGGGAGGCTGGGCGCGGTGGCTCATACCTGTAATCCCAGCACTTTGGGAGGCTGAGGTAGGTGGATCGCCTGAGGTCAGGAGTTCGAGACCAGCATGACCAACATGGAGAAATTCCATCTCTACTAAAAATACAAAATTAGCAAAAACAAAAACAAAAACAAAATTAGCTGGGCATGGAGGCACATGCCTATAATCCTAGCTACTTAGGAGGCTGAGGCAGGAAAATCGCTTGAACCTGGGAGGCAGAGTTTGCTGTAAGCCAAGATCTCACCATTTCACTGACTGAAACTCCAAAAACTAACTAACTAAATAAATAAAAATAGAGATGGGGTCTTGCCATGTTGTTCAGGCTGGTTTCGAACTCATGGGATGCCTAAGTGATCCTCCTGCCTTGGCCTCCCAAAGTGCTGGGATTACAGGCATGAGCCATAGCACCTAGCCAAGACAAGTTTCAAGAAGAGTTCAAAAATTTCCCATACTATTCACTCATATATATTAATTCTGCCATATTTGCCTTGCCTTTCTCTCTCGTGTGTGTGTGTGTGTGTGTGTGTGTGTGTGTGTGTGTGTGTGTGTATTTCTTTAGTAGTAAAGGGTAATGTCAATTTCATCATGTTCATCATGACCTTTTACCCCTAAAGACTTCAGTATATATATTTTCCTTTTCTTTCTCTTTTGAGACAGATTCTTGCTCTGTCACCCAGGCAGGCTGGAATGCAGTGGTACAATCTTGGCTCACTGCAACCTCTGCCTCCCGGGCTCAAGTGATTCTCCTGCCTCAGCCTCCCAGGTAGCTGTGACTACAGGTGTGCGCCACCATGCCTGGCAAATTTTTTGTATTTTTTGTAGAGACGGGATTTCACCATGTTGGCCCAACTGATCTCAAACTCCTTGCCTCAGGTGATCCACCTGCCTCAGCCTCCCAAAGTGCTGGGATTACAGGTGTGAGCCACTGTAACTGGCCATTCAGTAACTCTTTTTGAAGAAAAAGGGCATTCCCTTTTATAAGCACTATAAAATTATAAAGATCAGGAAGTTTAACATTAATATACTATTATGTAATATATACTCCATATGAAAATTCTGTTACAATTATTCCAGTAATGTCCTTTATTGAAATTTTAAATTTTTCTTGTCTAGGATACAACCCTTGATCATGCATTGCATTTAGTTGTCATGTGTCTTAGTCTCCTTTAATCTGGGACAGTTTCTCCGTCTTTGTTTTTAAACAGACTTTTTAAAAAGAATACTGGCCAGGGTTGGGCTTGGCTGATGCTTCTTCATGAGTAGATTCAGGTTGTACGTTTTTGGTAGGCTATACATAGTACCTAAGTGATGATGTATCCTTTTCAGTACATCACATCATTAGGTGACTGATGTTAATTTTAACCAATAGGTTAAGGTTGTGTCTGCCCAGTTTATCCACCTATAAGTTATTTTTTCTTTTGTAATTATTAAGTAATTTATGAGAAGATCTTCTGAGACTAGGCAACTCTCCTCCTCATCAAACTTTCACCCAATAGGTTTTAGCATCTATTGGTGTTTCTTGACTGATTCAGTTATTACTATGATGCCAAATGGTGATTTCTCTAACTCCATCACTCCTTGAAAATTTATTAAATGGCATTCTACTGAAAAAAAAATGCAAAAAAGGCTGGGCACAGTGGCTCACAGACGCCTGTAATCCCAGCATTTTGGGAAGCCAAGGCAGGTGGATTACCCGAGGTCAGGAGTTTGAGACCAGCCTGGCCAGCATGTTGAAACACCGTCTCTACTAAAAATGCAAAACTTAGCCAGGCATGGTCATGGCACACCTGTAGTTCCAGCTACTTAGGAGGCTGAGGCAGGAAAATCCTTTGAACCCAGGGGAGGTTGCAGTGAGCCAAGATCGCACCACTGCACTCTAGCCTGGGCGACAGAGCAAGAGTCCGTCTCAAAAAAAAAAAGGCTTCCTTTCTATTTATTTATTACTAGTATGCACTCATGGATTTTTATTTCATTCAATAGGTTATAATCTATTACTGTCATTATTTATTAGGTTGGTGCAAAAGCAATTGTAGCTTTTGCCATTCTTTTTTGTTTGTTTTTGAGACAGAGTCTTACCCTGTTCCCCAGGCTGCAATTCAGTGGCACAATCTCGGCTCACTACAGCCTCCACCTCCTGGGTTCAAGCAATTCTCCTGCCTCAGCCTCCTGAGTAGCTGGGATTACAGGCATGAACCACCACGCCCAGCTAATGTTTGTATTTTTAGTAGACATGGGGTTTCGTCATGCTGGTCAGGCTGGTCTCAAACTCCTGACTTCAGGTAATCCACCTGTCTCAGCCTCTCAAAGTGCTGGAATTACAGGCGTGAGCCACCACGCCCAGCTGTTCTTGCCATTCGTTATTAGGTTGAAGCAAAAGCAATTGCTGTTTTTGCCATTTTTTAAATGCACCAACCTAATACTTTGATTGCCCCAGATTTGGCCAATGGAAGCCCCTTCAAATAAGGCCATGTCCTTTACAATTTTTTATTTTCTGGCACAATAACATCTTCCAGACTCATCTCTTTTTTACAGGGGGAGAGGATAGAGTTTCACTCTTGTTGCCCAGGCTGGAGTACAATGGTGCAATCCTGGCTCACTGTAACCTCCGCCTCCCATGTTCAAACAATTCTCCTGCCTCATCCTCCTGAGTAGCTGGGATTACAGGCGCCTGCCACCACACCCGGCTAATTTTTGTATTTTTAGTAGAGACAGGGTTTCACCATGTTGGCCAGGCTGGTCTCAAACTGCTGACCTCAGTAATCCACCTGCTTTACCCTCCCAAAGTGTTGGGATTACAGACGTGAGCCACCATGCCCAGCCTCTTTTTTTTTTTTTTTTTTTTTGGAGACAGTCTCGCTCTGTTGCCCAGGCTTGAGTATTGTGGCACAATCTTGGCTCACTGCAACCTTTGCCTCCTGGGTTCAAGCAATTCTTGTGCCTCAACCTC
This sequence comes from Ateles fusciceps, assembly GCA_036589455.1. Taxonomy (NCBI): domain Eukaryota; kingdom Metazoa; phylum Chordata; class Mammalia; order Primates; family Atelidae; genus Ateles; species Ateles fusciceps. The sequence continues at coordinate 6,552,731 of JAZHEH010000228.1, read as the reverse complement.
CCAAGCAGCTGGCACTACAGGCACACTCCACCATGCCCAGCTAATTTTTTGTATTTCTAGTAGAGATGGGGCTTCACCATGTTGGCCAGGCTGGTATCAAACTCCTGGCTTTATGTGATGCACTCACCTTGGCCTCTCAAAGTGCTGGGATTATGACTTTTGTTTATTTCTCAAAATCCTGTAAAAAATAAATAAATAAATAAAAATAAAAACAAAACCTAAAAAAAAAAGTGCTGGGATTACAGTCATGGGCCACCATGAATAGTCCAGCCTCATCTTTTACATTCCCTGCTCCAGTCCTGAAATCAACCATTTCTCCAAGGAATGCTAGTTTGTTTTAGAAGGGAATCTGAGTAGCTTTTTAAACTAAAGATTTGTTGACATGGTTGTAGAATCAGAGGATACACAAGTGAGATACCATTTACAATGTTTTAGACCACCTTAAGAAAAAATCCAGAAATTCTAAAAAAACATACTGGGACAATCCTAAATCACATAAAACAGGTGTGACATTTAATGAGAACATTTTGTGATTAATTCAGTACATCATTAAATTCTCTTAAGGAAAATCTAATTTTGTTCGCAATAAAATAGTTTTCAAAACACACTTCATTTCTATTATTTCTATAATTAAATAAGAATTCTATGAGGAAATAAGAATATAAACAGTTTAAACAAAGTTTAACATAACAAAATTTTTCTAGGATATAGCAGAATGAGTAACAAATCTATGGGAAAGCTAGTTAATGAGGATATATTTAATCTGCTTTGTTTCTGTCTACCAAGGTTGTTTCCTTTGGTTTAATGGCAATCTATGATTGTAGAAATTACCCATTTGTTATTGCCAGATGCTAGCCTTTGGTATAAGGAGGCAGATGAGAATCAGGAAATACAAGTGATACTGATGTAGACCAATAAAAATGAGCTATTACAAGCCACAAAGCAAAGCATCTAAGTAATAAATTTTGAAAATTATTTGTATGGCTGTCTTAAAAACTAACTTTGGAACAATACTTTGTAGAAGGCAATTTAATAATACCTACAATTAGAAGAATAATTTTAAAAATAAAAATTGGCCCAGGTTTGGTGGCTCAATCCTAACACTTTGGAAGGGTGAGGCGGGCAGATCACTCAAGGCCAGGAGTTCCAGATCAGCCTGGCCAACAACATGGCAAAACCCCGTCCCTACTAAAAATACAAAAAAATAAATAAAAATAGAAAAAGCTGGACCAGGCGCTATCACTCATGCCTGTAATCTCAGCACTTTGGGAGGCCGAGGTGGGAGAACACTTGAGCCGAGTTCAAGGCTAGCCTGGGCGACATGGCAAAATCCCATCTCTATAAAAAATACAAAAATATCAGTCAGGCATGGTGGCTCACACTTGCAATCCCAGCACTTTGGGAGGTCAGGGTGGGTGGATCGCTTGAGTTCAGGAGTTCAACACCAGCCTGGGCAATGTGGTGAAACCCTGTCTCTACCAAAAATACAAAAAATTAGCCAGACATGGTGGCACGTGCCTGTAGTTCCAGCTACTTGGGAGACTGAAGCAGGAGGATCCTCTGAGCCTGGAGGTGGATGCTGTGGTGAACAGTGATCACACCACTGCATTCCAGACCAGGCAATAGAGTGAGACCCTGTCTCAAAAATAATAACAATAAAGAGACAGGGTTTTGCTCTGATGCCCAGGCTGGACTGCAGTGGCATGACCATGGCTTCAACCTCCTGGGCTTAAGTGATCCTCCCACCTTTAGCCTCCTGAGTAACTGGGACTACAGGTGCACACTGTCATGCCTGGCTAATTAGTTTTTATTTTGTGTAGAGACTGGGTCTTGCTTTGTTCCCCAGGCTGGTCTTGAACTACTGGGCTAAGTCATGCTCCAGCCTCAGCCTCCCAAAGTGTTGAGATTACAGGTATGAGCTACCATACCCAGCCTGAATTTCTATTTTTAACACCCACTAGGAGTGCGACTTTGGGGCAAGTTACCTGTTCTGAGAGTGAGTTTCTTCATCTGTAATATGGGAATAACAATATTATAGCTACATGGGGTTATTAAAATAATTAAATAGGAGGTTAGTAAAAGAATCAAATAAGAGAGGTAAAGCACCCAGCATAGTAAACTGTAGTGGCTCCAAAATGTTAGTTCCCTTCCCTTTTGCTTTTCTTTTTGAGATGAGAGTCTGGCTCTGTCACCCAGGCTGGAATGCAGTGATGTGATCTTGGCTCACTGTAACCTCCGCCTCCTGGGTTCAAGCAACTCTCCTGCCTCAGCCTCCAGAGTAGCTGGACAACAGGCGCACACTGCCACACCCAGCTCATTTTTTGTATTTTAGTAGAGATGGGGTTTCACTGTGTTGCCCAGGCTGATCGTGAACTCCTAAGTCAGACAATCCATCCACCTCAGCCTCCCAGAGTGCTAGGATTACAGCCGTGAGCCACCACACCCAGCCTCCTTTTTTCTTCCAAATATAAAATGATAGCTTTACTCTCAATACTTTAATAAGGTCCAATAAGACACAAGATTCAACTGGCCAAAAAAAAAAAAAAGATTCAACTTGCTGGGTTCAGAATGTTATCATGGATTATCAGTGAACTGCTTTACAAATTTTTAAAACTAAAAATCAGAATCAAAAAATATATAGATCACATACCATGCTCTTGTCCTTAAAATAAAGTAGATCATAATGTTCCCTTATGATCATCAATCTCTGTTTGCTTTAGACAAGAAAACATGGAGTAAGGATTGAAAATAAGAAAGAGCCAATAACAGTAAAACCATTCTGAAAAAGCGTCTTGCTTCAGGGAGAGTTAAGGTCAATCGAAATGTCTTAACTATATGGCAATATTTCAAGGAATTAAAAATCTTTGATATATATAACCACATCAGTATCACCACAGAGGTAGTTAATGAGGCTGACGAAGCTTTCTACCTACCTACCATATTATCTTTCTCCTGATCCTGCTTCTTCAGGTAACTTAATACAGACATTGTGTCTTTCTCCATTTTACATTGCTGTTTCTTTAAGTCCTCATTATTTTTTGCCAGTATCCGTGAAGTATCACGATACTCAATCCTAGAGAGTTCCGTGACTTCCAACCTGGCCTCCCAAAGGGAGGCATTGGCCTTGGCTCTGTCCACCACAGATTCATCTGTTTTTATTAACTTCCTGCATGGGAAGAGGACATTGACAGTATATGACTATTTACACAACTCTAATATACAGACAGTATATAACTCCATTACTATTACAGTTTTCTTTTCTTAAATTTGTTTTGCTTGGCATTGCCTGGCACATATGAGCAAACATTGTTGGATGAATGAGTTAATAGGAAATATACATTCAAATTTAAAAAAAGAAAAAAAGAAATAAATATTCACTTGTATTCACATAAGAGAATTAAGTAAGTGTCTCTTCCTGGAAGAGGGGAGCCCTGGAGCAAAACTCAAAAAGACTGGAAAAACAAAGGGAAAAGACAGGATAAGCCAAACTCATTTCATAAAGCTTTCATCTTTTTTTTTTTTTTTTTTTTTTTTTTTCCTGAGACAGGGCCTGGCTCTGTCACCAGGCTGGAGTGCAGTAGCATGATCTCGGCTCCCCACAACCTCTGCCTCCTGGGCTCAAGCCATCCTCCCACCTCAGCCTCCTAAGTGGCTGGGACTATAGGCTCATGCCACTATGCCCAGCTAATTTTTGTATTTTTTGTTGAAATGGGTTTTTGCCATGTTGCCCCGGCTGGTCTTGAACTCCTGGGCTCAAGTGATCCTCCCACCTCAGCCTCCCAAAGTGCTGAGATTACAGGTATGAGCCATTGCGCCTGGCCAGCTTTTGTATCTTTTCATTTACTTCTTTCATTCTCTCATATTTATTTTATTTAATAGAGATGGGGTCTTGCTATGTTGCCTAGGCTGGTTTCCAACTCCTGGGCTCAAGCATCTGCCTACCTCTGCTTCTCAATGTGCTGGGATTACAGGTGTGAGCCAGTGCCCTGGCCTGATTGTCCTGTGGTTAAACTATCTTTTCTATTCCTACTCATTCAGTGCTGGACTTTGGTTCTCTCCACTGCAAACCCATTATCTCTGTTCATTTTCTGCATGAGGATACCCACTGGTAGTGTAACTGTGATCTCCCCACCCACTCACAATCCACTTTTGAGTTTTTTTGGTTTTTGTTTTGTTTTTGGCTAGGTCTTAGACAAAAAGTCACGTCACTAGGACAAGTATGCTAAATACTTTATCAGCTGGTGCCACAGTTCACTGGACTTTTTTCAAGGTCTTGCTCTGTCATCCAGGCGGTAGTGCAGTAGCACCACCACAGCTCACTGCAGTCTCGACCTCCCAATCCCAAGCGATCCTCCACCTCAGCCTCCTGAGTAACTGTAATTACAGGCATGAGCTAGCACGCCCAACTAATTTTATTTTTTGAGACAAAGTCTCACTCTGTTGCCAGGCTGGAGTGCAGTGGTGCAATTTCAGCTCACTGCAAACTCTGCCTCCCAGTTTCAAGCAATTCTCTTACCTCAGCCTTCCGAGTAGCTGGGACCACAGGCACACACCACAATGCCCAGCTAATTTTTATATTTTTAGTAGAGATGGGGTTTCACCATGTTGGCCAGGATGGTCTCGATCTCTTGACCTTGTGATCTGCCCGCCTTGGCCTCCCAAAGTGCTGGGATTACAGACATGAACTACCAAGCCTGGCCTCCAACTAATTTTTAATAAAAACTTTTTAGGGACAGGGTCTTCCTATGCTGTCCAGGCTGGTCTTGAACTCCTGGGCTCAAGTGATCTTCCCCCATTCAGCCTCCCAAAATGCTGGGCATGAGCCACAATGCCCGGAACATTGGGCTTTAAGGATGCCTGAGAAACTGTAATTATTTATATAGAGGTGGACAGGAAAAAGGATGGATTCAAAGACTAAAGTGCTAAAGGAAGAGATTTTTCAAAATATTTATTGTGTGAGCATTAACAAAATACTACCCCTTATATATATGGTAGGTACTATGATATGTAAATATGTACATAATATTTAAGAATATTTCGGCCGGGCGCCGTGGCTCACACCTGTAATTCTAGCACTTTGGGAGGCTGAGGCGGGCGGATCACCTGAGGTCACGAGTTCAAGACCAGCCTGACCAATATGGTGAAACCCCGTCTTAAAAAATAAATAAATAAGTAAATAAATAAATAAAAAGAATATTTTGGCTATTTTTGAATTCTAAATATTTTCATACATATATATATGTGGACCCTTCTATACCGCCATCCTCCACATCCACTTTCCTACTTTCCTCAGTCCTCTTCCACAGAGGTAATGGATTTGTAGTGAAGAGAACTAAAGTTCCACTTTCACCCTTTGTTCTCTTGAAATTAAGGCTAGCTCCATTCCCAACCCCTCAGCCTGTTACAGCTGTTGATGTCCCTTTCTGGCATGATTTAGGCACTAGTGATACACTGCCTCACTACGACCATCCCAGTATCAGATCTAAGTGGCTCAAAGTACTTGAAGCAACTCAGTGTGGTGGCTCATACCTGTAATCCCAGCACTTTGGGAGGTTGAGGTGGATGAATCATCTGAGATATCAGGAATTAAGAGTCCAGCCTGCCAACATGGTGAAACCCCGTCTCTACTAAAAATACAAAAATTACCTGGGCATGGTGGTGGGCGCCTGTAATCCCAGCTACTCGGGAGGCTGAGGCAGGAGAATCACTTGAACCTGGGAGGCGGAGGTTGCAATGAGCCAAGATCGCATCACTGCACTTTAGCCTGGGCAACAAGAGTGGAACTTGGTCTCAAAAAAAACAAAACAAAACAAAAAGAAGAAATTAGACACTCTAATAGGACCACTAACAGTAACTGTAGAAACAAAGCCAGGTTTCTCAAACAATGGGTCATGGGAAATCTAAGGAATAAGGTCTCTAACCCTCAGTGTTCCTCATTGTTCAAATGTGTACTGTAGAAGCATGGACAAAATCTGAAAACATATGTTAGTGAGTTCAAGGAATGTGATAAACCCTTGGCACTTTGAGTGCTAGACTGTGCAGTTATGTAAAAACAAAAAATATATATATCATAAAACAATAGTTACATTAATACATGGGAAGAAAAAACCTACATATAAGTATGTACATTGGGCTATCATTTTATTTTTATTAATTAATTTTTTTTTGAGACAGAGTCTTGCTCTGTTGCCAGGCTGGAGTGCAGTAGCAGGATCTCATCTCACTGCAACCTCCGCCTCCTGGGATCAAGCAATTCTCCTGCCTCAGTCTTCCTGAGTAGCTGGGACTACAGGCATGCGCCACCACACCCAGCTAATTTTTCTATTTTAGTAGAGACAGGGTTTCATCATGTTGGCCAGGATGGTCTCCATCTCTTGACCTTGTGATCCGCCCGCCTCGGCCTCCCAAAGTGCTGGGATTACAGGTGTGAACCACCGCGCCCGACTGGGCTATCATTTTATTAACGAATAAAAGAATTCCCCCAAAATACAGTAGTGTTTATCTTCGGATGATGAGACTACAGGTGATTTTTGTTTTCTCTTTGGTATTTCCCATGTTTACCAAATTTTCTGTATTGAGTATTGTTGAGAAACGGTGAGTGTATGATTGCTGAGAAATGCTGAGTATATGATAAAATATATTGTTTGCTAAGAACAGTGGCAAAGAAACTAACTGCCCGACCCCTGCCCCCTACACCAAGTGGAAAACTACTTGGGGCATTCTAAAGTAGCAAATTACAGTACAGGTATATCATACACCAGTTAAAACAATTCTTTAAGCATGGGATACGTGACCCTGCCCCCGTGGCTCCCTCGTGGAGATCTGTGGTAAGCAGGCACCAGCTGTCTACCTAGTTTATCTTTGTTCTATGAGAAACACAGGACACCTGCTTGTTAACAGTATCAGTGGTAAGCAGGCACCAGCTGTCTACCTAGTTTATCTTAGTTCTATGAGAAAACACTGGACACCTGTTTGTTAATAATAAGCACCTGTTCAGAGAGAATAAATACGTGGGTCAGAATCGGTTCGAGGCCTTCGGCCGGAAATGCTGTCAGCCCCATGAGGCTCTCGGCTTGGAGGGCTGTCGGGCCCCCCCGGATGGTCGCACTTTGCTATTCTATCTGGGTGTCTGCTTCTTACTGCCTTCAGCGCCGCCTGGGTGGGCTTCTCTACGCTGAGCTCGTCTCGGTAGAGTATGAATTACTCTCTTAAGTTACTTTACAAACATCTCAAGTTTGGTGTCAACTCTGTGTTCCCATATACGGTGTTGTTGGACACCACATGTGACTCCAATGTGTCCAGAAACCACTGGGGTCCCTCAATAGGGCTAGTAGAATCTAGCAGCCACTCCAGGCCTGGATAGTGCTAGAACATTATCCACCTCAGTGGCTTTGATCAATTTGAGAAAACCTCAACAATTGCTCAACTTGGTAAAATACTTTAGGTGTCCCCCTCTAAACCAAAAGGGATATCTGAAAAGGCCCAAGGAACTACTTTAACAACCTATAAATCCTCTAGATATTTAAGATCAGCTGAACCACATAGTAGAGATCTGTCAGATTATGGGCATGGGAGCTGTAATCCTCACAAGCCAGGAGTGCCAGAGAGGGTCCGAGTGAGCCGGCGTGGGGGCGCCAGGTAGCCAGCCCCCAGACCCGAAATCCGAGGCAGTCCCAGGGAGAGAGGACCCTCAGGCGGCTTCTCCTTACTTCGTATCTTTGCCTTTGCTCTTGCCTTTCTTTTTTGTCCTTTCTCTTCGACGGCATCTTGGCTTCCCAAGGGGCTCCGCTGTCGTCGTTGCCCGGCCGCGGCCGCCCGGGCCGGCTCTGTCTCCAAGGGAACCGGGACGCCGAGCCGGTAGCGTCCTCCACGCGCCAATAACGGCGCACGGAGAGCGCACGCGCCCGTGACGTGGGCCAGGCGCCGCCGCGCGGGGGCGGGGCGGAGGTCACGCCGAGGGCAGCGGGCCGCCGCGCCCGGGAGGCGCGCGCGGGCGGTGAGTGTACCACAGTCAGTGGCGCCTAAACCTCTACCTGGGGCTCAGGCTAGGCCAGCGGCCCGGCGGGCGGAAGGCGGGAGCTGGCAGCCTCGGGCGGTAGCGCCGCGTTTTGCGGCCCGGGTGTCTCGGCGTCTCCACGGTCGGGGCGTCCTTGCCTCAGGAGGCTTAGATCCTCGCGTGTCCGCCCGTCCCGCCGCGGTGGTCTGAGCTGCGGCCCCTAGCGGTTTTGCAACGTTTCCCGTGCCTGCACGCCGCAGCCAGCGTGGCCGGGGCTGCTTTGCCCTCGCCCCTGCCCCGCCTCCGCCGCTCCCGGCACTACTCGACTCCTTTGCGTTCCATCTTATTCCTGGCTTCTCACCCTCGCTGATTCTGTAAGGGATGGCGCAGCCGGCGGACGTCCCAGGCCAAACGTTTTTTGATAGGCAGTTGAGGACTTTCCCAAGGGCGGTGGTTGGGGGCGAGGCTGCCAGCCTCCCAAGGGCAGCAGCACGCCAGGGAGCCGGGCGCGGAGGGGAGTGCTGCTACCGTGGGCAGGAGCAGGGTCCTCGGCCCCACTCGGTCCTGTGTGGCCGACACTGCCCACCCACGACCCCCCCCCCCCCCCCCCCGGATTCCCATTTGCTTATGCCTCACCCGCCCACAGCCTTCTTTCCTGAAAGTTGCATAAAGTTAAAAGCGCTTCAACTTGCCTCCCCCCAAATCCCAATACACCTCTGAAAAGGAGTGTACTGGCAAGTATTCTCGTTTTTCAATGAGAGGCAGTCAGTGAGTCACTAAGGAAGATAACCGTATTCCGAGTGCCAAGCCAATAGTTAGGAGACTTGTGGTTGAAACTCTGCTGTGTTAAACTCCATTTCAAATTAAAAAGTTTATTTTAAACGTCGTTGTAGATCCTTCCTCTCCATTTCTCTGGGGAGGACTTAATTCCTATACCCCTTCCCCTTATTTCCCACTTACATAGTTTCTATTTCTGAATTCTGTGATTAGAGGGAACATGCCAGTTTGGTAATGATAAGCCCTGTAAACTTTTTTTTGTTTGTTTTTTTGTTTTGTTGCGATAGTCTCCTTCTGTGGCCCAGGCTGGAGTGCAGTGGGGCAGTCTCCCGCTCCCTGCGACCTCCACCTCTTGGATTCAAGTGATTCGCCTGTCTCAGCCTCCCAAGTAGCTGGGACTACAGGTGTGTGTGTGTCACCACGCCTGGCTAATTTTTGTATTTTTGGTAGAGATGGGGTTTCACCATGCTGGCCAGGCTGGTCTGAAACTCTTGGCCTTGGGTGATCCGCCCACCTCGGCCTCCCAAAGTGTTGAGGCCCACCGCTGCACCGTAAACCTTTTTATACATACCATCTGCCAGCATGATCGTGGCTTTTTCTTTTCTTTTTTTTTTTGAGATGGAATTTCAGTCTTGTCGCCCAGGCTAGAGTGCAATGGCATGATCTCAACTCACTGCAACCTCCACCTCCTGGGTTCAAGCGATTCTCCTGCCTCAGCCTCCCGAGTAGGTGGGATTACAGGCATTCACCACCACGCCCAGCTAATTTTATATTTTTAGTAGAGACAGGGTTTCTCCATGTTGGTCAGGCTGGTCTCAAACTTCTGACCTCAGGTGATCTTCCCACCTCGGCCTCCCAAAGTGATTACAGGCGTGAGCCCACCGCACCTGGCTGATCATGGCTTTTTCTGACTGTATTTCTGGTACATTTTCACGCTCCCATGGGTCCATAGATGGAATCACTATTGAAGGGGTTATCTGATACAAAATCTATAAAGTCACCATTAATTTTGTATGTTTAAGGTTCTGAAAAAGCACACTGTTGGTATGCTGCAGAAAGAGAGTAGGACATCTTATGTCACATTCTGTATATTTGAAATTTATTCTAGAAATTGGTAACTTTGTAATATGAAAGTCAGTGCAAGACTCCTCATTTGAACATTTACAGATTGATTTATAAACATAAAAATTTGACCACAACAAGATTATTAACATATGTATAGTACCTTAGTTGTGATACTTTGTAGTTCCTTGTATTGGTTTTGGGGGTTTTTTGGTGGTTTTTTTGAGATAGGGTCTTACTCTTGCCCATGCTGGAGTACAGTGGCAGGATCATGGCTCACTACAACTGCAGCCTGCTAGGCTCAAGTGATGCTCCCACCTTGGCCTCTGGGGTAGCTAGGACTATAGGTATGGACCACCATGCTTGGCTAATTTTGTATTTTTTATAGAGACAGGGTTTTGCCATGTTGCCCAGGCTGGTCTGGAACTCCTGAGCTCAAGTGATCCTCTTGCCTTGGCCTCCCAAAGTGCCAGGATTATAGGCATGAGCCACCAAACCTGGCCTGGTTTATTTTATTGTATTATATATGTTTTTTAATGACTAAGTTTGATTTTATAGATAAAGCTGTTGTGACATGCATATGGCTCAGAGAAATGCCAAGATTTCATACTCTGGTAGAGGTGGATCTAGAATCTACAGTCTTCTGAATCTCCTTATTTTCTACCAAAGAACTGGATGTTGTCATCTATTGGTGAGCAACAACTGATAGTCCAGATAGTAGAGTAGGAAGTTGCTATTTAGCAATTCATCTGGTAGCATTTCCTTCCACAATTACTGGTAGGTGCCTTTATTATGAAATTTCAGGAATTATTTTACTAAATACATTTGCCTTGTTTCATTGTTTAGAACACTAACGCTTTTAAACTTGGAATAAGCCACTTCATGTTATGTTGATTTGGTTTTGTAATTCTTTTTCTGTCCAGTTTTCCTTGTTCCTGGTCAACAAAGAAATGTGGAGTATCTCAGCTGAATCCTCATTCAGACAAGATCATTATGGTGCTGTTAGGTAGGGCTCGTATCCAGATGTAAGGTAACATCTCCACTAGCTTAAAGTTGTAAATGTATTTCAGATGCTCTTGAATGGTGGTTTTCTTTTTTCCTAAATTTGATTTCTCCATTTTTTTGCCAAGTGATACTCATTTTGTTCAACAAGCCATATACAAAATTTAGAACTACTATGTATCAAAATAGATAGAACTTCTGGCTGGGCATGGTGGTTCATATGTATAATCCTAACACTTTGGGAGGCCAAGGTGGTGGATTGCTTAAGCCCAAGAGTTCAAGACCAGCCTGGACAACGTGGCAAAACCCTGTCTCTACAAAAAATACAAAACTTAGCCGTGCGTGATGGCATGTACCTGTAGTTCCAGCTACTCAGGAGGCTGAGTTTAGAGGATCACCTGAGCCCAGGGAGGTCAAGGCTGTAGTGAGCCGTGATTGTGTCACTGCACTCCAGCCTGAACAACAATGTGACTCTTTCTCAAAAAAAAAGGGGGAGTAGTACTTCTACTTTTTTCTTCAAGTAGCTCCAAAACTGGGTTTACTTGATAAACTCATCTGTAACTTTATTCTTATTTACCTTAGATGCCATGTTTCTCTTCATAAATCACTCTTGAAATCACCTTATAGCAGGTGCTACTTTATAGGTGGAACAGACTAAGTGAACAGGTTTAGATTTTGTTTTTATATAGCCTTTAGAATCCTAAATAAATACATTATTATCCGAACTGCATCTGAAGGGAATAATCAGTGTTTCTCATGCGAGTTACTTTTTTTTTTTTTTTTTTTTTTTTTTGAGACATAGTCTTGCTCTGTCGCCCAGGCTGGAGTGCAGTGGCACGATCTCGTCTCACTGCAGCCTCTGCCTCCTGGGTTCAAGCGATTCTCGCTGCCTCAGCCTCCCAAGTAGCAGTGATTACCGGTGCCTGCCACCACGCCTGGCTAATTGTTGTATTTTAGTAGAGACAGGGTTTCACCATCTTGGCCAGACTGGTCTTGAACTCCTGACCTCAGGTGATCTGCCCACCTCAGCTTCCCAGAGTGCTGGGATTACAGGTGTGAGTCACCGCACCTGGTCAGGAGTTACTTTCATCCTGCTTTTTTATTGCATGTGCTACAAATACAGAATTCTACTAAATTGACATTTTCTTGTGATATTAAGACTAGTTCACATCTCTGCAGGGGCATTATAAGAAATCCTGGGCTGTCAAGGATTTAATCTTAACAGTTTTAGATAATTTTTTTTAAATTTAGGAAGGGCGCAGTGGCTCATGCGTATAATCTTAGCACTTTAGGAGGTCGAGGTGGGTGGATCACAAGGTCAAGAGTTCAAGACTAGCCTGACCAATATGGTGAAACCCCGTCTCTACTGAAAATAGAAAAATTAGCTGGATGTGGTGGCACCCCGCCTGTTGTCCCAGCTACTTGGGCAGCTGAGGCAGGAGGATCACTTGAACCCAGGAGGCAGAGGTTGCAGTGGGCCAATATCATGTCACTGCACTCCAGCCTAGGTGACAGGCAAGACTCCATTTCAAAAAAAAAAAAAAAAAAATTAAGTTCACTATTTTACTTATATATAAGATCTATTACCACAGATAATTATTTATTGATTTAATGTATTTGTTTATGAATGAATGACAGGGTCTCGCCGTTACCCAGGCTGGAGTGCAGTGGTGTAATCGTTACTACAGCCTCAACCTTCTGGCAATCCTTCCACCTCAATCTCCTGAGTAGCTAGGACCACAGGCTCATGCCACCATGCCCAGCTAACTTTTTTTTTTTTGTGAAGACTGTGTCTTACTATGTTGCTCCTAGGCTCAAGTGGTTCTCCTACCTCAGCCTCCCAAAGTGCTGGGATTATAGTTGTGAGCACCACATTGGCCATATGTTTTTGAGATGGGGTTTTGTTAGGTTGCCAGGCTGAGCTTAAACTGCTGAGCTGCTCCTACCTCAGCTTCCCAAGTAGCTGGGACTACAGGCATGTACCACTATGCCTACAAATAATTATTAACTATTGGTACTTTATTTGCAAAATATCCCATTTTTATTAGTTGTCCATCCCAACAGAGCCACAGACTAAAAGTTCTCTAAGAAAACTTACCTGGGCCGGGCACAGTGACTCATACCTGTAGTCCTAGCACTGGGAGGCTGAGGCAGGAGGATTGCTTGAGCTCAGGATTTTGAGACCAGCCTGGACCACATAACAACAAGACCCTATCTCTATTTTCTTTTTTAAAAAAAAAAAAGCAAAGAAAAATTACCCACATTTTGGCCCACTTGTCTGCATTTTCATATCATGAATCTGTCAAACGTTCATTCATTTAAGAAATACTTAATGAATGCCAAATGTATAAATGTATACCAGCCTGTCTGATAACTTGATGGGAACAGTAAGGAATAAGAGAAGGCCCTTGCCCTGAAGTTGTTTACAGTCAGATGTATAAAGCTCTGACCTGAATGTTGATCTCTGAGAATATACAACCTCACTGTCACCCATACACAAACAAACACTAAACAGTACCAAGCAGCAATTGATAAAGAAGAGATGGCGTAGACCAAGGGTATCCAATCTTTTGGCTTCCTTGGGCTATACTGGAAGAAGAAAAATTGTCTTCGCTCACACATAAAATATATTAACACTAATGATAGCTGAGGAGATAAAAAAAATACAATAACAAAAAAGATTTCATAATGTTTTAAGAAAGTTTACGAATTTGTGTTGGGCTGTATTCAAAGCCGTCCTGGGCTGCATGCAGCCCGTGGGCTGTGGGTTGACCAAGCATGGCCTAGACCCTAAGTGCTATAGAATTTGTAGGCATTTAAGACTGTTGTAGTCAGGGAAAGTTTATAGAAGGAGATGGACTGAAAGAAGAGGGAGATTTCTCTAGGAAGTTAGAACAATGTGAGCACAATTCAGAGTATGCTTAAAATAGGGAGTAGTTTAACTTGAGCATTGGTTCCTAAGGTGTGGTCCATAGACCACTACTAGCATCAGCATCACCTGGTAACTTATTAGAACTGCAGTTTCACAGGCCCCACCTGAGACCTACTAAATCAGAAATACTGGCAATGAGGCCCAGCAATCTATGTTTTAACATGTCCTCCAGGTGGTTCTGATGCATGCTAAAGTTTCAGAACCAGTAAACTAGAGCAGAGGATTGTGGTATGAAATGAGTAGGCAAAAAACTCTAAAAAGGTAGTCTGGGAACTCACTGTGAAGGACTTAGAATGTCAGGCAGGGAGTTTTATCCTGCAGACTAGAGCCACCAACTTGTGACTTGAGGGCTGGATTTGGCTCATAGAATGTGTTTTGTTTGGCCCGAATGATGGGTTTTTGGGGGGTTCTAAGTGAAATTGGTTGTTGTCATTTAAAAATCAGCAGATTTTACAAAGAAATCTGTGCTTTCAGCTTACCTTGAAAAATCAAAGGCCTGGCAGTATGGGGCCTACATTCCATTATGGTAGCAATTGGTGCGAACAGCAAGAAGCTGCCCCTTTAGATATACGCTCTCCAGTTTACCGTAAACCCCACCAGTTCCTTTTATCTTACATATACCTTTACTCATTTACATTTCCTGCCTAGTCCCTGTGGGTATTTGAGTTTGTAACTTCTGTTGTGGACAGTGGGACATGAATGAAAATTTTGAGGAGAGTGATGAGATGTATGTATTTGTTAATTTATTTAACATAAATTAAACAGATATGTCAGATTGTACTCTGCTAAGTAATCAGTTTTCAAAGATGAATGAGTCCCAGCTGGGCTTGGTGGCTCATGCCTGTAATCCCAGCACTTTGGGAAGCCAAGGCTGGTTGATCACTTGAGGTCAGCAGTTCGAGACCAGCCTGGCCAACATGATGAAACCCCCCTCTCTACTAAAAATAAATTAGCCGGACATGGTGGTAAGCACCTGTAATCTCAGCTACTTGGGAGGCTGAGACAGGAGAATCACTTGAACCCAGGAGGTGCAGTTTGCAGTGAGCCAAGATCGTGCCATTGCATTCTAGCTTGAGCAGCAGAGCGAGACTCCATCTCAAAAAAAAAAAAAAAGTTTACTTTGGAGGCCCTATAGTTAATTTATAATATTGGTTGCATGAGTCAAATCCATAATTCAAATCCTGTCTTGACTGTGTAATCTTTAGATTTATGTTACATAGATAACTTTAACTTTTTTGTTCCTGAGGGGATAGAAAATAATATATAAACTCAAATATTTCAAGTAATTCTTTGATGTCAGCCTCCCAAAGTACTGAGAGGTAAACATGAGCCACCAAGCCCCCACCTCTTGTACCTTTTAACCACATACGCATGCATGTAAGTAGCCACTCATTGATCATACTGCGGAGCATATGGCTGGCATTTTAACAGCAAAAAAAAAAAAATTAAAAAATGCATAAACTAGATTTTATGTACTTTTTTTTTTCTTTTTGAGATAGGGTCTCACTTTGTCACCAGGCTGGAGTGCAGCAGCTCGATCTCGGCTCACTGCAGCCTTGACCTCCCAGATTGAAGCAGTCGTCCTGCCTCAGCCTCCCAAGTAGCTGGGACTACAGGCACATGCCACCACACCTGGCTAATTTTTTGTATATTTTGTAGAGATGGAGTTTTACCATGTTGCCTAGGTTGGTCTCGAACTCTTGAGCTCAAGCTATCCGCCTGCCTTGACCTCCCAACCTCCCAAAGTGCTAGGATTACAGGCATGAGTTGTTGTGCCCAGTCTATGTACTTTACTTACAAATTAGCTCCTTAGTCATTGCTTTCTCCACCTTTACACACACATATACACCAGCTTCTACAGGGAGTATGACTTGCTTCTCTTGCTTTTGGTGACTTTTTAATAAGCTAGATGTGTGGTAAGGGTGGCTGAGGTTGTAGTTTGAGAAGAAAGTGTAGGAGAGGAAAAACAGCTGAAGATCATTAGACTACAAATCAGGAGATGAGCTTAGTGATATGGGTTCCAGAGCCTGAACAGATTAGAAATGAAAATGTAGGAAGAGATAACTGAGTCAAAAATAGGCATATTGACAGCAGATAAAAAAGGAAAACTGGGCCAGGCGCGGTGGCTTACACCTGTAATCTTAGCACTTTGGGAGGCCGAGGTGGGTGGATCACAAGTCAGGAGATTGAGACCATCCTGGCCAACATGGTGAAACACCGTCTCTTTAAAAAAAAAAAAAAAAAAAAAAAACCTGTTCTTATAATTATCCATGTCCATCTTACACAGGTTGAAAAAGTGATATAATAGTTGAAGGAACAAAGGAGAAAACTTGGAAGGAAAGAAAAAATTGGTAAGTAACCTATATAAATAATACTTCACTTTTTCATAGGTCAGATTTCTGCAAATTCTGCTTTGTTGTTCCTAGCTGAGAGCTCACAGTAGATTGAAAAGGGTCTGTAAGGCACTGAAAGAGCTGTCACAAAGTCCAGTACGCTTGTTCTATTGGAGAGGCCCTCATTTGCTTATATTAACATGAAATTCTAATAATTATGGCTCCCTGATTTACATCCTACAACAGATTTAAAAAGAAAATTAGGAGGTAATGGTGGTTTATTGAAGCAGTCAGGCACATGACAACACCAATCAGTGATAATAGCACGATGTCAGAGGAAACTAGCTCGAAAAGTATAGCAATCTGGGACCATTTAGAGACAGAAGGGCAAACAGTCCTATAAACCTACTGTAGCCCCAGGAAGTATCTCAGGTTTACAGGAAAATATAACTGATAATCATAATCATGACCCTGAACTATAAATATATATAGTTTGTGTGTGTGTGTGTGTGTGTGTGTGTGTGTGTGTATATATATATATATATATGAACTATAATTGCCCTGTAGGAAATTATATAATTCACTTTGGAAACAGCAGTACTCACATACTGCTGTCAGTATGCCAATTTTTGACTCAGTTATCTCTTTCTACATTTTCATTTCTAATCTGTTCAGGCTTTGGAACCCAGATCACCAAGTTCATCTCCTGACTTGTAGTCTAATACTCTTAAGCTCTTTTACCTCTCCTATACTTTCTTCTCATTCAAACTACAACCTCAGCCACTCTTACCACACATCCAGCTAATTTTAAAACAGTGTTTGCTAACGCTGTTAAAGTGTTAAAGTGGAGCCAGGTGCAGTGGCTCACGCTTGTAATCCCTTGAGAGTTTTGGGACTTGGGAGGCTGAGGCTGGAGGATCACTTGAGGCCTGAGGCCAGGAGTTTGAGACCAGCCTAGGCAACATAGCAAGACTCCTTCCTCTATAAAAAAATTTAAAAACACATAAAATTTTTCTGGGTACAGTGGTTCATGCCTGAAGTCCCAGCCCTCTGGGAGGTTGAGGCATGAGGATTGCTTGAGCACAGGAGTTCAAGGCTGCAGTGAGCTGTGATTGCTCCACTGCACTCCAGCCTGGGTGACGGAGCAAGACCCTATCAATAAAAATAAAAATTTTTAAACACCAAGTTTTTTTTGGTATTTAGAAGGAAAGCATCTTAAAGGCATATTTGGTGGGGGAAAGACAAATTTGGGAAAATATGATTGTGGAGAATCCCTCTTCCTTCCCTTTATACATGAAATTATCACTAATATTTCGATCTTTCTCATGTTTTTCATTTTGATTTAACATGTTTGAAGCAGTAGCTATTTTTCAGTTGATAACAAGAAAGGGAAAATGTTTTTATTCTCTTCCCTCAGTTAAAATCCAGTATAAATGATGCCCAGTGGCACTGATCCTAGTGGCAGTTACTCTTCTTTAATAGTGCCTCCCACGATGGATATGGGTTTGGAGGCAGAGAGAGCTTGTCACCTCAGATTTTCATTGTGTTTTTTCATTGGGGCAGTATGAACCCCCCTCCTGATTGATAGTATTCTTTTTTTTTTGTTTGTTTATACAGAAAAGATAGTATCTTCTTATCTAAAGGACTTTGATTCTTAATGAATGGGCAAGAAAGACCTCCTGATTTGTGAAGAAAGAGAGGCAACAATAGCAACAGCTTTTCCCCTGAGTGATTATTGTACTGAAGTCAAGCCTGAAACAATGGAGAATGAGGTCATGCACTGCCTGACTCATTTTATTATTACACCCAAATGGGTTCATTGTACAGAATGGGCCTTTTTGACACTTGTCTAATGATGTTTTGATTAAAATGAAATAATGTACATAAAAAAGTGACCTGTAGGCTAGATGTGATGGCTCAAAGTGCCTATAATCCCAGCACTGTGGGAGGCCAAGGTGGGCGAATCACCAGGTCAGGAGATTGAGACCATCCTGGCCAACATGGTGAAACTCTGTCTCTGCTAAAAATACAAAAATTACTTGGGCATTGTGGCGGGCACCTGTAATCCCAGCTACTTGGGAGACTGAGGCAGGAGAATCACTTGAACCAGAGAGTTGGAGGTTGCAGTGAGCCAGGATCAAACCACTGCACTTTATTCAGCCTGGGGACAGAATGAGACTCCATCTCTAAAAAAAAAAAAAAAGGGGACTTGTTTATAGGAAAGAATTATATATTTGTTGGTAACTACCAGTCGACATCAATTCTCATTGCTTTATTGGGAGTTACAGTATTTTATTTTAGAGTTAGACCTTAAAGGATATATCCAGCCAGGCATGGTGGTATGAGCCTATAATTCCAGCTACTTGGAAGGCTGAGGCAAGAGGATCACTAGGGCTCAGGAATTTGAGACCAGTCTGGGCACGACAAGATGCTGTCTGAAAAAATAAAAACAAAAGGATGCATCGTTCGACTAGCCTTCTGATCTGTGAATCTACTCTGGAAACATGGTCAGATTTGGAGCAAGGACCTTCCCCTCCCTACTAGTGTGTGACAGCTCATACTGTTGGAAGTTCTTTCTGTTCAGTCTCTCCCCCAGGAGGTGCCATGCTCATTGGTCTCATTATATGTAAGTCCTTGACAACAATCTAAGAAAAGCTGAGTTAAAAAAAAAAAATTTTGCCGGGCTCGGTGGCTCACGCCTGTAATCCCAGCACTTTGGGAGGCCGAGGTGGGCGGATCACAAGGTCAAGAGATCGAGACCATCCTGGCCAACATGGTGAAACCCCGTCTCTACTAAAAATACAAAAATTAGCCGGCCATGGTGGCACTCGCCTGTGGTCCCAGCTACTCGGGAGGCTGAGGCGGAAGAGTCGCTTGAACCCAGGAGGCAGAGGTTGCAGTGAGCCGAGATTGCGCCACTGCACTCCAGCCTGGCGACAGAGCAAGACTCTGTCTCCAAAAAAAAAAAAAAAAAAAAGTTCAGGTTGGGCATGGTGGCTTACACCATCCTAGGACGTTGGGAGGTTGAGGCAGGCAGATCATGAGGTTGGGAGTTCAAGACCAGCCTGATGAGATATCCTGTCGCTACTAAAAATACAAACTTAGCTGGGCATGGTGGTACAAGCTTGTAATCCCAGCTACATGGGAGGCTGAGGCAGGAGAATCACTTGAACCCAAGAGGTGGAGGTTGTGGTAAACTGCGATTGCGCCATTGTACTCCAGCCTGGGCAACAAGAGTGAAACTCATCTCAAAAAAACAGATATTTAAATTTGTTTCCACCTTTAGAAACAAGTAGTACAGCTAACTAAAGGACATGGTAAGAAAGGGAAAAAAAAACACAAAAAAAACAAGTAGTACAGCCCAGGCACGGTGGCTCACACCCATAATCTTAGCACTTTGGGAGACTGAGGCGGATGGATCATGAGGTGAGGAGTTGGACACCAGCCTGACCAACCTGGTAAAACCCTGTCTCTACTAAAAATACAAAAATTAGCCAGGCATAGTGGCAAGCACCTGTAATCCCAGCTACTCAGGAGGCTGAGGCAGGAGAATTGCTTGAACCCAGGAGGTGGAGGTTGCAGTGAGCCGAGATTGTGCCATTGCACTCCAGCCTGGGTAACAGAGCAAGACTCCATCTCCAAAATAACAACAAAAAAAAAACAGAAACAAGCAGTACATTGTGTGAGTACTGGTTTTTCTGACTTTAATTATTTTCCTTAAGTAAAATATTACGACTGTAATAGAAAATGGAAAGCTTCAGGTGATGGGGTATGATATTTTCAGAGAAGTTTAAAGTCAAGTCAACATTGTTAATTTTGTTTATTTTGGTTTTTTGTTTGGGTTTTTTTGTTTGTTTGTTTGAGATGGAGTCTCACTCTGTCTCCCAGGCTGGAGTGGCACAATCTCGGCTCACTGCAACCTCCACCTCCTGGCTTTAAGCAATTCTCCTGCCTCCACCTTCCAAGTAGCTGGGATTACAGGCGTGCACCACCACACCTAGCTAATTTTTGTATTTTTAGTAGAGATGGGATTTCACCATGTTGCCCAGATTGGTCTTGAACTCCTGACCACAGGTGATCCACCTGCCTCCCAAAGTGCTGGGATTACAGCCGTAAGCCACCATGCCTGGCCAGTTACTCATTTTTAATAGTATCAGTCAATGTAGTGGCTCACACCTGTAATCCTATCATGTTGAGAGGCCAAGGTGGAGGATTGCTTGAGGCCAGGAGTTCGAGAGCAATCTGACCAACATAGTGAAACCCTGCGTCTCTTCTTTCTTTTTCTTTTTTTTTGTGATGGAGTCTTGCTCTGTTGCCCAGGCTGGAGTACAATGATGTGATTTCGGCTCACTGCAATCACTACCTGCTGAGTTCAAGCAATTCTCCCACCTCAGCCTCCCAAGTAACTGGGATTACAGGCACCTGACATTAATCCTGACTAATTTTTGTATTTTTGAAGAGATGGGGTTTCACCATCTTGGCCAGGCTAGTCTTGAATGCCTGACCTCAGATAATCCACCCGCCTCAACCTCCCAAAGTGTTGGGATTACAGGTGTGAGCCACCAGTCCAGCTTATTTCTATATATTTTTTTTCTAAGAATAAACAAAAAGTTAATATCATTGGAATAACATGCAGTTTCTTTTTATTGCGTTTTAGGTTTTGGGGTACATGTGAAGAACATGCAGGATTGTTGCATAGGTACATACATGGCAATGTGGTTTGCTGCCTTCCTCCCCCATCACCTATATCTGGCATTTCTCCCCATGTCATCCCTCCCCCGACTCCCCATCCTCCACTGTTCCTCCCCTGGTTCTCCCCCCCCCCGCAGACCTCTGTGTAATGCTCCCCTCCCTGTGTCCATGTGTTCTCATTGTTCAACACCCACCTATGAGTGAGAACATGTGGTGTTTGATTTTCTGTTCTTGTGTCAGTTTGCTGAGATGATGGTTTCCAAGGGACAAACTCATCGTTTTTTATGGCTGCATAGTATTCCTTGGTGTATATTTGCCACATTTTCCCTGTCCAGTCTATCATCGATGGGCATTTGGGTTGATTCCAAGTCTTTGCTGTTGTAAACTGTGCTGCAATGAACATTTGTGTGCACGTGTCCTTATAATAGAACGATTTATAATCCTTTGGTTATATACCCAGTAATGGGATTGCTGGGTCAAATGGAATTTCTATTTCTAGGTCCTTGAATCGCCACACTGTCTTCCACAATGGTTGAACTAATTTACACTCCCACTGTGTACAATCGTTCTATTTCTCCACATCCTCTCCAGCATCTGTCGTCTCCGGATTTTTTAATGATCGCCATTCTAACTGGTGTGAGATGGTATCTCAATGTAGTTTTGATTTGCATTTCTCTAATGACCAGTGATCATGAGCATTTTTTTGTATATTAGTTGGCCTCATGTATGTCTTCTTTTTGAGAAGTGTCTGTTCATACCCTTGCCCACTTTTGAATGGGCTTGTTTTTTTTCTTGTAAATCTGTTTCAGTTTTTGGAGATTCTGGATATTAGCCCTTTGTCAGATGGGTAGATTGCAAAAATTTTTTCCCATTCTGTTGGTTGCCGATTCACTCTAACGACTTTCTTTTGCTGTGCAGAAGCTGTGGAGTTTGAAGAGGTCCTATTTGTCTATTTTGGCTTTTGTTGCCAATGCTTTTGATGTTTTAGTCATGAAGTCCTTGCCTATGCCTATGTCCTGAATGGTTTTGCCTAGATTTTCTTCTAGGGTTTTTATGGTGTTAGGTCTTATGTTTAAGTCTTTAATCCATCTAGAGTTAATTTTAGTGTAAGGTGTCAGGAAGGGGTCCAGTTTCTGCTTTCTGCACATGGCTAGCCAGTTTTCCCAACACCATTTATTAAACAGGGAATCCTTTCCCCATTGCTTGTTTTGTGAGGTTTGTCAAAGATCAGATGGTTGTAGATGTGTGGCATTGCCTCCCAGGCCTCTGTTCTGTTCCATTGGTCTATAGCTCTGTTTTGGTATTGGTACCATGCTGTTTTGATTACTGTAGCCTTGTAGTATAGTTTGAAGTCAGGTAGTGTGATGCCTCCAGCTTTGTTCTTCTTGCTTAGAATTGACTTGGCTATGTGGGCTCTCTTTGGTTCCATATGAAGTTTAAGGTGGTTTTTTCCAGTTCTGTGAAGAAGGTCATTGGCAGCTTGATGGGGATAGCATTGAATCTATAAATTATTTTGGGCAGTATGGCCATTTTAACAAAATTGATTCTTTCTAACCATGAACATGGAATGTTTCTCCTTCTGTTTGTGTCCTCTCTTATTTCGTTTAGCAGTGGTTTGTAGTTCTCCTTGAAGAGGTCCTTTACCTCCTTTGTTAGCTGTATTCCTAGGTATTTTATTCTCTTTGTAGCAATTGTGAGTGGCAGTTCGTTCTTGATTTGGCTCTCTCTAAGTCTGTTATTGGTGTATAGGAATGCTTGTGATTTTTGCACATTGATTTTGTATCCTGAGACTTTGCTGAAGTTGCTTATCAGTTTCAGGAGATTTTGGGCTGAGATGATGGGGTCTTTAAATATGCAATCATGTCACCTGCAAATAGAGACAATTTGACTTCCTCCCTTCCTAATTGAATACGCTTTATTTCTTTTTCTTGCCTGATTGCTCTGGCTTGAACTTCCAATACTATATTGAATAGGAGTTGTGAGAGAGGGGCATCCTTGTCTAGTGCCAGATTTAAAAGGGAATGCTTCCAGTTTTTGCCCATTCAGTATGATATTGGCTGTGGGCTTGTCATAAATAGCTTTTACTATTTTGAGATACATTCCAGCAATATCTAGTTTATTGAGAATTTTTAGCATAAAGGGCTGTTGAATTTTGTCAAAGGCCTTCTCTGCATCTGTTGAGATAATCATGTGGTTTTTGTCTTTGATTCTGTTTATGTGGTGAATTACATTTATAGACTTGTTGAACCAGCCTTGCATCCCCAGGATGAAGCCTACTTGATCGTGATGGATAAGCTTTTTGATGTGCTGTTGCAGTCAGTTTGCCAGTATTTTATTAAAGATTTTTGTATCTATGTTCATCATGGATATTGGCCTGAAGTTTTCTTTACTTGTGGAGTCTCTGCCAGGTGTTGGTATCAGGATGATGTTGGTCTCATATAATGATTTGGGAAGGATTCCCTCTTTTTGGATTGTTTGGAATAATTTCAAAAGGAGTGGTACCAGCTCCTCTTTGTATGTCTGGTAGAATTCGGCTATGAACCCATCTGGACCTGGGCTTTTTTTGGTTGGTAGGTTATTAATTGCTGCCTCAACTTCAGCCCTTGTTATTGGTCTGTTGAGGGTTTCAACTTCTTCCTGGTTTAGGCCTGGGAGGATGCAAGTGTCCAGGAATTTATTCCTCTCTTCCAGGTTTACTAGTTTATGTGCATAGAGTTGTTTGTGGTAATCCCTGATGGTGGTTTGTATTTCTGTGGAATCTGTGGTGATATCCCCTTTATCATTTTTTATTGCATCTATTTGATTCTTCTCTCTTTATTTAATCTGGCTAGTGGTCTATTTTGTTGATCTTTTCAAAAAACCAGCTCCTGGATTTATTGATTTTTTTGAAGGGTTTTTTGTGTGTCTATTTCCTTCAGTTCTGCTCTGATCTTAGTTATTTCTTGTCTTCTGCTAGGTTTTGAGTTTTTTTGATCTTGCTCCTCTAGCTCTTACAATTTTGATGATAGGGTGTTGATTTTAGATCTTTCCTTGCTTCTCATGTGGGCATTTATTGCTATATATTTTCCTCTAGACACTGCTTTAAATGTGTCCCAGAGATTCTGGTATATTGTGTCTTCGTTCTCTTTGGTTTGGAAGAACACCTTTATATCTGCCTTCATTTCATTGTTTATCCAGTCAATGTTCAAGAGCCAGTTGTTCAGTTTCCACGAAGCTGTGTGGTTCTGAGTTAGTTTCTGAATTCTGAGTTCTAACTTGATTGCACTGTGGTCTGAGAGACTGTTTGTTATGATTTCTGTTCTTTTGCATTTGCTGAGGAGTGATTTACTTCCAATTATGTGGTCAATTTTAGAGTAAGTGTGATGTGGTGCTTTGAAGAATGTATGTTCTGTGGATTTGGGGTGGAGAGTTCTGTAAATGTCTATTAGGTTTGTTTGGTCCAGGTCTGAGTTCAAGTCCTGGATATCCTTGTTAATTTTTTGTCTTGTTGATCTGTCTAATATTGACAGTGGAGTGTTAAAGTCTCCCACTATTATTGTGTGGGAGTCTAAGTCTCTTTGTAAGTCATTAAGAACTTGCTTTATGTATCTGGATGCTCCTGTATTGGGTGTGTATATGTGTAGGATTGTTAGCTCTTCTTGTTGCATTGATCCTTTTACAATTATGTAATGTCCTTCTTTGTCTCTTTTGATCTTTGTTGGTTTAAAGTCTATTTTATCAGAGACTAGGATTGCAACTCCTGCTTTTTTTTTTCTCTCCATTTGCTTGGTAAATCTTCCTCCATCCCTTTATTTTGAGCCTTTGTGTATCCTTGCATGTGAGATGGGTTTCCTGGATACAGCACACTGATGGGTTTTGACTTTTTATCCAATTTGCCAGTCTGTGTCTTTTGATTGGGGTATTTAGCCCATTTACATTGAAGGTTAATATTGTTATGTGTTAATTTGATCCTGCCATTTTGATGCTAGCTGGTTGTTTTTCCTGTTATTTGATGCAGTTTCTTCATTGTGTCGATGCCCTTTACCATTTGGTATGTTTTTGGAGTGGCTGGTGTTTGGTTGTTCCTTTCTGTGTTTAGTGCTTCTTTCAGGAGCTCTTGTAAAGCAGGCCTGGTAGTGATGAAATCTCTGAGTAATTGCTTGTTTGTAAAGGATTTTATTTCTCCTTTGCTTATGAAACTTAGTTTGGCTGGATATGAAATTCTAGGTTGAAAGTTCTTTTCTTTAAGGATGTTGAATATTGGTCCCCCACTGTCTTCTGGCTTGTAGGGTTTCTGCTGAGAGATCAGCTGTGAGTCCGATGGGCTTCCGAACTTTGTGGGTAACCCGACCTTCTCTCTTGCTGCGCTTAGCATTTTCTCCTTCATTTCAACCCTGGTGAATCTGACGATTATGTGCCTTGGGGTTGCTCTTCTTGAGGAATATCTTTGTGGTGTTCTCTGTATTTCCTGGACTTGAATATTGGCCTGCCTTGGCTAGGTTGGGGAAGTTTTCCTGGATAATATCCTGAAGAGTGTTTTCCAGCTTAGATTCATTCTCTCTGTCACATTCAGGTACATCTGTCAAGCTTAGATTAGGTCTTTTCACATAATCCCATATTTCTTGGAGGCTTTGTTCATTTCTTTTTACTCTTTTTCTCTAATCTTGCTTGCTTGTTTTATTTCATTGAGTTGATCTTCAGCCTCTGATATCCTTTCTTCTGCTTGATCAATTCAGCTATTTAAACTTGTGTATGCTTCGCGAAGTTCTTGTGTTATGTTTTTCAGCTCCACGAATTCATTTATATTCCTCTGTAAGCTGTTTATTCTCGTTAGCATTTTGTCAAACCTTTTTTCAAGGATCTTAGTTTCTTTGCATTGGGTTAGAACATGTTCTTTTAGCTCAGAGAAGTTTCTTATTACCCACCTTCTGAAGCCTGTTTCTGTCAATTCATCTGACTCATTCTCCATCCAGCCTATTTTCTTTGCTGGTGAGGAGTTGTGATCCCTTGCAGGAGGAGAGACATTCTGGTTTTGGGTGTTTTCATCCTTTTTGTGCTGGTTTCCTCCCATCTTTGTGGATTTATTTACCTGTGGTCTTTGTAGTTGGTGACTTTCAGATGGGATCTCTGAGTGAACGTCCCTCCGCGCTCTCACTGGGTGCTGCAATCCAGAGCTGCTCCTACTCGGCCATCTGGATCCCTCCCCCGTTTGTTCTTCAATTTCTTGAGAGGGGGAGGCTCACCACATCATGCAAGGACATGTGGGTAAACACCAGGAGGCACAAAGGAGTGAGTGGAAGCCATAATCTTTACCAGCATATCTTCTCTGTGACCGGACTCAGCGTTCACCAGGTCCTCTGCTAGTTCAGGCCCCATATCCAGGAGCTCTGGCAGCTGACCGCAGCCTTTAACTGCCCACCTAGAGAGCTCAACATGCAGTTTCTAACATAAGTATGTAAGACGTGTTTATAGAAATATATGTATGGTATACCGGAAAAAAATCCTACAAAATGCTACACAAATACCGGTTATAGCTTACAGTAGCCAGCCTCCAAAATGCTCCCCAATGATGCTTACCTCCTAATATTCATGCCTTTGTGTAGTCCCCCTCGTACATGTCGTCTGGGTTGGTCTATGTGAGCATTAGAATATAGGGATGTGATACAGTGTATGACTTCCAAGACTATCTCATAAAAGACATTACCGCTTCTGCCCTGCTCTTCTTGGATTGACTGCTCTGGAGGAAGCCAGCCACTGTGTTATAAAGATATTCAAGCAGTCCTATGGAGGATCAACATGGGGAGCTACTGAGGCTTCCTGTCCACATCTGGCATCAGCTTGCCAACCATTGAGTGAGCTGTCTTGGAGGTGGGTCTTCCAGGCCTAGTCAAGCCTTCAGATGACTGCAGACCCAGCCTACGTCTTGACTACAATCTCATGAAAGCCTCAGAGTCAAAACTATCTGATTAAACCACTCTCAAATTCCCAAACCACAGAAATGATGAGATACGCCAGGGATGGTGGCTTACACCTGTAATCCCAGCACTTTGGGAGGCTGAGGCGGGTGGATCACCTGAGGTCAGGAGTTCCAGACCAGCCTGGCCAACATGGCAAAACCCCATCTCTACTAGAAATAGAAAAATTTCCCGGGTATGGTGGTGGGTACCTGTAACTCCAGCTACTCGGGAGGCTGAGGCAGGAGAATGACTTCAGCGGGGTGAGGATAAAAACAGGAAGATCTGTTAGGACAATATTAGTAAATCACATGAAAGGTGGTAGTAGCTTGGGCAAAGGTGGTAGCAATGGAAGTGGTCAGAAATGATCGGATTCTGGAAATGTGTTCAACAGCAGGAAACTAAGATCTTCAAAAGCTCTCGATTAGCCGGGCACAGTAGCTCGACCCTGTTATCCCAGCTACTCAGGAGGCTGAGGCTGGAGGATTGCATAAGGCTCGGAGTTGAGACAAGCCTGGGTAACATAGTGAGACTCTGTCTCTACATAAATAAGTAAGCTCTTGATTGAATATAGGAAGATCAGACTACTCTAAGACTTTCACATCCTGATGGAAGTCTCACTTTCCAGCCTCATCTCAGATCATTCTCCACTCTATACTCTCCTCCCACCCCCATATCCGTCTTTTCCAAGAGCCATACTAGATAATCCTTCTTGGGCGGCCTAGTAGTTAAGACTGTGGCTTTGGAATTAAACCATCTGGGTTTGATTTCTGACTCTTTTCACTTAAAAGATCTTAAGATACTTAGTTTCTCTAAGCTCAGTTTTCTTACTTATGAACTGGGAATCTTAATAATAGCACCTAACTCACAGAGCAGTAATGTGAAATTAAATGAGTTAATGTACGTGGAATACTTAACACTGTCCTTGGCATCTGCTAAGATCTCCATAAATATTGGTTACTGTTTTTTTTAAATCTCAGATTATGTTCCTTTGACCACAGTCTTTATCCTCTGCATTAAGTGCTAACCTACTTCTATACCCTCCTACTTTTTGTTTCTCAAATTCATATAAAAAATTCTTGAGGACATTGGCTTTTAATTATTATTTGACACAGGGTCTCACTCCGTCACCTAGGCTGGAGTGCAGTGGTGCAGTGCAATCATAGTTCACCTCAGCCTCCACTTCCCAGGGTCAAATGATCTTCATACCTTAGCCTTCCAAATAGCTGAGACTACAGGTGAATACTCCCATGCCAGGCTAATATTTTTTTTTTTTTTTAAATGGAGCCTCACTCTGTTGCCAGTCTGGAGTGCAGTGGTGCAATCTTGGCTCACTGCAACCTCTGCCTCATGGGTTCAAGCGATTTCTCTTGCCTCAGCCTCCTGAGTAGCTGGGACTACAGGTGTGTGCAACCACGCCCAGCTAACTTTTGTATTTTTAGTAGAGAGGGGGTTTCACCAAGTTGGCCAGGATGGTCTTGATCTGTTGACCTCATGATCCACTCACCTTAGCCTCCCAAAGTGCTGGGATTACAGGCCTGAGCCACTGCCCCTGGCCATTTCATATATATATGTTTTTATATATTTGTGAATATATCTATTCATATATAATCATAAAATATATATTCATATATAAGTTATATATTCATAAATAATTCATACAATATATATTCATATATATATATTTTTTGAGATGGGGTTCACTCTGTTACCCAGGCTGGAGTGCAGTGGTGCAATCTCAGCTCATGGCGACCTCTGTCTTCTTGAGGACTCGAGCAATTCTCCCACCTTAGCCTCCCAAATAGCTGGGACTACAGGTGCATTCCACCATGCCTGACTAATTTTTGTATTTTTGGTGGAAACAGGGTTTCATCTTGTTGCCTAGTCTGGTCTCAAACTCCTGAGCTCAAGCGATCTACCTGCCTTGACCGCCCAAAGTGCTGGGATTACAGGTGTCGGCCACCATGCCTGGCCTACCTTTTTTTTTTTTTTGAGGCAGTCTCTCTCTCTCTCACCCAGGCTGATGTGCAATGGCACGATCTCGGCTCACTCAACCTCTGCCTCCCAGGTTAAAGCAATTCTTGTGCCTCGGTCTCCTGAGTAGCTGGGATTACAGGTGCACACCACCACACCTGGCTAATTTTTGTATTTTTAGTAGATACGGGATTTTACCATGTTGGCCAGGCTGGTCTCAAACTTCTAACTTCAGGTGATCCACCCGCCTCTGCCTCCCAAAGTGCTGGGATTACTGGCAGGAGCTGCTGCGCCCTGGCCCCTTTACCATTTTTATGCTTAGTTTAAAAAGTTATGGTTAATTTTATATATGTCTGCCACCTCTGCCAGATTCAGCATCTTGAATAAAAAGGTCTGTTTTCCTCACCTTTAATTTTCTGGCACCTAGCACTTAGTAGGCATCAGTAAACATTTGTAGAAATAAGCAGTCGAGTAGTCCTGACAAGGCTCCTGACTGCAGTCCTTACATGTAATTACCAGATTCCTATTTGGATACTCTCTTGCTCAGTATCTTCAGTGGTTTCCTATCACCTGCAGAGTAAAGTCCAAACTCCTTAGCTGAGTATTTGGTGTCTTCTACTATGTGACCTCAGTCTGCCTTTCCAACTTTATTTCCTACTATAGTCAAACTGATCCATTCACTATTTCCCAGGGGCCCCTATCCCTTTTCCACATCCATGTCTTGATTCATGGTTTTATTCCTGAAAAGCATTCCTTTCCTGTCGTAGTTCATTTCCCTCCTTAGGCCCCTCCTGTGAGGCCATTTTTTTCACAGAGCCTTCCCTGTCATCCCAGCTTTGAAGTTTCAGAGCATAGTAACTATGCTGCTTGACACGCTTTCACTTTGTGGAGGTAATTTATGGACGTGTATTTTTTTTTCCAACTTAATATAGTTTCTAAGTGTTTCTAAGATTTATCTTTGCATGCTGTACTTGTAAGCAGCAGTAAGCAATTGCTAATTTCTGGAATGGCCAAATGAATGAATTAATATGTGAATAAACAGGCTTCACCTGCCCTATCCTTGTGCTGGTTTGGAGGGGAATTGGGAGTTGGACATGTGATATATAGGCCGTGGTGGGACACTGGGAAAGTGGGTGCTCCTTGCCCCTATTCTGCCTGCGTATTCCATTAGCCTAATTGTACCAAGTCCATTTGGGATTAAATTACTGGTGTCCAGCATGTTCCAGGCCTAATATTAATACTTAGCTTTGGGAGTACAAAGGTATCATGCACCCCACCTTAGACATCCTTCAGATAGCAAGGTGTGTCAGGGCTGTGGCCCTTTGTGTTGAAGAGGTAGGTCTTAAGTTACATCCTCAAATGAGGCATTGCTCACTCTGCTGCAACCTGTCCTGAACTTAGTTTATTAGGCCTACCTTGGTTTGGTTTGGCTTACTTATGCACTGGGTGGTTTGCCTATATTGGTTCCATAGTTCAGCTTACTATTTAAAAATTTCATTCTAGTTACATTTTAAACTTGCCTTATGTTTAATTTTTAACTTGTTAGGGCTTGCTTAGCTGTGGAGCTCAGATGAATTGTCAGTGGGAGCTTTTACATTTCACTCTTTTTAGACCTTTGATGGACCTTTCTAATCACCTATCGCATTCCATTATTTTCCACTGTTGTGAAATACTGTGTCATTTTATCCAAGTCAATCAATAATGATGTTTGCTTAGGGAGGGAATAGAAAGACAAAACTAACAATCACATGTTACCATGGGAAAGGAAAAGAAGTCCACTCCTTTTGAAATCTGATTGTCTGCTTCCAGAGCCATCTTTCCTCACACTGGCCCTCTTTATTCTGGTACACCTCCAAGTATTTCAGCTATACCAAGCTCTTAATACTTGAAGTTCTCAGAATTCTCCTTGTGTCGTTTCCCAGGATAATTCCTGTCTCTCATCACTCAAGAAGCCTCCCAGTCCCTTCCTACCTCTGCCTTTCCCCTTCCAAGTTGAGTTTCTTGTCCCTTGTATCTGCTCCTATAGCACTTCGTGTGCATTTGTGTCAGAGAACTTACCACAGTAGATTTACTTGCCTGGGTGGGTGGTTGTTGTCGTCATCGTCGTCATTGTTTTTGAGACAGGGTCTTGCTCTGTAATCCAGCCTGGAGTGTAGTAATGCAGTCATGGTTCATGCAGCCTTGACCTCCTAGGCTCAAGCAATTCTCCCACCTCAGTCTTCTGAGTAGCTGGGACTACAGTTGGCATGCTACCATGCCTGGCTAATTTTTGTAATTTTTGTAGAGAAAAGATTTCACTGTATTGCCCAGGCTGGTCTTGAAAGCCTGGCCTCAAGTGATCCTTCTGCTTCAGCCTCCCAAAGTGCTGAGATTACAGACATGAGCCACCATGCCCAGCCGTGTTTTCTCCAGTAAGATGACATTTCTTCTGCATCTGAGCCTA
This sequence comes from Ateles fusciceps, assembly GCA_036589455.1. Classification (NCBI taxonomy): domain Eukaryota; kingdom Metazoa; phylum Chordata; class Mammalia; order Primates; family Atelidae; genus Ateles; species Ateles fusciceps. The sequence continues at coordinate 6,521,587 of JAZHEH010000228.1, read as the reverse complement.
TGTTTGATTCCTCCGTGTATATCAAGAACCTAGCACAAGTGGCGGGTATATATTAGATACTCAGTAAGTGTTTATTAATTAGACAGTTCAATGCCCAGGTCCCAGGTTTCTAAAGTCTGGGACTTTAAGAAAAAGAGACCAAGTTATATTCCAACCAGGTTTTTAACTTCTGTGTCAGTTATGGAAGGTATTGAGAAGTGCTATTAACTATTTTTTTTTTTTTTTTTTTTTTTTTTTTTATGAGACAGGGTTTCACCTTGTTGGTCAGGCTCGTCTTGAACTCCTGACTTCGGGTCATCCGCCCGCCTCGGCCTGCCAAAGTGCTGGGATTACAGGCGTGAGCCACCATGCCCGGCCTAACTTTTCTATTTGGCTAACAAAAACACAGAAATGAGTTCCTGAGCAACTTCTGCCCTGTAAGCAATAGTCCTACTTGGCAGTTAACTATCATAAAAGTAGATGAACTACTTGCGTACCCAGAGAAAAGGTGAGTAAGGGAGGAGGGAAGGATAGAGAAGGGAGTGAGTTAGCAAAATGCCACACTGTTAGTTGCAAACTGGCACAAAGGTGAATGTGATTCATGAGGCTCGCTCGATTAAGAAGAGCTGAAACAGGAGCGAAGAGCAAAAGGCAGCTGGCAGCAAAAGCAAGGACTTGGGAAACAGGCAGCCACAAGCAGGTAAGCACACGAATGGGGCCCAGGTCCTCTGGAATTGTGGTCTCAGGCTTCCAGTGACATGGAAGAAGAGAAGCCAGAGTGTGACGCTCTGGGAAGGCTGAGTGGGGAGGATTCATGTTTACTCCATGTATAAAGAGACACAAGAGACCATAGAAAGACAGACATAGTGACAAACACTGGCTGGCACCAGAGTCTCAACAAAAAGATTTGGAAAGGGGGCTTTGTTGCGGGTGAATAAGAGATAGTGAGCAAGAGATAATGAGAAGGCCAATTCTGAAAGGAGTGGATTTAAATGTACTGATGTGTGCATACCTCCCTAGTCTACAAAAAGTACCCCTATCTGCACTGTTTTGAGTAACATATAAAACTTGACACATTTGGATTAATGTCACCTTTATATAACTGACAAATGTCTGGAAAACTTTCACTGGAAGCTTGGAATTGTGATTTTTTTTCAGTGGCTGGGTAGTCTTTTGGAAAGCAGTTAGCTGTTATTATTTTTATATTTTTTTTTTGAGATAGAGTCTTGCTGTGTCACCCAGGCTGGAGTGCATTGGCGTAATTACAGGCCCGAGCCACTGTGCCTGACCAGCCGTTATATTTTTATTAAATGAGTGAGATCTAGTGCCTGAATTTACTAGGTTATTGTTTATCCCTTTGGAGTATTAATTCAACATCTACGATGTGCTCATACCACTATTCCAGCACCAGGAACACATAAAAAACAGATAAAAATTCCTGCCTATGGGGCAGGCAAGGTGACTTACACCTGTAATGCCAGCACTTTGGGAGGCTGAGGCGGGTGGATCACCTGAGGCCAGGAGTTTGAGACCAGCCTGGCCAACATGGCAAAACCTCATCTCTATTAAAAATACAAAATTAGCCAGGCATGATGGCACATGCTTGTAATCCAGCTACTTGGGAGACTGAGGCACAAGAATCACTTGAACCTGGGAGGCAGAGGTTACAGTGAGATGAGATTGCACCTCACTGCCTGGGCAATAGTGCAAGACTCTATCAAAAAAAAAATTTTTTTTCTGCCTACCTATTTATAGTTCACATAGTGGGTGGAGGTGGCAGGGAACAGGAAATATGAAAATAAAAGTAAATTATATAATGTGTTAGATGGTAAAAAATCCTGTGAAGAAAAACAGAAAAAGAAGGTAGAAAAACGTGTATGTGATCAGATGGGTTATAATTTTAAATAAGGTGTACAAGAAAGGTCTCACTGAGAAGGTGACATATTGAGCAAAGATTTTCACATAATGAATGAGCAAGCCGTGCAGACTGGGGTTATGGAAAATAGGATGCCATTCTATAAATGTAAGCCATTTAAAAATAACTAATGTGCCAGGCGCAGTGGCTCACACCTGTAATCCCAGCACTTTGGGAGGCTGAGGCAGGTGGATCACCTTAGGTTAGGAGTTTGAGAGTAGCCTGGCCAAAATGGTGAAAACCCATCTCTACTAAAAATACAAAATTAGCTGTATGTGGTGGTACGTGCCTGTAATCGTAGCTACTAGGGAGACTGAGATGGGAATTGCTTGAACTTGGTAGGTGGAGGTTGCAGTGAGTCAGGATTGCACCAGTGCACTCCAGCTTGCGCAACAGAATGACACTTCATCTCAAAAAACAAATTTAAAAAATAATGCCTAATGCCATTTTAAAATAATCTTAAAAGTACAGTTGGAAGTGGTGTTAGAATGTAGTTACTGAGAGCAGAAAGGGGCATTCTATTTGTTCATCCTTTGCTTTCTTTGAAATCTATTGTTTGGTTTTATACTGAACACCTGGTATGACTCTGCAGATTTTTGTGTTTTCTGTGAAAACAGATACCTCGGGTGCTTGTTTCCTTTTTTTTTTTTTTTTTTTTTTTTTTTTTTTTTGAGACAGATCTCACTCCATCACCAGGCGCCAGGCTGGAGTGCAGTGGCGTGAACTCGGCTCACTGTAACCTCCACCACCTGGGTTCAAGCAGTTCTCCTGCCTCAGCCTCCCGAGTAGCTGGGACTACAGGTGCGTGCCACCACGCCCAGCTAATTTTTTTGTATTTTTAGTAGAGACAGGGTTTCACCACGTTGACCAGGATGGTCTCGATCTCTTGACCTCGTGATCCACCCGCCTCGGCCTTCCAAAGTGCTGGGATTACAGGCGTGAGCCACCGCGCCCGACCGCTTTGTTCTTCTCTTGAAATCTCTGGAAGAAAAATATTTACTTAATAGAAATAGAAGCGGGAGAGATTTTTCAAAAACTACAATGGTATATTAATACAAAATATGGGTGACCTCTGAAGAAACTGCAGTCACAGGAAGGAAAGCTGCTGCGTAGAATGCCTCTAATTCACTTTCCGAGGGAGAAGAGGGACCAAGAGTTGGACAAAGCAAGGAGCTGTTAACACTCAGACTCTGAAGAGTTGTTTCCATTCTGAATTACTTAGTTTGATCTACACGTCTAGCTCATTTGCTGTAAAAGAATCAGCCAAAGGGAGTGATTTAAAATGTGAATCTGGCCAGGCAGCTATCCTGTATCAGTGATTTCGTGGGATGAAGTTTCCAAATGTAGTGTAGTTTATTTATTTTGAGGTAGTCTCACTATTGTCTCTCATGCTGGAGTGTAGTGGCACAATCTTGGTTCACTGCAACCTCCTACTCCAAGGTTCAAGCGATTCTCATGCCTCAGCCTCCCAAATAGCTGGGATTACAGGCCTGCACCACCATACCTGGCTAAGTTTTATATTTTTAGTAGAGACGGGGTTTTGCCATGTTACCCAGGCTGGTCTCATACTCCTGACCTCAAGTGATCCACCCGCCTCCACCTCTCTCAGGTACTGAGATAATAGGCATGAGCCATGAGCCACCACACCCAGCTGCAATTAACTTTAATTTTTTTGTTGTTTGTTTTTGAAACAGAGTCTTGCTCCACCGCTGAGGCTGGAGTACAGTGGCACAGTCTCCACTTACTGCAGCCTTTGCCTCAGCCTCCCAAATAGCTGGGGCTACAGACGTGTGGCACTATACCAAATTAATTTTTTTTTTATTTTAATAGAGATGGGGTTTTGCCATGTTGGCCAGGCTGGTCTCAAACTCCTGACCTCAAGTGATCTACTCACCTTGGCCTCCCAAATTGCTGGGATTATAGGAGTGAGCCACCATGCCTGGCCTAATTTGCTTTATTTTATGTAATATGTCACCTGTGGGGGAGGGAGACATTTTGATAAACCCTAGATACTCAACAAAGTTGAGATGATTGAGAATCCTTAATCTCTACCCCAAATATATGAAGTATTTTGTTAGAGCTGAAGGGCCTGGGAAACTTTGGAATCAGTTCTTGTTACTTAACCAGTAAACTGACTTGCATAGAGATCCAGAGCTGAAAGCTGGATCAGAAGACCCAAAACCGTTCAAAGTACATGAAGTGCAAGTCAGGAAGCCTTACCTTGGAGGATAGAAAAGGCATTGTTCATTAATACCAGAAGAAAATGGCAGGGAAAATATATTTTTATATACATACATATATATGAAAATATTTTTAAAATAAAAAATATATAGAATATATCTTATATGTAAATATATAGAAAAGAAAAATTAGCCAGCAGACAGTTGGCAATTCTGGAGATGTTTTTGGTTATCACAACTGGTTGTGGGTGGAGAGGTGGGATGTGCTGCTGACCTCTAGTGGGTAGAGGCTGGGAATACTGCTAAATGGTCCTACCTTACACAGGACAGGACCCACATCAAACACCTATCCAGCTCTAAATGTCTTTTTTTTTTTTTTTTTTTTTTTTTAAACAGAGTGTTGCTCTGTCACCCAGGCTGGAGCACAGTGGCGCAATCTTGACTCACTGCAGCCTCCGCCTCCCGGGTTCAAGCGATTCTCCTGCTTCAGCCTCCCAAGTAGCTAGGATTACAGGTGTGCACCACCACACCTGACTAATTTGTGTATTTTTAGTAGAAACGGGGTTTTACCATGTTGGCCAGGCTGGTCGCAAACTCCTAACCTCAAGTGATCCACTGGCATTGGCCTCCTAAAGTGCTGAGATTACAGGTGTGAGCCACTGCCCCTAAATGTAAATACTGCTAAGATTAAGAAACCCTGACCTTGAGGAACTCCAGTTCTCTTTACCGTTGAGATCATAGGACACAGTCTGAACTTTACAGGAGGCCAGGTACAAACCACCAAAACAAAAAGCACTTCATTTTTGTGTTTGCTTCTCATTTAATGTCCATCCAGAAAAAAAGATGGGGGAAAAAAAAAAGTTGCTAGTAAAGTAACTGTGTAGGATAGATTCTATGATTCCATTAAATACTACCAAGTGGTTTTTCTTCCTTTTTTTTTTTTTTTTTTTGAGATGGAGTCTCTCTGTCGCCCAGACTAGAGTGCAGTGGTGCAATCTAGACTCACTGCAACCTCTGCCTCCTGGGTTCAAGCAATTCTCCTGTCTCAGTCTCCTGAGTAGCTGGGACTACAGGCACATGCCATCGTGCCCAGCTAATTTTTGTATTTTTAGTAGAAATGGGGTATCATCATATTGGTCACGCTGGTCTTGAACTCCTGACCTCAAGTGATCCACCCGCCTCAGCCTCCCAAAGTGCTGGGATTACAGGCATGAGCCACCGTGCCCAGCCACAAGTGTTTTTTTGTCATAGGTTTCAAGAACATTCAAACTCACTATAATGACTTTGTTGAGGAATGATGAAAAAAAAAGCCTTCTATACATTTAAAAAATTATTTCCCAGTGATAACAAATCCGGCCGGGTAAAGTGGCTCACACTTGTAATCCCAGGACTTTGGGAGGCCGAGGCAAGTGGATCTCTTGAGCCCAGGAGTTCGAGACCAGCCTGGGTGACGTGGCAGAACCCCATCTCTGCCCCCGCCAAAAAAAGCCAGGTATGGAGGCACACATGTGTAATCCCCAACTACTCGGGAGGCTGAGGTGGAAGGATCATTTGAACCCGGGAGATAAACATTGCAGTGAACCGTGATTGTGCCACTGCACTCCAGCCAGGGTGACAGAGTGAGACCCTATCTCAAAAAAAAAAAAGCGGGGGGGGGGGGAGTGAAGAAAGGGAGGGAGAAACCGGTATTTATATTCTAAAGGGAAAATCATCAAAATGGAAAGGAGAAATTAGACTCAACAATAGGAGTAGAGTGGCAGAGAGCCTTTGAGTATGTGAGATCTACCCTACAATTACTATTTTTTATTTTTAGAGACAAGGCCTTGCTTTGTCACCCAGGCAAGAGTGCAGTGGCCAGATCATAGCTCACTGTAACCTTGAGCTTCTGGACTTAGGCGATCTTCCTACCTCAGCCTTCCAAGTACCTGGGACTACAGGCATGTGCTACCATACCTGACTGACTGATTTATTTGTTGAGATGAAGTCTTGCTGTGTCGCCCAGGCTGGAGTGCAGTGGCATGATCTCTTCTCACTGAAACCTCTGCCTCGCAGGTTCAAGCAGTTCTCCTGCCTCAGCCTCCTGAGTAGCTGGGATTACAAGTATGCACCACCATGCCTGGCTAATTTTTGTATTTTTAGTAGAGACAGGCTTTCACCATGTTGGCCAGGCTGGTCTCGAACTCCTGACCTCACGTGATCCACCTGCCTCGGCCTCCGAAAATGCTGGAATTATAAGCGTGAGTCACCATGCCAGGCCTATTTATTTTTTTGTAGAGACAGGGCTCTTGCTGTGTTGCCCAGGCTGATCATGAACTCTCAGACTCAAGCAGTCCTCCTACCTGGGCCTCCCAAAGTGCTGGAATTATAGGCAGGAGCCACTGTTCCTGGCCCCCACCCTATAATTAAAAGCAAAGCATGGGTCAGTATGTTAAGTGAAACGTGCCAGGCTCAGAAAGCTGTATACTGCATGTTCTCACTCACATATAGGAACTAAAAAAGTTGATCTCATGGAAGTAGGGTAGAATCACAGTTACCAGAGGGCCTGGGAAGGGTAGTGGGGTGTGGAGAGATGAAGAGAACTTGTATAATGGGTACAAACTTACAATTAGAAGGAAGAAGTTCTAGTGTTTGATAGTTTAGTAGGGTGACTAGGGTTAACAGTATTTTATTGTGTATTTTAAAATAGCTAGAAGATTTGAAATGTTTCCAACACAAAAAAAGATAAATGCTGTAAAAGATATCCTAGATATTCTGATCATTACACATTGTCTGCATATATCAAAATATCACATGTATTTCATAAATTTTTTTTCTTAAATTTTTTTTTTTTTTTTTTTTTTCATTTTAAAGAGACAGGGTTTCACCATGTTGGCCAGGCTAGTCTTGAACTCCTGGCCTCAAGTGATCCACCTGCCTCAGCCTCCCAAAGTGCTGGGATTACAGGCATGAGCCACCGTGCCTGGCCATATTTCATAAATATATACAATTATTTTGTATTAATTTTTAAAAAGGAAAGTATGGGAAAATCTATCTTCAATTCCAACTTCCTTTTGTAACCAGATACCCTTTGGAAAAGGTGCTAAGAGCCCACATTACCCTGGTTTAGCTTGTTGTACAGGTTATTAGAATAGAGAAGGAACACCTTGGGCATGGGAGTGAGTGTTTCTTCTTTCACAGGTGTAACTAAAAAAGCTGGTTGGTCTAACTTGTGTGTCTTTGTCCTATAAGCATCTGCAGGCGTGTGAGCAGGATTGCTTCTGCAACAAAAGCTTCCACCCAGCCACATCTTGGGAAGAGAATGGCCACTTCTTGGGGGCACAGTCTTTTTTATGCTGGTGGTATCCTGTGTTTGCAGCGCTGTCTCCCACAGGGACCAGCAGACTTGGTTTGAGGGTATCTTCCTGTCTTCCATGTGCCCCATCAATGTGAGTGCCAGCACCTTTTATGGAATTATGTTTGATGCAGGGAGCACTGGAACTCGAATTCATGTTTACACCTTTGTGCAGAAAATGCCAGGTGAGTGCAACTGGGACCCTTACCAGAGTCTGTAAATCCACACTTTAGCATCCGTTCCCAGAAACAAATATGCTCAGAGGTTTTTTATGTGAATTACAAAATTGCATACATAGTGCATGTCTTTTTTCAGAGAACTTTGGACTATAATTGAACACATGGTTTATTTGTTTTGTTTTTCCATTTTTATTTTTTAATTATTTTGAGTCAAGGTGTTGCTTTGTTGCCCTGTGTGGAATACAGTGGTATGATGACAGATCACTGCAACCTCAATCTCCTGGGCTCAAGCAATCCTTCCACCTCAGTCCTCCGAGTGGGACTACAGGCGTGTGCCACCATGCCCAGCTAATTTTTAAATTTTTTGTAGAGACCTGCCCAGGCTGGTCTCAAACTCCTGGGCTCAAGTGATCCTCCCACCTTGGCCTCCCAAAGTGCTGGGATTATAGGAATGAGACACCATGCTTGACCAGAACACATGGTTTAATTCAATGTGAAATTAGCAGAGATCTGGGCTGCCTGTAGTCTGAAACCCATGTGTTCAAAAAAATAGCTATTATTTGTTCTTCCTCTTCTCTAAACATGGGATACTCCAGGAATCCATAATATTCAGAATATGGGGAGTGGTTTTGGGAGAAAGATCACATGAGAGTTTCACCGCCGTCCTTGGACAAAGGCTAGGGCACTCTGAAGATTAACTTTCTCTGAATTGTCAGTGTTTTTTCCTCAGGTCACATAGAGCCTGGGGAAAGGAGTAGGAGCTAGGTGTCCACCAGAGAAATGGTAGCGGGACCCTCAGAGATTGCTCTAGTCCCGCTTTCCAGTTCTCCTGCAAGACATTCCTCACAAGTGGGATCATTTGGGATAACTGCGGGGAAGTCATGGGAAAGCTTACAGAGCCCAGCATCTGAAGCAGCCTAACTTTTGGTAACCAGCTCTCTCTCTGTTTTATTCCATGGACAAAATAGGACAGCTTCCAATTCTAGAAGGGGAAGTTTTTGATTCCGTGAAGCCAGGACTTTCTGCTTTTGTGGATCAACCTAAGCAGGTGAGTTTCTTATGATTTGATGTTTAGATTCTCAATGCCTTGATCATTTGACCACACCACTGCTATTAAATATTTCATGCTATTCACTAATGAGATTGAGGTAATGTGTGAGGTCAGCTTTCTCTCCTCAGCTAATCTCCTGGATAACATTAATTATATTTCCCAGGCTCTTGAGGGCTGGGTGGAAGAAGGCTAGAAATTGGTATGGTCATGCAAGGATGACACTAGCTTTTAAGAGATTTCTCCCTATGTATTTACTGTTTAAAATTTTGAGTTGAAGTCATCAATGTGCATTTGTTCATGTAAATGCAGAAGATAGAAATTAAGTTCTATAGGGCATGATGTATAAACACAGCAATTGAAGGGATGGAGACCAGTGAATTTCATTTCAGAGTGCCTTGATGCAGGATGGAACCATGCCTATACTTGAGAAATTAGGCAACAACCCATGATGACAAAAATCTTTGGTGGTAGATGATGAATGGATAGTTTGTGGCGACTATATTTCAGATTGAGCACCTACAACATACTACATCCTGTGTGTCTGAGACCATGTTGAAACAAAATAGAATAAGGCAGAATGTTAAACTTGGGGAGCAAATGTAAAGGTATTTATTGTTCACCGTCACAAGAATAATCATTAATCAAATGCCTGATGTTAAAAATAATTTGCATTTGGAGAACTAAAAGGATGTATTTTCTTAGTTCAGTAGCACATGGATAGCAAATCTACTAGAAAAATTAGGATCTGGCCAGGCGTGGTGGCTCACGCCTGTAATCCAAGCACTTTGGAGGCCAAGGCGGGCGGATCACCTGGGGTTGGGAGTACAAGACCAGCCTGACCAACATGGTGAAACCCCGTTTTTAAAAAAAGAAAAAGAAAAGAAAAATTAGGATCTGTTGAAAGCAACTACATTATCGGAAACTGACTTGGCATTTAGAAAAGGTGATTGTGTTGTAGTTGCTAACAATAATGATCAAAGAACAGTCGGATATCAGAATAAAAGTTCACTCAGAGAAACGGTGGATTTAAAATAATGGTTTTCATTTATTACAAATTGAGCATCTACTGTGTACCATATATATAGGTGCTGGTGATACAAAAATGAGCCTGACATGTTCTTTAGGGGATCATAAAAAATGTTACCTTGTGTGGCAACTACACTCACTATGCCTCATACACACAATAGTTAGTGGTGGTAGGAGGCATATCTCCCATCTCACACTTGAGGAAACTAAGTCCCAACAAGGCCAAGTGACCTAAGTTAAGCCACAGGGTTAGCATGCAAGTCTTCTGTCTCTAATGCCTGTCTTTTCTTCACTATACCCAACTCTCCAGCCTAAAGCTGATTTATATGAAACATGAAATAATCAACTAAAATTACCATAATATAAAAGAATAATTTGGCCTGGCACGGTGGCTCATGCCTGTAATCCCAGCACTTTGGGAGGCTGAGGCGGTTGGATCACTTGAGGTCAGGCATTCGAGACCAGCTGGTCAACATGGTGACACCCCATCTTTACTAAAAAAATATAAAAATTAGCTGGGTGTGGTGGCACTCGCCTGTAATCCCAACTACTTGGGTGGCTGAGGCACGAGCATCGCTTGGACCCAGGAGGTGGAGGTTGCAGTTGCAGTTAGCCAAGATCATGCCACTGCACTCCAGCCTGGGGAACAGCAAGACTGCGTCTCAAAAAAAAAAAAAAAAAAAAAAAAAAAAAAAAATTAGGACTGTCAAAATGAAATGGATTTTCCTTTTTTTTTTTTTTTTTTTTTTAGACGGAGTCTTACTCTGTTACTCAGGCTGGAATGCAGAGGCATGAGCTTGGCTCACTGCAACCTCTGCCTCCTGGGTTCAAATGATGCTCCTGCCTCAGCCTCTGGAGTAGCTGGGAATATAGGCGTGTGCTACCAAGCCCAGCTTATTTTTGTATTTTTTAGTAGTGATGGGGTTTTGCCACGTTGGTCAAGCTGATCCCAAACTCCTGACCTCAAGTGATCTGCCCACCTTGGGCTCCCAAAGTGCTGGGATTACAGGCATGAGCCACTGTGCCCAGCCTGGATTCTCCTCCTTCAAAGTGGCCCACTTCTCTAGGTTTCTCCTGCTACAGAGTAGAGAGGGGTTGGAGCCCTGTGCCACCTCCCTCCTCTTGCTCCCACAAAGTATGTTGACAGAATAGACCAGTGCCAGCCACTAAATTGACTGTTCATCAGATGAATGGGTTATCTTTTTTTTAAGGGTGCTGAGACTGTTCAAGGGCTCTTAGAGGTGGCCAAAGACTCAGTCCCCCGAAGTCACTGGAAAAAGACCCCAGTGGTCCTGAAGGCAACAGCAGGACTACGTTTACTGCCAGAACACAAAGCCCAGGCTCTGCTCTTTGAGGTAAGTTTTAAAACTGCATCTTGGATAATTCTGCCCCTTTTCCCTATATGAATACTTTGAGTTTTAGCCTTTTGGAATGTGACCACTACCTTCAGTATTCCACCACTGCCAAAGCACTGTGATGATTCTGACCTCTTGTTATATATAGCTAATTATTTACATTTTTAACTATCACTCTTAAATGTATAGAGCTTTTTCTAAAAAATGTAAAGTACTTTCTATCTCGGATAGTCTTCATTCTTTTAACTTTTTAAAGCAGAGTCAATTTGTTTTTCATCAACTTTATTAAGATAAACTTACGTACAATAAAATGTATCTATTTTAGCCCCGGCACGGTGGCTCACACCTGTAATCCTAGCACTTTGGGAGGCCAAGGTGGGCAGATTGCCTGAGATCCGGAGTTTGAGACAAGCCTGGTTAACATGGTGAAACCCTGTCTCTACTAAAAATACAAAAATTATCTGGGCATTGTGATGCATACCTGTAGTCCCAGCTACTTGGGAGGCTGAGGCAGGAGAATTGCTTCAACCCCGGGAGGCGGAGGTTGCAGTGAGCCAAGATCATGCCACAGCACTCCAGCCTGCACAACAGAGTGAGACTCCATCTCAAAAAAAAAGAAAAAATTATCTATTTTAGGTGTACACTTAAATGAGTTTTGACAGGTTATAGAAATTTCCTCATGCTCTTTCATAGTGAGTTTCCCTCACCCCCGAAACCAAGCAATCACTAGTTTGCTTTCTGTCAGTATAAATTGTTTGCTTATTCTTACTTTTCATTTAAATTGAATCATACAGTTTTTATTTATTTATTTTTATGTCTGGCTTGTTTCCTCTCAGCATAAAGTCTTTGAGAAGAATAATGGAATTTTAAAGTTTGAATTTTTTTTAGATAATAGTCTTACTCTGTCTCCCAAGCTTGAGTGCAGTGGTGCAATCTTGGCTCACTGCAACCTCTACCTCCCAGGTTCTAGCAATTCTTCTACCTCAGCCTCCCAATTGGCTGAGATTGGGAGGCATGTGCCACCACACCTGGCTAATTTTTATAATTTTTTTAATAGATACGGGGTTTTACCATGTTGCCCAGGGTTGGTTTCGAACTCTTGAGCTAAGGCAATCCACCTGTCTTGGCCTCCCAAAGTGCTAGGATTGTAGGTACAGATGGAAGCAACCATACCTGATCAAGTCATATATTTCTTTTTTTTTTTTCTTTTTTTTTTTTTTTTTGAGACGGAGTCTCACTCTGTTGCCCAGGCTGGAGTGCAGTGGCACGATCTTAGCTCACTGCAACCTCTGCCTCCTGGGTTCAAGCAATTCTTCAGCCTCAGCTTCCCAAGTAGCTGGGATTACAGGCACATGCCACCACACCTGGCTAATTTTTGTATTTTCAGTAGAGATAGGGTTTCACTATGTTGGCCAGGATGGTCTTGAATTCCTGACCTAAAAGTGATCCACCCGCTGCAGCCTCCCAAAGTGCTGGGATTACAGGCGTGAGCCACTACACCCAGCCCCAAGTCACATATTTCAAACTCCTTTCTTACTCAGATAAAAAAATTTAAGTATAGAGAGTTTTGTTAAACTCAGTATTTTTATTCTTATTTATTTATTTGAGAGATGGAGACTTGCTGTGTCACCCAGGCTGGAGTACAGTGGCATGATCTTGGGTCACTACAACCTCTGCCTCCCAGGTTTAAGGGTTCAAGCGATTCTCCTGCCTCAGCTTCCCAAGTAGCTGGGGCTACAGGAATGCGCCACCACTTTCAGCTAATTTTTGTGTCTTTTAGTAGAGATGGGATTTCACTATATGTTGACCAGGCTGGCCTCAAACTCCTACGCTCAGATGATCTGCCTGCCTCGGCCTCCTGAAGCACTGGGATTACAGGTGTGAGACATTGTGTCCAGCCAAACTCAATATTTGTAAATTTTATTGTACATATTTGTTATGCAATAACATGTAAGTTAATAAGATTTAAATTTCATGTTGTGAAGAATGTAAGCAGAATCTCATTATAACAAAAAGTAAAGCTGGGTGCAGTGGTTCATGCCTGTAATCTCAACATTTTGGGAGGCCAAGGCAGGAGGATTGCTTGAGGCCAGGAGTTGGAGACCAGTCCAGGCAACAAAGCAAGACCCCTATTTCTATAAAGAAAAGTAAGGCTGGGTGTGGTGGCTCATGGCCGAAATCCCAGCACTATGGGAGGCCGAGGCAGGCAGATGACCTGAGGTCAGGAGTTTGAGACCAGCCTGGCCAACATGTTTGAAACCCCATCTCTACTAAAAATACAAAAATTAGCTGGGCATGGTGGCTTACATGTGTAGTCCCAGCTACTCAGGAGGCTGAGGCAGAGGAGAATCGCTTCAACCCGGGAGGTGGAGGTTGTAGTGAGCTGCGATCAAGCCACTCCACTCAAGCCTGGGTGATTGAAAAAAAGAAAATTGAAACTAAAAATCACAGCAGGCTGGGCACAGTGGCTCACACCTGTAATCCCAGTACTTTGGGAGGCTGAGGCAGGAGCATCACCTGAGGTGAGGAGTTCAAGACCAGCCTAGCTAACATGGTAAAACCCCATCTCTACTAAAAATACAAAAATTAGCCGGGTGTGGTGGCAAGTACCTGTAATCCCAGCTACTCAGGAGGCTGAGGCAGTAGAATCACTTGAACCCAGGAGGTGGCAGTTGCAGCAAATTGAGATTGCACCATTGTACTCTAGCCTGAGCGACAAGAGTGAAACTCTGTCTCCAAAAAAAAAAAAAATCACAGCAAAAAAGGACTTTGTATTACAGGTGTACTAATTCAGTCCCCTAGATCTGTTTTCCTCTGACTGTCAGTACAGAGGACTTAAGTTCCTTATCCAAGGACAAGCAGCCTACTATGTCTCTGTGAGAACCTGAATCCTGATTCCTCATTTATGCAACATAAGAGTGCTTACTATGTACTAGGTGCTGGTGAAATTACTCAAATACATTCAGCAAGGAACCAAAAAGACAAAAATGGCCTTTGCCCTCCTGGAGCTTACGTTCTACTTTCAGGAAGACAGAAAATGAACAACTGAACAAGTCAAAAGAAAGTTATATCAGGTGCTATAGATGCTATGGAAGAAAAAAAAAAGCAGGGAAAGGCAGGTAGGGAATCTGGTGACGGTCTGGGGGAAATGCTATTTCAAATAGGGCAGTCAAGGAAGATGTCTTTGATAAACTTCAGTTGATCAGAGATTTGAGGGGGATGAAGCAGCAAGTTATACAAGACATTTGGCTGGATGCAGTGGCTCATGCCTATAACCCCAGCACTTTGGGAGGCTGAGGCGGGCAGATCACGGAGTCAGGAGTTAAGACCAGCTGGACCAACAAGGTGTAAAACCCCATCTCTACTAAAAATACAAAAATCAGCCGGGCATGGTGGTGGGCGCCTGTAGCTACTCAGGAGGCTGAGGCAGGAGAATCACTTGAACCTGGGAAGTGGAGGTTGCAGTGAGGCAAGATCAAGCCACTGCACTCTAGCCAGGGTGATAGAGCTAGACTCTGTCTCAAAAAAAAAAAAAAAAAAAAAAAAAAAAAATTCGTGGGAAGAATATTCCAGGCTAAAGAAACAGGAGGGGCAAAGACCAGAGGCAGGAATTTGCTTGGTATGTTAGGAACAGCATCCAGGTCAACATAGCTGGAGAGGAATGAGTGATACGAGAGATAATGGGAGGTAAAGTCAGAGAGGCAGGGCTAAGGGGTGCTTATCATGTAGGATCTCAAAGGCCAGTATAATCACTTTGCCTTTTTTTTTTTGAGATGGAGTTTTGCTGTTGTTGCCCAGGCTGGAGTGCAATGGCTGTAATCTTGGCTTACTGCAACCTCCACCTCCCAGGTTCAAGCAATTCTCCTGCCTCAGCTGGGATTACAGGCATGCATCATCACACCTGGCTAATTTTGTATTTTTAGTAGAGATAGGATTTCACCATGTTGGTCAGGCTGGTCTCCAAATCCTGACCTCAGTTGATCTCCTGCACTTTGGCATTCTCTATAAGAAGGAAGCCATGGCTGGGCGCAGTGGCTCACACCTGTAATCCCAGCACTTTGGGAGGCCAAGGAGGTTGGATCACGAGGTCAGGAGATCAAGACCATCCTGGCCAATACGGTGAAACCCCATCTCTACTAAAAAATACAGAAATTAGCTGGGCATGGTGGCACGCACCTGTAATCCCAGCAACTTGGGAGGCTGAGGCAGGAGAATTGCTTGAACCTGGGAGGCGGAGGTTGCAGTGAGCCGAGATTGCGCCACTGCACACCAGCCTGGCGCCTGGCAACAGAGAGAAACTCTGTCTCAAAAAAAAAAAAAAAAAAAAAAAGGAAGCCACTGGAAGGTTTTTTGTTTTTTGGTGGTTTTTTTGTTTGTTTGTTTTTAGACAAAGTCTCACTCTCATTGCCCAGGCTGGAGTGCAATGCTGTGGTCTTGGCTCACTGCACCTTCTGCCTCCTGGGTTTAAGCGATTCTCCTGCCTCAGCCTCCTGAGTAGCTGGGATTACAGGTGCCCACCATCATTCTAATTTTTTTGTATTTTTAGCAGAGATAGGGTTTCACCATGTTGGCCAGTCTGGTCTTGAACTCCTGACCTCAGGTGATCCACCCACCTCTGCTTCCCAAAGTGCTGGGATGACAGGTGTTAGCCATCATGCCCGACTGCCACTGGAAGGTTTTGAGCCAAGGAAAGACGTGATTTGACATCCTTTTTTTTTTTTTTTTTTAAGTCTCACTCCATTGCTGGAGTGCAGTAGCCTGATCTCGGCTCACTGCAACTTCTGCCTCCCAGGTTCAAGCGATTTCTCATGCCTCAGCCTCCCAAGTAGCTAGGATTACACCATGCCCAGCTAATTTTTATATTTTTAGTAGAGATGGGGTTTTACCATGTTGGCCAGGCTGGTCTCAAACTCCTGACCTCAGGTTTACAGGGGGATTACAGGCGTGAGCCACTGTGCCCAGCCAACATCCATTTTTAAAGCACCATTCTGGCTGCTGTTTTGAGAGTAAACTGAAGGATAGGGGAGAAGAGTGGAGAAGGCAAGAGCAGAAACTCTCTTGCTGCACTTCATCCTGTTCACTTATCTGTCCTTTCTTTAAAAGTTGGTTTATAGATCACTTAACTGGTTTTGCCTGGTTGAAACAGTCCAGAGGTGGTCATATGATATGTTTCATCTCATCAGACATGAGAACAGCAAACAGACTAGAGTTCTTCCTATTCCTATTTGGAGAATTATTTTTTCTTTCCCTTGGTAATTATATAATTATGTAAACATAAGACATAACACCCATATCAGTGGCCTATATTATGGAGACGTAAGATGTTTTTGTAAGATTTTCATTCCCATCTCCTGAAACAGGATTCCTTAAGTCTAGATCTGGAGTCTCCCCATACTCTAGAGGACCTAGTCATGTGCCAGAATCCGACAGGAACTGGTAGTAGGGTACCTCAGCCCTTAGGTGTGAACTCCTTCACCACGGTGGGTTCATGTCAGCTTATCTAAGGAATGGAGTGGGAAGGCTCCTCCTAGTTTCCAGTGTATGTCCATGTAGAATTCATCAGGTTTAAAAAGTTACAGGGTCCTGATTTGAGCTGGTAGGGTTAAATGTATGCCTTTCCCTAGGTCCAGTTCACTTATACATTTAGATAGTTTGATTTAGCTTTACTTAAAGTCAAAGGAATCCCTGTGTTTGTGTTTTTGCAAGAAATTGGTAATGGCTTGCCTAGTTTCTTCTCTAATTTCTTAGGGCAAAGGAATGAGTTTTGCCAAAATTTTATCTAGGGAAAATGGAGTCATTTTCTAAGTCTTATAGGACGCTGTCAAAATATGGAAATCTATTTTATTGCCTTAGGGAATCCTTTTTTAATTTTCCCTTTTCTCTAGGTAAAGGAGATCTTCAGGAAGTCACCTTTTCTGGTACCAAAGGACAGTGTTAGCATCATGGATGGATCCTATGAAGGTGGGAGAGATGTTGATATGTGTTCCAGTGGGAGAGAGGCAGGGTCAGTGAAAGATCTAACCAGAGGAACTGGGGCCAGGGACAGGGTCCTGAAGAGAAAGGAATAAACAGGAGGAATGAGAAAGCAGGAAATAGGAAATAGAAGACAGGGAGAAGGGAACATGTGCTGTAGACTTGAAATTTAGAGAGAAAAAAGCAAGGATGGGGTCAGGAAAGAGAAAAAAAAAATGCTCTGGGATGTAATCTTGTCTGTCTTTCTTTTTAGGCATATTAGCTTGGGTTACTGTGAATTTTTCTGACAGGTAATACATCCTCAAGTTTATCTTTAGACCTTAACTAGCTTTTTATATGCATAGTCAGAAGAGTGAAAAGTGCTTTCTTTCATTCTGTATTGTTTCTTTTTCTTTAAAAAAGGAAAAGAGGCTGGGTGTGGCGGTTTATCCCTTTAATTCCAGTGCTTTGGGAGGCTGAGGTGGGCAGATCACTTGAGGCCAGGAGTTCAAGACCAGCCTGGCCAACATGGCAAAAACCCATATCTACAAAAAGTACAAAAATTAGCTGGGTGTGGTGGTGCGTGCCTGTGGTCCCAGCTACTTGGGGAGTTGGAGAATCACTTCAACCAAGGAGGCAAAGGTTGTAGTGAGCTGAGAGCAAAGATTGCACCACTGTACTCCAGGCTGGACATTAGAGCAAGACTCTGTCTCAAAAAAGGACTTCAAAATAAAAATAAAAAAATAACCTGCCTTCAAGTCCTCTGCTGCAACAAGAGTCCTGAGCTGACATTCACCTGCAGCTTTGGGGCTGGGGAGCAGTGGAATATTTATGGAATACCTTCAGTGTATGATAAGAGCAAGAGAGACAAGTGTTGGGCTGCCCAGCATGTGGAGGATATTTAGAGCTAGCTCTCATTTGACAGGTCAGCTGCATGGCCACAGACGGGAGACTGTGGGGGACCCTGGACCTGGGGGGAGCCTCCACCCAAATCACGTTTCTGCCCCAGTTCGAGGTGAGTCGTTTAATGAAGATCTGGTTAGAGGTGCACTTAGCAGGCATATCATGGTACCAAGAAAGTGGCGCCTGATTTTCAGACAGCAGCTCTACCACACTTGGGCAGAGTCAATTAATAACTGGGTGAACATTCCCTTGCCATCTCACTGTTCAGAATCCCTTCAATTCCTCAAGCCTAGTGAGATTAGCAGCTTAATCTGTCTTCATCTCTGATTTTTTGCTGGGAGGGACAGGGTGGTGGTTTGAACATCTTCAGGTAATTACAGATTCTGAATAGTCTTTTTGCTTTTTCTGATTTGCAGAAAACTCTGGAACAAACTCCTAAGGGCTACCTCACTTCCTTTGAGATGTTTAACAGCACTTATAAACTCTATACACACAGGTAAGGAGGGGGCAGGGAAGAATAATATTTCATGTTGTATGATTCTCCTAACTTTTCAAAGCGTTCTCAAATCTGTTACTGTATTTGATCAGCAAAAACAAAGTCTTTCCAATTCCCTAAGGCCTATCAACTGAAACCCAGGCTACTTACAAGGCCTGAGGAACCTAAGAGCCTTCTCCATTCTTGGCCTTAAAATATATGACTTCAGAGTCAAAAGTTTTTGTCTGGGTGCAGTGGCTTCATTTCTGTAATCCCAGCACTTTGGGAGGCCAAGGCGAGTGCATTATCTGAGGGCAGGAGTTTGGACCAGCCTGGCCAACATGGTGAAACCCCCCTCTCTACTAATCATGCAAAAATTAGCCGGATATGACAGTGTGCACCTGTAATCCCAGCTTCTCAGGAGGCTGAGGCAGGAGAATCGTTTGTACCCAGGAGGCGGAGGTTTCAGTGAGCCAAGATCATGCCACTGCACTCCAGCCAGGGCGAAAGAGCAAGACTCAGTCTCAAAAAAAAAAAAAAAAAAAAAGTCAAAAGTTTTCTCTAGACCAGGCACAGTGGCTCATGCCTATAATGCTAGCACTTTGGGAGGCCAAGACGGTTGGGTCATCCGAGGTCAAGAGCTCAGGACCAGCCTGGCCAACATGGTAAAACCCTGTCTTTACTAAAAATACAAAGACTAGCTGGGTGTGGTGGCACACACCTGTAATCCCAGCTACTCAGGAGGCTGAGGCAGGAGAATCACTTGAACCCAGGGGGCGGAGTTGCAGTGAACTGGAATTTCGCCATTTAACTCCAGCCTGGGCGAAGAGCAAAACTCCATCTCAAAATTCTCTAGGGAGAGGACACTTAAAGAAGACTCAGGCAAAGGTCCTTCCCAGCTCCTTTGAGCTAGCCTTCTGATGTTCAGAATCCAGCCTGGAATTTGATCCCAAATTGGGACTGGGAGCTAAGCTAAAGAGAGCTTTTCTGGGAATGGTTCCTAGTGTGGGACCCTAGGAATTGTCACTGTCTCTGCTTTTGAATGATAACTATGGGGAATTCTTTCTGAATAGCCTTCATCCAAACTGTGCAGAAGTTACCCCTTGTTGACCACAGGAGATGAATATGTCACAGAGACAGAACAAGGTTTTTATCTTTCCAGAGGGAAACAGAAACCATGTTACTTTTGAAAGAGGTAGCTTTAGGCTAGAGAACTTCAGGACCAGCATGAAATTGGCCAATCCTGTATTTTACAGTTACTTGGGATTTGGATTGAAAGCTGCAAGACTAGCAACTCTGGGAGCCCTGGAGACAGAAGGTTTGTCTGGGTACCTGTGCTGGCTGCGGGATGGTGAGGGTGACACAGATACTCTGCTTGCTTCTTCCCTTCCTTGATAGCCATTCCATGGAGGAAAAACTTATGTTGAATCGAGAAGCAAATGTTATATAATGGACCTAGTCAGCAAATTCCTTTTCTATTTTATAAATTCAGAAGTTTTGGTGTATATTATTAGCCATTTTTAGAATGAAGTCTACTTGTACAGGGGGAACAGCCTATGTCTCGGAGGCTGAAGTGTCTGCAGAAATCCCAGGCTTTAAGAATACATTTGGCAGGAGCTTGCTCAAGCCCTGAGCTTTATGTTGGAGGCACAGGAAGCAGGGTCTCTTCTACACGCAGGTGGAACAACTGAGTAACTCCATCTCTTCACAGTTGCGGTCAGGCAGAACTGGGTTCAGTCCCAGTGTTGTCATCTGAAGCACATTAGTTAACCCATCTGTGCCCCTTGCCTCACATTAAATGAGAATTTGCATTTAAGTCACTTTGTACAGTAAGCTATTATTGGAATGACATCTATTTTGTATTTCAGAGTTTATAAAACATCTTCAAGTATATTTCATTTAAGCCTCTCAGTAACCAGTGAGGAAGGTAGCATAGCATTTCTTTCCTGTTTTTAGAAAGGTGTGGGAACTTATTCTATTGTAGGGGCTGGATCTCTTTGAGATGTGATGAAAGCCATGGACCCCTTTGGCAAAAGCACATGTGCATGAAAATCTGCTTCTGGTTTCAGGGGGTTCACCAACCCCACAAAGCCTATCTGTGAATCGTGAGTTAAGGATTTCTGTCGCAGGATGTGGTCAAGGAATGAATTTCATAAGATTTTAAGGCCCAGCCGCCATGGTGATTCTTTTTCTCCTCACTGGCTTTTTGCTTGCCTTCCTCCCTCTCTCTCACTTACCTCCTACCTTGTGCCCTGGATTCCTTCAGGGACTGTTGGACACACTTTCCGGAGTGCCTGTCTACCGAGATGGTTGGAAGCAGAGTGGATCTTTGGGGGTGTGAAATACCAGTATGGTGGCAACCAAGAAGGCAAGTGATGTCTTTTCACTAAAGTTACCTTTACAATGGAAGTTCTGGAAAAGTCCCACAGAAAACTTTTTCCAGAGCTCAAGAGAAGCTTATCTTGTTGTAGGGACTTGTTCCAAAGATCTTGGTATGCCTCCAAGGACTAATGTGAAGTGACAGTGAACAAGGCAGCTGTCATTCTGCATCAGCCAAGTGTCATGGACCCATTAGATACTTGCGCTTAGCCAGGTGCTATGGCGTACATCTATAGTCCCAACTACTCAAAGGTTGAGGCAAGAGGATCACTTGAGCCCATGAGTTCAAGGCTATAGTATGCAATGCCACTGCACTCCAGCCTGGGCAACAGAGGGAGACCCCACCTCTTACAAATTAATTAAGAAACCTATTTTAGCTAGGTGTGGTGACTCATGCCTGTAATCCCAATACCTTCAGAGGCCGAGTCGGGCAGACCATGAGTTCAAGAGATGGAGACCATCCTGGCCAACATGGTGAAACCCCATCTCTACTAAAAAAATACAAAAATTAGCTGGGCATGGTGGCTTGTGCTTGTCCCAGCTACTCAGGAGGCTTAGGCACGAGAATCGCTTGAACCAGGGAGGCGGAGGTTGCAGGAGACCGAGATCGTGCCACTGCACTCCACCCTGGTGACAGAGTGAGATTCTGTCTCAAAAAAAAAAAAAAAAGAAACCTATTCTAAGCCTAGGTCTAATGCAGCAGTGTGAAACCCTATTTAGTTAATGGTTAACTATTTAAAGTATAGTAAAACTTAAAACTGAGACAAGAATGATGTATTAAAGGTATATACCATAATATCAAGAAATGAGGCTGGGCGCGGTGGCTCACACCTATAGTCCCAGCACTTTGGGAGGCCAAGGCGGGTGGATCACGAAGTCAAGAGATCGAGACCATCCTGGTCAACATGGTGAAACCCTGTCTCTACTAAAAATACAAAAAAATTAGCTGTGCATGGTGGTGCATGCCTGTAGTCCCAGCTACTCGGGAGGCTGAGGCAGGAGAATTGCTTGAACCCAGGAGGCGGAGGTTGCAGTGAGCCGAGATTGCACCATTGCACTCCAGCCTGGGTAACAAGAGCGAAACTCTGTCTCAAAAAAAAAAAAAACAAAACAAAAAGAAACGAACTTGAATTTCCAGTGAAGGAAGCAGGCAAGCCCTTTAGCTACTTGTTTATAAATGCTGTGGAATGTAATGCTAGGCAGTAGCACGAGGTTGGCCATGGTTTGGTGAATATAGATTAGGCAGGGGAGTGACCATGGAGAAGCAGAGCCGTGAGGCTGCAAATGTTGCTCAACTTTGTTTCGAAGCCTAGTCCCGAGCCTCAGCATTCTGCTTTCCTTGACCCTTCTGCTGTTCCCTTATTGTCTCCAGCAGCTTGCCTCAGAGAGTGTCCCTTCCCCCCCAGCACTGTTCTCACCTCACCCTTGTGCACCTTTGCCTGGCAGGGGAGGTGGGCTTTGAGCCCTGCTATGCCGAAGTGCTGAGGGTGGTACAAGGAAAACTTCACCAGCCAGAGGAGGTCCAGAGAAGCTCCTTCTATGCTTTTTCTTACTATTATGACCGAGCTGTTGACACAAATATGATTGGTGAGTTCACCCCAGGTGTCAGTCCAAAGAGGAAGGTAGACAGGGCTGTGGTGGGGAAGGTCAAGGAGAAAGAGCACTAGAGGTGCTTGTTGGGGTGATTGCCCACTTCTCAAGTACACTCGAACAAAAGGGTGGAAATGACTTAGAATCTTTTGGAGGTGAGAGATGACTGAAACAACTATGTGAGGTCTTTTTTCTTTTTAACATGTTTATTGAGGTATAATTGGTATACAATAAGTGTACATTTACAGTATACAATTTAAGTTTTGTCATGTATATACCCATGAATCCATCACTACATTGAAGATAATAAACATATCACCGCAAATTTCTTCCTGTCTGTTAATGATCACTTTTCTTCTTATCACAAAAGTAATATTTTTGCTTAATTGTGAAAGTATATGTACATGATCTGTCATGGCCTGAGAGATATGAATTAATTTCCAATTGTGTTTCATGGGTCTGTTTTTTTCATTGTGGTTAAATATACATACAATGGAATAGATTATAAATAAAATAGGGTGCATATATTACGTTATGTACATGTATATAATGAGTTAATTTCCTTATGCTTCCTTGAAGGCATTTTGATATCAGCTAATGTTCTGTTTTATTTCAGATTATGAAAAGGGGGTATTTTAACAGTTGAAGATTTTGAAAGAAAAGCCAGGGAAGGTGAGTACTGGGGGAAGCCCTTGAAGGCAAGCCTATGAGACTGCCTGCCAACTCTAGTGACCTAAAGCACCTCCGTCAGCTCAAAAGGCGTGTCAGAATGGTTTCAGCCAGGTACGGTGGCTCACATCTGTAATCCCAGGACTTTGGGAGGCCGAAGCTGGCAGATCATGAGGTCAAGCGATTGAGGCCATCCTGGCCAACATGGTGAAACACTATCTCTACTAAAAATACAAAAATTAGCTGGGCATGGTGGTGCGCACCTGTAGTCCCAGCTACTTGGGAGGCTGAGGTCAGGAGAATTGCTTGAACCTGGGAGGTGGAAATTGTAGTGAGCCAAGATTGCACCACTGCACTGCAGCCTGGGCAACAGAGCGAGAATCCAACTCAAAAAAAAAAAAAAAGGAAGCTTTAGGGAAATGGTGAAGAACCTTCTACATTTCTTGCATTCTTTTTTTAATTGAAACAGTGTTTTCAGTTTTAATAAAACACTAAGCATAAAAGACATGGGAAACAGCAACAGAGGCTTCCTTGAGAGACTAGATCAAAACTACCAATGAGAGGTAGGCACAGTGGCTTGAGCCTGTAGTCTCAGCCACTTGGGAGACTGAGGCAGGAGGATTGTGTGAACCCAGGGTCTTGAGGCTGCAAGGAGTTGTGATCATGCCACTGCACTCCAGCCTGGGTGACAGCGTGAGACCTTCTCTCTAAAAAAAAAAAAATTAATAAATTTTTAAAAATTAAAAAATAAAATGCAAATGATCTTATCCAGTAGCCCATAATAGGGTTAAATAATATTTCCCTGTCTTCTGGGCCTCAGCATTAATAATAGATAAGGGACTTAGAACTAAACCCCCACAATAGGTCATAGAAACTTAAATAAGCCAGAGCCCATGGAGATTTGAATAGATAATCATACCAGAGATGTGCAAGTTCTTAAGAAGCTGCAGTCTTCCAGCGGCAGTCGGTGCAGTCTAGTCTCTGACATGCCTAGGCGTTACCCAAAGGGAGACTTCTGCCTTGCTTATTCTACTTCTTCCCTCCCATCTTCTTTTTCTGAGATGGTCTTGCTCTGTCACCCTGGCTGGAGTGCAGTGGTGCAATCTCAGCTCACTGCAACCTCTGCCTCCCAGGTTCAAGTGATTCTCCTGCCTCAGCCTTCCGAGTAGCTGGAATTACAGGTGCACATCACCATGCCCGGCTAATTTTTGTATTTTTAGTAGACATGGGGTTTCACCATGTTGGCCAGGCTGGTCTCGAACTCCTGGCCTCAAGTGATCTGCCTACCTTGACCTCCCAAAGTGGTGGGATTACAGGCATGAGCCACTGCGCCCAGCCTGCTTATCATACTTCTTTCTAAGAGAAAATCCTACACCTCTCAGTTAGTTGCAAACTTGAACTCCACTGTTCACTCTCTCTCTTTCAGTGTGTGATAACTTGGAAGACTTCACCTCAGGCAGTCCTTTCCTGTGTATGGATCTCAGCTACATCACAGCCCTGTTAAAGGATGGCTTTGGTTTTACAGATAGCACAGTCTTACAGGTAAGTGACAGGACACCAGAGTCCCTGTCTGGTGGGGGTACAGTCCTCTTTTGTGGGGGTTGAGAAGGAGTATGAGCTTGTTCAGTAATCAGAGTAGCTAGAAGTGAAATTATAAGGTATTTTTGTTTGGGCTATGGACAAAGCACTATGCTGGGCACCAAGAATGTGGGAAATTACCTCTGTGTAGTGGTAGCCTCCGAGTATATTACCAGGCAAGCTATCTCGGAGGTCACAGAACAGAAAGACTAGCAGCCCAAATTTAGATGCCAAGTCACATGGTTGATATACTTATTTTTTTGAGACAGAGTCTCACTCTTGTTGCTCAGGCTGGAGTGCAATGGCACGATCTCAGCTCATTACAACCTTTGCCTCCTGGGTTCAAGCGATTCTCCTGCCTCAACCTCCCAAGTAGCTGGGATTATAGGCATGCGCCACCATGCCCAGCTAATTTTTTTATATTTTTAGTAGAGATGGGGATTTCACCATGTTGGCCAGGCTGGTCTTGAACTCCAGACCTCAGGCGATCTGCCTGCCTCAGCCTCCCAAGTGTTGGGATTACAGGCATGAACCACCATGCCTGGCCTACATGGTTTATTAAATCAATTTAGAACTCAGGGTGAGAGGCAAGGGGAAAGAGATGGAGAGGTAAACACACAAGACATGGTGCAAGCAGGATGGAGTGCCACACTCTCTGAATCCTGGGTTCCGTTTGTCCTGGGTTTGTATGTCCTGCCTTTCTCTGCTGCTGATGGAGTAGTTACATGTACTAGAGCTGAAGTTTGGTCATGGGAGCACAAAGACAAAAGGTGCCTGAGGCTCCCACACAAACTTGCCCTGTTTGGAGAGGCCCCGGGGGCAGACACACCTGTCCAGTAGCATTAGCTCAGCCTGTAAGATGGGTTTTTTTGGCAGAGGACGTGAGGGACCAAAAGGGTGTCACCAGTGAGTGGCTTATTTAAGGCGTCATGAATACTGAATGCCTCATGCGTATGTCATGTGTCATATATTTCACGTGTGCCTCATATATTTAGTGCCTCTTGAATCTTAGGTCTCTTTGTCCTCCTGTTTCTCTCCATCTGTTTGAGTACATGCAGGCTCTACTTTATCTGTAGTAAGTTATTTATTCCCAGTTTTGGGCACAGTGACTAGGCTCGATTATATTAGGTCAAGAGAGAACAATCCACTGGTTTACAAACTTTTTTTGATGATGGTGGGATCTTTATTCAACAAAAGCTTATGTAGAATATCAGTAATCCGGCTGGGCCTGGTGGCTGACGCCTGTAATCCCAGCACTTTGGGAGGCCAAGGCAGGGGGTATCACCTGAGGTCAGGAGTTTGAGACTAGCCTGACCAACATGGTGAAACCCTGTCTCTACTAAAAATATAAAAATTAGCCGGGTGTGGTGGTGGGTGCCTGTAATCCCAGCTACTTGGGAGGCTGAGACAGGAGAATCACTTGAACCCGGGAGGTGGAGATTGCAGTGAGCCTAGATCACGCCACTGCACTCCAGCCTGGGCAACAAAGAGTGAAATTCCATCTCAAAAAAACACAAAAATTAGTAATACAAAACTGGTAAAAGTAGAGCTATTCTAATTGAAGCAGAGATTAGAGGCCTGAAACTCCTCTATCACTTGGCTTCCCTTTTTCCTTTGAAGCATTTCTAAGAAACCACTAAAAATTGATAAACACTAATCTAATCTTTTTTTTTTTTTTTTTTTGAGAGGGAGTCTTGCTCTTGTCACTCAGGCTAGAGTGCAGTGGTGCAATCTCAGCTCACTGCAACCTCCGCCTCCCAGGTTCAAGCAATTCTCCTGCCTCAGCTTCCCGAGTAGCTGGGATTACAGACACATGCCACTGCGCCAGCTAATTTTTGTATTTTTTAAAGTAGAGACGGGGTTTCATTATGTTAGCCAGGCTGGTCTCAAACTCCTGACCTCGTGATCCGCCTGCCTCAGCCTCCCAAAGTGCTGGGATTACAGGCATGAGCCACCGCACCCAACCCCTCTTCTTACATAGTTGAGGAATTTGGGTCTAAAGTTTTGCCTAAGGCCTAGAATGTCTTAAATGTCCTGTTTGGTTATTTTTTTTTCTTTTCTTTTGACACAGTTTTGCTCTTGTTGCCCAGGCTGGAGTGCAATGGTGCAATCTCAGCTCACTGCAACCTCCACCTCCTGGGTTCAAGTGATTCTCCTGCTTCAGCCTCCCAAGTAGCTGGGATTACAGGCATGCGCCACCATGCCTGGCTAATTTTGTATTTTTAGGGGAGATGGGTTTCACAACGTTGGTCAGGCTGGCCTCCAACTCCTGATCTCAGGCGATCCACCCGCCTCAGCCTCCCAAAGTGCTGGGATTAGTGACATGAGCCACTGCTCTCGGTCTTTTTTTTTTTTTTTTTTTTTGGAGACAGGGTCTTGCCCTGTCACCCAGGCTGGAATGCCGTGACATGATCTTAGCTCACTGCAACCTCTGCCTCTGCCTCTGCCTCTGGGGCTCAAGCGAGCCTTCCATCTCAGCCCACTGAGTAGCTGGGACTACAGGTGTGTGCCACCAGTCCTGGCTAATTTTTTTTGTAGAGATGGGGTTTCGCCATGTTACCCAGGCTGGTTTTGAACTCCTGGACTCGAGCAATCCACCTGCCTTGGCCTCCCAAAGTGCTGGGAGTACAGGCATAAGCCACCATGCCTGGGCCCATGTTTGGTTATTATTAGTGCTTAGAAAAGGCACCTGCTTACATAGCAGGAGGAGAGAAGCTTTGTTCTTTCCTACTAAATCTGTTCTCACCTCCTGATCATGCCCTTTCTACCACATCTATTACCATTACAAGTTGCCTTATCTGAAATTAATGAATCAGAAAATAAAGCAGGGGGGATATTTGTGTAGTTTCAAGGGTAAGGAAAGAGTTCAGAATATTGTCTGTCTAAAATATCTCTCCAGAAGGCCTGGTGGGCCATGACCTGGGCCAGAAGCATTCAGTTCAGAGAGGAGAATGACGGATGTAGGGGCAATGGCCAATGGGCCATGGCCAGAGGAAAATTGTTATAGTGGGAAGCCTACAAAGACTGGCTCCTGTCAATTTTGCCTTGGTTTGCCCATGTGGTTATTCTTTGCCAATATGGTCTGCCCAAGAGCTGTGCTTGCGAGAGTTGGAAATTGGATGAAAATGTGAAGACTTTTTTCTTCTCAACAGCTCACAAAGAAAGTGAACAACATAGAGACGGGATGGGCCTTGGGGGCCACCTTTCACCTGTTGCAGTCTCTGGGCATCTCCCATTGAGGCCACGTACTTCCTTGGACGCCTGCATTTGCCAGCAGCCTTTTTAAGGGGGAGGAGAGAGGACTTAGTTTCTGAGCTAGTCTGGGGACATCCTGGATTTGAGCCAAGAGATTTAGATTTAATTAATTTTACACATCTAATGTGAACTGCTGCCTAACCACTCGAATACACAGCTGGCACCAGAGCATCACAGAGAGCCCTGTGAGCCAAAAAGTATAGCTTTGGAACTTCACCTTTGAGAGCCCAGGGACAGGCACCCTGGGAACCAAAGAAAAATCTCATTTCAACCCTTTGAGTGCCTCATTCTGTTGAATATTTACATTTTCCTCTTAAATGGTAAACTAAGCCTACTTATTGCAATCCCATGATCTATCAATATCAGTATTTTTTTCCTCCCTATACGGTGCCCTGCCCACCCCCATCTGCACCCACCTCTCCTGAAAGAAAAAAATACCTGGTTTTGCTTTCCATGTATAATTCAACAACACAAAAGGGGACCATATCAGAATCTGTGTGATCCTGTTCTGTGTTAGCTCCAATCAGGCAGCTGAGAGCCATCCTAAGTATCATAGGATGGAGAGTAACTCCTAACTGTGCATAGACTACAGCCTTAAGAAAGGAGGCCACCTAGTCTCTGGGGACATGTTTTGGGAGGGTGTGGCTGCCTCATGTAGCCTACCTTTTCTTTAATCAGCTTTTTTATCAGTCAACTCTGGGATTAATGAACATATCCAACTTTATGGGTATATGTGTATTCAGTGCCAGTACCACCTCCCAGGCTAATGTGTTAACAGTGTTTTCTATGATTCTAAACTCGTTTTCTTTGTATTTCTAAGAAATACAAGTAGGCCCTAACTTCTGGTCTGTGGTGAGAGGTCAGTGTCTGTGCTATTCCTGGATCCTATTATTTCAGTTAGCCCTTTTATTCTCTCCATTTATAATAGTACCTTCCTGTCCTGGTCCACTGATCAGTTTAGCTAATATCCTCTGAATTATTTATCTAGTTCAGTTTCCAACACCGTTCCTGACAAAACCTCACTTGGATTTGGTTGGCGCTCTCGGCCCACATCAGTACAGTGGACCAACATTTACAGGGAGAACCATATTTAATGTCCCTCATGTTCTCCTTTTTGAATCAAAATGCTCAGAGCTCTTGACTGTGAATTATTTATCCCAAATTCATTATCTTGCACTTTTTTTGAGATGGAGTCTTGCTCTGTCACCCAGGCTAGAGTGCAGTGGTGCAATCTTGGTTCACTGCAACCTCTACCCCGCCACGTTCAAGCGATTCTTGTGTCTCAACCTCCTGAGTAGCTGGGATTACAGGTGCCCACCACCATTCCTGGCTAATTTTTGTATTTTTAGTAGAGAGGAGGTTTCCATCATGTTGGGCAGACTGGTTTCGAACTCCTAACCTCAAGTGATCTGCCTGCCTCGGCCTCCCAAAGTACTGGGATTATAGGTGTGAGACACCACGCCCAGCCTTATCTTGCACTTTTGACATAATCATCCCTGCTTCTCATCTGCCCTGTAATGCTCTTGGACCTGGAAGATCTCCCTGTGGTCTGGCCCCTTTGCCTTGGCTCTTAACGTCCAGCTTCTTTCCAGGAGTGTTTTTATTTCCCCAAACTTTTTGCTTTCACAGTAGACTCCCTTTCCATCCTCTCTCTCACAAAGTATGTTGAATATGCGTGGCCCTCACACACTCCATGGAGAACCTTTTTTTTAGCATTACTCCATTGAGTCAATAAATAGTTACCATCTGCTATGTGCAAGGAACTAGGCAAATTTCTGTGTCCTTGTCCCCTGAAATTCCTGTTGTCTTTAAATTCATTGTGGAATTTCTTCAGACTTCTCACACTGACTTTTATTACTAAGGTCACCTTTATACCAACTGCCTTCCTCAAAAAAATCCTTATAATGCAGTAACAGAATGTTGAGTTGGAAGCAGCCCAAAGAAACAAGCCAATGTTGTACTCGGTGCAGAATTCCCTAGAATTTTTAACAGGTTGTCATTCAGCTTCTGCTGAGGCATGTTCAAACAGCTTATTCCACTTGGGACCACACTGATGTTAAAAATTTCCTATATTGAGCTGCAAGCTACCTATTTTCTAAGTGGTCTTAGTTCTGCTCTAGTCTCTCCTTCCAAAATCTTTCAATATTTTGGAAAAAAGCTCCTCCCAAGTTCTTTATGAGTGACATAACTTTTAGACCTCTTTCCATCTTTGTCAAAAAAAGGGTGCCAGACCAGTCATAAAATACTAAGTCATCCATGTTTCCTCCAGTAGAAACCAGTTTTACAAGAGGTAATCTGTGGGCTTGTTGCGGTGGCTCACGCCTGTAATCCCAGCACTTTGGGTGGCTGAGATGGGTGGATCACGAGGTCAGGAGTTCAAGACCAGCCTGGCCAAGATGCTGAAACCCCATCTCCATTTAAAAAAAAAAAAAAAAAAAAAAAAGAGGTAATCTGTGTTCATTAAAGACTCTTCCAGCTTTGACAAATGCAGAGATGTAGAAATCCCTGGTCTTTAATCGCAGCAGGGGCCATTTTGTAAAGCATATGTACTGTCCGGTACTCCTTTGATCATCCCAAATACCTTCGAACTCTAGGGTAGATGCATTCTAACTCCAGAAACTGACCTATATCTATTTTGTTAATTTTGATTAGACCTTCTGGAGAATTAGCCAATTTGTCCATCTTACAAGCAGTTTGGAATGAGAATTAAAATTTTTTTTTTCTCTAAGGCCCATCCTGCCTGCAGTGGATCCTTTGGGCTTTTTGTTAAGAGGTCCTACAGATTCTAATAGTTTCCTCTTTGCAAATGTGTTAATATATTTAAAATACTTAGGACATGGCCTGGCACATGACAGATGCTGTGTTGAACACCACTGTAATATGAAGAACATCCTCTGTGGGTCAGTGGAGGTGTGCCTTAAAATTCTTCATCTTACCTGATCTTGTTTGCATACTTCTAGAGAGTCTGCGTCCTCCTCACCTAGGCCACCTTTCCATTTTTTGTGAAAGATGACCTTGTCCCCAAAGCCTGAACCAGTAGTCACGTAGCTTTTCACAGCAGCTACCATCTTTAAGAAGTCTTTTTCCTGAGATTCCAGGAAGATTATGACATTGTCACTTTTTTGTTGTAGAATCTTTTAAATTTTCTGCATTTGCCTGAAAAGTGCCCCTGTAGGAACAGATTTCTCATGGCTCTAAAAATTATTCCCAAGAATCCCTTACTTGGTTCAAAAGCAGACTGTTTCTCATTTCATCTTCAAATCAGACTTTTGGGCAAGATGTTCTTTACAGTAAGCAAATCCACGACCTGAAAATCTCTTAAAGAGGCATCTCTGGTCTTGTGAAGAGACCTCTTCAAAAACCCACTGTAAAACTCCCCTCCCCTCCAGCTGGCCACCAGTCTGCCACCAAACATGAACAAATTCTGCTGCTAATCAGTTTCCCTTGTGATCTGGTTCCTGAGGTTTTTGGATCTGTGCAATGAATTATTTATTAAACAGACAATGGTGTCCCAGAGAGGAACCATAAATAAAATGGAAATCTGGTGCTGTGATAAAGTAATAACTAGCATTAGTAAGATCTGGTTTTCTTTTCAGAAAGTCCAATGTACCTGTAACAAAGGTTAAAGCGATTTCTATTTAACTTGCATTCTGATGTTAATGCATCAACTGAGTATTTCTAATTCTTACCTCTATCAATCAAAAAACAACTGTATAAATTTATGACCAGCACTAAATATATATATATACACATACATATATATATATTTTCTCTTTAGAAATGATTGTTGACAATTAGAAATGAGTGAGACAGCACCTGATGGGTTTTTGTTTGTTTTAGTAATAAAAAGCTCTTTTCAACCCAATTGTAATAGTCTTCCTTTGAAGTTTTTACCTTTGGTCTGGCTAATATACTCTCCTCACAGCAAATTGTCATTCATTATTTGGGTGCCACAGACCCATTAAGCAGAGAAGAAAAAGAATTCTAATGTAAAGTGTATTTATTAAATTAGATCTTGAAAATATGTATGATGGTCTTGTGGCAGCATGTTCTTTTTCATCAACATAATCTTTAGAAGAGGAGTACTCATTTGCTTGCAAAGGCCATAATCTGTTCCTGGAGAAAATATAAAAGTGAGTGAAACTCTTAACATTGTAAGGGGAAGAAAATAACTTTAAAATATCCAAGGTGATTAAAGCAAAAACTTAGCAAAAGACCATGTAGATATTCTTCCCAAGAGTCCATTTTATTTCAGCTAAAAATATATATACATATATATAAATATACACATACACATTTTGGAGACAGGGTCTCGCTGTGTTGACTGGGCTGGAGTGCAGTGTTGTGATCATAGCTCACTGCAGCCTCAAACTCCTGGGCTCAAGCAATCCTCCCTCCCCAGGTTCCTGAAGTGCTGGGATTACAGGCGTGAGCCACTGCACCCAGCAGAAAAAAACATCTTTAAATGGAAGTTCTCAGGGACAAAACTAGCCAAGCAGCAAAAGGAACTGAAACATCTTCATTAGAAAACCCTATTCGTCATTTTTTTCAAGAGACTGATCTTGCTTTGTCACTCAGCCTAAGTACAGTGATGTGATCATAACTCACTACAGCCTCAAACTCCTGGGCTTAAGTGATCCTCTCACCTCAGTCTCCTCAATAGCTAGGACTACAGGCATGCAGCACCACACCCCCTACTCAACTATTAAGTCCTTCTTATAGGTAAAGTTATTGCTTAGATGTGGGCCATAACACCTAAAAACCTAGCAAGTACTTTTTTGCTCATAACACTTGGGAAGGTAGATATATAAAGATAATTGTACAGCCAAGAAAATTAATTCAAGGACGTTAAGAGCTGTTTGCAAAGTCATTCCTCTGTGAGCAACCTCTTACCTTGAGTGGAGACACTGCATTTGTGGCCTGCAAGCCCCACGTCCTGAGCAACACAAGCGGGGCGGCACTGGTGGAATAGAGCCTTTTTAATAAGTCTGTAGCAGCCAGAAGAGCAGTGTTGTGACGCTGTCTGTCTGTCTCATAACCTGTGAGGTGGCTCATGGAGCCTGGAGGACAGAGGAAAGATTAAATTTCTAATCCAGTAATGTTTCCTTCCCTCTCCTAGCAAGTCAGATATATTTTATGTCCACTCCCTCTTGCTACTGTGGGCCATTTTGGGGCCCTGATCTTGCCTAACTATATGACCTCTGGATACTTCTCCACAGTACCTGAATCCTTACCTAGGTCCTTCCCATTGAAGGCTGCCGTACTGAGGTGATGGGCCAAGCTGGAGATATCCCCAAAGCCCATGTTGACACCTTGTCCTGCAAGCGGATGGACTCTGTGGGCTGCATCCCTAAGAATAAAGCAGAGTTCAGGTGAAACCTCTAGCAGCAAAGTGAGAGGGGAGCGGCCCTGCTCTGTTATCATCTTACCCAATGAGTGCCACCCGAGGCCTGACGTACTCAGCAGCATGTCCCAATCCAAGAGGAAACAGAACTCGGCTTTTGGCATCCACCCTTGCTACACTTGGGGGCAGCTGGCGAGCCGAGACCTTAGTGGGCTTCAGAAGGCCAACAGCGTATTGCAGCATGGCACCAGCTGTGTCGATGAAGTCCGTGTGGTCAGCATCACTCCACTAAGCAGCATCAGCCACAAGACAAGATGAAATTTGAGTAGCAGGGAGTTAAAAATTCAACAAAGAAACCTTGTTTGTAACCAAAGCTT
This sequence comes from Ateles fusciceps, assembly GCA_036589455.1. NCBI lineage: Eukaryota > Metazoa > Chordata > Mammalia > Primates > Atelidae > Ateles > Ateles fusciceps. The sequence goes on along the minus strand of JAZHEH010000228.1, from coordinate 6,488,049 downwards.
AGGGTAATGCTACCTAACTTGCCTACACTGATCTTGACCACAAGTGGTAAGCCCCCTCAAGTGCAAAGCTCAAATTTCCATCGCTCCCCACAGGTTTCAGGATCAAGCCAAACTGCACGTGAGCTGGTCCTTGCCTACCTCTGAGCTTCACCTTTCACTAGTCCCCACCCTCAGTAACCATGCACCAGCCACAGTGTAGCTCATCATAAAATATCCTTCTACCTCCATGACTCTCCTCTGCTTAGAATGCCCATCTCTGTACTTCATTAGGATAACACCTCAGAGCATCCAGAAGATGCCACCTCTTTTTGTAACTCCTCCAACCTTTCTGTTTCCTCCTGTATGCTTCCACAGCATCCTATGCATACTTCTATCACTACTGATTGTCATTTATGGTCTTCCTCACTTGACTAGGAACTTCTGAAAGCAGAGACCGTTTCTCAGTATCTCCAGAGCCTGCTACATAGAAAGCACAATTAATGGGGAATGACTGCACTGCAGAGGTCCTAGACCTCTAAGTAGTGGTACTCAGAGGGGGTACTGTTCACCGTTTATCTTGGAATCCACTTAAGTATGTTCAGTTCCTTTTATTCTTGCTACTACAGAGCAGTGGAGTCTCAGTTCTTTGTTATGAAGGTAGCAGGCCTTGAGTGTCATTTAGGCTCCAAAAATAATACTGGTACCATATTATCCAAAGGATGTGTCTACTCCAGAATAATTATTAGTATTTGTTGAGCACCTACAATGTACTAAAGATATTCCATGTATTTTTAAAAAGTTCTCTCATTTTGAAAGTCTTTATTCAACATGAGAAAAACTTTTTAAAAATACATGGAATATCTTTAGTACATTGTAGAGAAGTTGGTGATACTACTTCCATTTTTCAGGAAATTAACAGGTAGAACCAGTATTGAACCCACACCTGTCTACTAAGCTTACTTTTAAGCTCCATGCTGAAATTCGCTCAGCCTTTCCCTGGGAATACTTCCAATGAATCAGGCTTTAAAGGTTTAGGTAGGCCAGGTGCAGTGGCTCACGCCTGTAATCCCAACACTTTAGGAAGCCAAGGCGGGCAGATCACCTGAGGTTGGGAGTTCGAGACAGCCTGACCAACATGGAGAAACCCCGTCTCTACTAAAAATACAAAATTAGCTGGGCATGGTGGTGCATGCCGCAATAATCCTAGCTACTCGGGAGGCTGAGGCAGGAGAATCGCTTGAACCCAGGAGGCAGAAGTTGCAGTGGGCTGAGATCATGCCACTGCACTCCAGCCTAGGCAACAAAAGTGAAACTCTATCTCAAAAAAAAAAAAAAAAAAAAAAAGGTTCAGGTAACTGGAACCTAGCACAACTGTTCAAAATGATCAAAGTATTACAGCTTCAAAAAAAGGCCAATGCTAACCCACCACCCAGGCAACTGCTTCAGTCAGCCTAACAGCAGCCCCAGACCCTCAAAAGGTTATTTGTTATTTCTGTTGTTTTACATTTCCCTGTATGCCCTCCTCCACATAATCCAAACCAACCATTATCATTATGAAGGGACAGATGAATGCTTACTCCTTTTTCCTGACTCAAAACTACTTTTCTGGCCGGGTGCGGTGGCTAATCCCAGCACTTTGGCAGGCCAAGGTGGGCAGATCACTTGAGGTCAGGAGTTTGAGACCAGCCTGGCCAACATGGTGAAATCCCGTCTGTACTAAAAATAGAAAAATTAGATGGGCGAGGTGGCACATGCCTGTAGTCCCTGTAGTCTCCTGCTGAGGCAGGAGAATCACTTGAACCTGGGAGACGGAGGTTGTAGTGGGCCAAGATCGTGCCACTGCACTCCAGCCTGGCAAGACTCCATCTCAAAAAAAAAAAAAAAAAAACCCCACCTTTCTGTCTCTCCCCCTGCAACACATCATCAGCTGGATAAGTTGATACTCACAAAGGCAGAGTTAACAGCATCCACAAATTGTTCCTCATCCATGCTAACTAGCTCTGCTGCATGTTCATGGGATGTGGACCAAACCAAGGAACTCAAGGTGTCTGAGAGCTGTGTCAAAAGAACACCAATACCAAGGGCTAAGATTCTTCTGCACTTGGGAGCTCTCAAGCATAAAAAGACGAGAAGGGAACATAAAACTAGCCTGGGAATATTCCCGTGAAACCAGAAAAAGGCTGAGAGAAAGTGAAGAGAGGCGGCATGCATGTGGGCAGACTGGCCAGAAGGATTCTTACCGGGAGCAGAGCAATGGGCCCAGAGGGAAGAAATCTCTGCCAGGCTACATTGTTTTCTGTGGCCTGCAACAGAGAGGAGAAAAGTTTCTCTGCGAAGTACCTAGTGCCTGTGAAGAGTCCCCAGATGGCAGCTCAGGATCTTACCTCTGATAAATGCAGAGTAGCCACAACAGCAGACTGGTCATAGTTCCAGCTCATATTCTGGATTCCAGCAGCCTGTCGTACTCCCGAGTTGTGACCATCTGCACCTATCTGCATGGACACACAAACCTGCTAAGTCTTACAGCCTCTTTCTAAACTGCTTCAGAAGTTTTTCTCTGCCCCCTAAAGTTTCCTCCAGCTCTAACTGTTGGTGAGCCCATTCTGTGGCAGGATGCTTCCATCAGGCCTGCTTCACTCACAGCCCCTAGAGGCAGAGTACCTGCATTGTGCCACCTCAGCCTCAGCCAACAAAGCCAAAGCTGGACATGACTCAAAAGGTGCCAGCCATGGGTTAACTCAGCCAGGCTCTCCTGATATTTGAACTAGAGCAATAAGGACAGTTTCAGTATGGGGCACGCACTGGAGCTGAATAGTTCTGATGTAGGGTTAAGAATGGCTGCCAAGTAAAAAGGGAAGGTTGTGAGCAGAAAGGAGAAAAATGAGAGGCAGGAGATCAATGACCACAGACTCCTCAGAGGGAAAGAACAGCCTCCATTCTCAACACTCTGGTGACTGCCCTGGGAGGCCCAGCTGTCTGTTACTTCACGACCTAAGACAGCCCGAGATTGCTTCCTGTACAGGATTTACGATGAGACCATCTCAACTTGAGTTGGCTTGAATGGGTACTGGTCTTTATAACCAAAAGCTTTGCCTAAAATTAAACTATAGCTTAGATCTAAAACCAGAGTCCCTAGAATCTAGGATAAGATGTAGACATACAAGACCCCTAGCAAAATAAGAATCAACTACCAACAATTTGGTCTGCAAGGTGCTGCCATCACCTAGGGTAATATGAACCCAAGGGCTGGAGTCTGCCATAGGAAATGGACAAGGCCAGGTATAGCGAATGGCTTTGCTCCTGTAGAGAACCGTCACTCGGTCTGGGGAGGTCAAAGAGAGAAAAAAAAAATTAGAAAGGTGGGCTACACAGGCTGAGGAAAAAGCTATAGCTAAACCTAAAGCAAGGTCCCAGGACAGCAGTGTCTTGATATTTAAGATAAAAAAAAAACAAAAACAAGTAATTAATGCTGTGGTCTGTGAGCTAATAAATGACAGAAGCCACAGAGATGACTCAATGTCAAAAAAAAAAAAAAGGCAATGAACTCTGTCAGAGGCAGTCTTTCTTACTGTCCACATGCTTCTGCACCTCCATTTTTACTCTACACCTAAATGAGCCCATGTGTGCTTTCACAGTAGACAGGCTGGAAACACCATAGGCTGAAACAAATCCTATACAAGATTTTCTTCCAGTTGGAAATCAATTTATTTTTCTGGTCATAAAAACAATATGCTCTATGGCCCCAGGCATACTGTAACTACTGTGAGATACCACTTCAGTCTCACTAGGATGGCTACATTTTTTTTTCTTTTTTTTTTTTTTTTGAGACAGAGTCTTGCTCTGTCACCAGGCGCCAGGCTGGAGTACAGTGGCGTGATCTTGGCTCACTGCAACCTCCGCCTCTGGGTTCAAGCAAGTCTCCTGCCTCAGCCTTATGAGTAGCTGGGACCACAGGCACGTACCACCACGCCGAGCTAATTTTTGTATTTTTAGTAGAGACGGGGTTTCACCATGTTGGCCAGAATGGTCTTGATCTCCTGACCTCGTGATCCGCCCACCTCGGCCTCCCAAAGTGCTGGGATTACAGGCGTGAGCCACTGCGCCCAGCCAATTTTTTTTTTAAAAAAAGGAAAATAAGTGTTGGTGAGGATGTGGAGAAATTGGAATCCTTATATACTGGTGGGAAAGTGAAACTGTACAGCCTCTTTATGACCAGACCATCTCAGCTTGAGCTGGCTTGAATGGGTACTGATCCTTATAACCAAAAGGTTTGCCTAAAATTAAACTACAGCTTAGATCTAAAACCAGAGGATTTAGAATATATATCAGAATATATAAAGAACTCCAAAAAGAGAAATAATCCAATTTAAAAACAGGCAAAATATTTTGAACAGACATTTCTCCAAAGTGGATACGCAAATGGCCAGTAAGGACATGACCATATTTAGATCAATATGCTCTATGCACCCAGGCACGGGTAGCTAACGCTTATAATCCCAGCAATTAGGGAGGCTGAAGCAGGAGGATCACTTGAGCCCAGGAGTTCAAGACCAGCCTGGGCAACATGGTGAAACATCTCTACAAAAAATCAGCCAGGCGTGATGGCATGTACCTGTAGTGCCAGTTCGTCAGGAGGCTGAGGAGAAAGGATTGCTTGAGCCACTGCACCCCAGCCAGGGAGGACAAAGCAAGACCTTGTCTCAAAACAGAACAAAACACTCTCTCCAAAAACATCAGATTCTATACATCATTTACAGCTTTTTGTATGTCAGTCAGTCATACCCTCAACAAAGCGATTTAAATAGTAATAGTGAGCTAGCTGTAAAAGTTTGGAAGACAAAGAAAGGTTAAGGGCGCCGGGGGGGAATCGCCCTTAATCAAACTACTCAGAGACAACTGCAGTTACAGCTTTGGTGTATGGCTTTCCTATGCATGTACAGGCGCACACACACACAAGTGTGATCATATGACCCAATATATTACAGAACACGTTTCTAAATTATTAAATTTTAGATCCAAATTATCTTTAAAAGCTGCATCATGGTTCATTACATGAACTACTATCCAAAATCAAAAAGCATTTAAGTTGCTTCCAATTTCTCTCTCTCTAGAACACTAAGATATTTGCAAATCACATAACTGATAAATTTATATTCAGAATATGTAAAGAACTATAAGTCAAAAACAGAAATAATCCAATTTAAAAACAGGAAAAGATTTTGAACAGACATTTCTCCGAAGTGGCTACACAAATGGCCAGTAAGGATATGAAAAGATACTCAGCATCATTAGTCATTAAGGAAATGCAACCACAACTACCATGAGATATCATTTCACTTTCACTAGGATGGCTACAGTACTTTTGGAGTTTCTCTCTTGTTGCCCAGGCTGGAGTGCAATGGCACAATCTCAGCTGACTGTAACCTCCACTTCCTGGTTCAAGCAATTCTCCTGCCTCAGCCTCCTGAGTAGCTGGGATTACAGGAATGCGCCACTATGCCCAGCTAATTTTGTATTTTCAGAAGAGATAGGGTTTCTCCATGTTGATCAGGCTAGTCTCGAACTCCTGACCTCAGGTGATCCACCCGCCTCGGCTCCCAAAGTGCTGGGATTACAGGTGTGAGCCACTGCGCCCAGCCGGCTACAATTTTTTTCTAAAAAAGGAAAACAAGTGTTGGTGAGGATGTGGGGAAACTAGAACCCTTATATACTGGTGGGAAAGTGAAATTGTACAGCCTCTTTGGAAAAAAAGTTTGGCAGCTTCTGAAAATGCTAAACATAGAATTATTATATGACCTAGCAATTCCACTTGTAAGTATCCAGCCAGGAGAAAAGAAAACATGTTCACACAAAAACTTGTACACAAATATTCATAGCATTATTTACAATTGCCAAGAAGTGGAAACAGCCCAAATGTCTATCACTGACGAATGGGTAAGCAAAATTTGGCATACCCACAAAATGGAACGCTATTCAACAACAAAAAGGAATCAAGCTGATACAAGCTACATGGATAAATCTCAAAAATACTATGCTCAGTGAGAAGTCAGACACAGATGAATACATGTTATATGACTCCATCACATGAATTGTCCAGAATAAGAAAATCTAGAAAGACAGAAAACAGATTAGTAGTTGCCAGGGGCTAGGGGTGGGAATGGAGAATGAATAAATGGGTTTCTTTTGAGGTGATGGTTGTGGAACTCTATAAATACACTAAAAGTTACTGAATTATACACTTAAAATGGGTGAATTTTATGGCATGTATATCTGAATAAAACTGTTTTTAAAAAAAAAAAAAAAAATCCCGGCCGGGTGCGGTGGCTCACTCCTGTAATTCCAGCACTTTGAGAGGCCGAGGTGGGCAGATCACTTAAGATCAGGAGTTCAAGACCAGCCTGGCCAACATGGTGAAACCCTGTCTCTACTAGAAGTACAAAAATTAGCCAGGCGTGGTGGTGGGTGCCTATAATCCCAGCTACTTGGGAGGTTAAGGCACAGAATCGCTTGAACCCAGGAGGTGGAGGTTGCAGTGAGCCAGGATTGCGCCACTGCACTCCAGCCTGGGCAACAAGAGCAAAACTCCATCTCAAGGGGGAAAAAAGAACAACCATGAAATAATCATCAAAGGATTTCTCTATGGTGGACACTGAATATCTGTAAAGAGATCCTTTCTTCCAGTAAGTCCTAAGTAGTTCACTTCCCAATGAATGTAAGATGGAAGATGGGGGCCTCACCGGACACAGCCTCCAGCTGCTTAGTGAGAGCATGCATGATGACATCATTCTCCACGATATAGCCCATGTCATCTAAATTATCCTTATCAAACATTATCAGGGCCTCTGAGCAGGCATCCCACACCTGGAAACATAAAATGAGAGTTTGCATTAAGACCAAGAAGGAAACATCACTCCAATCAGAAACAATATTGCCGTCCCAAGTAACCAAGCAAAAAACCACAATTTGTCAGCCTCCCTGGCAGAAAAATATAAAATAATACGAAAATTCTCCTGGGAATGCTTCTCCCCACTTCCTCGGACTGAATGTGAACCCTGTCTGATTCCTCCTATAGTCACAGAACGCTTGGAGAATGTAGACTTGGATATCTTAACACAAGACAGACCAAGACATCTTGACAAAATTGAAAAAGATAAAGGGGCACCTGCATTCGCCGAAAGGCTCTGTATCTCATGTTGCAGATATGGTCCCAGGCACCAAAACCTACAAAAGAAAGGATCTGTAGACCAGAGTGACCTCACAGAGACCTGGGCTTCCCCTTTGTCCCTCCATCCTGTTCCATAAGAGGCTGTTTTCAGTGTTCTTTAATAATACTCTCCACTTCTATTTTGTTAGATGTTAGCACCTAAGCTACTCTGTTCCCCAGTTCCAGCATGAAAAAGACCCAGCTTCCATGATCAAAAGGCCAAATCATATAAAGGGGAAATAAAAAAGAAAACCAAACCCATATTGTTCTTTATCTTCATAATCTTATTGAAATTATAAACTTCCTAAAGACAATTTTTAAAAAATTATTTTTACAAAGTGATTTCTAGTAACTTGAAACCATTTGTTTTTTTTGTTTTTTTTTTTAAGATACAAGGTCTCAGTATGTTGCCCAGGCTAGACTTAAACTCCCAGGCTCAAGCAATCCTCCCATCTTAGCCTCCCAAGTGGCCAGGACTACAGGTACACATGACTGTGTCTGGCCTATTTTTTATTTTTTAGTCCTTCACAGAACTGAACAGATTCGTTCATTGAGGAGGACTATTTACTGAGCACCTACTATGTGCCAAATACAATAGAGTGGGAAAACAAATGGACAAAGTCCCTGCACTTCTGCAGTTGACATTATAACTGGAGAGATGGACAATAAAAAACAAACACATAATATAATGCCAGGTAGTAGTAAGCATTATAAAAAAAAAAGCAGATAAAGGGGCTAGAAAGTGATGGAAGAGTTTAATTTGAGATGGTGTGGTTTCAGACAGGATGGTCTGAGGGAATCATCTAGCAGACCTAAGGACAATTTGCTCAGTGGCTCCATGTGCACACATTCATTTGCACCCCAGGAACATTTCATATGCAAGCTCCTTAGCTTGCTAGAGGGCTTGACTCAGGATGAAAAGGGCACTGCTATTCGAAGTGAATGTTCATAATTAGTTCATCTCAGTTCCACCAATTCATAATGATACAACATCACAAGTGAAGTCAACATGATGGACCCACATGCCTCAAGGATGTACTCCTCAGACAGGGAGGTGATTCAGTAGCAATTTCAACTATGCACTAGACTACCAAACCTACCCCCTTCTCTCCACCCACCTCAGTGAGCTCCCTCCTTGTCAGATGCTCTGATGACTCTGCCCCATGGGACATACTAGGAAGCTGAGGGGGAAAGGAGATTGGATCTTTGAAGGACGATCTTCTACTCACTACTGAGAAGTGTTGCAGAGCCAGGGGAAATGGAGCTGACCCTGTTGCTGTAAGTTTCTGACAATTTATCCAATACTTTCTTTGGACCTGCTTCTAGCAACAGGATTTTCTTGTCATGAAAGTGAATGTCATATCCTAAAAAAAGAAAAAAAAGCAAACATCAAACATTTTGTCATTTTAGTAAAATCAATTTATTTCCTTTCCCATTACCAAGAGAAACAACAGAGTAACTACTTAACCCTTAGAATATGAATTTCTTACAGAGTACGTAAACACTATACCCATGCAGAGTCCTAAGCAATAACATACACCACCATGTCAGCCATGAGAAGCACACTGCCCACAACTGTAAGCCTTCTCCAAAGACCACTACATGCCACATGCCAAGAAGCAAACAACGGCAAACACATAACTAGCAAACAGAACGCCCTAGAAAGGAAAAAATGAAGACTACAGTATTTAAACACCAGTTATTTCCTGTCTCCAGAGTATTAAGTCACTAAAAATTACAACTCCTGGTCAAAAGAAAAAGTGGAATAAATAAGCAAAATTCAATGCAGTCTCTAGATTAAACCAAGAATAAAGAATTAGAGTTTATAAAGGCTGGGTGTGGTGGCTCATGCCTGTAATCCCAGCACTTTGGGAGGCCAACGCAGGCAGATCACCTGAGGTCAAGAGTTCAAGACCAGCCTGGCCAACATGGTGAAACCCTGTCTCTACTAAAAATACAAAAAAATTAGCCAGGCGTGGTGGCAGGCGCCTGTAATCTCAGCTACCTGGGAGGCTGCACCAGGAGAACCGCTTGAACCTGGGAGGTGGAGGTTGCAGTGAGCCAAGATTGCGCCACTGCACTCCAGCCTGGTCAAAAAGAGTGAAACTCCATCTCAAAAAAAAAAAAAAAAAAAAAAAAGAATTAAGAGTTTATAAAAGATTTGTCTGAGGAGATTAAAAAAAAAAAAGTTTATAAAAGAAAAAGGTGGGCCAGGCATGGTGGCTATGGTGGCTCATGCCTATAATCTCAGTATTTTGGGAGGCTTAGGTGGGAGGATCATTTAAGCCCAGGACTTCAAGACCAGCCTGGGCAACATGGCAAGACTCTGTCTCCACAAAAGAAAATTTTTTTTAAAAACTAGCCAGGTGGCCGGGCGTAGTGGCTCACGCTTGTAATCCCAACACTTTGGGCGGCCTAGGCAGGTGAGGTGAGGAGTTTGAGAACAGCCTGGCCAACATAGTGAAACCCTGTCTCTACTAAAAATACAAAAATTAGCTGGGCGTGGTGGTGCATGCCTGTAATCCCAGCTACTTAGGAGGCCGAGGCAGGAGAAATCATTTGAGCCCGGGAGGCGGAGGTTGCAGTGAGCCGAGACTGCACCACTGCACTCCAGCCTGGGGAACAGAGTGAGACTCTGGCTAAAAAAAAAAGAAATGGCCAGGCATGGTGGCACACCTGAGCCAAGTTTGTGCAACTGCACTCCTACCTGGGGGACAGAGCAAAAGCCTGTCTTAAAAAAGAAAAAAGAAAACAAAGAAAGTGGCAGTTACTATTAATTTTTTTTGAGATAGAGTCTCGCTCTGTCGCCCAGGCTGGAGTGCAATGGTGCAATCTCAGCTCACTGCAACCTCCGTCTCACGGGTTCTAGCAATTCTCCTGCCTCAGCCTCCCAAGTAGCTGGGATTACACAGGTGCATGCTGCCACCCTGGCTAATTTTTTGTATTTTAGTAGAGGCAGGGTTTCACTGTGTTACCCAAGCTCAGGCAATCCACCTGCCTCGGCCACCCAAAGTGCTGGGATTGCAGGAGTGAGCCACCGAGCCCAGCCCATTTTTTTTAACTTTAAAAATAAAAGATTAGGTCAGACACAGTGGCTCATGCCTGTAATGGATCAATTGAGCTCAGGAGTTCGAGACCACCTGGGCAACATGGTGAAACCCCGTCTCTAATAAAAATAAAACAGCCAGGTGTGATGGCAGGTGCCTGTGGTCCCAGTTCCTAGGAAGGCTAAGGCATGAGAATCACTGGAACCTAGGAGGCAGACGTTGTAGTAAGCTGGGATCCTGCCACTGCACTCCAGCCTTGGTGACAGAGCAGAGACTGTCTCAAAAAAAGAAAAAAAAAAAAGCTCCAGCCATACAGACAGCAAGCTTTTGCTGTGGAGGATGGGGCACAGGGACATGCTCTGTAGAGGGCACTGTCTTCTTTTTCTTTTTTTCTTCCTGAGGCAGAGTCTCCTTTTGCCCAGGAGTGTAGTGGTGTGATCCCAGCTCACTGCAACCTCCACCTCCCAGGTTCAAGTGATTCTCACGCCTCAGCCTCCCAAGTAGCTGGGACCACAGGTGCGTACCACAATGCCTGGCTAATTTTTTGTATTTTTTTTTTTTTTTTAGTAGAGACGGGGTTTCACCATGTTGGTCAGGGTGGTCTCAACTCCTGACCTCAGGTGATTCACCCACCTCGGCCTCCCAAAGTGCTGGGATTACAGACATGAGCCACTGTGCCTGGCCAAAGGGCACTGTTTTCTAGTCCCACATACCTCTGCCCTTAATCTAAGGCAAGCTTGTCCAACCATCGCCCAGGACGGCTTTGAATTAGGCCCAACACAAATTCATAAACTTTCTTAAAACATGAGATTTTGTGTGTGTGTGTGTGTGTGTGTTTTAAGCTCATCAGCTATTGTTAGTGTTTTTTATGTGTGACCCAAGACAATTCTTCCAATGTGGCCTGGGGAAGCCAAAAGATTGGACACCATGATCTAAGGGCAGCTGTTCCACCCTATGATCTTCATCTCACAGGATATGCAAAATTTAACTTGAAGCAGATCATACACTTCTGTAACAGCTAAATCCATAAAATACTTAGAAAAAAGCCCAAGTAGTAAATCTTTGTGACTTTCTTAGCTATGACACCAAAAGCACAAATGATAAAAGACTGACACACTGGACTGCATCAAAATTTAAAATTTTTGTGCTTCAAAGAACGTTATCAAGAAAGTAAAAAGACTACAAAATGGAAGAAATATTTGCAAGTCATTTATCAGATTAGGGACTTGTATACAGAATAAAATAATGGTTAGGTAGGGTTGCTCATGCCATAATCTCAGCACTTTGGGAAGCTGAGGCAGGTGGACTGCTCAAGCCCAGGAGTTCCAGACCAGCTTGGGCAACATAGTGAGACCTCGTCTCTACAAAAAAATACAAAAACCAGCCGCGTGATGGTGCATGCCTGCAGCCCCAGCTATGTGGGAGGCTGAGGCAGGAGGATCAATTGAGCCTGGGAGGTTGAGGCTACAGTGAGCTATGATGGTGCCACTGCAGTGCAGCCTGGGCACAGAGTGAGATACTGTCTCAAAAAATAAATAAAAATAAAATAAAAACTCTTCCCACTCAGTATTCAAGAGACAAACTTCCCAGTTAAACCGTGCAAAGGGTCTGAACAGGCATTTCTCCAAAGAAGATACACAAATGACCAATAAGCATTTGAAAGGATATTCAACATCATTAATCATTAGGGAAATACAAATCAAAACGTGGAGATCCCAGTTTACACCCAGTAAAGACAATGACAAGTAATGTCCAGGATCTGGAGAAACTGGAACTCTCATATATAAAAAAAACCCTGGGAAGCCTGTTTTCCCATGAGTAGGACTCACTCAGAACGCCCCTCCCACTTTTGACCCACTGGACCCTGAACGACCACACGCATTCCAGCCGGCCCTGGGGTTCCTCTAGGAGGGTAGGGGAGAAGCGTCGCGAGACCCGAGCAGCTGTTTTGGGCAAGCAGTGTTCAGGCCTCCACGGCTGTCATCGTGCCTCTGCGGCCCAGTTCCCCGCAACTAGTAGCCTGGAGAGGAGCTTACCCAAGGCACAGGCCATGGCAGCGCCCACCAGGCCTCCACCCGACACCACCACGTCGTACACAGTGTCTGTTGAGGCGCCGGACCACCTGCGACAGGACACCAGCGGGCCGCTGTGGGCAGCTGTACGCACAGCTCCCCATCTTCTCACAAGCCGGGCCGCCATGGTGCAGACCTGCGCGGTCGCACTCGGGACCCCAGCGGGCCCACCTAGGTAGTGCTTCCGGAGCAGAACCCTCCAATCCTGTCCCGCTTCAGCAGCGTCCTCAGAACCGGAAATAAAATGCACGAAGAGAATAGGCCAATCGGGAAAGCGAACCTTGCCTCCTCCGGCGGGATGGATCGCGCGGGGGGGGCCGGTGGGGGGGGCAACTGCCCTGGAAGCCAATCAGACACCAAAGCTAGAAAGCGGTGGACCCTGGCCCCTATAGCTAGCGCTGCCACCGCTGCTGCCACTATCGTTGTCACCGTCGCTGCTGCCTCTGCCCAGCTGAAATGACCGTGGGGAGGACTGAGGGAGGCCCCGGCGGCGCGGAGGGGAGCCGTCAGGTGAGGAAAGAGAAGAGAGGAAGCAGGACTGCCCCCCGGAAAGAAATCCCAGAGAGGAAACTGTTTGGCGTTCCCTTGGAGACAGACGGCAGGGGCGAGGGATTAAAATGATCTTTTAGAGACCAAGAGGCGGACTCTGACTTGGAGACCTGAACCTTTTGGACCTTGTACGCGGCTCTTCATAGGACCATAGCAATGTCACTCAGTTCTCGCTTATCCTCTCAGTACTCTTTGACCAGTAGTACAATTGCCGTCCCATTTTTGTAGAAGAGAAACCTGAGGCACAAAGAGGTTAAGAAAATTGCCCCCAAATGTGGCCGAGCGCGGTGGCTCACGCCTGTATTCCAGCACTTTGGGAGGCCGAGGCGGGTGGATCACCTAAGGTCAGGAGTTCGAGACCAGGCTGGCCAACATGGCGAAACCCCATCTCTACTTAAAAAAAAAAAAAAAAAATTTGCTTGGCGTGGTGGCGGGCGTCTGTAATCCCACCTACTTGGGAGGCTGAGGCAGGCGAATCGCTTTAACCCATTGCACTCCAGCCTGGGCGACGTAGGAGACTCTGTCTCAAAAACTAAATTAATTAATTAATTAAATAAAAATAATTAGCCACCGGCCTCACGCCTGTAATCCCAGCACTTTAGGAGGCCGAGACCAGAGCCTGGCCAACAGGGTGAAACCCCATCTCTACTAAAAATGCAAAAATTAGCTAGGCGTGGTGGTGCAGGCCTGTAATCCCAGCTACTCAGGAGGCTGAGGCAGGAGAATCGTTTGAACCCGGGAGGCGGAGGTTGCAGTGAGCCGAGATTGGGCCATTGCACTCCAGCCTAGGCCACGACTGTCTCCAAAAAAAAAAAAAAAAAAGTTTAAAATAATTAGCCAGGTGTGGTGGCGCGTGCCTCCAGTGATCCACGAGCCTCGGCCTCCCAAAGTGCTGGGATTACTCCCAAAGTGAGCCACTGCACCTGGCCGACCCCCACATTATTAAAGACAGAAAGTAGTCCGGTAGTTGCTTAGGGCTGGTGGGGTGTGGAGGGTTAGGGGAAATAGGGAGTGACTACTAAAACATATGGAGTTTCTTTTAGAGGCTATGAAAGTGTTCTAAAATTGTGATGGTAATTGCACAACTCTGTGGGTATACTAAAAACCACTGAATTGTCCACTTTAAATGAGTGAATATATTGTAAATAAATTATATCTTAATAAAGTTGTCTTTTAAAAAAAGAGAAGTTTGCCCAAAAGATCGCACATTCTTCAGTAGAAAAGTGAGGGCTAGGACGCATACATACCTCTGACTCTTACTCTGGATTTTAGGAAGGCTGGCTCCTCATCAATCAGGTGTCAATTCAAAATTTCTCCACAGTGAAAAATAAAAATCAGCCCAGAACTGAGAAAGTATAACTCAGACTGTCATAAGCACAGATAATGCCAACAGCAAGAGCATCAGAAAACAGTGTTTCTCTCAGAGCCATACCATAGGTACACCCCTTCTTCCAGATGATAATGCTTACTGATCAATTACCCACCCTATTTTATTCTTTTCACCTTTTGAATAAGAATTGCTGTTAGGCAGGCTGCAATGGCTCACGCCTGTAATTCCAGCACTTTGGGAGGCCAAGGCAGGCAGACCACTTGAGCTAAGGAGTTCAAGACCAGCATGGGCAACATGGTGAAACCCCACCTCTACAAAAAGTACAAAAATTAGCCAGGTGTGGTGGTGCGTGCTTGTAGTCCCAGCTACTCAGGAGGCTGAGGTGAGATCATCACCTAAGCCTAGGAGGTTCAGGTGCAGTGAGGCATGATTGCACCACTGCACTCCAGAACCTGGGTAACAGAGAAAGATCCTGTCTCAAAAAAAAAAAAAAAAAAAAAAAAAACTGCTTGGGTCAGGCACGGTGGCTCATGCTTGTAATCCCAGCACTTTGGGAGGCCGAGGCAGGTGGATCATGAGGTCAGGATTTCAAGACCAGCCTGGCCAAGATGGCGAAACCCTGTCTCTAATAAAAATACAAAAAAAATTAGCTGGGCGTGGTGGCAGGCACCTGTAATCTTAGCCACTTGGGAGGCTGAGGCAGAGAACTGCTTGAACCTGGGAGGCGGAGGTTCCAGTGAGCCAAGATTGCGCCACTGCACTCCAGCCTGGGTGATAGATAGAGACTCCATCTCAAAAAAAAAATTGCTCATTCATTCGCTTACTAAATTGTCCCCACTTCACGATAGCACCATTCCAGAATTGATACCTGGTTCCCCCGAATAAATCAGGAAAGCGAACTCTATAAAAATTACACCTCCCATCCTAAGTTCCCTACGGTTTTCCGTAGTGTCCTGCAGCAAGTTAATAAACCTAACTGATGTACTGATTACAGGTACATTTTTAGTAGCCTTAATCTGATGGACTTTATCAACCAAAAAGCTTTCCATAGGCACTCCAACTTTTTATAATCTCACGGTTGTTTATGGTTTTCACAGAATTTATTATCATCTTATATTGTCTGTCTCCTCTCACTACAGTGTAAGCTTCATGAGAGTAAGGACCTTGTTTGTCTTGTTCTCAGCTAAATGCCCAGTGCATATCAGGCACTCAGTAAATATTTTATGAATCAATGGAGTACTGAAAAAGTTAATTGGCTGTCCCACTTTTTAGGACATTGCTCTTCCAGCCAGACCATACTGTCTCTCTTGTTAATCATCCATTCCTTTTTTTTTTTTTTTTTTTTTGAGATGGAGCTTCTCTCTTGTTTTCCAGGCTGGAGTGCAATGGCGCAATCTCATCTCACTGCAGCCTCCACCTCCTGGGTTCAAGCGATTCTCCTGTCTCAGCCTCCTGAGTAGCTGAGACTACAGGACCCCACCCAGCTAATTTTTGTATTTTTGTAGAGACAGGGTTTTAGCATGTTAGTCAAGCTGGTCTCGAACTCCTGACATCAGGTGATCTGCCTGCCTCAGCCTCCCAAAATGCTGGGATTATAGGTGTGAGCCACCGTGCCTAGCCTTCATCCATTCCTTGACAGAGTGCAGATCAGCTAGAATGTGAGGGAAGCAGAAAAGTAGAGACAAGGAAAGGGGGAGAAGGAAGATGAGCAAGAAGTAGGTAAAACCCAACCAAGTAAGGCAGAGTGTGACCATTGCCACATTGTCAGAGGCAGGATTCTTGGAGTGCAGCGGTCAGAATGCATGGTCCAGGTGAGGTACTCTAAAAGCTTACTGCACTGTATGGCGCAGGGAACCAACTTCAGCTCTTCAATCCCCTTCCTTCCCTTCAACCAAACGCACTTCATAGACCAAGTTGTGAAATTTCTTTAGAGCAAGAAACACACCTTATTTTTAAAAATTCCTCCCCAGTCCCTAATATACAGAAGCTTATTCAAAGTGAAATTATGTTTTGAATACCTTTGAAATTATTGTTTGACCCACAGTCTATTCTATTCTATTTTAGATATTTCCCCCCAAATCCTCCTCGGACACAGAGGCAGGAGAGGAGCTGTCTGGGCATGGGCTGGTTTTGCCCAGGGCTGGCAAACTTCATGAGTTCCTCAGCCCCGAGGAGGAGATAGACTCTACTTCTGACTCAACTGGGAGCTTTTACCAGACCTTACAGGTACTAAAGCAGAAAGGCAGACCATGCCTGTTGGAGTCTCTCTTTCAGTCTGACCCAGATAGTGATGAAAACCTCTCCAAAGATGAGGAGGACCTGGAGAGTTTCTTCCAAGACAAGGGCAGGGGGAAGGTGCAGGCCCAGTGCCCCCGGGCTCTGAGGTAAGGCACTGCAGTTGCATAGCTGCCTCACTCCACACCTCCACACAGGTCACACCGTGTCTCTGGGCTTCATCTTCTCTAAAGCGAAGAGCACTTCTGCAAGTTGCCATTTACTGAGGCTCCAACTCACAATCAACTTTTGGCTCCAAACAGTTGTTCTGATTCCGCCCTAGGAATCCAGAATCACTTTGGGCAACACTTAGTCCAAGATGCACTGAAATTAATTAAAGGGAAGGCTTTCCTCAGGCGCGGTGGCTCACGCCTGTAATCCCAGCACTTTGGGAGGCCGAGGCAGGCAGATCACTTGAGGTCAGGAGTTTGAGACCAGCCTGGCCAACATGGTGAAACCCCATCTCTACTAAAAATACAAAAATTAGCCAGGTGTTGTGGCAGACACCTGTAATCCCAGCTACTCGGGAGGCTGAGGCACGAGAATCCTTTGAGCCCGGGAGGTGGAGGTTGCAGTGAGCCAAGATCACGCCACTGCATTCCAGCCTGGGTGACAGAGTGAGACTCTGTCTCAACAAATAAAAATATAAAAAATACAGGGAAGGCTTTCTTAAACACACTTTCCCTGAGAATGACAACACAGTACGTTTATCTTGGTCAAGTCTTTCTCCTCCAATACCCTGGTAAGTAGACATTAATTTTTGCCATTCTACATAGGAAGAAACTGAGGTTTTAACAGTAGTTGCTCAAAGTTTGAAGCAAGATTTAAACCCAGGTCTGTTTGACTCTAAAGCTCTACTCTGCTCATTGTCTGTTCTCTCATGAAATACTAGAGTGCAGGCTGGGCACGGTGGCTCACGCCTGTAATCCCAGCACTTTGGGAGGCCGAGGCAGTTGGATCAAAAGGTTAGGCGTTCGAGACTAGCCTGGGCAACATGGTAAAACTCCATCTCTACTAAAAATTCAAAAAAATTAGCTGGGCATGGTGGCGCATGCTTGTAATCCCAGCTACTCAGCAGGCTGAAGCAGGAGAATCGCCTTAACCCAGGAGGTGGAGGTTGCAGTGAACTGAGATTGTGCCACTGCACTCCAGCCTGGGCAACAGAGCGAGACTCCATCTTAGAAAAAAAAAAAAAAAAAGAAATATCCGAGTGCAAAGTGGCAATTCTGTGATCAATTCTGAGAAAATTTTGAGAAGAGACTTTCCATTAGGGCTGCTAGGATTGTCTGTGAGAAGGTTACAGGTATAGAGGCCTTTGGGCTGTGGTGTTAGGCTGAGAAGCTGGCTGTGACCAATGGAAGGGAGAACTGGGGAGGAGGGTCAGGGAGGAGGTCTGGAGGGAAGTCTGGAGGGAGGTCTGGAGGGAGCGGGGCCTCCTGACTGCCCTGTCCTCCACACACAGATCTGCTTTCTTCCCAGGAGTGGCTCCACAAGGCGCTGCAGCTCCCTGAGCAGACTTCCCTCCAACATTCCCAGGGCTCAGACCCAGTCCCGCTCAGGCTCGAGGCCTCCCTCCCAGCACAGAAGTATCAGCTCTTGGGCATCATCCATCACTGTCCCTCGGCCATTCCACATGATGCTGCGCGAGGCCCAGAAGAAGGCCGAGTGGCTGGCCTCGCCTGCCTCCTTTGAGCAGGAGAGGCAGCGGGCCCAAAGGCAGGGCGAGGAAGAGGCCGAGTGCCACAGGCAGTTCCGGGCGCAACCTGTGCCTGCACATGTCTACCTGCCCCTCTACCAAGAGATCATGGAGCGCAGCGAGGCCCGAAGGCGGGCAGGGATCCAGAAGAGGAAAGAACTGCTCCTCTCTTCTTTGAAGCCCTTCAGCTTCCTGGAGAAGGAGGAGCAGCTAAAGGAAACTGCCCGACAGAGAGACTTGGCTGCCATAGCTGAAGCCAAGATCTCCAAGCAGAAGCCCACCAGAAGGATCCCCAAGTCCATTTTGGAGCCAGCCCTTGGGGATGAACTCCAGGGTAAAGACGTCCTTGCCACCTTACCACCTCCTGCCTCAGGGTTCCAATCCCACCGTAGGATTTTTTTTTTTATCTTAACCTCACTCACCTGTCTTACACTGTAGGGATTTAGTCAGGGCCCGGGGCTTGGCCTGGCTTGAAGATGCGCTGCCTGGGTGGACCCACTAGAGACTGCACACTTAGAGCAGGCCATCAGGGAGGGTTAGGTCTATCTATACAATCGGGAGCCCTGTATGGACCAAGGAGTGAAAGGTCCCACAGTGTCCCCAAGGCTCATCCTGTTGACATCTGAGTGGATACACATGATGGCCTCTGTACCAGCACAGGTACAGGAATCGAGAACGAGTGGGACACTCAAGGACCAGCTTAGGCTCACTACCACCAGCACACTACCCTGAGATGCTCCCCATGGCTCCTTCATCGTGACGTAGTGTCAGTCGCTGAAAAATTACCTCGGGGATGATCTTTTTTTTTTTTTTTTTGAGACAGAGTTTTGCTCTTGTTGCCCAGGCTGGAGTGCAATGGTGAGATCTTGGCTCACCGCAACCTCCACCTCCCAGGTTTCAGCGATTCTCTTGCCTCAGCCTCCCAAGTAGCTGGGATTACAGGCATGCACCACCAAGCCCAGCTAATTTTTTGTATTTTTAGTAGAGATGGGGTTTCTCCATGTTGGTCAGGCTGGTCTCGAACTCCCGACCTCAGTGATCCACCTGCCTCGGCCTCCCATAGTGCTGGGATTACAGGTGTGAACCGCCGCGCCCAGCCAGGGGGATGATTATGTACACATTTCAAAAAGTAGAGCTCCAAATAAGGGGCTTAGGCTTTCTTCACTCTTCAGTAGCATGTACCATGCTCCAGGCACTGTTCCATGGTGAACAGACATGGACTTTTAGACATGTGAGGAAAACAGATAAATACATACAAATGTGATGAGCTATTTGTAAGGATAAAGGGGGAAGCATGGAAGCATATATCAGAGGGACCTAACCCGGGGTTTGATGAACGAAGGAGCAGTTAGGGAAGGTCCTCTGCGAAAGTGGGCCCTGGGGCTGAATTGAAAGAGGGGCGAAGAGGGAGGAAAAGGGGAGTAAGCAGAATGTAGTAGGGAGGGGGAGAGAAAGTGGAGCATCTGCAAGGGATGGAAAGGTAGAGGCTGAGAGAAGAGGGAGTGGGAAGGGAGAGGTAGGCACAGGCCAGATATGGAGCCTTGCAAGCCACGTTAGAGAGTCTGGACTTCATCCCAAGGGTATAGGAGAGCCACTGAGGGATTTAAGCAGAGTGGCCCATGATCAGAAATACAGTTCAGAAGGATCCTTCTGATTGCTGTGTAGATAATCCAAGAGGCAGCAAGACTGGAGGGACCTTGAGCCAAGAGGAAGCTACTTCACAATTCAGTTGAGAAATCAATGCAACTGGTGGCAGGGATGAAGAAAAGAGGATGGGCTGGAGAGAGGTTAAAGAGGAGGAAATAACAGAACTTGTGGCTGATGAGAGAGACAGAGGAGTCAGTGATTTGGGCAAAGGGATTGGGCAGCTGGGTAGCTGGTGGGGCCTTTCTCTAAGATGGGGAAACCTGAGAGAGGAGCAGGTGACTGGCCCACTTCCTCCTGCTTCATCTGTGACGAAATCATAGGAAGTGCTCAGTAAGTGTAGACGGTCGCTGCCTCTGCAGCCCGATTGGCACAGGCAGTGGTGTTCTGGATGACATTTATTAACAACCTCTCCAGAACAAAAAAAGCAAGCTGTTTTGTAATGTTTGTTATTTTCTGTGGTATAAATACTCCTATCAAGGCCATCTGCAAGCATCCCACAGGATGTTAACATGTGTCAGAATTCCTGAAAAGTTCATAGTTGCCTCCAGTACACTTATGTCTAATGTGTAAAGGGAAAGTCCTCCAACCCTGTAGGTTTCATGCTTGGTCCTTTCTTACTCATCACCATCCTTTTTCCACAGAAGCTGAGCTATTCAGGAAAATTCGCATCCAGATGAGAGCCCTGGACATGCTCCAGATGGCCTCTTCCCCCTATCGCCTCCTCTAGTAACGGGGCTAACCCACAGCCCCGCACAGCCACCCGGACCCAGCAGGAAAAGCTTGGGTTTCTGCACACTAACTTTGGATTCCAGCCTCGGGTGAATACTGTGGTCCCTGACTATGAGGCCCTTTACAAGGCCTTCCAGAAAGAGCAGCCAAAAGAAGAGAAACCCAAGAGGCCACTCACAACAAGCCCTTCCTGCTGAGGACTGCCAACCTGCGCCACCCTCAGCGGCCCTGTGATGCCACCACCAGCAGAGGGAGGATGGTGAGAGCCCAGGCAGCTGTGGTAGGGTCAGGGCTGGGGCCTGAAATGCAGGGTGGGTCCAGGTCTGACTGGAAAGCATTTCTCAACAACATTTTCATATCTTTTTTTTTTTAAATGGAGCTTCACTCTGTTGCCTGGGCTGGAGTGCAGTGGCACAATCTGGGCTCACTGCAACCTCCATCTTCCGGGCTCAAGCAATTCTCCTGCCTCAGCCTCCCAAGTAGCTGGGACTACAGGGGCCTGCCAACATGCCTGGCTAATTTTTGTATTTTTAGTAGAGGCTGAGGCAGGGAAGCTGAGGCAGGAGAATCGCTTGAGCCCAGGAAGCAGAGGTTGCAGTGAGCTGAGATTGCGCCACTGCACTCAAGCCTGGGTGACAGAGTAAGATTCTGCCTCAAAAAAAAAAAGAAAAAGAAAGAGATAGAAAATGGCCAGGTGCAGTGGCTCATGCCTATAATGCCAGTACTTTGGGAGGCTGAGGCGGGTGGATCACCTGAGGTCAGGAATTTGAGACCAGCCTGGCCAACATGGCAAAACCCATCTCTACTAAAAATGCAAAAATCAGCCAGGCATGGTGGCTCAAAACTTGTGTAGTCCCAGCTACTTGAGAGGCTGAAGTATAAGAATCGCTTGAACCAGGCAGGTGGAGGTTGCAGTGAGCCAAGATTGCGCCACTGCACTCCAGCCTGGGCAAAAGAGCGAGACTTTGCCTCAAAAAAAAAAAAAAAAAAAAAAAGAAGGAAACTAATCACATATGCTGTCCCACCAATACCAGTCTTTGTTTATTCTAGGATTCCCCCACAGCTACCAGCTACACTCCTACCACGGAGTCGTTCTCTGAGTCGCCTTGCCTCCCTCTCTGCCAACACTCTCCCTGTGCACATCACAGATGCCACCAGGAAGAGGGAATCTGCAGTCAGGTGAGTGCTCAGGCTGCACAAGACCCATGCTCTGATTCTGGCGCAAAATTCTGAAAACCTCCCTGCTGAGGGGCCTCCTTTTCTGTTACCAGAGACACCTCAAGGGGTCAAAGGGAATTTTCTGATCAGGACAGGAACAAGTGCAGTTCTCCACACCTGGTGCTGGAGAACAGCTAGCCAACATTCAGCACATATTCACGGAGGGCTTATTCTGTACCAGCAACAGTGTTAAGGCTGGAGATCTTAGGGACCCTACAACTTATTATCTAGATCTGAAATACAGAAAAGCAAAGAAGCAATGGCTGTAATTTTTGAGTAGTGCAATGATCGGGGGTACAGGGGACTGTGAGGGCATTGGGCAGCCTGGAGCAGGGGTGTCTTGTCTTGTGGAATAGATGTCTAAAGTGAAACCTGAAGAACCAGGATGAGTTGGCCAGACAAAGCCTGGAGAGAGGAAGGTTCCAAACAGAGAGAACCTGGATAAAAGCCCATGGGTGAGAGGAAGGGAGTTGTGAGGAACAAGAACTCAGAGAAGCATGCTAGCAGGTGGCTGAAGCTGCTGCAAAGATGAGACATCCATTGCACAGATTTGAGATTCTCTGAGATTCATCTTGGGGAGATGTCAGAGTCAGTTGGGCAGCAAGAGCCTGCTTATTTTAACTCTTCAGCTGACCTGACTCTGTTATGATGTTCTCATTGAGCCAGCCCCCAGGAGGAGTTCCTCCACTAGGTTTCTGAGCCAAAGTAGGCAAGAGAGGTCATGGTGTAACGAGCAGCTTAGCCCAGGGGAGAGGACTTATGTCTTACTGCCTTCGTGTGGGGCTTGTAGGGGAGTACTCAGAACCTACTTGGGTCCTTAAGTCTCACAACAGGGATCATAGAAAAGTATTTATCGTTCTTCTAACAACTAGAAGCTGGGTCTGGTCCCAATCAATCAATCAATCAATCAAATAAATAAATAAATAAAATAAGAAAAGTATTTATGGTCCAGAGATACTCCTTTCTTCTTCAAACTTTGGTTAGACTTACTACATCAGGGCCAATTGCTCAGTATCCTGAGAGCCCAAAAACACAGGCCTCATGAACAAAGAGGCTGGCTCACCTATAGAGGATATCCACATCTGCGTTCCAGCCACAGGGGAATCTGACATATTAGCAGATTAAATTTTCATGTTGTTCTTCCCAGTCTGTCCATTTGAATGTAAACATCCAAATATGAGTCTTCATTGATTTTCCTTTTGGAGAACTCAGCATATTACCTTGTAGATAGCTGAACAAACTAAGTGCTACAAATTGAACCCAAATAGTCTGCACTGAAGGAGGCTCATTTTCCAGTTCTCTCTGAATATGCAGATTTGTATTCCCAAAGGACCATGAACCTAGGCACCTTCCAGCCTACTGTTTATAGCAGAGTGGTCAAGGGCAGAGGCTTGGGAGTCAGAGATCCTAGTTCCAATAGGGGCTTTTCTACTGGCATGCTGGGTAGCTTTGAGCAAGTGGCTTACCTCCCTTGAGACTCAATCTCCTCTCCTATAAAAAGGGGAGTTAGGCTGGGTGCAGTGGCTCACAGCTGTCATCCCAGCACTTTGGGAGGGCAAGGCAGGTGGTTCACCTGAGGTCAAGAGTTCAAGACCAGTCTGGCCAACATGGTGAAACCCTGTCTCTACTAAAAATACAAAAATTAGCTGGGTGTGGTGGTGGGCGGCTGTAATCCCAGCTACTGGAGATACTGAAGCAGGAAAATCACTTGAACCCAGGAGGCGGAGGTTGCAGTGAGCGGAGATGGCACCACTGCACTCCAACCTGGGCAACAACAGCAAGATTCCATCTCATTTAAAAAAAAACGGCAGTGGGGGGGATTTAGTATTTACCTCATATGGGATTTATGAGGACTACATGAAATGTAATGGTCGGAGAGGGATCCAAGATGGCCGATTAGGAGCAGCTCTGGATTGCAGCTCCAGGCAAGAGCGTGGAGGCCACTGAAGGTGATCCCCAGGCAAGCAGGGTCTGGAGTGGACCTACAGCAGTCCTACAGCAGAGGGGCCTGACTGTTAGAAGGAAAACTAAGAAACAGAAAGAAATAACTTCATCATCAATAAACTGGACGTCCACTCAGAGACCCCATCTGAAAGTCACCAACTACAAAGACCACAGGTAAATAAATCCACAAAGATGGGAAGAAACCAGCACAAAAAGGATGAAACACCCAAAACCAGAATGCCTCTCCTCCTCCAAGGGATCACAACTCCTCACCAGCAAAGGAAATAGGCTGGATGGAGAATGAGTCTGATGAGTTGACAGAAACAGGCTTCAGAAGGTGGGTAATAAGAAACTTCTCTGAGCTAAAAGAACATGTTCTCACCCAAAGCAAAGAAACTAAGAACCTTGAAAAAAGGTTTGATGAAATGCTAACAAGAATAAACAGCTTAGAGAGGAATATAAATGATTTGATGGAGCTGAAAAACACAACATGAGAACTTCGTGAAGCATACACAAGTTTAAATAGCTGAATTGACCAAGCAGAAGAAAGGATATCAGAGGTTGAAGATCAACTCAATGAAATAAAACAAGAAGGCAAGATTAGAGAAAAAAGAGTAAAAAGAAATGAACAAAGCCTCCAAGAAATATGGGATTATGTGAAAAGACCTAAACTACGTTTGATAGGTGTACCTGAATGTGACAGAGAGAATGAATCTAAGCTGGAAAACACTCTTCAGGATACTATCCAGGAAAACTTTCCCAACCTAACAAGGCAGGCCAATATTCAAGTCCAGGAAATGCAGAGAACACCACAAAGATATTCCTCAAGAAGAGCAACCCCGGCCGGGCGTGGTGGCTCACGCCTGTAATCCAAGCACTTTGGGAGGCCAAGGCGGGTGGATCACCTGAGGTCGGGAGTTCAAGACCAGCCTAGCAACATGGTGAAACCCCGTCTTAAAAAAAAAAAAAAAAAAAGAAGAGCAACCCCAAGGCACATAATCGTCAGATTCACCAGGGTTGAAATGAAGGAGAAAATGCTAAGGGCAACCAGAGAGAAAGGTCAGGTTACCCACAAAGGGAAGCCCATCAGACTCACAGTGGATTTCTCAGCAGAAACCCTAGAAGCCAGAAGTGGGGGACCAATATTCAACATCCTTAAAGAAAAGAACTTTCAACCTAGAATTTCATATCCAGCCAAACTAAGTTTCATAGGCAAAGTAGAAATAAAATCCTTTATGAACAAGCAATTACTCAGAGATTTAATCACCACCAGGACTGTTTTACAAGAGCTCCTGAAAGAAGCACTAAACATAGAAAGGAACAACCAGTACCAGCCACTCCAAAAACATACCAAATGGTAAAGAGCATCAACACAATGAAGAAACTGCATCAAATAACAGGCAAAAACAACCAGCTAGCATCAAAATGGCAGGATCAAATTCACACATAACAATATTAACCCTAAATGTAAATGGGCTAAATGCCCCCATCAAAAGACACAGACTGGCAAATTGGATAAAAAGTCAAAACCCATCAGTGTGCTGTATCCAGGAAACCCATCTCACATGCAAGGATACACAAAGGCTCAAAATAAAGGGATGGAGGAAGATTTACCAAGCAAATGGAGAGCAAAAAAAAGCAGGAGTTGCAATCCTAGTCTCTGATAAAATAGACTTTAAACCAACAAAGATCAAAAGAGACAAAGAAGGACATTACATAATTGTAAAAGGATCAATGCAACAAGAAGAGCTAACGATCCTAAATATATATGCACCCAATACAGGAGCACTCAGATACATAAAGCAAGTTCTTAATGACTTACAAAGAGACTTAGACTCCTACACAATAATAGTGGGAGACTTTAACACTCCACCGTCAATATTAGACAGATCAACAAGACAAAAAATTAACAAGGATATCCAGGACTTGAACTCACACCTGGACCAAGCAAACCTAACAGACATTTACAGAACTCTCCACCCCAAATCCACAGAATATACATTCTTCTCAGCACCGCATCACACCTACTCTAAAATTGACCACATAATCGGTAGTAAATCATTCCTCAGCAAATGCAAAAGAACGGAAATTATAACAAACAGTCTCTCAGACCACAGTGCAATCAAGTTAGTACTCAGAATTCAGAAACTAACTCAGAACCATACAGCTTCATGGAAACTGAACAACTGGCTCTTGAATGTTGACTGGATAAACAATGAAATGAAGGCAGAAATAAAGATGTTCTTTGAAACCAACGAGAATGAAGACACAACATACCAGAGTCTCTGGGACACATTTAAAGCAGTGTCTAGAGGAAAATATATAGCAATAAATGCCCACATGAGAAGCAAGGAAAGATCTAAAATCGACACCCTGTCGTCAAAATTGAAAGAGCTAGAGGAGCAAGATCAAAAAAACTCAAAACCTAGCAGAAGACAAGAAATAACTAAGATCAGAGCAGAACTGAAGGAGATAGAGACACAAAAAAACCTTCAAAAAATCAATAAATCCAGGAGCTGGTTTTTTGAAAAGATCAACAAAATAGACCACTAGCCAGATTAATAAAAAAGAAAAGAGAGAATAATCAAATAGATGCAATAAAAAAACGATAAAGGTGATATCACCACAGATTCCTCAGAAATACAAACCACCATCAGAGATTACTACAAACAACTCTATGCATATAAATCAGTAAATCTGAAAGAAATGGATAAATTCCTGGACACTTGCATCCTCCCAAGCCTAAACCAGGAAGAAGTCAAAATCCTGAATAGACCAATAGCAAGGGCTGAAGTTGAGGCAGCAATTAATAACCTACCAACCAAAAAAAGCCCAGGTCCAGATGGGTTCACAGCCGAATTCTACCAGACATACAAAGAGGAGCTGGTACCACTCCTTCTGAAACTATTCCAGACAATCCAAAAAGAGGGGAATCCTTCCCAAATCATTATATGAAACCAACATCATCCTGATACCAAAACCTGGCAGAGACTCAACAAGAAAAGAAAACTTCAGGACAATATCCATGATGAACATAGATGCAAAAATCTTCAGTAAAATACTGGCAAACTGATTGCAACAGCACATCAAAAAGATTATCCACCATGATCAAGTAGGCTTAATCCCGGGGATGCAAGGCTGGTTCAACATACGCAAGTCTATAAACGTAATTCACCACATAAACAGAACCAAAGACAAAAACCACATGATTATCTCAACTGATGCAGAGAAGGCCTTTGACAAAATTCAACAGCCCTTTATGCTAAAAACCCTCAATAAACTAGGTATTGATGGAACGTATCTCAAAATAATAAAAGCTATTTACGACAAACCAACAGCCAATACATACTGAATGGGCAAAAACTAGAAGCATTCCCTTTGAAATCTGGCACTAGACAAGGATGCCCTCTCTCACAACTCCTATTCAATATAGTATTGGAAGTTCTAGCCAGAGCAATCAGGCAAGAAAAAGAAATAAAGGGTATTCAGTTAGGAAAGGAGGAAGTCAAATTGTCTCTATTTGCAGGTGACATGATTGTATATTTAGAAGACCCCATCATCTCAGCCCAAAATCTCCTGAAACTGATAAGCAACTTCAGCAAAGTCTCAGGATACAAAATCAATGTGCAAAAATCACAAGCATTCCTATACACTAATAACAGACTTAAAGAGAGCCAAATCAAGAACGAACTGCCATTCACAATTGCTACAAAGAGAAAAAAATACCTAGGAATACAACTAACAAAGAATGTAAAGGACCTCTTCAAGGAGAACTACAAACCACTGCTCAACAAAAGAGAGGACACAAACAGATGGAGAAACATTCCATGCTCATGGTTAGGAAGAATCAATATCGTGAAAATGGCCATACTGCCCAAAGTAATTTACAGATTCAACGCTATCCCCATCAAGCTACCAATGACCTTCTTCACAGAACTGGAAAAAACCACCTTAGCCAAGTCAATTCTAAGCAAAAGAAAAAAGCTGAAGCCATCGCACTACCTGACTTCAAACTATACTACAAGGTTACAGTAATCAAAAGAGCATGGTACTGGTACCAAAACAGAGATATAGACCAATGGAACAGAACAGAGGCCTGGGAGGCAACACCGCACATCTACAACCATCTGATCTTTGACAAAGCTCACAAAAACAAGCAATGGGGGAAAGGATTCCCCTGTTTAATAAATGGTGTTGGGAAAACTGGCTAGCCATGTGCAGAAAGCAGAAACTGGACCCCTTCCTGACACCTTACACTAAAATTAACTCCAGATGGATTAAAGACTTAAACATAAGACCTAACACCATAAAAACCCTAGAAGAAAATCTAGGCAAAACCATTCAGGACATAGGCATAGGCAAGGACTTCATGACTAAAACACCAAAAGCATTGGCAACAAAAGCCAAAATAGCCAAATGGGACCTAATCAAACTCCAGAGCTTCTCCACAGCAAAAGAAAGTCATTAGAGTGAATCAGCAACAAACAGAATGGGGAAAAAAAATTTGCAATCTATCCATCTGACAAAGGGCTAACATCCAGAATCTACGGAGAACTAAAACAGATTTACAAGAAAAAAACAAGCCCATTCAAAAGTGGATGAAGGATATGAACAGATACTTTACAAAAGAAGACATATATGAGGCCAACAAACATATGAAAAAATGCTCATCGTCACTGGTCATTAGAGAAATGCAAATCAAAACTACATTGCGATACCATCTCACGCCAGTTAGAATGGCGATCATTAAAAAATCTGGAGACAACAGATGCTGGAGAGGATGTGGAGAAATAGGAACACTTTTACACTGTTGGTGGGAGTGTGAATTAGTTCAAATATTGTGGAAGACAGTGTGGCGATTCCTCAAGGACCTAGAAATAGAAATTACATTTGATCCAGCAATCCCATTACTGGGTATATATCCAAAGGATTATAAATCATTCTTTTATAAGGACACATGCACACAAATGTTCATTGCAGCACTGTTTACAATAGCAAAGACTTGGAACCAACCCAAATGCCCATCGATGATAGACTGGACAGGGAAAATGTGGCACATATACACCATGGAATACTATGCAGCCATAAAAAACGATAAATTCGTGTCCTTTGTAGGGACATGGATGAACCTGGAAACCATCATTCTCAGCAAACTGACACAAGAACAGAAAATCAAATACCGCATGTTCTCACTCATAGGTGGGTGTTGAACAATGAGAACACAGGGACACAGGGAGAGGAGCATCACACACTGGGGTCTGTTAGGGGGAACTAGGGGAGAGACAGCGGGGGTGAGAGTTGAGAAGGGATAACATGGGGGAGAAATGCCAGATATAGGTGATGGGGAGGAAGGCAGCAAACCACATTGCCATGTAACAAGATTGTTGCCTGTGCAACAATCTTGCATGTTCTTCACATGTACCCCCAAACCTAAAATGCAATAAAATATATATTTAAAAAAAAAAGAAATGTAATGGTCTTGGTTCATGATACGGAGCTCAGTAAATGGTGGCTGTTAAGTATTATTTTGTATCCAGATAGGTGAAGAACTATTGAGTGTTGGGCTATTTAAGTAAGGATATATATATATATATATGTAATTTTTTTTTTTTCCCCAAGATGGAGTCTTGCTCTGTCGCCCAGGCTAGAGTGTAGTGGCCTGATCTCGGCTCACTGCAACCTCTGCTTCCCAGGTTCAGTGATTCTCCTGCCTCAGCCTCCCAAGTAGCTGGGATTACAGGTGCGTGCCACTATACCCAGCTAATTTTTTTTGTATTTTTGGTAGAGATGGGGTTTCACCATGTTGGCCAGGCTGGTCTCGAATTCCTGACCTTGTGATCTGCCTACCTCGGCTTCCCAAAGTTCTGGATTACAGGCATGTGCCACTGCACCCCGCCTAAGGATATTTTAACTGACATTTCTCCATTTCAGTAAATGCACTTCTAGGGTAGGAAATCACTATATCCCTAGTGCTGGAAAGGCTTCATCTACCAGTACATTTAATCCTAGAATTTTATTGTTTTTAAAATGCCCCATTCATTGAAAACACCAACTTACTTTCCAGAAGAGGTTACTAAGATTGCTTTTATTTCATTTTTTAATTAATTAATTAATTTTTGAGACAGAGTCTTGATCTGTTGCCCAAGATGGAGTGCAGTGGCTCGATCTCAGCTCACTGCAACCTCCGCCTCCTGAGTTCTAGCAATTCTCCGGCCTCAGCCTCCCAAGTAGGGATTACAGCTGCCCACCACCATACCCAGCTAATTTTTATGTTTTTAGTAGAGATGGGGTTTCACCATGTTGGCCAGGCTGGTCTTGAACTCCTGACCTCAGGTGATCCACCTGCCTCGGCCTCCCAAAGTGCTGGGATTATAGGCGTGAGCCACTGCACCCAGCCTAAGATTGCTTTTCAATACACCTAAATTAGTAATCTATATTCTTTTTCTGCTTCCTCCCTTTAGAAGTGCACTTGAAAAAAAGAACAAAACAGATGAGAGTATTCAGTGGTTGGCAATACACAAAAAGAAGTCTCAAGCAATGTCCAAATCTGTGACCTTGCGTGCAAAAGCCATGGATCCCCATAAAAGCCTGGAGGAAGTGTTCAAAGCAAAGCTGAAAGAGAACCGGTCAGTGTCTTCTATGTGTCAAAAGGGGGTGCTTGTCTTGGGATCCAACAGACCACTGGCCTGTTGCCAGAAAATGCAAAATGGAATTACTGGGGTAGGTAGGCTCCTGTAATCACAGCGGGGTCATGATTTTCCAAGTCAGATAGGAATCTACAATGTACATGAGAGTTACACTGCTTAACTGGAAATGAAGGGTATTCTAGACTAGAAAAGATGGAATTCTTTCTAAAAATCTTGCTAATTCCAGGAACAATGACCGTAAAAGAGTGAAAGAATATAAGAAAGAATTAGAAGAAATGAAGAAGAGAATACAAACAAGGCCCTATCTCTTTGAACAAATTGCCAAGGTAAAACTAAACCATCTTTTGTTTTCTGCCTTATATAAAAGGGCTCTGAGAAATTATGAAAACAATTTTAATATGTGGGTATTAAATTTTTCCTTGAGGCTCAGAAATTCTAATTTCATTACCAGCTTTTCCCAAAATAAATAGTACAATAGAGAATGCTGCTTGTGTTGATTTCATCCAAGAGTGAACTCCAAAGGCATCTGTAAAGGGATATTTTACTTCGAGAGCTTTCACTGTAGTCTAGCATTCAGATTTCATCAGATTGGGCATTACACCCCAGAGACACAGGGACCATTGGCTCTTTCTGCTCTCTGGAGCCACCGTTCACAGTGCTGGGAAGGCATCTCTCCTCCTGGCAGTGCTACTGCCCCTGGGCCTCCCTGTCTCTAGATCTGTAGCACATTTATAGGTCTCCAAGGATTAGGACACCCACAAACACCCCTCAAGGCTCTTCTTAGACTAAGTGGCTTTCAGGCTCGAAGATTATTATTTTTCTTCTTTTATTTATGTGTGTGTGTGTGTGTGTGTGTGTGTGTGTGTGTGTGTGTGTGGGTGGGTGTGTATGTGTGTGTTCCTTGTGGAGCAGGGCTAGCTAACCCATAGGCAGTGTACCCAAAGTATCCTGGAAGACTATCATTTTAAGATATTCTCGGCCAGGCATGGTGGCTCACGCCTGTAATCCCAGCACTTTGGGAGGCCAAGGTGGGCAGATCACGAGGTCAGGAGGTCAAGACCATCCAGGCTAACTGGGTGAAACCCTGTCTCCACTAAAAACACAAAAAATTAGCTGGGCGTGGTGGCGCGCACCTGTAGTCCCAGCTACTCAGGAGGCTGAGGCAGGAGAATCGCTTGAACTCAGGAGGCAGAGGTTGCAGTGAGCCAAGATTGTGCCACTGCACTCCAGCCTGGGTAACAGAGCAAGACTCCATTTCAAAATATATATATATATATTCAAAACTTTTAGGGACGTCGGACTCAGCTGAGATCTCCCTAAGGATTCTGTGGAGCTGCTGCATTAGGCTCCGTGGATTTCTTTCCTCTCTAGTTTCAGACAAGTTGGGGTTCCCTGGTGACCCAGTTCCAGTGTTGGGGCATTAGCTCCATCTTATAGCTAGTACATTATCCAGACATTTGCTGGGTCCACTTCCTCCTCCATCCATAAATCTCTCCTCTCACACACACAAACACACATGGTCTTGGATTTACTTAGCAACCTGCATTGTTCAAAATCTCTCATGCTTCTTTAGGTTAATGTTAAGCAAACTCACTCTTCAGATCTCAACAGTCTTTCACCTCTCTAGGAAAAATACAAAGTACTGATTTTGTTCTTGAATACTTAAACAAAAAATAACATTCTTCTAGTCCACGTGTAGACCATCTGTCCTTCCATTAAGAGTCTTGGTGTAGCTTATTTTCTATTTTATTTTAGTATTCCTGATAATGGTTTGTTGCTTTAAAATCTTAGAAGGTTTTTAGTCTGTCCTTTTAAATCTGTCTCCCAAAAGTCTAAGTCATTGCTTTTCAAAATTGTGGCTCCCAAATCAACAGTTTGGCATCTCTGGGGAGTGTTAGAAATATAAAATCACAGGCCTCATCTGACACCTACCAAATGAGAAATCTGCATTTTAACAAGACCGCAGGTGATTTATACATACATTAAGGCTTGAAAACAAGGGTTAAGTAATTTTCATGCAAATCTGTGCCCCACAGTAAGGGTGGTGGTGGTAGTGGCAGTATTGTAAGAATACTGATTAAGTAATTTAGAATTGTCTGGTAATTCATAAGACAGCTACAACAGATTAATTTCCATCCCACAGGATCTAGCCAAGAAAGAAGCAGAACAATGGTATCTGGATGCCCTGAAGCAGGCTGGGCTGGAGGAAGACTTTGTGAGAAGCAAGGGGCAAGGCATCCAGGCTGTACAAGAGGAGGAGACCAAAGTCAAGGACCTTCCCAGGTAACCTGAGATGTTGCTGTCATTTGCAGCTCTCTAAATTGTCATCCCCAGTAATACCACTGGGAAGAAGCTTTAGAATAGCCACTGGTATTCTGATATCAAAATCCTGTATTTACATGATATTAATAACTAATCCAGAGATCTCCAAGTAACACATTTGAATTTAGAGAGTGGTGCAGTTGTGAATAAAATCTGACAAATTATGTTTAGTTTTCTTCCATTTTGAAACAGATCATTTTCCAATTCCAGTTCCAATTCCATGAGCCGAAACTATTACTACTTTATTTTTGAAGAAAAATCATGTATATTTTGACTTCTTATAAAACTATAAAACTCTTTTTCTAGCATTCCTTAAAGGTAGCTTATTAGTATCACCTTCTCCATAACCCATTTTGATATTGAGTCAAAGGGAGAAAAGACAGACCTATCTCCACTATTCTTAATTGTTTTGTATCTTAAATCCTA
Organism: Ateles fusciceps; assembly: GCA_036589455.1. NCBI lineage: Eukaryota > Metazoa > Chordata > Mammalia > Primates > Atelidae > Ateles > Ateles fusciceps. The sequence goes on along the minus strand of JAZHEH010000228.1, from coordinate 6,454,965 downwards.
GTAGCCCCTGGCCGGGCGTGGTGGCTCACACCTGTAATCCCAGCACTTTGGGAGGCCAAGGCGGGTGGATCACGAGGTCAAGAGATCGTGACCATCCTGGACAACATGGTGAAACACCATCTCTACTAAAAAATACAAAAATTAGCTGTTTGTGGTGGCGTGCAGCTGTAATCCCAGCTACTCGGGAGGCTGAGGCAGGAGAACTGCTTGAACCCAAGAGGCGGAGGTTGCAGTGAGCCAAGATTGTGCCACTGCACTCCAGCCTGGCACCTGGCAACAGAATGAGACTGTCTCAAAAATAAAAAATAAAAAAATCCTAGTAGCCCCTACCCTAATTTCTATCTGTTTTATACCCCTAGAAATTTTCCTTTACATCCCATATAAAATAATAATAATGTTGAGGCCACTCTTAAACCTTACACAGTGCTTTAAGATTTTCTCTTTCAGACTAGGTGCAGTGGCTCAGGCCTGTAATCCCAGCACTTTGGGAGGCTGAAGTGGGTGGATCATTTGAAGCCAGGAGTTCGAGACCAGCCTGGGCAACATGGCAAAACCCTGTCTCTACAAAAAGTAAAAAAAAAAAAAAAAAAAAAATTTAGCTGGGCACAGTGGCGTGTGCCTGTAATCCCAGCTACTTGGGAAGCTGAGGTGGGAAGATTGCTTGAGCCGGGCTGTCCAGGCTGCAGTGAGCCAAAATCATGCCACTGCACTCCAGCCTGGGTGACAGAGTGAGACCCTGTCTGAAAAAAAAAAAAAATTCATGTTTTAATTTATTTTGCAGCATCCAAGAAACTACAAAATTCAGCATCAGAGATCCAGAGCAGGATTTAGAAGGATCTCTAGAACAGCCTGCAAGCCCCAGGAAAGTATTGGAGGAGCTATCTCAGCAATCACCAGAAAATCTCCAATCACTTGCTTAATCACTACACTTAAAATTATTGCTTTTGAAAAATATTAAGCAGCTAACTTGGGTTTGAGTCAAGGCAGGCAAAACTTGGGTTCTGAGTCATGGCTACTGCCAGAGGATGGGGAAAAGAAGAGTAGCAGGTAACAGTCCGGTCGTGGTGGCTCACACGTGTAATCCCAGCACTTTGGGAGGCCGAGGCGGGCAGATCACCTGAGGTCAGGAGTTTGAGACCAGCCTGGCCAACATGGCAAAACCCTGTCTCTACTAAAAATACAAAAATTAGCCGAGTGTGATGACACATGCCTCTAATCCCAGCTACTCGGGAGGCTGAGGCAGGAGAATCACTCGAACCTGAGAGGCAGAGGTTGTAATAAGCCAAGATCACGCCACTGTACTCCAGCCTGGGCAGCAGAGCGACTCTGTCTTCAAAAAAAAAAAAGTAGCAGATAACAGGGAATGGTTCAAGGAAATCAAAGTGGGGAAGCTCAGGAGGAGGGATGGTAGCCTAAAGTTAAGGGTTCCTGCTCTGTGCCTCACACTTCGAGTATAGGTAGAGAAAGAGAGCACAAGCCCAAATGCCTATAGGGGCTAGTGCAGAAACATAAATGCATCAGCAGGGTGGGTGTAGACAGTAGGAGACAAGAGACTGGAAAGTATCAAGTCTTGCTAGAGTATAGGCTCAGAATTACAACATCAACCACATTTTCATCAAGCCAGAAACTTGCATGCTGTCAAACTAATTTAAAAATTACTTAGAAATAGTGTATGGGCAAAATAAAATACATCTGTGTATCACATTGAGCCCATGGGGGATGAAAAACTTAACAGTACAGGGTTTCTTATCCTTAGCACTATTAATATTTTGGGCGCTAGCCTGGCCAACATGGCGAAACCCCATCTGTACTAAAAATACAAAAATTAGCTGGGCTTGGTGGCGGGTGCCTGTAATCCCAGCTACTCAGGCAGCTGAGGCAGGAGAATCGCTTGAACCTGGGAGGTGGAGGCTGCAGTCAGCCGAGATCGCACTACTATACTCCAGCCTGGGTGGCAAGAGCCAGACTGTCCTTAAAAAAAAAAAAAAAGCAAAAAGTATCTTGGGCCACCTAATACTTTGTTGAGGGTTGCGGGAGGGAGCTGTCCTGTACATTGCAGAATGTTTAGCAGCATCCCTGGCCACTGCCTGCTAGATGCCAGTTAGTAGCCCCCTCCCCAGCTGTAACAACCAAAAATGTCTCGATATTGCCAGATGTCCCCAGGGGGCAAAAATGTCCCTGGTTGAGAACAACTGCTGTAGTATAAAAGGTTGCACAAAGCAAAAACTGGCATTCTAAGAATACAAGTAATTGCCATGAACACAATCTACATACTAAATGATAATGCATGTCATTAACAAATTAGGACTAATTTAAAAGTTATTTCCTATTATCTGTTTAGAATGTGCCTGTGTGTTTTGTGAGCATGAAGTTCGTTTTAAATAAACTTAAAATTTCCCAGACAACCAAGATTTTCTACTAGTAGATGAACTTTGGAATACTTTCTTCTCACCAGTAATAATTGGATATTCTGGCTCGGTGCAGTGCTTCATGCCTGTAATCCCAGCACTTTGGGAGGCCAAGGCAGGAGGACCACTTGAAGCCAGGGGTTCAAGACCAGCCTAGGCAACATAGTGTGACCTCATCTCTACCAAAAAACACACAAAAAGTTAGCTGGACTGGTGGTACATGCCTATAGTCCTAGCTATTCAGGAGGCTGAGGTGGGAAGATCCCTTGAGTTCAAGGTTACAGTGAGCTATGATTACACCACTGGGTGTAATCCAGCCTGGGTAACAGAGCAAGACCCTATCTCAAATCATAATGATGATGATTGGATATTCTTTCTCAGTAGCTGTGGAGACAGGATGATAGCAAGAGTGCCTGCTCTAACTAAAGCACCTTTCTCAATGCCTTTTTTTAAAAAACGATCTTTCTGGAAAAATTCAAGTATCTGTTTTTATTACCATTTTCTCAGATGTATCTTTTTTGGAGACAGTGATAATCCAGTAATAACCACCTGGGCTTGCTAGTTAGAAATGAAGATGTTCTGGTTATGTTTCCTAAGACTCCTCGGTTCAATCTTCCCTGCATGGAATCCTAATGGGAAATGAGTACACTATCTTAAAGGGAAAGACTGAGGTCCTAATCTCTAAGAAAACAAATTTTGTGTAAAACAAGAGCCAAAGAACTGACTGGGCTGTTTTGTTTATTTAAAGGAAAAACTGAATCTCTGCATCATGTAATTTTTAACTTTAAAAAAACAAAAACATGAAATCCCTCTTAACATGCTACTGTATGTTCCATTAACAAAGAAAGCAAAGTGACCAAGTAGAAGGTATAGGACAAGATAGACCTCAGCCTGGGCCAAGGGGGAGATTCAAGTAATTAATTTTTTTGCAGCCCAGTGGCAGAGTCTCTTACTCAGGTTGCTAAAGGGAGAATGTAACAAAATAATTGACATCACTCCCTTCTTCAAAGCAACAAGGCATCATGAAAGCTCAACTTCCTGGTGAAGCTCTGTTGTTGGTGGCAGGAATTATTTCATCCATGTGAAAAGACAGCTGAGTCTGGGATGAAAACTCTTCAAAGGAAAACCTCCCCCTCAACAGTCATAGTGAGGAACTTCAGCCAACATGTAATCAAATTCACTTTTGGTCTATCCCAGAATTTTGCAGTGGGAAGAGAGGTAGGTACAGTTTCCTAGCCCACAGTCATTGCTTCATTCCTTGTCTGGATAAGATGGCAGTTAGAAAGAAGCTCTCCTACATCCATCTTCTGTACCAGGAAAGAGGAAGAGTGGCAAAAGCAGAGTCCTGTCCTTCAAAGATTCATTCTGGTTCTGTTGTGAGCTATGGCATCCTGTTCCCAGTGTATGCGTTTTGAGATCAGATAGAGCTGCTCTTCCAGGAGTCAGCACCCGTGCTCATGTCCGTCTTTCAGTTAAATCTCCTTGGTTTAGTAACTGTAAAAGATTGAAAGCAAATCTAGAATAGGTTACAGTTGAATTAGAGAAAAAATAATTCATACTAAGAAAAAAGGCTTAAGAATGGAGGATGGAGAATGTACTGCAGGGGTGAATGAAGGGTTGTCTACTTCCAAAGCAAACACACACATTGACTAATAGATCCCAGTGTGGCCTTGGGACAGCACTTTAGCCATGTCATAAGGCTGGCATTTTAACTCTGGCTATCAAATATCTTGAGTCTATAAGCCAACCTATTGTTTGTGTAGCTACCTACTCACCAGTCAGTGATAGACGAATCTCTAACTTACAGGGAAAACAAATGGTGGAACCAAAATCTCTTAAGTAAGCATCAGCCAAAGGATAGGCTGAAGGCTCAAGTAGGAGAAGGAAATAGGAAGAGGAGCTGTTCACTTTGTAAGTTCTATATGAGAGCTGGAACCCACTCATAAGCAATCCAGGGGTTCCTTGGGCTTAAAAGAATACCTCTGCTGTGATGAAGTAAGATAAGCTTAAGGGACTCCTGAATAATGGCAGCCAACACTAACATTCTACTCTATACACAAGGCTATATTCAAAGGAGCTTTTGTATGGTAATTCATGAGGTTGGTTTCCATTTTAATATAAAAACAAAATGAGGCTGGGTGCAATGGCTCATGTCTATAATCCCAGCACTTTGGGAGGCTGAGGCAGGAGAACTGCTGGAGACCAGCTTGGGCAACACAGGCCCTGTCTCTGCAAGAAAATTTTAAAAATTAGCCAGGCATGGTAGTACGTGCTTGTAGTTCTAGCTACTTGGGAAGCTGAGGCAGGAGGATCGCTTGAGCCCAGGAGTTCAAGGGTGCAGTGAGCTATGATCATGCCATTGCACTCCAGTCTGGGTGACAGGGTGAGACTGTTTTCAGACAGACAAAAATGAGATGGGAACAATTCAGTATAATTCAGAACAAAAATTGAGCTTATTAAAATCTAATCAAATAAATTCTTCAGCTTGAGATGTATTTACTTGGTGATCCTAATTTGGATGAAGGTCATTTATACAGTAGAATTTAATGATTGGGTTGGGCACTATGGCTCATGCCTATAACTCCATTTTGGGAGGCTGAGGTGGGAGGACTGCTTGAGGCTAGAAATTTGAGATCAGCCTGGGCAACATGGTAAGACCCTTATCTACCAAAAAAAAAAAAAAAATTTTTTTTAAGAGTTTAATGATATGGAATTTAAAGAAATTTAAACAAAATTGAAAGAAAAATGAAACCTTAAAGAAACCACATATTTCATTTGATGCTGTGTGGCAGGGAAGTAAGAATAGTGTGTTTTTAATGGAGGCCAAGATCCAGATGTTTACAAGGTACTTTATGAGAAATGCTATAGAATTTGTAATTTCTGTTTTTGCCTTGATCTGGAAAGCATTCTAAGATGTAGTTACAGCTAGCTGGGAATCTCTTATACTGGTTCTTGAGTTCAAGAACGTGAACTCAATGTAAATATGGAGCCCCATTTAGGATGACCTTTAGTAAGTATGAGAGCCCAAAAGCCCTGGGGCCAGTTGGGCCTCTGCAATGAGTCTTCCATCTAATTCTCAGATGTGGCACAATGAGAGAAAATAGAGATTGTCCATCTGAACCAGAGAGAGGTGACTTGTAGTTTTTGATATTTTTCCCGTGGTAATTTTGTTTAAAAAAAAACAACCAGGGTTTGGCTCTGTCACCCAGACTGGAGTGCAGTGGCCTGATCGTGGCTCACTGTAGTCTCAACCTCCTAGGCCCAAGTGATCCTCTAACCTTAGCCTCCCAAGTAGCTAGGACCAGCTAATTTTATTTTATTTTTGTTTTGTAGAGATAGGGTTTCCCTGTGTTGCCCAGGCTGGTCTCAAACTCTGAAGCTCAACTGATGCTCCCATCTCAAACTAATCCTCTCACCTCAGCCTCCCAAAGTGCTAGGATCACAAGCGTGAGCCACTGTACCCAGCCTCTCATGATAATTTCTAGTAATACATTCGGTTGTTCTCTGATATGCTTGATAAGCTATTTTTGTTTTTAGAGCATATTTATAGGAATTACAAATTCATCAGTATCAGTAGACTTTGATCTATACTGCTTGGTGATCTCCAAAAAGTTGAAATGGGCATGTATTGCAAATAGCCTTCACCTTCTCTGGCACCTGAAAGTTCTTAAGGAATCAACATTCCTCACGCACTGGAGAAATGGCAAGTTAATACTTAGACCTTGGATGAGGAAGAGGACTAAGTCTGGAACCTTGAGGGGCTCATAGCTTGAAAAAACTGAAGGTATTGGAGGACCCAAACTAGCAAAGAAAGAAAAGGAGGGAATAAGCAGTGGAAATGCCTGTGGTAAGAGGAGAAGAATGGTAAAAGTGAAGAAAACACAAAAGAAGTGAGGCTCAGACAGAGGATGTGTTTGTAAATATTTAAAAAAATTATGAGGAAAAAGTGACAGTGCAGGATTTTCAGCTACATCATGGGCAGCACTTTCCCCATTGTGTTATTAATATTTTCCCGGCCAGGCGCGGTGGCTCACGCCTATAATCTCAATACTTTGGGAGGCCAAGGCAGGTGAGGTCAGGAGTTCAAGACCAGCCTGACCAACATGGTGAAACCCTGTCTTTACTAAAAATATAAAAATTAGCTAGGCATGGTGGTGGGTGCCTGTAATCCCAGCTACTCAGGAGGCTGAGGCAGAATTGTTTGAACCCGGGAGGCAGAGGTTGCAGTGAGCCAAGATCGAGCCACTGCACTCCAGCCTGGGCAACAGAGTGAGACCCTGTCTCATAAATAAATAAATAAATATTTTTTTTTTCCTAAGTGTTTTGGGCTTCCATTATGAAACTGGGTACTTAGGGCCTGTAGGCCCTTTGCACCCTCCTGGAGTGAAGGCCATACTTCCTTTTTTTGGTTTGATTTCTGGGATGAGATCTCTCTCAGGCTAGAGTGCAATGGCACAATCATAGTTTACTGCAGCCTTGAACTCCCGGGCTCAAGTCGATCCTCCTGCCTCAGCCTCTGCAGTAGCTGAGACTACAAGTACACACCACCATGCCTGGCTAATTTTTTAAAAACCTTTTGTAGAAACAGGATCTTGCTATGTTGCCCAGGTCTGTCTCAAACTCCTGGCCTCAAGTGATCCTCCCACTTTAGCCTCCAAAAGTGCTGAAATTATAGGCATGATCCACCACACCCAGCCTGTGTTATGATGTCTCCTTGAAGCTGTAAGTGGGCAGCACCTATCATATGTGGATGCTCTGAGGTCACTTCCAAGACTCATGTGCCTAGGTTCTAGAGAACAAATGTGCTATTACCGGTTATTCTGTATACACAAATCTGATCATGTCATACCCTAGTTAAAACTGTGAGGTGGTTCTTCAGTGCCCCGAGGATAAAATCATGTCTGTAAGACCTTTCAAGAGAGTAACTAGCTTATCTTTCCAGCTCTCAATTTTCCAGCCCGTCTCTCCATCCCATGTCCTATCATACTCAACCCTTTAATTCCACAGAGGTGCTCTACTCCCTCTCACCTTCTACCTTTGTACACACTGCTGTCCTACTGCCTGTTATATTCTTCCAACTCCTACTTCTCCATCAAGATGATTTCTATTCATCCCTCCCATCTCAAACTCTAAAACATATTCTCTGACTTCTCCCAAGACTGGCACTTACTACACTTAAAAATTGCCAGTTTACGCTGGGCGCGGTGGCTCACGCCTGTAATCCTTACACTTTGGTAGGCCAAGGTGGGTGGATCACTTGAGGCCAGGAGTTTGAAACCAGCCTGGCCAACATGGTGAAACCCATCTCTACTAAAAATACAAAGAAATTAGCCAGACACGGTGACTGGCAGCTATAATCCCAGCTACTCAGGAGGCTGAAGCAGGAGAATTGCTTGAACCTGGAAGGCAGAGGATGCAGTGAGCCAAGATCATACCACGGCCCTCTAGCCTGGGCAACAGAGCAAAACTCTGTCTAAAAAAAAAAAAAAAAAAATTGCCAGTTGATTGATCTGTCACTCCTCCTATCCTAACCTTTCTGTACAGCACAACTCCAGGGGTACCATGTATATAGCTATGAAGGTTCTAACTCTGCCTATAAGTTATTTGAGGCAGAGATTGTACTTTGTTTACGATCATATAACTAGTACCCTGCAGAGTGCCTCACACATACTAGATATGTGGTAACTATCCACTGAATGAATTAAATTTTTGTACATGTGGCATTTATTTGGGTAACATGGAGAATTTTTAAAAGATATTTACCAATATAGGACCGGGAGTGGTGGCTCACGCCTGTAATCCCAGCACTTTGGGAGGCCAAGGCTGGGGATCACGAGGTCAGGAGTTCGAGACCAGCCTGACCAATATGGTGAAACCCTGTCTCTACTAAAAAAAAAAAAATACAAAAATTAGCCGGGTGTGGTGGTGTATGCCTGTAATCCCTGCTACTCAGGAGGCTGAGGCTGGAGAATCACTTGAACCCGGGAGGCGGAGGTTGCAGTGAACAGATCATGCCACTGTACTCCAGCCTGGGCAACAGAGTGAGACTCTTGTCTTAAAAAAAAAAAAAATCTTACCAATATAGAAGGGAAAAGCTCTGAGGTTTCAAATGTAAAAATGAAAAGGCTAGGTGCTGTGGACTGGCTTGCTGGAATAATGTGTACTAGGTAAAAGAAAAAGGAGATGATTTTCCTGAAATGATGATTTCAGGGCAACCCTATGGTGGATGAAAGAACTTTCTCTCTCTTTTTTTTTTTTTTTTTTTTGAGATAGAGTCTTTCTCTGTTGCCAGGCTGGAGTGGAGTGGCACAATCACTGCAACCTCGGCCTCCTGGGTTCAAGTGATTCTCTTGCCTCAGCCTCCCAAGTAGCTGGGACTAAAGGTACTTGCCACCACACCCAGCTAATTTTTGTATTTTTAGTAGAGATGGGATTTCAACATGTTGGCCAGGATGGTCTTGATCTCGACCTCATGATTCACCCGCCTCGGCTTCCCAAAGTGCTGGGATTACAGGTGTGAGCCACTGCGCCCAGCCTGAACCAACCATAAGGTATTTTTCAGGGGGAGAAAAAAAGAACATAGACTATTAGAGGATACGATGAATTAATGTCAGCTTTGTTGGATGTGGTAAAGATAGCTATTTTTTAAAAAACATTGTATCTGTTAAGAGGCATATACTGAAATATATACAGAAGAAATGACATGCCTACAATTTGCTTTGAAATACTCCATCACAAACAGCAACAACAACAAAAGGAGGAAAGAAATAAAACTACAACAGTATAAAGTTAATTGTGTTTTTGTTTTTTGGGACGGTCTCACTCTGTCACCCAGGCTGGAGTACAGTGGCACAATCATTGCACAAAAATAATTGTCAAAGTTAGGAAATAGGTACATGGGTTTATTATACTAGTCTCTCTCTCTCTCACTATACTCTGAAAATTTCCATAATAAAAGCTTTAAAACAGAAAATTGAAGACAAGAAAAAATGGAGGAGAAAGAGGAAGGCTCTGTAAGTGAGACATATATGACTTATTCCAAAGCAGTTACCAGAAAAAGTGACTTAGGAAAGAATAAATGATACCAACAGCAAAAACTAAATATAAGCAAAGACAATGGGTCACAACAATGAATAAAAGAAAGGTCTTGGCAAAAGCATTAACATGTATGCCCAGAACCCTGTAATCTTGGGTATACCCCCAAGGATATTACAGAATAATGAAGACTATTCAACATAGGATGCAGAATCATTTGAATGATATAACAGCTTACTGTGGTAAAACTTATAATGAAAAGAAGAGGAGAGAAGATGCAAGAGCACCATAAAACCTAATGTAATACTGAAGGGATCCAAGCTACATAGGTTCTGACAAAAGCTTATGCATATGAAATGTACTTGTGATGAAGTCATCTACTCCCTGACACAAGATGAATAAAATATCCTAAGATTCTAAAAGACTGACTGGTTTGCATTCTGTTTTCTGAGTCAAAGCCAAACCACACAGTTGAAAGTGCTTACAACCTAAAACCCTTCTGTTCAGATCAGGGGTCACCAACCCCCAGGCCACGGACCAGTGGACCACATGGTCCATGGCCTGTTAGGAACTGGGCTGCACAGGAGGTGAGCAAGCATTACCACCTGAACACCACCTCGCCTGTCAGATCAGCAGCAGCAACACATTCTCACAGGAGCGCAAACCCTATTGTGAACTGTGCATTTGAGGGATCTAGATGGTGTGCTCCTTATGAGAATCTAATGCCTGATGATCTGAGGTGGAACAAAATCGATCCCTGGTGCCAAAAAGGTTGGAGACCACTGATTTAGATAATGGTTCACATTTAGCAAGCAAATGAACAAATCTGTATATGCCCATTTGGTTAAGCCTGGCCCAGACATATGACCCTAGCAGAATGAACAATAATTATGTTTAATGATTGTGTTACTACCTTTTTTGCTGAGGACTTTTTCCAAGATGTTATTTCTGGAGAAAAGAAAGGGCTAAGAAACACTTGCTCCTCTCTAGTATAGAAATTTCACCCAAGTCACACAGTGCAGGCCCTCTTCTCTGAATAACTTAACAGGTGAGGTCAGCATGCATTTATTCAGTGCCTGTTGTGGGCCTTTATAAACTAAAAGCGGTATCTTCATGTTATAGTGTGGCAGAGAACAGTGGGAACAGACATCAATGAGGAATGTGTATAAAAGAACTTTAAAGCTGAGAGTCCCAGGTGTGACAGACCAATCTCCAATTCATAAGACCATAACCCTCTCCTTTCAAGCTGAACTCATGCTTAATTTAAAAGAAAATACTCATTTCAAAGTTTCCAGGAAATGGAAACTGGAGACATTTTCAGATCCTCTAAATTCTCAATCCTTCCCCCACCTTAGGTGCCACAGAAACAAAGGGCAAGAGACCACTTTACCTCTTGTGGATTTACTGCAGTTAAGACAGAAACTTCGTATGATTGCCTCCCTGACTGCATGGTCACCAAGTGATGTGTCACATCAGGCACTGAAGACAGGGAACGTGGGGGATCCTTCAGCAAGCACTTCTGTGAAGCAACAGGAAAATATTTCAATGAAAAGTGAATCCAGAGATATACTTATCTGGATCATTAAGCCTCTCATTAACAACTCTAAAACTCTATTCCTCCATTTCCCACATTCCTCTATTTCTTCCAAGTTAATCCTGTCTGATAGGCACTATCAGTGAATTTGGAAAGTATTATAGAAACAGAATAGAAAAAAGGACAAGAAATCTTAATTCAGGATTTAGAATAATAACGGTAATAGCGGCCGGGCGTGGTGGCTCACGCCTGTTATCCAAGCACTTTGGAGGCCGAGGCGGGCGGATCACCTGAGGTCGGGAGTTCAAGACCAGCCTGACCAATATGGTGAAACCCTGTCTTTAAAAAAATAATAATAATAATAAAATAAAATAAAATAAATGTGTCCCAGAGGAAAAAAAAAATACGGTATTAGCACTGTTAACTGAATTAAAACTACGTATGAAACGGGGCAAAAGCTGCTTAGGCAAGCAGATCAGGGAACCAAAGCCACCCTTAAAGCAGTCACCAATGATACTGATAGCACTCACTGACTGAATATGGTATGAACCAATGATACTGATAGCACTCACTGACTGCAAATGATACGAGGAACAAAACACAAGATCTCACAGTCACTAAATGTTCATCAGTGGGATCATCATGAAAATCTTCTAGAAATATTTTAAGGATATACCACTTAGCCCTCAGAAAAATCAAGTTTCTTCTAGGGGTTTTCTAGCTGATACAAAGTCTTTTATACTGTACCATATAATTTAATGTCTGCTTATATACTGTCTTTTATGTACTCAATGTTGTTTCCCATATATATGTAAGCTTTCACTTCTCAACTGGATTTTAAGGTCCCTAGCTTCTACTTTTGTCTTTCCCATGGTGCCAGGCACACAGTAGGCACTGAATAAATGCATGCTGACCTCACCTGTTAAGTTTTTCAGAGAAGAGGGCCTGGCCTGTGTAACTTGGGTGAAATTTCTATACCAGAGAGGAGCAAGTGTTTCCTAGAGAGCCCTTTCTTTTCTCCAGAAGATATGGCTTTTGAAGGTATGGAGAAATTGCTTTATATCTCCTCTGTAAAACCTGGTTATGTTCTGTTTAAATGTTTTAAAAGTTAAGTTCTTCCATAACTGCAATAGGAAAGATAGAAATAGTTGGGCTAGGATGCTAGGATTATGAATAATTTTTTCTTAAGATTTTTTCTTTTTATTCTTTTGTTACATTATCTTCAATGAAAAAAATTTTTTTAAAACAGACTCACTTATCCACCCCAGAGAATAAGAACACAAATGCTACTCAATCATACCACAGCTATTCATAAGAAATGAGATTTAAACCTCCACTGTGGAGACACCCCATTCCTTAGCCCCTAGTTGCAGCCCATTTATCCCAAAGAAAGGAGAGGTGGAAGTCTTACCATCATCAACTCCCAGGATAGAATTGGTATTTGGTAGGTTCAAGGACTCTCCACCAAGGCTGGGCTGGGAATTCACAGACACCAGGTTTTTACTGGGTACTGAAGCCTCTTCAAGCAAACTACTGCCCATTAGTGGCTCAGCTGCACAGAGAATAGGTTGTGAGAGACATACAGCAGTCAAGGCTGTGCCTGGTCCTCATTTTCTTTCAACAGGAAGCTGGCCTTCTCTTTCATTACTAGCAGTTAACCTATGTATTGGATGCCACCTCCTATTTCACCTACTTTCGAGAAACAAGAATAAACCTAGAAGGGAAAGAGTAATAAGCCTAATGACCCTTGCTTGTTTTCAGCATCTAAAGAATTAGTATATGAAACAGGATAGGTGGATCTTTAGAAAGGAATATTTGGAACAATTAAGGAAAGATATGGCAAAGGAATAAGAATTAAAAAGAGTTGTCAAATTTCAGGCAGGGCAAAAAGGTAGTCACAACTGGTAAGCAGAAAATGCTTCCAGCCTGGCCAACATGGTGAAACACCATCTCTACAAAAATACAAAAATTAGCCAGGCATGGTGGCACCTGGCTGTAATCCCAGCTACTCAGGAGGCTGAGGCAGAAGAATCCTGACCCCAAAAGGCGGAGGTTGCAGTGAGCTGAGATGGCGCCACTGCACTCCAGCCTGGGCGACAGAGTGAGACTCTGTCTTAAAAAAAAAAAAAAAAAAAAAAAAAAAAAAAAAAGCTTAAACTTTTGCCATATAGAAATCTTTTGTCACTGTGTTACTGAAATGCTGGTTCATGGATCAGCACTAGTTACCACCAAACTCACTAGGGGAACTTTTAAAACTACAGATTCTGGGATCTTGCAAATTATCTCATTTATTAGACTGCTTTGTTTTATTGGTGGGGGGACAAGCAACAAAAAATATATAAATTTTAAAAGCTTGCAGATGATTCTACTGTATAGCTATGTTTGGAAACCATCAGCCCATCAAATGAGACAGGTCTATCTACCCAAAACAGAATCAGAAAATTTCCGGATAACCAGGCAGGACAGTGATTTGGCTCTTTGAACCCTAGAAAGGACAGCCCTCCACTACACCCACCCTCCTCACCAGTTTGCTCCTGCTCTTGACTCCCAGCTGCTCCCAGCTGCAAGTGATGCTTTCTCATATGCACATTCCTGCTTCCACTCTGAGAGAAGGTCTTCCCACAGACTTGGCACTGATGAGGCTTCTCTCCTGAAACAGGGACCAGGTTAAACAGGGGAAGCCACAACAACAGAAGAGAATGGACTCAAGAACTAGATGAAGAAACTCAGAGAATGTTAAACTGAACATAAACAGCTGCTCCTTTTCCCATTCCCCCACATTTCCCAGCCTCTCAAACCTCAGTACATGGGGGAAGGCAGGAAGAGCACACTGCGCAGGATTTAGCACACTCCCTGCTCCCAGCCCCTGGTCCTTTCCAGACCCGCTCTACTGCTGTCTTCACAAAATCTCTTTGGTATAGGATCATGAGAGCCAAAAAAAAAAAAAAAAAAAGCCTCCTTTTTCAGAGAGTCTTCCAGGGACGTCTAGGACATGTACTTTCCTCGAGGACTCCAATCCTGGGTTCCTAATATCCCCTTGTCATACTCCCTGGCACTACTCTTTAGGGTCATCAACATTCACACTGGTGGCTCTTCTAACATGATCTAAACTGTCTTCTATGTCTTCAAGTCCTAAATTCCCCATTTCCATTCTACCTACCCAGACAACCACACTCAGAGGCAGGGGTCAAAATCTCATGTCTATAGGGGACTGAAAGGCAGCAAAAGTATGTAAAATGGCCAAGTGGGGGCCATAGTAACCTAGAGAGTACCATTCCCAGAAAAGGGGCAGCTGTTATTCCATTCTAGCCAACTGTTGCCATATTTAGATTAAGGCCTACCACTGCCAGATTCTCTGTTGTTGTTTTTTTTTAAACACACTGGAAATAGGATTTTTAAGTAGAATCTCTCAATTTCTAAATGCTAGGAACAAATTCACAATTGATAAATACATGGTACAGCAATCTTCATTGCTGACTGTATTTTGCTGGGAATGCAAAATATAAAAACCTCTTTGGGGGAATCTGACAATAGAAAAATTATAGACGCACTTGCCCTTTGACCTAGGAATCCCACTTCTAGGAATATGTCTCAAACTATAGTGACAAAATGTGAAATAATCTATGCACAAGGTTATTCATCACTGCAACATTATTTTAAATGGCTAAATACTGGAAACAACCAAAATATTAATCACAGAGACTGACAAAAAAGCCATAGATATTGCAATATCTCTGCACAGAAAAAAAGGCTATATAATAGAAACAGGGTAGACTATTACAAAGCTTTAAAACTAAAAATTGAATCACCATTTGAACCAGCAATCCCATTACTGGCTATCTACTCAAAGGAAAATAAACTGCTCTACCAAAGAGACACCTGCACTCACATGTTCACTGCAGCACTATTCACAACAGCAAAGATATGGAATCAACCCAGGTGCCCATCAATGGTAAATTAGAGAAGGAAAATGTGGTACATACACATCATGGAATACGATGCAGCCATAAAAAAGAACAAAATCATGTCCTCTGCAGCAACATGAATGCAGCTGGAGGCCATTATCCTATGCAAATTAACAAAGACATGGAAAATCAAATACATGTTCTCACTTACAAGTGGGAGCTAAATACTGGGTACATATGGACATGAAGATGGGAACAATAAACACTGGGGGATTCCAAAAGTGGGTACAGGGCAAGGGTTGAAAAACTACCTATCAGATATTACGTTCACTACCTGGTCAACAGGATCATTAAAGCCCAAACCTCAGCATCACACAAACCTGCACATGTACCCTCTGAATCTAAAATAAATTTATTTTGGCCGGGCACAGTAGCTCACACCTGTAATCCCAGGACTTTGGGAAGCCAAGGCAGGCGGATCACGAGGCCAGGAGATCGAGACTAGCTCGGCCAACATAGTGAAACCCCATGTCTACAAAAATACAAAAATTAGCCAGGCGTGGTGGTGGGTGCATGTAATCCCAGCTGCTCAGGAGGTTGAGGCAGGAGAATTGCTTGAACCCAGGAGATGGAGGTTGCAGTGAGCCAAGATCACCCCACTGCACTCCAGTCTGAGCCACAGAGTAAGACTGACTCAAAAAAACAGCATGCTATGATACCTTTATGTAAGGAAGAAAAGGAATCATACACTCCAGTATTTCTATAATCAAAGACAGACAGAAACAACTGCTGGACAGGATGTACAGAAACTGAAATCCTCATACACTGCTGGTGAGAATGTAAAATAGTACAGCCACTTTGGAAAAATGGCAGTTTCCCAAAAAGCTAAACAGAAAGTTACCATATGACTCAACAATTCCACTTTAAAGGTATATACTTAAGAAAAATGAAAACATGTAACCATATAAAAACTTGTACACAAATGTTCATAGCAGTATTATACATAATAGTCAAAATGTGGCAAACAACCCAAATCCATCAACTGATGAATGGATAAACAAAATGTGGTGTATCCATACAATGGAATATTATTCAGGCATAAAAAGGAATAAAGGAGGCCAGGTGTGGTGGCTCACGCTTATAATCCCAGCACTCTAGAAGGCAAAGGTGGGTGGATTACAAGATCAGGAGTTTGAGACTAGCCTGGCCAACATAGTGAAACCCTGTCTCTACTAAAAATACAAAAATTAGCCGGGCATGGTGGCAGGCGCCTGAAGTTCTAGCTACTTGGGAGGCTGAGGCAGGAGAATCACTTGAACCTGGGAGGCGGAGATTGCAGTGAACCAAGATTGTGCCACTGCACTCCAGCCGAGGTGACAGAGCGAGACTCCACCCCTCCAAAAAAGGAATAAAGGAATGATATATACCACAATGTGAATGAACCCTGAAAATGTATGCTAAATGAAATAAGTCAGTCACAAAATGCCATACTAGCTGTGCGTGGCAGTGGGTGCCTGTAATCCCAGCTACTTGAGAGGCTGAGGCAGGAGAATCACTTGAACCCAGGAGGCAGAGGCTGCAGTGAGCTATCGCGCCACTGCACTCCATCCAGCCTGGGCAACAGAGCAACACTTTGTCTGAAAAAAAAAAAAAAAAAAAAATTCCATATGAAATGTCCAGAAAAGGCAAATCCAGAGACAGAAAGCAGATTAATGGTTGCCGGGGGCTGGAGGAAGAGAGAAATGGGCAATGATACTAATAAACATGGGAATTCTTTTCTTTTTTTAATCATCTCCTGGATATGGGGATTCTTTTTGGAATGATGAAATGTTGTGGAGTTAGACAGTGGAGATAACTGTAGAACTATGAATATATACCTGGCCATCCACATCCATGGATTCAACCAAGCAGATAAAAAATATTCAGCAAAAATAAAAATAAAAAATAACAGGCCAGGCATGGTGGCTCATGCCTGTAATCCTAGCACTTTGGGAGGCTGAGGCGGGTCACTTGAGGTCAGGAGTTCAAGACCAGCCTAGCCAACATGATGAAACCCTGTCTCTACTCAAAATATAAAAATCATCCGGGCACGCGCCTATAATCCCAGCTACTTGGGAGGCTGAGGCAGGAGAATCACTTGAACCCAGGAGGCGGAGGTTTCATGGAGCCGAGATCATGGGCCATTGCACTGCAGCCTAGACAACAGAGCAAGAATCCGCCTAAAAAATAAATAAATAAGGCCTGGTGTGATGGCTCACACCTGTAATCCCAGCACTTTGGGAGGCCGAGGCAGGCAGATCACGAGGTCAGGAGTTTGAGACCAGCCTGGCCAACATAGTGAAACCCCATCTCTACTAAAAATACAAAAATTAGCTGGGCATGGTGGCAGGTAATTATAATCCCAGCTACTCGGGAGGCTGAGGCAGGAGAATAGCTTGAAACTGGGAGGCAGAGGTTGCAGTGAGCCGAGATCTCACCACTGCACTCCAGCCTGGGTGACAGTGGGAGACTCCGTTTCAAAAAATAAATAAATAAATACAACATAACAATAAAAAAACACAAAAAACCAATATAGCATAACTATTCACATAGCATTTACATTGTATTAGGTACTATCAGTAATCTAGAGATGATTTAAAGCATATGGGAGGATATGTGTCGGTTACATGCAAATACCATGCAATTTTATGTAAGAGATTTGGGTATTTGTGGATTTCGGTATCTGCTGGGGTCCTGGAACCTATACATCACAGATAACAAAGGATAACTATATTACTACTAAAAACTACTTAGTTACACACTTTTTTTCTTTTCTTTTTTTTTTTTGAGATGGAGTCTCGCTCTGTCGCCCAGGCTGGATGGAGAGCAGTGGCATGATCTCGGTTCACTGCAACCTCCGCCTCCCTGGTTCAAGTGATTCTCATGCCTTGGCCTCCTGAGTAGTTGGAATTACAGGACACACCACCACACCCAGCTAATTTTTGTATTCTTAGTAGAGATGGGATTTCACCATGTTGGCCAGGCTGGTTTTGAACTCCTGACCTCAGGTGATCTGGCCGGGTAGGTCTCTCAAAGCGCTGGGAGCCACCATTCCCGGCCAGATTACACACTTTTTTACACGTGAATCTCGTGGTATGTGAACTATATCTCAACTTTAAAAATGTATGGATAAAAAGGGAGATAAATATAAAAAATAACCTGGATTTGCTTGTATATGCAAAAAGAACCACTGGAAAAGTAAACCAAATAGGAAATAAAAAGTGGTTATACCTATAAGAGAAGGAGGGAGGGAACAGGGTAATGAGACACCTATAATCAAGGCTTTTTTAATACATCTAGCTTCGACTTCACGTATTAAAAAAACTTGAAAAAGAAACTAAAGCAAATCTATGTATCAGGCTGGCGATATATTAAAACAATGATTTAAAGGGTATTTAAACATAATATTTTACTGTATGTCCTTAATGGAAGATACGCTAAGAAAAACACAGCTACAAAAGTCTTAAACTTCCTTCTCTAGACAAACTGATAATAATATTGGTATTATCATTTTGAAACAATATTGTATTAACGTTAGGAACCAAGATTTTCAATGTAAGAGAAAAATATGAAGTACAAAAAAATCCTCTGAAAATTGTTTAATGTGAAAATTTAAATTGGAATTATCAACATGAACCAATTATCTTCCTTTCAAAAATATGTCTTCTCTATAGGCCAGGCATGGTGGCTCACGCCTGTAATCCCAGCACTTCGGAAGGCCAAGGTGGATAGATCACTTAAGCCAGGAGTTCAAGACCAGCCTGGCCAACATGGCAAAACCCTGTCTCTACTAAAAAAAAATACTAAAATTAGTCGGGCGTGGTGGTGTGCGCCTATAATCCCATCTACTTGGGAGGCTGAGGTGGAAGAATTGCTTGAATACAGGAGGCAGAGGTGGCAGCTGCAGTGAACCAAGATCGTGCCACTGCACTCCAGCCTGGGCAACAGAGCAAAACTCTGTCTCAAAAAAAGAAAACAAACAACAGCAACAACAAAAATGTCTTCTCTAGTTCTTTACACTGAAAAGTTCTAGAAACAGTGACAACCTTTTTTTTTTTTTTTTTTTTTGAGACAGAATCTCACTCTGCTGTCTAGGCTGGAGTGCAGCGGCTCATCCCAGCTCACTGCGGCCTCCAACTCTTGGGTTCAACCAATCCTCATGCCTCAGCCTCCCAAGTAGCTGGGATTACAGGTATGAGTCACTATGCCCAAATAATTTTTTAATTTTTTTGTAGAAACAGGGCTTCACTGTGTTACCCAGGCTGGTTTTGAACTCCTGGGCTAAAGTGATTTGCTTGCCTCAGCCTCCCAAAGTGCTGGGATTACAAGCATGAGCCACTGCACCCTGCCAACGATGATAACCTAATAGCAACAGGCACATAACACCCCAGACTGTGCTTCCAACTATAAAGAACCAAGACTCCATGGAGGAATAGCTGATTCCAAGTCCAAGGTGAGCCTAGGAACTGCTGTTGTGTTAGAAAGCAAAGAGGCTATTACAAAGACAAATGAGTCATGTCAAAAGCATAAATACAGCATGAGAAGCTCCAAAAATAACAACCAGGCCAGGCACAGTATATCACGCCTATAATACCAGCATTTTGGGAGGCTAAGGCAGGTGGATCACTTGAGGTTAAGAGTTTAAGACCAGCCTAACAAGGCAAAACCCCATCTCTACTAAAAACATAAAAAATTAGCAAGACATGGTGGTAGATGCCTGTAGTCCCAGCTACTCGTGAAACCGAGGCACAAGAATCGCTTGAACCAGGGAGGCCAATATTATTATTACCCTGATAGAAAAGCCAAAGATATCAAAGAAAACATTACAGACCAATAGTCCTCATGAACATATAGATTCCTTCTTCTTCCTTCCTTTCCTTTCTCCCTTCTTCTCTTCCTCCCCTCCCTCTCTTTCTCTTACTGATTGATTTTTCTGTAGAGGCTGAGGCAGGCGAATCATTTGAGGTCAAGAGTTTGAAACCAGCCTTATCAACATGGTGAAACCCCATCTCAACTAAAAAAAAAATTAGCTGGGTGTGGCGGTAGGAGCCTGTAATCCCCGCTACTCAGGAGGCTCGGGGAAAAGAATCACTTGAACCCAGGAGGTGGAGGTTGTAGTGAGCCAATATCATGCCACTGTACTCCAACCTGGGCAAAAGAGTGAGGCTCTGTCAAAAAAAAAAAAAAAAGAAAAGAAATCATGAAAGAATGAATGAATGCTTTTCCCCCAAAGACTGGGAAAAAGACAAGGATGCCTACTCTCAACATTTTTTTTTTTTTTTGAGACAGAGTCTTGCTCTGTCGCCCAGACTGGAGTGCAGTGACATGATGTCAGCTCACTACAACCTCCACCTCCTGGGTTTAAGCAATTCTCATGCCTCAGCCTCCCAAGTAGCTGGGATTACAGATGTGAGCCACCATACCCGGATAATTTTGTGTTTTTGCAGAGACGGGGTTTCACCATGTTGTTGGCCAGGATGGTCTCAAACTCCTGACCTCAGGTGATCTGTCCACCTCGATCTCCCAAAGTGCTGGGATTATAGGCGTGAGCCACTGTGCCTGGCCTCGCACTTCTATTCAACATTGTACTGAAGCCAGAAAAAGAAATTAGGTCAGGCACAGTGGTTCACACCTGTAATCTCAGCACTTGGGAGGCCGAGGTGAGTGGATTACCTAAGGTCAGGAGTTCAAGACCAGCCTGGCCAACATAGTGAAACCCCCTCTCTATTAAAAATACAAAAATTACTGGGTGTAGTGACGTGTGCCTGTAGTCCCAGCTACTCAGGAGGCTGAGGCAGGAGAATCGCTTGAACCCAGAAGGCAGTGGTTGCAGTGAGCTGAGAGTACACCACTGCACTCCGGCCTGGGAGACAGAGTAAAAGAGGAAAAGAAAGGGAAAAAGGAAAAGGGAAAAGTGAAGGAAAGGAAAAGAAAGAAAAGAAAAGAAATTAAAGGTTAGGTGCAGTGTCTCACGCCTGTAATCCCAACACTGGAAGGCTGAGACAGGAAGACTGCTTGAGCCAGGCCTGGGCAACATGGCAAGACCCTGTGTCTGTAAAAAAAAAAAAAAAAATTTTTTAATAGCTGGGGGCCAGGTGTGGTGGCTTATGCCTGTAATCCCAGCACTATTGTAGGCTGAGGCAGGCAGATCACCTGAGGTTGGGAGTTTGAGACCAGCCTGGCCAACATGGTGAAAACCTGTCTCTACCAAAAATACAAAAATTATCTGGACATGGTGGTGCACACCTGTAATCCCACCTACTCAGGAGGCTGAGGCAAGAGAATCACTTGAACCTGGGAGGCGGAGGTTGCAGTGAGCCAAGATTGCCCCACTGCACTCCAGCCTGGGCAACAGAGCGAGACTCTGTGTCAAAAAAAAAAAAAAAAATTAGTTGGGCATGCGCCTATAGTCCCAGCCTTGGAAGGCTGACGTGGGAGGACTGCTCGAGCCCATGAGGTTGAGACTGCAGTAAGCCATGATCATGCCACTGCACTCCAACCTGAGCAACAGAGGGAGCCATGTCTTAAAAAAAAAAAAAAAAAAAAGAAAGAAAAGAAAAGAAAGGAAATTAAAGGCACCTAGATTGGAAAGGAAGAAGCAAAACTATCTTTAATCTCAAATGACATGATCTTGTATATAAAAACCACTAAGAAATCTATTTTTAAAAAACTACTAAAACTCAGCCAGGTGCAGTGACTCATGCCTGCAATCTCAACACTTTGGGAGGCCAAGGTGGGAGTATCACTTGAGTCCAGGAGTTCAAGACCAACCCAGGCAACATAAAAAGACTGCATCTCTTACAAAAAAAAAATAGATATTAGCTAGATGTGGTAGTGTGAGCCTGTAGTCCCAGCTACTGGAGAGACTCAGGTGGGAAGATCACTTGTTCCCAGGAGTTCAAAGGCTTCAGTGAGCTATGATGGCGCCACTGCACTCTAGCCTGGGCAACAGAGCGACACTCTGTCTCTTAAAAAATAAACAGAAAAGAAAAAAACAGAGGGGTAGGAGGAGGGCGAGAGCATCAGAAAGAACAGCTAATGGATGCTGGGCTTAATACCTAGGTGATGGGATGATCTGTGCAGCAAACCACCATGGGACACCTTTACCTATGTAACTAACCTGCACATCCTGCACATGTACCCCTGAACTAAAAAGTTGGAAGAAAAGAAAGAAACTGCTAAAACTCAAGGGTTTACCAAGGTTGTAAGATCAATGTACAAAATTCAATTGTATTTCTATATACTGGCAATGAACAACTCAAAAATAAAATCAAGAAAACATTTCATTTGAAAGAGCATCAAACATTAAATACTAGTAGTAACTACAGCATCAATTCCTTATTCTCAAAATTCACAATTAAAAGAATTACACATTTATCCTGCCTTGCCTATGCAAATGATAAAATAGCCCTACTTGATATTAATGGAAAAGAGCCCAACTAAAGTGTCCCACCGTACAGAAGAATTCCAACTAATGTGAAAGGAGTAAGAGAATAAGAAAAACCACCATTTTACAATCCTTAATGAAATAACAGATTAGGGCATCATTTAGGAATGAAATCAAAAGGTGAAAGGCTGGCTGGGTGTGGTGGCTCATGCCTGTAATCCCAGCACTTTGGGAGGCCAAGGTAGGCATAACACTTGAGGTCAGGAGTTCAAGACCAGCCTAGCCACATGGTGAAATCCTGTCTCTACTAAAAATACAAAAATTAGCTGGGTGTCGTGGCGCACACCTATAATACTAGCTACTCAGGTGGCTGAGGAAGGAGAATTGCTTGAACCCAAGAGGCAGAGGCTGCAGTAAGCCAAGATAGCCCCACTGCACTCTCACCTGGGCAACAGAGTAACACTCTGTCTCAAAAAAAAAAAAAAAAAAAAAAGCAGAAAGATTGACAGGGAACTTTACAATACAGGGATCAGGCTGTTTACCAGCTGAACTCATGAATCAATTCTGACAACCAAGCACTGTGAGCTTCCTGATGTGATACAAAACTAAGCACACAGAACCATCTCTAACGTATTCTTGCCCAAAACTTCCAAACTCTGAAGCTTTTAGAGCTTACTTAATTTACAGGAAATGTAGAGGAACAAGTTAAATGACATAAATGGAAGCAAACCAACATATCCAGAATGTGGGACATTCTACAGGACTCAACTGACTGTTTTGAAACAACTCTATGGGAAAAAAAAAAAACTCCATGTAGAAAGACCTAGATTTAAAGACTTAATAACCAAGTATAATATTGGACCTTCTTGGATCCTGATTTAAACAAACCAACTTTAAAAGACATTTTCGAGACAAGTAGAAAAAACTGAACATGGATTGATTATAAGAGAAAACCAAGGAATTATTAATTTTGATAGGTGTACCTGCACTGTTGCTATGTAAGAAAAATCTTTATTTTCTCTACTTTTGTGACTCTTTCATGTAATCTTACACAGTAAAGTAAAATAAAAACACTCTACAATCCAAGCAAAACACATCTGAGGTCCACATCTAGCCTAAAGGATACCAGTTTGCAACCTCTGCTTAGAACTTGTCATCCTATTAAAAAACCGCTCCACTCCTAAAATCTCAACTCTGAAATGTACATCCCTGATCGATTATACCTCTCCAACGTCCTTGTTCGCGCTGCGGTAGCTTGCTTTCCTCATAAGTTACTCCCAGTTCCTCCTCTCCACTCGTCATGTTCTGGCTTCCCCTTGTTTCTTATGGCCAGTCATTCAACAATGACCTGATTACATTCTAGAATCCCTCTCCTCCTTGAGTTCATCTCTTCCTCGGTAAGCCTCACTCCGACTAACCTCTATCACCTATTTTCTCCAGTGTCCAGCTTTTAAATTGTTGAGCAGTAGCAGAGAAAAATGATAAAATCTGAACAGGTCTACTAAAAAAAGTTAAGCTACTTACTCTCAGCTGTGTCCCCCACTGCTACTTAGCTATCTATTTATTCATTCTAATTGGTTCACTCAATCAGCAAATTATAGGCCGGGCGTGGTGGCTCACGCCTGTAATCCAAGCACTTTGGAGGCCAAGACAGGCAGATCACCTGTGGTCGGGAGTTCAAGACCAGCCTCACCAACATGGTGAAACCCCGTCTTAAAAAAAAAAAAAACAAATTATAAAAACCTGTTGCATGCCAGGAATTCCAACAAACATACAAGGCTGGTCTACACACCCCCTCTAGCACTCATCATCCAACACTTTTCTAACCCCTCTTTTAAGTAAATGAGTCAGCCTGACAACTGGAAAGCCCCCTTTTCCTCCTTATCTTCACTATCACTTTTTTTTTTGAGACAGAGTCGCCCAGACTGTAGTGCCCCCTAGTGTCGTGATCTCAGCTCACCGCAACCTCTGCCTCCCAGGTTTAAGCAATTCTTATGCCTCAGCCTCCCAAGTAGCTGGGATTACAGGCGCCCGCCACCAAGCCCGGCTAATTTTTGTATTTTTAGTAGAGACTGGGTTTTACCATGTTGGTCAGGCTGGTCTCAAACTCCTGATCTTGTGATCCACCCACCTCAGCCTCCCAAAGTACTGGGATTACAGGTGTGAGCTACCATGCTTCTTGAATCAATAATCCTCACCTGCTGCCTTCATTTCTGTATCACTTTATAGCCAACCATTTGTGGAGTTGAATAGATTCTTCCACTGGGTCTCTTTCCATGCTCCCTGCCACTACAATGGAGTAGACTTCTTGACCAGACTGAAAAAAAGTCTCTTATCTCTTCGTTATAGTTTAGCTTCTGCATCACTGCCAGATTAATCTTCAGTAGGCCAGATTCTCATCAGATTGTACCTCCAGGAGATTCCACAAACTCTCCTTTCTGGCATTCTAGGCCCTTCTTAAACCAGATTCCCAGACTTGCTTTCAAAGTAAATCACCATGTCCTACAGGAAAAAAATCCTTCTAACAAGATACAGGTTTTTCCCTAGGCTGTACCTGACTTCTGTTTGAGAGGATGAGATATATCTGCACAGAGTGAGCAAACTGACAAATTGCAGGGAATTAATTTAAGGCTCCAAACAGAAAGCAGGTCACTAAATCTTACTCCTGTCTCTTCTCCACATCTGCAATGATAAGGTTTGTGGTTCTATTTGCCAAAGGCATAGTTTCTGCCAAAATGGTGTCTCAAGCAGGATCACTAACACCTGCTCAGAAGGCAGTACTATTACTGGTGCTTCTTCAACTTACATCAGTATGTTTACTTTCTTCTGATATGAAATCCTCTCCAAGAATAAAAATGTCAATTCCTAAAGAAGAGGGTCCATGTTTCATGTAACTTATAAAGCACCCAGCAGAGTGCCAAACGAATTTGCTAATCCATTAAAAAAAGTGGCTCTCTGCTCCTCCTGTTCGACAGACAGCTGCTTCTAGTCTCCCATCGCCAGCCACATCCCTGAGACACCATGGGGAAGGTGAAGGTCGGAGTCAACGGATCTGGTCGTATTGGGCGCCTGGTCACCAGAACTGCTTTTAACTCTGGTAAAGTGGATATTGTCACCATCAACGATCCCTTCGTTGACCTCAACTACATGGTCTACATGTTCCAGTATTATTCCACCCATGGCAATTCCATGGCACTGTCAAGGCTGAGAACGGGAAGCTTGTCATCAATGGAAATCCCATCACCATCTTCCAGGAGTGAGATCCCTCCAAAATCAAGTGGGGCGATGCTGGCGCTGAGTACGTGGTGGAGTCCACTGGCGTCTTCACCACCATGGAGAAGGCTGGGGCTCACTTGCAGGGGGGGGAGCCAAAGGGTCATCATCTCTGCCCCCTCTGCTGATGCCCCCCATGTTCATGATGGGCGTGAACCATGAGAAGTATGACAACAGCCTCAAGATCGTCAGCAATGCCTCCTGCACCACCAACTGCTTAGCGCCCCTGGCCAAGGTCATCCATGACAACTTTGGTATCATGGAAGGACTCATGACCACCATCCATGCCATCACTGCCACCCAGAAGACCGTGGATGGCCCCTCCGGGAAACTGTGGCGTGACAGCTGTGGGGCTCTCCAGAACATCATCCCTGCCTCTACTGGTGCTGCAAAGGCCATGGGCAAGGTCATCCCTGAGCTGAATGGGAAACTCACTGGCATGGCCTTCCGTGTCCCCACTGCCAACGTGTCAGTGGTGGACCTGACCTGCCGTCTAGAAAAACCTGCCAAATATGATGACATCAAGAAGGTGGTGAAGCAGGCGTCGGAGGGCCCCTTCAAGCGCATCCTGGGCTACAATGAGCACCAGGTGGTGTCCTCTGACTTCAACAGCGACACCCATTCGTCCACCTTCGATGCTGGGGCTGGCATTGCCCTCAACGACCACTTTGTCAAGCTCATTTCCTGGTATGACAATGAATTTGGCTACAGCAACAGGGTGGTGGACCTCATTTCCCACATGGCCTCCAAGGAGTAAGACCCCTGGACCACCAGCCCCAGCGAGAGCATGAGAGGAAGAGAGGCCCTCACTGCTGGGGGAGTCCCTGCTACACTGAGTTCCCCACCACAATAAATTGCCCTCCTCACAGTTTCCATGCAGACTCCTTGAAGAGGGAGGGGCCTAGGGAGCCCCACCTTGTCATGTACCATCAATAAAGTCCCCTGTGCTCAGCCAAAAAAAATAAATAAATAAATAAAAAGGGGGGGGGCTGGATTAGAAACGCAGCTGAAAATAATTATATGTCCCCCCCTTGATTATAAGAATTAAGGGCCCTGATTTATGATTCCATCATGATGATGAGAAGCTTTCTATCTTTATAGCAAACGGCTTGTTTTAGATTTCTTTACATTACCCCAGGACCCTTTTATTCTTTTGTCTACTTTTCCTAAAATCTACGAATGGCAAAGGTTCTGATACCTGAGTGAACCACCAGATGTTTTCGGAGGCTAGAATACTCAGCAAAGGAACGGCCACATCCTTGGGCTTCACAAAGGAAGGGTTTCTCTCCTAGAGACAGAAAATGAGATAAAGACTCAGTCTTCTGATGAACTGATTACCTGTTACTCTCTTTTCCCACCAACATTATTCAGAGTCAAATGACTTACTTACTCCGATTTATTTAATTCATATTATAATTTCAACTGGGCTACCTAGCTAGTGTTGCCTCTCAATGATCTTTTAGTATACATCCCACCAGACAGCGTTGCCCTCTTCCTTAAAATGGCTGCCTCTGAGCTTCATACTTCCTTCTCCCTCCTGGCCCAAGAGCTGGAGAGTTGCACTGACCTACCTTCTTCAGTGATTCCCACCCTCTGAGGATATCAAGATTAATACTGTATATGCTGTCAGGATTTTTACCTTATATCAATTTTAAGACTCAGTTTCTAGATCCATCAAAAGTATAATTTTTTTTTGGAGATGGAGTCTCACTATGTTTCCCAGGCTGATCTCAAATTCCTAGGCTCAAGCATGGGCTAGAGAGAGAGAGAGACCCTGTCTCAAAAAAAATCAAAACAAACAAAGAAAAAAGATGCAGTCTCTATCCTCCAAGGGGCACAGACTAGTGTGAGACAGACAAATGTATTCATAAATAGAAGAAAAGTGCTCTGCTGCAGTATTTTTGAAAGCAGCTGAATGTGAGTTCATCTAAAAGATGACAAGGATGGAGGGACATTTCAAGCACAAGGAATAGTGTGAGCAGAGCCTTGAAACTGAGAGTGCCCAGGACAAGTTCAGAAAATGGCAAGTAATATGGCATGGTGACAATACGGGAGCTGAGCTTGCTAGGAGGGAACAGCACTGCTAGATTATACTATTCTTTTAGACTACACCACACAGCTTAATGTTTGTGACTCTCCAACAGTAACTTTTTTCAATGCTTATTTGTATACTCATCCCTACCCCCAGAATGTTAGGTACTCAAAAGTTACTGCAAGAATGAACAATATACTAATGTATGTGACAAAACAAATGTCAAGAAAACAGAAAATTTTAGTAATAACAAGGTCAAATGTTTCAAAAGATGAGCTAAAGACTAAAAAGACAAAAAGGATTTAGAAAAAGTTTCATCTCTGCATCAAGCTGGTTAGAGAACACACCTGCCTATTTGGAAACTGAGAGGATGGTTATTTTGCTGGAATAAGGGATGCAGGAGAAGGAAGAGGTTTAAAAGGCAATGCTGCAAAATGGTGAAAAACATGGCTTTTGGGGTCTGTTAATCCAATCCTGACTTCGAATCCTGGCCCTACCACTTATTTGTACCGGGAAGGTATTTAATCACTCTAAAAATCCCCTTTTCATCTATAAAATGGAGACAATGCAATTTCAAGAGTGTTTTGAGGATTAAATAATACCAGGTAAATATTCAGCATAGTGCCTGGCACATAGTAAGCCCTCATAGTAAGCCACTGAATTAGCAGCTTTATTTAATTTTTTCTTTTGAAGGAGTTTTGGCTCTTGTGCCCAGTCTGGAGTACAATGGCTCGATCTCGGCTCACTGCATCCTCCACCTCCTGGGTTCAAACAACTCTCCTGCCTCAGCCTCCCTAGTAGCTGGGATTACAGGCATGCACCACCATGCCTGGCTAATTTTTGTATTTTGAGTAGAGACAGGGTTTCACCATGTTGGTCAGGCTGGTCTCAAAATCCTGACCTCAAGTGATCCATCTGCTTCAGTCTCCCAAAGTGCTGGGATTACAGGCATGAGCCACTGCCAAAAGAAATTTTTTTTTTTTGAAATAAGAGTCTCGCTCTGTCTCCCAGGCTGGAGTGTGCAGTGGTGCGATCTCGGCTCACCGCAATCTCCAACTCCTGGGTTCAAGTGATTCTCTTTTGCCTCAGTCTCCCAAGTAGCTAGGATTACAGGCACCCACCACCACACCTGGCTAATTGTATTTTTAGTAGAGACAGGGTTTTGCTGTGTTGGCCAGGCTGGTCTTGAACACCTGCCCTCAGGTGATCTGCTTGCCTTGACCTCCCAAAGTGCTGGGATTACAGGTGTGAACCACTAAGCCTGACCTTAATTGCAGCTTTAATTACTGTCATTACTACTAATAAGGATTTGAGGTCAGTTTTGACATGTGAGATAAACTCAGTTGTCAGCATTTGAAAATAAAATCCTTAGAAGAGCTTTGGAGCTGATAAATGCTAATTTTATTATCATATTAATTATTATTGACATTTAGATTATTAGGGAGAAATAATTAAATTGAGGCCTGAGATTACGACAAGAGAGTACACTGAGTAAAGAGAAGGAACAAGGAATTCTGAAACTGGTGAACAATTCAGAGATTAACAGAGATAAAAACCAGCAAGAATTAGAAAGAAAAAAAAGAAAAACAGGAAAATCCGGTCATATTTTGAAGCAGAAGATTTTAAGTCTGGGTATGGTGGCTCACACATGTAATCCCAGCACTTTGGGAGGGCAAGGTCAGTGGATTACTTGACTTTAGGAGTTCCAGACTAATCTAGTCAACATGGCAAAACCCCTACTAAAAATACAAGAATTGTCTGGGCATGGTGGTGCACGCCTATAATCCCAGTTACTGGGAGGTTGACGCACGAGAATCGCTTGAACCCCGGGACGCAGAGGTTGCAGTGAGCTGAGATCACGTCACTGCACTCCAGCCTGGGTGACAGAATGAGACTCTCTCAAAAATAAATAAATAAATAAGAAAGAAGGAAAGCATTTTAAGAAGATGTTCAGTGTTATCAAATGCTACAACAATGGGCTGATCTTAAGGTAGTGATAACTGATGTTCACAGTCAGTTACAGATCAGGTGCCTTGTTTTACTTTTTCCCCCTCTTCTCACTACTGCACTTGACTAATTAAAAAAATAAAAGTAAGGCCGGGTGTGGTGGCTCACGCCTGTAATCCCAGCACTTTGGGAGGCCAAGGCGGGTGGATCACGAGGTCAAGAGATCGAGACCATCCTGGTCAACATGGTGAAACCCTATCTCTACTAAAAATACAAAAATTAGCTGGGCATGGTGGTGCACGCCTGAAGTCCCAGCTACTAGGGAGGCTGAGGCAGGGGAACTGCTTGAATCCAGGAGACAGAGGTTGCAGTGAGCCGAGATCGCGCCATTGCACTCCAGCCTGGGTAACAGGAACGAAACTCCGTCTCAAAAAAAAAAAAAAAGTACATATATAAATAAATATTTATAAAAGGCATCTATCTATCTATCTATATATATGTCTTATATACATATGCCTTTTAATTTTTACCGCTGTCATTTTACCAATGCAAGAATCAAGAAGAAGAGTCAATGAAAGTGACAAGAAAGTGGGGAAGAACAGTTACACATTCTAAGAGTGGTCTGGGTTCAGTGATCACACTTTGGCTAGAGACTAGCACATGCTGGACCAAGTGGCTTGGAAAATCACCCTTAGACTCTTCTTTTTTTTTGGGTCAGAGTTTTGCTCTTATTGCCCAGTCTGGAGTGCAATGGCGCGATCTTGGCTCACTGCAACCTCCGCCTGCCGGCCAGGTTCTATCAATTCTCCTACCTCAGCCTCCCAAGTCGCTGGGATTACAGACATGTGCCACCACTCCCAGCTCACTCTTAGACTAAGAGTCAAGGAATCTTTACTTTGCTCCTTTGATATTAACATGCTATGTGACCCAGAATAATTCACTTCCCTATTCTGTTTCTCATGCTGTGAGGCTCTAACAAGAAAGTCAGGGATTATATCTTATCTTTTGTATTTTTATCCATCCTACCCCATTTAGTGACTAGAACAGGTTCTGTACGGTTTGTGTGACTCAATAAATGTTACTGCTCCAAATTAAAACTGTGCAGTGTTCAGAAAGATTTGAACACAGACTGATTTTGTCCACATCTCCCCACATCATTGTTGTCTGAGAAGGTCTTATAGCTCTTCCTACAGGTCTGGCTCCTAGAGACAGAAATCAACATTGTCCACTCTACACACACAGCTAAAAATACAATAAATGTTATTATAGGTGCCACAAGTCATTTGAAAAAGAAATCCCATCTTCAGAGTTCTAGCAACAACCCCAGACCTTCATTTCTATTCCCACTTGAGTTTTTCCTAAGGATAGGCAAACATGCAGAGCCAAGGAATGCCCAAGGGAATGTTGGTGCTGCACACACCTGTGTGGATACGTCGGTGGTTCTTCAGGTTTCCAGCTGTAGTAAACTGCTTACCACAGCCAGATTCATGGCACATAAAGGGCTTCTCTCCATTGTGGGTCCTCATGTGTACCTTCAGCCTCTGCAGCACATAGAAGCTTTTCCCACAACCTTCTGCAGGACAGATGAAGGAGCGGTCATTTCTGCAAAAATAATCACATAAGCAAAAATATCTGAAAATACTATTTGCTAGAGATGGCAAGTCAAAGCTCCTACTGACTCTCAAGGCAAACAGAAAGTCCAAAATATGGATACATCAGAATCAGCTGAAGACTTTGTGAAACTATAGCTGGGCGGTGGCTCACGCCTATAATCCCAGCTACTCAGAAGGCTGAGGCAGGAAGATTACTAGAGCCCAGGAGTTTCAGAACAGCTTGGGCAACATAGCGAGACCTTGTCTCTAAACAAAATTTTTTAAATTAGCCAGTTGTGGTAGTGCAAGTCTGTAATACCAGCTGAGGATAAGGTAGGAAGATTACTTGAGCCCAGGAGTTTGAGGCTGCAGTAAGCTATGATGGCGCCACTGCACTCCAGCCTTTGTGACAAAGTGAGATCCAGTCTCTTAAAAAAAAAATCAAACAGAAAACTACAGATGCCTAGCACCACCCCTTAAACTGATTTCATAGGTTAAAGGAAGGGGCCCACGCTTATTTGTTACTTTTAAGTTCTCAAAGGAACTATGTTTTATAATGAAAATTGAGAACTTGTGGTTTAAGGCCTTTAGGTCCCAAATGTCTCATTAAATATTTATCAAGAATGAGATAAATGAGATAATGTAAATCTTTCCATTAAAGAAAAAAAGACATCTTAACCAGAAGTTAACTGGAGTCCCTACTTTGCTGTATTCTGTAAACTTGAGGGACAAGTTCCTCTGGAAGAATCAACTTTTTCATCAACATATATCCAAATATGAGATCTCAGATTTGCTCACCGATGAGTCTTGAGGTGGTATTTAAAGTGAGCTGGCCATACAAATGTCCGGTCACAGCCTTCAACAGTACACTTGAGCTTCTTTTCCACTTGAGGAAGGGGCCCAGAATCTTTGGGTTGCCCATCACCAGAACCAAGGTGGACATTTTCTCCTATAACAGAGTCACATATTCAGAATCCAGGGAAGGACCCTACTCAGATACGTAGGCTCAAACAATAAAGCTCCTATATTTTACTCCTGGTGATCATTAATCAGATATCTATCTTCTAGTGATCATTAATAAGGTATCTATCTTCATCTTCCCCAGTTCTCTTTGTATGCACTTAACAGTAGAAACTCAGCCAGGTGTGGCGCTCATGCCTATAATCCCAAGCACTTTGGGAAGCCAAGGTGGGAGGACTGCTTGAGCCCAGGAGTTTCAAGACTAGCCTGGGCAACATGGTGAAACCGTATCTGAACAAAATACAAACAAACAAAAATTAGTCAGGCATGGTGGCATGATCCTGTAGTTGAGGCTCCAAGGCTGAGGCTATAGTGAGCTGTGATTGCACCACTGCACTCCAGCCTGGGTGACAAAGCAAGACTCTGTCTCAAAAAATAAATAAATAAAATAAAACAACAGAAATGCAAGTACTCTATATCTTCATCCCCTTACTCCAGAAAAACTACCAAAATCTATCATGCTTTGTTTCACAAGACTAGGCCTCTTTCACAAATGTAAGAAATATCCAAAATGATTTGCTATTAGAAATCTTAAAAGGCAGAATTAAACTCACTCTGCATTACACAGTTTGGCGGAGAAGCAGGGATAGCAACACCCAGAATGGGGTGCTACAAAGATGATAATGTTCTGAGCAGTAAAAACATTGTATTTTGCTTGAGTCCAGGCTGCGGTGAGCTGAGATTGCACCACTGCACTCCAGCCTGAGCAACAGAGTTAAGACCCTGTCTCAAAAACAAACAAACAAAAAAACCCACTGTATTTCAAGGAGAAGCAGTCATTCTGGCCCAGTGTGGGCTTACAGCTGATTTCTTTGACAGATGGCCATTTTTAGATTTCCATCTTCTGAAATGAATTTGGCCATTTCCTATCATGCTGGAAACTAAGAACCACCTTCCAATTTCCTGTACCATCTTTAGTTATAAAATACTTAAGGAATACAAAAACTCAGATGATTTAAATTTCTAACCACATTTTAAAAAGTACTGGAGTTTTGTTCAACAGAATAAGAGAGGTAAGGAGAAGAATAAAAAGTGCTTCCCTTAAACGTAAATGAAATCAGTTACTTAAATATTATATAAATTCCAGATTAGCAGGTGGTGGCCCTTTTCTTTGACTTTCTTCACGAAATATTTGAACATCAATAGAGGGAAAAAAATTAATAGTCATTTAATTCTGTTATGTGCATATGCAGGCAGTGTATCTTTCCACTAAATATACCTTAGCAGTAAGATTTGTCTCCAAATTTCTCCCTCAAGAGCCAAAAGAGAATATGCATGTTGTACCTATCACAATCCCTGGAACCTGCTGGTTAATCAAAGGCAGTTTCTGTCCCATCTATTAATATTCTCCTTGTTATACTTTACCAAATACTAGTCATAAAACTAATTACTCCAAGGTCAGAGCAGAACCTAGGATGTTTTCTGCTAGTTACTATTAACTTTTTCTTTAATATCGTCCCAAGGTTTTTAAAATGTGTTTACTTAAAATACTACACATGTAGCGCAAAAATACACATGCCATGAAAGAATCTTCCCACCAACCCCAGAGCTCCAGTTAATTGATTTCTAATGAAAGGTCTGTTAAAACATCATGCTTTTTTCTTTTAAATTAAAAAGGTCTCATTTTGTTGCCCAGGCTGGAATCCAGTGGCATGATCTCAGTTCCCTGCAGCCTCAACCTTCCTGGCTCAGGTGATCCTCCCACCTCAGCCTCCCAAGTAGCTGGGACTAGAGACAGGTGCACACCACCCCTGGCTAATTTTTTGTAGAAAATGGTGTTTTGCCATGTTGCCCAGGAGGGCCTCCTGAGCTCAAAGATCCACCCACCTTGGCCTCCCAAAGTGCTGGGATTACAGGCGTGAGCTACTGCACAGGCCAAAAACATCATGCTAATACAGAGATCAAATCAGTGATAGAGGGGCTTTCTGCATTCAGTTTTGTAAATATAATAAGAACATTGATATAATAATAAAACAGGAAAAAATGAATATATGGAATAAGACAAGGCTAAGAAATCACTGAAACTCCTTCTGTTCAACAATGAAGATAATCAATATATGCTCAAATAAATATAAGGCAAATTTTTCCCTAAAAAAAGAAACCCTCAGAAAAGAGTATATTTGAGTTCTACCATGTTGGCCAGGCTGGTCTTGAACACCTGACCTCCAGTGATCTGCCCACCTTGGCCTCCCAAAGTGCTGGGATTATAGGCGTGAGCCACTGCACCCAGCCGCCACATGGTTTCTGTTACAACTACTCAGCTTTGCCATAGTAGCAGCCTTAGACAATTTGTAAGTAATGTGCATACCTATGTTCCCATAAAACTTTATAAAAACAAGTGGGGGATTTCGCCCAAAGGCCTTTGCTGATCTCATATACATCTTATGCAAAATTAAAACATTTCTGTATTTCAAACTTAGATTGTAAGTGAAGATAATGTGCTCTGAAGACTACGCTAGAGGACTCACAAAATGACTTCAGTGTTGACAATGCCAAAGATATTTATGTTAGAAATGCATTAAAATATTGAAGAAAATCATTTCATTACATGTTAGTGCAACGGTGTCCAATCTTTTGGCTTTCCTGAGCCACACTGAAAGAAGAATTGTCTTGGACCACACATAAAATATATTAATGATAGCTGGTGAGCTTTAAAACACACAAACACACACACACACCCCCTCATGATGTTTTAAGAAGTTTATGAATTGCGTTGGGCCATATTCAAAGGCATGCTGGGCTACATGTGACCCACAGGCTGTCAGTTGGACAAGCTTATGTTAGTAGGTGAAAGCAATATTGACATATTTCATATGATTTAAAACGTATATGTGGGGCCAGATGTGGTGGCTCATGCCTGTAATCCCAGCACTGTGGGAGGCAGAGGCAGGTGGACCACCTGAGGTCAGGAGTTTGAGACCAGCCATGGCCAACATGGTGAAACCCTGTGTCTACCAAAAATACAAAAATTAGCCAGTCATGGTGGCATGCACATGTACTCCCAGCTACTTGGGAGGCTGAGGCAGAGACTTGCTTGGGTCCGGAAGGCGGAGTTTGCAGTGAGCTGAGATTGCACCACTGCACTCCAGCCTGGGTGACAGAGCAAGATTTGGTCTCAAAAATAAAATAAAATGTGTTATGTATAACCAAAATCATAAAGTTTCCAAATAGCAACATACAATGTTAATTTTATCTACATTCCTAGAGGTTTGCATAATTAACTTATTAAAAAAAGTGTTTAGGGAATTACCTTGTTGAAAAATGAAAGATTGTCTTATATTTGGGGAGATTTAATATTTAGGCATACATGGTAGTTGTTGAGATAATAAGGCAACATATTTTGAGAGTAAGAAAAACATCCACACAATGCTTTGCTGATTATAGCATTTCCCAGATAGAATGTTATATAATCTCCATAGCAAGCCAATCAGGTAAGCTGCCTGATCTCTATGTTCGGATTGTAAGAAAATTGAAGCTAAGGGAAGTTAAACTGCCCAAGGGAGGGAACCAGTAAATGATGGTGCCAGGCCTAGATCCCATGCCCTAGATTCTAAATTGCAAACTCCCCCTCCCTACACTGCTTCTCACCAGCAAATATGGCACTATTTCTTCAATGCAAGAGGAAATGCTGAAGGTTTCAGGATCCAGAGATTGGCACATACTTCTCAGGAAGAATCTGAACTTTAAAGGTCCCACCAAAATGGTAAAATGAACCATTCTAAGTACCACTATGGTAGTCATAAACAGAACTAAGTATTTTGAAAACAAATAGAAGTTTAGAGTTTGGCTGGGCATGGTGGCTCACACCTATAATCCCAGGACTTAGGGAGGCAGAGGCAGGACGAGAACCTGAGTCCAGGAGTTTGAGACCTGTCTGGGCAATATAGCAAAACCCCATTTTCCACAAAAAAGAAAAAAAAAAAGACCCAAAAAAATTACATGTTTCAAAATATTCACAGAAAACTCTAGTTCTCTATGAGAAATTTTAATTTTTTATTTTCATTTGAATAGTAATCAAAAAATAATCATAAGCATATACTAGATCATCTGCATAAACTCCAAACAGCTGTGTACTAAGTGTTTAAGCTTAGTTTGTGATAATGATAGCACTGAACTATGCAGTACTGAGTCATCACATGTTAATGAGAAAATACAGAGGCAGACCTAAAAAAGTATTAATAACATGCTACATAAGCAAAGATTCTGAAGTGGTTTGAATAGAACCATGGTTCTCAAGCTTTAACATGAATCAGAACCAAGTTTTTGACTCAGTAGGTCTGGCATGGGCCTGAGAGTTTGCATTTCTCAGTTCCCACGTGACATCAATGATCCAGTGACAATAGTTTGAAAATTACCAGAACAGAGAAAAGTGGCACAGAGTAAGTAGTACAGGCATGTTGAACTGAAAAGAAAAAGCATTAAAAAACATCATACCTAACTGATAAACTGCCATGAGCAGCAATGTAGAGAATCCTCTGCCACAATGACTTAATATTATTTTTATTTTCATGGGTTTGGTAGTTTTACTTCTATTAACTGATAACTGTTTTGATTTCATGATGCTATAAGAGCTCTAGGTATATAAAGTTTACACAGAATTTCTGTTTTTACATATTTAAGGGACATTACAGTAAAAACAACTCAAACCCCAAGATGCGTATTATTTTTTCTTTAAAAGGGGCTCTGTACATTAAAGTTGAAAATTCAGAATACTAGTTGATTTTGGACACATATCTAGCATGGCCAAGTTATTTTATAGAAAATAAAATTTAAACAATTTACAGATTTCTAACCTTCTGCTCTCATCAATAAAATAACTTGAATTATATACACCTCAAAGCAGCCACTGCATTACCAAATCTCTTTGCACATAGTAGCGGCAAGGAAAATGCCGACGGGTCTCACCATTGCTGCCAGTTTTTGCATTTTTTGCCAGTTGTGCACGAGTAGCAGCAATCAAACTGTCATGGGCCAACTCCTGAACCCGGAGGAACCATGGAATGCTACTGTCCGTGCTCTCACTGGAGAGAAAATCATTCCCTGAATCTTCTGCCTCATCCTGTACAAACACTAAGTGCTCAGCTGAAGAGCCCAGACCTGGAAGAAACAAATTATACGAAAAGTTAGCAACCATGCTTTTTATTTGCCCTGGCTCAAAAGCTCTCCTTGTCCTATATAAGCTATTCCAGACCTTCATCTTTTACCTCAAACCTCTCATTGAAGAGTAGGCTATCACCTTTCTACCTTTAGCCTGCAGGCTGGTCATCAACTTTCCTCTGGTGTCAGAGGCAAAGCTGTCTTCTTGGCCAACCAGACTAACCCCCACCTACGATATTTCATTCTTTCTTCAATTATCCCCCCCATACATACTTCAGTTTTCTCCTCTCTCCCATTTGCAACTGGTTCCTATTGGCCAGTATTTCCCTAGTCTTTAAATATGTCCTAACTCAAGTCTCTCACCTTAAAAGAATAGAAAACCCCAAGTACTTCTCTAGATATTACCTTCTTCCCTGTTCCTTTAAAGTCAAGTTTCTTGAACAAGTGTACTTCTAACTTACGTATCTACTGTCTCTACATTCCCCATCTCTTTAACCCTGGCCTCTACCTCAGTTACCACAGTAACAATTGCTCTTGCAAGGGTCATCAGAAACACACTTCATCTCACTAATAAGCCCATCATGTAATATTTGGCATGATTTAGTATCTTTTCTGCCTTAAAACTTCTTCCCTTGGCTTTCTCATTACCATTCTCTCCTAGTTCTCTTCATCTCCTTCCAGCTGCTCCTTCCTGTTCTTCTGTTGCCCCCTTAAATGTTCTTTTTCAGGGTCCCAGATTTGCCTTCTTTTCTGTTTATGCTTCAGACTTTCCTGAATCAAAGAGTCCATGCTCATTGTTTCACACATTTCCTGAATGCTGACAAGCACCAGAACTGACCTTTCTAGAACTCTGGATTCCTGTTTCTAACTCTCTAAAGGACACGTCCTCCTGAGTGTCCCTCCAAAATCTCAACATAAATAGGCACAAATTGGAAGTAATCACTTCCCCCCCAAGCCTGTTCTTCCTGTTATCTCAGTAAATGGCACTACCTAATTTCCCAAACAAGGTATGAGTCATAGAGTCACACTAGAGTCCTCCCTCTCCCTCTACATATTCAAATGGTCACCAGACACAGCAATTCTCCAAAATAATAAAATAATAAAGCTTCTTTCTATTTTAAGTATGACTAAGTTAAATATGTCCCACCCCCTAATTTTTTTTCTTAGGCATGAGCAGAACTCAAAAAAGGCAAAGAATACCTGCTCTTGTTAGGTTGAGAAGAATAAAAGAAGTGTTATCACTTGGCTGTAGGTCTTGCAACAAGCTAGAAGGCTCTGAAGTGGACAAAACTCCGGGGATTTCTGTAGAGTCTGAGCCCTTGTCTCTTCTCCGTCTGGACCAACATTCACCCGAAGGCTTCTCAAAACAGCTGAGGAAGGGACCTCCTTGGAGGAGTTAGAATGATTTGTAGTATCATCTAGTAAAGGGAAAATATCACAGCTTTATGTGGCACCTATTTTCAGGAGCTCACCATTTTGATACACAGCACCCAACATCTCTTGGAAGCTAACATAGTTATAGGAGCAGACAGCATTCTCATTATACAAATAACAACTTTGTCTCACAGAAGAACAGAGAGATGGCTTTAAGTTCTAAAGGCAGTCAGCCAAAAAGTGAGGAACAGAATCCTCTGTCACTTGGCAGTAATGGTTGGTGAATAACCAACCATTCACATTAGGACATTACAGAATTTAGTCCTT
The DNA here is from genome assembly GCA_036589455.1 of Ateles fusciceps. Lineage (NCBI taxonomy): Eukaryota > Metazoa > Chordata > Mammalia > Primates > Atelidae > Ateles > Ateles fusciceps. The sequence goes on along the minus strand of JAZHEH010000228.1, from coordinate 6,415,995 downwards.
TTTGAGGCCAGAAATCAGTACTTTTTCCATGAAAAATATAGCTATACAATGAATACTAACTCAAGAATAGGATCTACATTTTATTTTTCTTGGAGACAGCTCCCTCTCCTTAACTTTTATATTAGGTTGGTGCAAAAGCTATTGCAGTTTTTGCCATTACCTTTTTACCTCTGGCTGTTTCTCAGGCTGTGGTATTTTTCTATGCCACCATGCCTGGCTAACTTTTGTACTTTTAGTAGAGACAGGGTTTGACCAGCCAGGCTGGTCTCGAACTCCTGACCTAAAGTGATCCACCCGCCTCGGCCTCCCAAAGTACTGGGACTAAAGGCGTACAACCAGCCTGTAATATTGTGTTTTATGACCTGGGAGGCAAGTATTTGGGTTTTCATTTATATCTATATTTGTATGTCCTAAAATACTTTAAATCAAATTAAAACTAAAACGTGGAAAATGTGAATGTACTTTTTTTTTTTCCTAGAGACAGGGTCTCGCTATGTTGCCCAGGCTGGAATACAGTGGAATACAGGCATGATCCCACTACTGATCAGCATGGGAGTTTTTACCTGCTCCATTTCCGACCTGGGCTGGTTCACCCCTCCTTGGGCAACCTGGTGGTCCCCGCTCCCGGGAGGTCACCATACTGATGCCGAACTTAGTGCAGACACCCGATCTGCGTAGTGCACTACAGCCCACAACTCCTGAGCTCAAGCGATCCTCCCACCTCAGCCAGCTGAATAGCTGGGACTATAGGCAAGTGCCACTGAGCCCAGTGAATGTACTTTTTTTAAAAAATTCATTTATCAGTTGATGAACACTAAAGCTGATTCCATATCTTGGTTATTGTGAATAATGCTGCAATTAACAAGTAAGTGTAGACATCTTTGACTTACTGATTTCAATTCCTTTGGATATATACCTACAAGTGAGATTGCAGGGTCATATGGTAGCTCTATTTTTAATTTTCTGAGGAACTTCCATATGGTTTCCATAATGGCTGGACTAACTTACATTCCCACCAACAGTGTACAAAGATTCCCTTTCTCCATATCTTTGTCAACACTTGTTATCTTCCATCTTTATGACAACAGTCATTCTAATGGAAGATGGACACTCTGTTCTGTTTTCATTTCCTTATTCGTTGTTTATATATATATATATATTTTTTTTTTTAATTTATTATTACTATTTTTTTTAGACAGTGTCGTGCTCTATCCACTCAGGATGGAGTACAGTGGGACAATCATGGCTTACTGTAGCCTCAAACTCCTGGGCTCAAGTAATCTTCCCACCTCAGCCTCCTAAGCCGCTGGGCCTATAGGTGTACACTACCACGCCCAGCTAATTTCTAATTTTTTGTAGAGACGAGGTCTTGCCATGTTGCCCAGGCTGGTCTCAATCTCCTGGGCTCAAGCAATCCTCCTGCCTCAGCCTCCCAAAGTGCTGGCCATAACTACTCTAGTCTTTGTTTCTTCCCTCCTTTACAGGTTCTCCTGCCCTACTCTGTATCTTAAATATAGAGTTCCACAGTTTTGTCTTGGCCTTTTTTCCCCATTCTCACTCTCTCTGGGTGATCATATATGTTCCTATGGCTTAAACTACCAACCCACTAATGATTTCATGGTTGCTTTTTCTCCATGACTCCTAATTTTTACCAGTCAGTTATTAAGTGATATATTCATTACACCAGTAACATAGAGTAGGCTAAGTTCTTAAGACTTCTTTATCCTATCTCTTCTAGTGATCTTAATTTTTACCTGGTAACATTAGCCGACTGCATTCTGAGGTTTCAGTCACAGGAAGGAGGGACAAACAAGTAATATCTTTAGCTTCCGATTCTACTAGCCCCTGTCCCAGTGGGATGGACGTATTCTGAACAAACTGTACCAGGAGCTGGGGGAGGAAAAAAGACAACACTGAGAAATGCAAGTTGTTAGAAAAGTATCTAAACCTCTGAATTTACCCAAAGGTAATGTAATTAAGACTGTTCACTAGTCTCTCATCCATATTCAAAGAAAAACTAAACAACATAATATCTAAAGTTATTTTATCAAGTTATCTGTTCTAGAGAATGGCTGTTATATAAAGTCATGTGCTGTATAAAGACATTTCAGTTAACAGGCCACATACAGGATGATGGTCACGTAAGACTGTAATACTCTATTTTTACTGTACTTTTTCCATGCTTAGATATGTTTAGATACACAAATGTTTACCACTGTGTTTCAATTGCCTACAGTATTCAGTACAGTAACATGCTGTATAGGTTTGCAGCCTAGGAGTGTAGCAGGCCAAATCATCCAGGTTTGTGTAAGTATACTCCAACATGTTTGCATAATAATGAAATCACCTAATGTCATATTTCTCAGCATGTATCTCTATTGCTAAGTGACACTTCACTGTGATTAAGTTAACCTCTGCCACCATCTGTCAAATAGAGAAATAATTAAAAAAAAATTATATTTTAAAATAATGACTTAAAAAAATCAACTGCATCATATTGATTACATTTTACAAAGCACTTTTCTGTGTACTAGCTCATTCAATCATCACATTAACTCAGTAAGATTTAAGGTGTATTTTAGAGCTGAGGAATCAAATGGAAGACATTAAGTGACTTGTCTAAGGTCACATGACTAGTTAGGCACAATGTCAGTCCTCAAATTTAAGTAATCTGATTCTAAAATCAGTAACCACTTTGCAACACAGAAGTGCCAAATTTAAATAAGAAAAGGGAACAACAAAAAATGTTTAAATCCCCTAATCACATTTAGAAAAAAAATACTTACAGATATTTATAAAATAAAAAGAATTTGTGGTAGTAAATACTTATATATGTATACACCTATTCATCACATATATCTCATATTTATGTAAATACATACTTATATATAAACATATTTTTAAGATTTTATTACATAATTATCTAAATGCATAATGATTTTACATATACTGAAAAACAAATATAAAAACAATCACAAAAGATAAAAATAAAATTTTTAAATCTTTGAAAAATACTTAGCAACAATCAAAACCATATAGCTTATAAAACCTAAAATATTTATTATCTGGCCCATTAAAGAAAAACTTTGCTCACCCCTAAACTAAAATAAACTTTGAAATACAGCACACCAAAAGAAAAGGAAACAAGCTAACTGGGCTCACCTCTGGTTTGGATTCTAACTCATCTGATAACATTGATTCAGCTTCCAAAACCTGTAGCTATTCAGGGGACAAGTTCGAATTTAATTCAGAGCCAATGATACCTTCCTGTTATGTTCATATTCCTCTAGGAAATACTATGCTCTTCCTGTAAGATGTTGTACTAGGTAGGTAATCAATTTAACCTAGAATAGGGGTAAAAAGAGAGAGGGGGCATTAAGAGCAGTGGGAAAACACAGCTACATAAAGGCACTTCTTTACATATCCAAAAAATCACAACAAGCAAGCAAATAAACAATTCAAACCAAAACACTTCTTTTAAAATACAACAAGCTCCACAGGCATCAAAACCCATAAAAATATTATGCTTTAATGCAGTATTTCAACCTCTAATAATCTATTCTAAGACACTATCTTAAATATGGATATAACTATGTCCAAAGATGTCCATCGTATCCTATGTAATAATAAACTGGAATACACACACACACACACACACACACACATCACACACACACACACACACACACACACACCCAATTAGGGAATGGTTGTCACTTCAAAATATGCTATGAATGGTTGGGCATGGTGGCTTATACCTGTAATCCCAGCACTTTGGTAGGCTGAAGCGGGTGGATCACTTGAGGTCAGGAGTTCAAGACCAGCCTAGCCAACATGGTGAAAACCCATCTCTACTAAAAATACAAAAATTAGCTGGGCACGGTGGCAGGCATCTGTAATCCCAGCTACTGGAGAGGCTGAGGCAGGAGAATCCCTTGAACCCAGGAGGTGAAGGTTGCAGTGAGCCAAGATCGAACCATCACACTCCAGCCTGGGCGACAGAGTGAGACTCCATCTCAAAAAACAAACAAACAAATAAACACTATGAAGACAATGCCAACAGCAGATGATTGACATGTTAAACTATAAAAATAAGGCCAGGCACAGTGGATCCCAGCCCAACACTTTGGGAGACCAAGGCCGGCGAATCACCTGAGGTTAGGAGTTCGAGACCAGCCTGACCAACATGGTGAAACCTCTCTCTACTAAAAACACAAAAATTAGCTAGGCGTGGTAGTATGCGCCTGTAATCCCAGCTACTCTGGAGGCTAAGGCAGGAGCATCAGTTGAGCCCGGGAGGCGGAGGTTGCAGTGAGCTGAGATTGCACCACTGCACTCCAGCCTGGTTGACAGAGCGAGACTCTGTCTCAAAAAAAAAAAAAAATTATAAAAATAAAATACAAAATTATATACTTGCTATTATTAAAACTATAACAAGCATCAGAAAAAAGTAAAATGAGATTCATATAGCTATGACAGTAGCTATATTGTGTGGTAGGCTGGTATGACTTAATTTTCTTTTCTCAATTTCCAACTTTTCTAAAAGGCAACCATATTGTTTTGATAATTTTTAAAATTACATGCAAGAAAAAGTTGAAATTTGAAGAGTCTTTCCCGAACAGGATTCTCAGGACCCTGATGCAGCTGTTCTCTCCTTATAAATAAATTTACTTTATTTATTTATTTATTTTGAGTCAGAGTTTCACTCTTGTTGCCGAGGCTGGAGTACAATGGCATGATCTCGGTTCACAGCAACCTCCGCCTCCCAGGCTCAAGCAAGTCTCCTGCCTTAGCCTCCCAAGTAGTGGGGATTACAGGCATGCGCCACCAGGCCCAGCTAATTTTGTATTTTTAGTAGACAGGGGTTTCACCATGTTGGTCAAGCTGGTCTCGAATTCCCAACCTCAGGTGATCCGCCTACCTCAGGCTCCCAAAGTGCTGGGATTACAGGTATGAGCTACTGTGCCCAACCACTCCCTATAATTTAAATTCTTGCTTTCTTAGAGCTTAGTTTCTTTTCAGGATTTTGGAGTGTGAGTCCATTTTATTTGGAACAATTGTGAAAAGTGGGAGCACTGTTATAATTATACATTGTAAACTGTATCCAGGATGGGTATATTTTCAATCAATGGGTACTTTAAGTTTCCAATTAATACCAGGTAGCGTGGAAAGGTAGAACAAGACAGACTTTACAAAGAGGGCACTTAGGCCAGGCGCAGTGGCTCACGCCTGTAATCCCAACACTTTGGGAAGCCGAGGTAGAAGATCACCTGAGGTCAGGAGTTTGAGACCAGTCCGGCTAATACAACAAAACTGTTTCTACTAAAAATACAAAAATTAGCCAGGCATGTGGCAGGTGCCTGTAATTCCAGCTACTCAGGAGGCTGAGGCAGGAGAATCACTTGAACTCGGGAGACGGAGGTTGCAGTGAGCTGAGATCACGCCACTGCACTCCAGCCTGGGCGACAATGCAAGACGCCGTCTCAAAAAAAAAGAAGTACCTGAATAAATGTTTTTTTTTTCCTATTGGTTCCTCCCTCTCTCTTTCTAGCTGCCTGAAATTCTCATTTTTCATTGTAAAGAAGTAACCATTTACAAAATATAAATGGAAATGCTCCTTTCCAGTTTCCCACATACAGTATCATAAATCCCTGACTTTTCCTTTCACAAACATTTTTCTTATTCAAGCACTGCAACAGCTTCATATGATTTATCCATCCATTTACTTAGGGAGGAAGGAAGGAACCAAGGCTCAGTATATTACTTAATTACCAAGTTATTAAGTTGCAAAGCCAGGACTCCCACCCACAGAAGAGGTACACAGGAATTACTGGCTTGAATAGTGATTACTGTATTCTAGGTTTGATCTTGAATCTCCGTGGCTTAAGAATTCCTCTTCCCAGCCTAGGCAACACAGTGAGACGCTATTTCAACAACAACAACAACAAATTTCCAATTAGCTTCTCATGGTGGCACATGCCTGTGGTCCTAGCTACTCGGGAAGCTGAGTAGGAGGATCGCTTTAGCCCAGGAGATCGAGGCTGCACTGAGCAGCAATCATGCCACCGTACTCCAGCTTGGGCAACAAAGGGAGACTGTCTCAAAAAAAGGAGAATTCCTCTTCCCCAATTCCAGCTTGTCTTAACAAGCCAAGAAATTACCATATGCCTGTTGTTTAAGTCATTCTTAAGGTTCCTCCAACTTTGAGATTCCAGGATTGTAAAATCTCTGAGGAACCAGACAACTATTTACTGTCCCTTATATGTTATCTAAGACATCTTTTTATTTCAGGGTTTTTGCTTCAGTAATCTTTAAAAATTAACATAAGCATTTTCTCAAAGTGGGTATTCATATTATAACTAAGTACTGACATACAATTTTGGTGCCCAAGTTTATGATTTGTATGTCTACGGTATGAATAAAATAGAAAATAGCAGGATGCATTAAGATACACAACTGAATTCAAAAGAATGTGTACTAGAGCCCTCAGTATCTTATGAAGTGTATCATGGAGATCTCATCTTTAACACAGCAACATACATACGATGTATATAAGCTACAGGTGTAAGGGCAAATATGTAATTAAACATTCCTATTCCCAATTCCTTACTCAACAGATTTCCAAAACTGCAATGTAAATCTTTTTTAAAAATTAGTTTCACTAAGATATAATTCACATACCATACTACTGACTCATTTTAAGAGTAAAATTAAAATATCTTTATTCAGAGTTGTGTAACCAAAACCACGATCAATTTTACATTTCATCACCCCACAAGGAAATCCTGTGCCCATTACCAGTCACTTCCCACTTCTAATCTAATGTGTTTACTATGAGCTTAAAGGCTTCCATACAAGCTTCCCAGTAAGCACCTGGTAGGTACTAAATAACAATGTGTACAATGAATGAATGACACTACAAATGATAACTACATTTTTCTCTAGTCCTCTCTTCTGAACTCCAAACCTTCATTTCTAACTGCTTGCTAGGTATCTCCACATGTATATCCAATAGCATCTCAAACCTAACAATGTCCAAAATCCAGATTATTATCTTACCAAACCTGTTCTTCTTGTATTATCTGTTTCAATGATCGCCCAGTCTTCCTCCCACTCAGTTGCAAATTCTAGATCTTTAAATCTCTCTCATTCTCCATTTTTTAATAATTCTCGTGATTCTCTGTTCCCTATGTAATGCCCTGTTTGGGTTCTCAGCAACTTCCTACTATACTATTAAAACTGACTCTAACTGGTTACCCGCCTTTAAAATTCCCCTTTCCAGCGATCTTTTATGCACCCATTCAAGTTATCTTTCCAAAACACAAAAATGCTTGTCATTCCTACTCAAAGTTCAGTGCCTCAGAATAATTGTCATAGCCCTAAGGGTAATCCCCTTCGTTTATACAGAAAAACTCCCCAGAGTTAGAGATTAAGTAACTTGCCAAAAATTAGACATCTATTTAGATGCAAAACGTAAAAAACTACAACTTAAAACTTCTGACTGCTACTTTGTCTTTTACTCTGCACCACACTAAGATAACACAAAGTGCAATCTCTCACTTCCTAACAAAATGCCCGACTTTATTTCCAAATGTTTCTTTTACTTATTGCAAATATGCTGCGTTGACCTTTGTGCCAACCTAAGTACTAATTCTTAAGTCCCAAGTTAACAATATTTAACTTTCAAATGGTGCCTAAATGCATTTCCGAGCCTCATGAGCAAGTGGGATAAACTTTTAATAAATTGGATTCTCTTGAGAAACTTCAGAAGATAAATTTGACGCGAAATGCATAAAGGCTGTGAACACAACCCACACACTCTCCCTTACTCCCCGATTGACAGGCAAAGGAGAAACCGGCGGCCCAGACCAGCCCAGCCAAGTAGGCAGCTGTCCCTCTTCCAGACCCAGAAAGTAAGTGGTATGAAAGGAGAGAGGATAGCTCTGGACTGAAACATTCAGGGGAGGGCCTCCTGGCATCCACTACCCCCCACCACAAAGGTCTTAGTAATAAGGCCCCAAGGTCCGTAGGCAGGCCCCGGCTGCGGGTGTAGTCCGAGAGTCCCCGCCCCGGGGACTCCCTGACTCCGGCTTTCTCAGGACAGACTGTTCCCATGTCCCTGCCCCCAAAACCAAGCAAAGGAGCTGGAACATCGCCCCTAAAAACCCGCGAGAGGAAGGGCCGAAGCCGCAGGGCTTCAGACTGGCCGCTCCCGAGCCCGCCAGATCCGGGAGGGATGCCCAAAGAAGGTGGTTTCCCCATCCTCTCCCGGGGTGAACTCGGCCCCAGCCCCCAAGTAGCCGGTACTGGCTCCTGCCCTCAAGGGTACTACCTAGCGGAGCAGGTGTGGCCAGGTCCACCTCGCAGCTCACCTTCTAGTTCCGGGCAGCCGGCAGGCCGTCAGTCGGTCCCGAATTCCGTCCACACACAGCGTCTTCCGGCTCCCGCCGGAAGCAGCTCGAGCGCGGGACAGGAAGTTTGGCCGACCCCCCCACGCGCACACACCCACTCTCTCGGCGTAGGGTCGGGCGGTAGCCGCACCGCTCCGGGCCCCGACGTCAAGGCTGCTGCCTGCCCAGGCCCGCGACGCAGGGCTCAGCCCCAGACAGGAGGAACCTCAGCCTCCCCCATCCCACTCATTCACTCTCGGCCTTCGGGGCTTCTAGGTCCCCGAAGCCCGAAAAACAGGTCAGCTAATTCTGTGACGTCACTGCCTCCCCCGCAGTAGCGGAGGGAGTAGTTTTTCCCATCCGCGGAGGCGTTGCAATGGAGGCAAACGAGAAAGAAAAGATGACTACTTAATCAGAGGTCTCGATGGAGAGGACCTCGAAGTTTCACCGCCCGAGAAAGGAACTTGCAGAATCAAGTTTTGCATTATATACGGGACGGGCTATGCAGTGAGTCTGGGTTTCGTGTTGCAATTAGGGTGTAAAGAGCTCCTGGATGTCCCAGCTGGGGGCTTGAACACTTGAATTCCGGCTGGAAACCACTGTTTGTTAAAGCTTTATGAGTTTGACTGACTTCTTGAAATTACTTAGATTTAAATATTTGCGTGCGGAAGAATGAGAGACTCAACTAACTTTGCGGCCGTGGGAATTAAAGGAGTTCTCTTTAAAAAAGCATTTCTAGCCGGGCATGTTGGCACATGCCTGTAATCCCAGCTACTCGGGAGGCTGAGGCAGGAGAATCGCTTGAACCCGAGAGGCGGAGGTTGCCGTGAGCCAAGATCACACCATTGCACTCCAGCCTGGGCAACAAGAGCGAAACTCCATCTAAAAAAAAAAGCATTTTCAAAGTTAAAGATAAGCCTTGATGACAAGTTTGGGTACACAAATTACTAATGGTGATTTAAATTAAAGGAGAAATGTTTCTGAGGAAGATAATTCCTCTTTAGAAAAGCAGAGTAGGCCAGGCGCAGTGGCTCACGCCTGTAATCCCAGCACTTTGGGAGGCCGAGGCGGGCAGATCACTTGAGGTTGGGGACCATTCTGGCTAACACGGTGAAAACCCGTCTCTACTAAAAATACAAAAAATTTAGTCAGGCGTGGTGGCACGCCCTACTAAAAATACAAAAAATTTAGCCAGACCTGGTAGCACGTGCTTGTAATCCTAGCTACCTGGGAGGCTGAGGCAGGAGAATCGCTTGAACCCAGGAAATGGAGGTTCCAGTGAGCTGAGATCGCACCACTGCACTCCAGCCTGGGCGACAAAGCGAGACTCTCTCAAAAACAAAAAAGCACTGTGTAAGGTGCCAATCCAGAGTTGAGGATATTTACTTGGAGGTTGCAGGTGAAGGTCCAGTGCACAAGAAAGAGTTCAGAAATACAGATGGAGATTTGGGAGTTAGTAACATACAGAGAAAAGATGAAACCCCCCTCAGGAGATGAAATGGTGCAGGAAAAGTAACAAGAAAGGGCCACTCAAGTAAACTGGAGAGGCTGATTACCAACACAATTTGAATCTACTTACGACAAATGTTGCATACAAAATTATATCCGCAGGGTGTAGACAATCATAAGCCAAAACATTCAGAGAAAATAATCTTCAGTTTTACTGTTCTGCGAGGACTGATTACAATTAATAAAACAAACTCTTATTGAGGTACATCAGTATGTTCTAAACATTCCTGTTTACAAACATTTGTTAATTTGCCCAGTCCTGTCATTTTCTGAAGCTGTCTTTGTCAATCTGTTTTTGTTTTTTGAGACGGAGTTTCACTCTTGTCCAGGCTGGAGTGCAATGGCCCAATCTCACCTCACTGCAACCTCCACCTCCCAGGTTCAAACAATTCTCCAGCCTTAGCCTCTTGAGTAGCTGGGATTACAGGTGCCCAGCACCACGCCCAGCTAATTTTTGTATTTTTAGAGACAGGGTTTCACCATGTTGGCCAAGCTGGTCTCGAACTCCTGACCTCAAGTGATCCACCTGCCTCTGCCTCCCAAAGTGCTAGGATTTGAGGCATGAGCCATTGCACCTGGCCATCAATCTTTTTAATCACCTAAAACTCCAAGTGATGTTTACATCCAATCTTTACAACTATTTGACAGTATGTGCCTGCTAACATAAACATATACTTTTCTCAATCTATATTGAGTTTTCAGGCTATAAATTATTTGGCAAAATACAAAGAGATCATCCTCTGGAATAAATCTATCAACTTAACCAACCTCAGTTATTTATCTTCCCATACTACTCCCAACCCAAAGCCGCTGGTCTCCTATCCCAGAAACTTCCACAAGCTCTGAAACTCCCAATCCTGCTCCCAGTACCTATGTACACGTCATACTATTAAGTCTTTTCTGTCTACAATGTGAAGAAAAGGCCATCTCAATTCTATTCTTCACCAAGTTTCAATTTAAGAATCATGTAAAACATTTCTAGTTCAACAAATCTTTACTAAGTGCTTCTCAAGCATTCTATTTTTTAAAGCAATCTATTTTAGTAAGTTATTACTAAACATTAATTTTAAAAAACTTATAGTGTAAGAGTCATTAATTGTATCAGATCACGTAAAACGTTTCTAGTTTAACAAATCTTTACTAAGTGCCTCTCAAGCATTCTATTTTAATAAAAGTTATTAATTTTTAAAAACGTGTATGATTCATTAATGAATGTATCAAATCCCCTATGGCCACTAAAAATAACACCTATGATCACATTTAAATCAAGAGCTATGTATGTCCTAAGGATTTTTTAATGTATCTTTGAAAATATGCAAAATGGAAAAGAAATCTGTGATTGCCTCGATGATATTTACAGTGATTACAAAGAGATTTCTTCTGAAATGCAAACTATCTGCTTTCCAATGTTACCTCCTGTCATCATGGACTGGAATGCAGCTGGAAAAAGAGAAAGTAGGTTATCTGAAAAGATAAATGTCACTATCATACTTGTTTCCAGAAGGTACAACATATAAAATTAGTTTCGATAACTTCAATTATTTTGAATATTATTCATAGAAGAAAACTGTCATGAAAAGAAATCTCAAGTAAAAAGTTATACACAAACTAACCCAATTAACTTCTCAAAGAACTTTTGCCTATACTGGAAATATTTAATTGGTATCTAATTGGTATGTACATCAATGATCATTCTTTACAGTGTCTGAAGACTAGAACCAAAAAAAATATGGGAATAAAAGGGCAGTGAAGGGCGAGCATGGTGCCTCATGACTGTAATCGCAGCACTTTGGGAAGCCAAAGTGGGCAGATACTTGAGGTCAGGAGTTTGTGACCAGCCTGGCCCATATGGTGAAACCCCATCTCTAATAAAAATACAAAAATCAGCCGGGATGGGTGGTGTGTGCCTGTAGTCCCAGCGACCTGGGGAGCATCACCTGAGCCTGGGAGGTAGAGGCTGCAGTGAGCCATGATTGCACCACTGCACTCTAGCCCGGGTGACAGAGCATGACCCTGTCTCAAAAATAAAAAAAATGGCCAGGCATTCACACCTGTAAATTCCAGCATTTTGGGAGGCCGAGGCAGGAGGATCACTTGAGGCCAGGAGTTTCCTGGGCAATAATGAGACCCTGTTTCTTTTTTCCTTTTTTTTGAGACGGAGTCTCACTCTGTCACCAGGCTAGAATGCAGTGGTGCAATCTTGGTTCACTGCAACCTCTGCCTCCCAGGATCAAGTGATTCTCCTGCCTCAGCCTCCCCAGTAGCTGGGACTATAGGTACATGCCACCATGCCCAGCTAATTTTTTTGTATTTTTAGTAGAGACGGGGTTTCTATGGAAAATTAAAAAAAAAAAAAAAAAAGCTGGGCATGGTGGCAGGTAATTGTAGTCCCAGCTACTTTGGTGAGAGGATTGGTTGAGCCCAAGGGTTCATAAATTATAGTCAGCTATGATCATGCCACTGCACTCCAGCCTGGGCAACAGAACGAGACCATCTCTTTAAAAAAAAAAAAGAAAGAAAAGAAAAATGAGAAAACACCAGAGAGGTAGTATTAAAAGATAAAAGACTTTGGCCAGGCATGGTGGCTCATGCCTGTAATCCCAGCACTTTGAGAAGCTGAGGCAGGCAAATCACTTGAGTTCAGGAGTTCAAACTGCCTGGCCAATATGGTGAAACCCCATCTCTACTAAAAATACAATAATTAACCAGCTATTTGGGAGGCTGAAGCAGGAGAATCAATTGATCTTGGGAGGTGAAGGTTGCAGTGAGCCAAGATCACACCACTGCACTCCAGCCTGGGAGACAGAGCAAGAAATCCGTTTCAAAAAAAAAAAAAAAAAAAAAAAAAAAAGATAAAAGACTTTAGCAGGCGAAATGGCTCATGCCTATAATCCCAGCACTTTGGGAGGCTGAGGTGGGTGGATCACAGGGTCAGGGGTTTGAGACGAGCCTAACCAACATGGTGAAACCCATCTCTACTTAAAAATACAAAAATTAGCTGGGTGTGGTGGTGCGCACCTGTAATCCCAGCTACTTGGGAGGCTGAGGCAGGAGAATTGCTTGAACCCAGGAGGCAAAGGTTGCTGTGAGCCAAGAGCGCACCATTGCACTCCAGCCTGGGTGACAGAGTGAGACTCCGTCTCAAAAAAAAAAAAATTAAATTAAAAAATAATAATAAAAAATAAAAAGACTTCATCTCTTTGTGCTGAGCACATGGATATAATAAATAAGTTACATTCATCTTACCTCCCATGTTTTCCAATCCATTTATTACCGTCTCTCTTAATCTGTAAATCAAAATAGCTAGATTTAATAGCCTTTGAACTTCAATGTTTCTATATAATAGTTTCCATACTTACAAAAGGCAGCAATACTATTTAGCACTTTCTGTCTAAAAATAGATATTCTTTATTTCTGTAGGTGGCCCAGAAAAGTTTCCTATCAATTGATTTTTTTAAAAGTAATATCCTATTTTCCCATTGTTTTAATCTCTTTAATTAGTAACAGAGCACAAGCTATACACTCTCTTTAAAAAAAAAAAGGTACAGAAGCACACAAAGGTACAACCTTGCCTATCATTTTTAGGTTTCAAGAATAGCCTAGGCCAGTCCAGGTGCAGTGACTCCCGGCTGTAATCCCAGCACTTTGGGAGGCTGAGGTGGGCGGATCACTTGAGGTCAGGAGTTCAAGACCAGCCTGGCCAGCATGGTAAAACCCCATCGCTACTAAAAATACAAAAATTAGCTGAGCGAGTAGCACATGCCTGTAATTTCAGCTACTCGGCAGGCTGAGGCAGGAGAATCGCTTGAACTCAGGAGGTGGAGATTGCAGTGAGCTGAGATTGCGCCACTGCACTCCAGCCTGGGTGACACAGCAAGACTCCGTCTAAAAAAAAAAAACAGCCTAGACCAGTATGTCTGAACCCCAGATTAATAACTCCTGATTTTCAATCAACAATTAAGAGATATATTAGAATGTCCAGGGAAGAAGTATGGTGGTATAAGCATTGGGAGGTGCTTACATGATTCTTGAGAAAGCACAGTTCTAACACAGAGTAACATCCCATAAATATTTGTTAAATTAAGAAACATAACAATTTTACATTTGGGTAAAAACCTATTGATTCTGTAATATAATCTATGGAAAGTAAGGCTAGAAAATTTTAGTTAAAGGGAATAATAAGCAAGGGTTTCTTAATCAGGAGGCTATACTCACGTGGGAGGTACAGTTAATTTATAATAGTATACTTTTGTAGGAAGTTTTATAATGAAACTAATACGTTTGCTATAGTACATTTAAATAATGCAAAATTATATCAAGTAACAGAAAAATAATATTGATAAAGAATAGAAGTTCTACCTTTAGCTTTCCTTCTTTAAACCACTGACTCAGCTGTAGAATGCCAGGCTCAAATTTGTCTTTATAATTGAACACCAGAAATCTTTCCCTGCAATGAGGAAGAAAAGGATAATGATTAGAGAATATAACAGGAGTGGTATTCCAAGATCTAATCATTCCAGAATTCTAATATCTGTTAATCCTTAAAATATAAGGACTTAATCACATCGAGTCTGGTCAGATACAGGTTTTTTTTTTTGAGACGGAGTCTCGCTCTCACCCAGGCTGAAGTGCAATGGCACAATCTTGGCTCACCGCAACCTCTGCCTCCCAGGTCAAGCAATTTTCCTGCCTCAGCCTCTCGAGGAGCTGGGATTACAGGCGCCCGCCACACTAATTTTTGTATTTTTAGTAGAGATGGGGTTTCACCATGTTGGCCAGGCTGGTCTCCAACTCCTGACCTCATGATCCAGCTGCCTCAGCCTCCCAAAGTGCTGGGATTACAGGTGTGAGTCACCGTGCCCTTTTTTTTTTTTTTTTTTTTTTGAGACAGAGTCTCGCTCTGTTGCCCAGGCTGGAGTGCAGTGGCATGATCTTGGCTCACTGCAACCTCTGCCTCCTGGGTTCGAGCAATTCTTCTGCCTCAGCTTCCTGAGTAGCTGGGACTACAGGCACGCACCACTACGCCCGGATAATTTTTGTATTTTTAGTAGAGACGGGATTTCACCATACTAGCCAGGCTGATCTGGAACTCCTGACCTCAGGTGATCCACCCTCATCGACCTCCCAAAGTGCTGGGATTATAGGCATGAGCCACCTCGCCCAGCCTAAAGTTTTATTTAATAAAGAAAAAGTATCTAAGAAGAACAATAGATTTCATACACATCTATGATATTTAAACCCCCTTGAACCTGGTAATAAGGGCAAAGGGGAAGAACACACCTTGTGATGTTTCTTTCTTTCTGGATTGCCTCTATAGCAGTGGATAGCGGGGGAGGATAAGGCACATCTTTGTTGTACTGAGAAATCTGACCACACAGGATGATGTGGCTGTTCTCATTCATCTGCATAGAGAAAACTGATGATAAAATATCCCTTTCCTACGTGTACTGATTTTATAGCTGCCACAATGAAAGCCTCCTTGACTATTTATTCATCCTTTTTTGTCAACTAATTCAATTTTTTTTTAAGATTTACCTGTTAGAGGCATTTAAGAATTTTAAGTAGCTAGAAATAATTACGTTCCAAAGGAACACAGAGGCAAATACATGTTTGGTAATCAGCAAAAGAATTACATTAGTTGTTGTTGCTCCTTATTAGTGGTAGAACTGTATTTTTTTAGATTTAAATAATTTAATATCAACTGCAAATAATTTTACATGCAGCAAAGGACTATGTAGTGTTAATACCTCATGTTGATATTTTATAATATTATTAGTAAATATACATAAATACATGCAGTCTATGAAACCCATTCTCTACACAAGGTCTGGGGCCATGGCTGTGAGTTGGGTCTGTGGTGAGTTAGGGGTCAGAACTTCACCATTTCAACAATGCAAATGTAATTTTTCACAAAAATAAACCCAAAGTGAAAAATACAATATTGGTAGCAAATAACTGAAATTGAAGTTCACAGCACAAATCTGCAAATGAATGGAAGTAGATACCAGCAAGCACCTTTGTATCACTTAAATATAATACTGATCATCACATTATGTCACAATAATCCCTCCAATTTTATAAATTTTTTTTTCAGTATTAGGTAAAAATATATCATAACATATAAAATGCTGTATTCAAATTTGTAATAGAAATCAGCAAATAACCTGACTTATCACTGTATCACTGATGTCACCGCCAACATTGTCAAAATAAACATCCACTCCAGCTGGGCATGATTCACGGAGTTGTTCTGCCACATTCTCTTTTTTTTATAATTAATTGCAGCATCAAAGCCCAGTTCTGAGGTCAAAAGGATGCATTTCTCACGTGTTCCACAAATTCCCACCACTCTGGAACAACCTAATAAATGGCCAATCTAAGGGGGAAATTTGAAAATTCAATGGCTTTATTTTGTCACATCAAAATGTAAAAATGTACAAGTATACAAGATATTACAGATATATGACAGTGTTCCTTATAATTTAGGTTAGATTAAGCTGCTTTTAATGAAAAGTCATTTGAAACTAAAAGAACTGAGGGCAGACAATATCATCCTAAAAAAAATTATTAAAATTGAATAAAGTTAGATTTATATTCCTTAACATATGATAGGGATATGTCCCAATAAACACATCGTTAGTTGAAAATATCCTAAACAAAAAAGGCATTTAATATGTCTAACCTACTGAACATCGTAACTTAGCCTAGCCTACCTAAAACATGCTTAGAACAGTTATAGCTGGGCAAAATCATCTGGCAACACAGGACACTATAGAGTACCACTTGTTACCCTCCTGACCACGTGGCTGACCAGGAGCTACAACTTGTTGCTGCTGCCCAGCATCTCGAGAGAGTGTCATACTGATATCACTAGCCTGGGAAAAGACCAAAATTCAACATTCAAAGTACGGCTTCTACTGAATGTATAGGGCTTTCATGTCATTGTAAAGTAGAACCATCATAAGTTGGGGACCATCTGTAGTTTAAATGTTAAAATATCACAATTTTTGGCTTGCACTCATTGAAAAATATAAAATCAAAGAAGAAATACTAATTAAATTTTAAAAATAAAATTTTGGCTAGGCATGGTGGCTCACGCCTATAATCCCAGCACTTTGGGAGGCCGAGGTGTGCAGATCACCAGGTCAGGAGTTCAAGACCAGCCTGGCCAATATGGTGAAACCCCCTCTCTACTAGAAAAAAAAAAAAATACAAAAGTTAGCTGGGCATGGTGGTGCATGCCTGTAATCCCAGTTACTCAAGAGGCTGACACAGGAGAATCGCTTGAACCCAGGTGGCAGAGGTTGCAGTGAGCTGAGATCACGCCACTGTACTCCAGCCTGGGCAACAGAGTGAGACTCCATCTAAAATAAAAATAAAAATAAAAACAAAATTTCACAATTTAAATCTGATTTCATAAAAGGAATAATCAGATCCAAAACATCACACAAAATTTATTATTTTTCAAACTTGTGACGAACTAAAATCACAGTTCAGACACAATGTTTGTTTTTAATGGTTTCACATTATAAAGGCTATTATTTATAAAAGGATGTACTTTTATAAGATTCTTTTTTTTCTTTTAAAGAGACAGGGTCTCACTCTGTCACCCAGGCTGGAGTACAGTGGTGCAATCATAGCTCACTGTAACTTCGAATTCTTGGGCTCAAGTACTCTTTCTGCCTCAGCCTCTCAAGTAGCTAGAAAAACAGGCATGCCACAGTGCTGGGCTAATTTATTTACTATAGAGTCTTACTATGTTGCCTAGGCTGGTCTTGAGCTCCCGTCCTCAAGTAATCCTGCCACCCTGGCCTCCCAAAGCACTGGGATTGCAGGCATGAGTCACTGTGCCAGGCCCACTTCATAAAATTCTATCAAAATGTCTACATTTCTAGAATTCAATAAGTGCTTTCTTATTTGAGGATATTAATTTAAAATGTGAGTTTGACTTTTAATTCATGGAATTCCAAACAGCTTCTCTTATCATTCTCTTCCTTATAATAATGAAAGCAAAGCTTTAGCATTTACTACATCTATTTTTGGTTAACAGAGGATAAGACACTAAAATCTACATTTTTCATACTGTTACTAAGAGAGTCTATGTGGGTGAAAACACCATTTATACAAGAAATGTGTGAAAGTCATTATAAATTTATTCAATTTTGGCCGGGCATGGTAGCTCACGCCTATAATCCCAGCACTTTGGGAGGCCGAGGCAGGTGGATCTCTTGAGGCCAGGAGTTTGAGACCAGCCTGGCCAACATGGCAAAACCCCATCTCTACTAAAAATACAAAAATTAGCCAGGTGTCGCAGTGCACACCTGTAGTACCAACTACTCCTGAGGCTGAGGCATGAAAAAAAAAAGTATCCAATTTTATATTTTAAATGATATACATATATCTGGAATTTCAATTATGAATTATAATAATCCTCAAATAATCAGAAAATCAAATAATTTTCAGAAACTTTACCTGCCCAGCCAAGGATCCACAGGCACCTGCAGCCCCACTGACAACCATTGTCTGATTAGATCCAGCAGTTACATGACCTTTCTCCTGTATTCCAATCAAGGAAGTCAAACCAGGCATACCTATAGCTCCAAGAAAATATGAAAGGTGTCCATCCACAAGTTGTGGGTCTACCTAAAATAAAATATATACTCTTTTAGAATAATACTAGGAATTCCTGTTTTGAGACAACAAAGTAGAGACAACGTGTATGAACTGAAATGTGTCCCACACAAAATTTATATATTAAAGCCTTAAGCCCCAATGTGACTTTATTTGGAGATGGGGACACAGCAAGAAGGTGGCCATCTGCAATCCAGGAGGAGAGGCCTCACCAGAAACCAAATTTTCCAGAACTCTGATCTTGGACTTCTAGCTTCCAGAACTGTGAGAAAATAAATTTCTGTTGTTTAAACCACCCAGCCTGTAGTATTTTGTTATGGCAGTCTGTCTGTCAGTATAATAAACAACCCAATATGGTTTCTAGAAGAGTAAACCATTCATCAATCTTGCTAAAATTCTAAAATTTATTTGTAAAGAGTAAAAAACTATATTACTTCTCTTTATATTAAAAAGAAACTTAAAAAAAAATTCCCACATAAGAGACCAAATATTCTTCTCGTTAATGCCCCACTACGAAAAAAAAGAGGAAATGCTTAACACAAAAATACTTGGCAACATTGATTTTTAAGTCTCTGAGCAATTCCAAAGTAAACATTTACCTATAAAAATCAACTCAGGCCAGGCAAAGTGGCTCATGCCTGTAATCCCAGCATTTTGGGAGGCTGAGGCAGGTAGATCATGAGGTCACAAGATCAAGACCAGCCTGGCCAAGATGCTGAAACCCCATCTCTACTAAAAATACAAAAAGTAGCCAGGTGTGGTGGTGGGCGCCTGTAATCCCAGCTACTCGGGAGGGTGAGGCAGGAGAATCGCTTGAACCCAGACGGCAGAGTTTACAGTGAGCTGAGATCGCACCACTGCACTCCAGCCTGGGTGACAGAGCCATACTCTGCCACAAAAAAAAAAAAGAAAAAAAAAATCAACTCAAACTCCAATAGTTCTTATTACTGACGCTTAAAATGTACCATAAAGGCTGGGCACAGTGGTTCACACCTGTAATCCCAGCACTTTGTGGGGCTGAGGCAGGAGGATTGGTTGACGCCAGGAATTCAAGACCAGCCTGGGCAACATGATGAGACTCTGTTTCTATAAAAAGTTTAATAAAAATGGCTGGGTGCAGTGATTCATGCCTGTAATCCCAGCACTTTGGGAGGCCAAGGCGGACAGATCACTTGAGGTCAGGAGTTTGAGACTAGCCTGGCCAACATGGCAAAACCTTGTCTGTACTAAAAATACAAAAAATTAGCCAGGCGTGGTGGTATATGTTTACCTGTAATCCCAGCTACTCAGGAGACTAAGGTGAGAGGATGGCTTGAACCCAGGAGGCCAGAGGTTGCAGTGAGCCAAGATCACTCCACTACACTCCAGCCTGGGTGACAGAGTGAGATGCTGCCTCAAAAAATAAAAAATAAAAATAAAATAAAAGTCATTAGCAGACCCAGCCAGGCTATGCCTATTCTTTTGGAGGCTGCTCTGAAACAACTTTTATTACGTAAGCGACTTTATCTACAATAAGATAATCTTTGTTCACCATGCCATTCCTCCCCTTTCCCTTCTTGTCGTCATTTCCCCCCAAAAGCCTCAAGCCCCATTCCTTTACACTATAAAAACTTCAGTCAGACGCAGTGGCTCACGTCTGTACTCTCTGCAATTTGGGAGGCTATGGTGGGAGAATTACTTGAGCCTAGGAGTTTGAGACCAGCCAAGGCAACATAGTGAGACCCCATCTCTAAAATAAACAAGCAAGCACAGAAACAAACAAAAAAACCCTTCAACCATCAAGCCCCTCCTTTAAGTCTCCCATTCTGTGAGGCTCCAGTGCACATGCATGAATTAAAATGTTTTTTCTCCCCTGCTTCATGAAACCTATGGCTCAAGTTTAAAAGAAAAAAAAGTAAAGAAAAAATAATATTCACATCCACAATGCTTAAAAAAAATGAAAAAGATAAAAGATAAAACAATAAATAAAATGGTTTTTCTCTTGTTAATCTGTTTATTATCAGTTTAATAGGCTTAATTAACAAACCTTCAGAAGGAAAATTTAAACTTCTCTACACAGCTAACAGTGGAAAAGGAACAAAGGCTTTCGGCATTTTAGCAGCTAGCTAAAAGAAAATACATGCTTTTATTTTTCTCTGATTACAAACACAACTGAATATCAAATGCACAAAGTGAGAATTACACGGGGGAAAAAAATCAGATATTTTCATATATATATCACCTTTTCAAGGCTATTTCCATCCAGAATAACCTTGCTCTGCCAGGGCCAATAGAAAGAAGTCACAAAATCGCCTTTAGTCAAATTTGTGTGTTTGCTTTCTTCTATAATTCCAATACCTCCACCATCAACCACTTGAGATAGCTGCCAAGGTGTTATAAAATCAGTGCCAGTGTCTTCATTCATTCTGCAACGCTAAAAAAAAACATATTGAGATAATTTTATCCAATATCAAACCACTCGAATTTACCCAGTGACTAAAAGTATATAATGAGTAGTGTATCACATACAATACACAAAAATCAATTCAAAATAGATTAAAGATTTAAACATAAGACCTGAAACAACATGGTGACTATAGTTAATGACAATGGATTGCATACTTGAAAACTGCCACTGGCCAGGCGAGGTGGCTCACACCTGTAATCCCAGCACTCTGGGAGGCCGAGGCAGGTGGATCACCTGAGGAGTTCAGGACCAGCCTGCCCAACATGGTGAAACCCCATCTCTACAAAAATACAAAAATTACCTGGGCATGATGGCAGGTGTCTGTAATCCTAGCTACTCGGGAGGCTGAGGTGGAAGAATTGCTTGAACCTGGGAGGCGGAGTTTGCAGTGAGCTGAGATTGCACCACTGCATTCCAGTCTGGGTGACAGAGTGAGAGCCCATCTCAAAAAAAAAAAACAAAAAGAAACTTGCCAAAAGGATAAATTCTAAGTGATCTCACCACAAACAATAAGTATATGATGTAATCCATGTTAATTAGCATGTTAGCATGATATAGCTACTACACAATGTAAACATATTTCAAAATATCATGTTGTACACCATAACCATATACAATTATTTTTTTGAGACGGAGTCTCGTCCCATCGCCCAGGCTGGAGTGCAGTGGTGCCATCTTGACTCACTGCAACCTCTGCCTCCCGGTTCAAGCGATTCTTATGCCTTAGCCTCCCCAGTAGCTGGGACTACAGGCATGTGCTACCATGCCTGGCTTATTTTTGTATTTTTAGTAGAGACGGGGTTTCACCAAATTGGCCAGGCTGGTCATCTCAAACTCCTGACCTCATGATCTACCTACCTTGGCCTCCCAAAGTGCTGGGATTACAGGCATGAGCCACCATGCACGGCAACAATTTTTGTCAGTAAATTTGTTTTTAAATAAAAAATTTTAAAGTTGTGGTGATAGTTGCAAAGCTCTGTGAATATTCAAAAAGTGACTGAATTGTACATTTAAATGCATGAAATGTATGCTAGTGAATAAAGCTAAAATTTTTTACAGAATTACTTAAGGAAATTAAAGTAATATTACACACAATATACTAGCAAAAATAATACAAAATACTTTTTTGATGGTTTCAAGGGATTGTGGCCAATTAGGTACACTCACATGTTGCTGATGTAATACAACTATTTTTTATAGAAAACAAACTAGCAACATATAGGCCATAAAACTTGATTTCTTTTGAGCTAGCAATTCTGTCTCCCCACTGAAAATAACCCAAAAAGAAGTGACCAAGTACTTTCCCTATTTCATGCCCCCTAACTACAGATGAATGCTCTCTTCACCCCTCAAAGACAGAGTGCCACAGTCGGACCACACCCTGTCTTGAGAGGAGGGCTAACAACTTCTCTGCGTAGCAGTCAAGGCTCTCTTCCTCTTGCCTCTATCATGAAATTCAAAATGTAGAGGACCACAGCATGAACCAGGAAATGGAAAACATGGAAGGACTCTTGATTAAGGGGTCCCATGTGGTTCAGTTTACCCAGGTAAAAAACAAAACAGTATTAATGTAGAAGCTTCTGTAAGAATACATTTACTTCTGCTTGTGTGCCACCTCCCATCTATTCCTTAAAAGCAAGTGCAGCCACAGACACTGGCCAGACCAAGGGCCTGATACTTAAACACAGCTAGTAGAAAAAATGGAAATAAGTTCTGTGAGATATAGGGGAAAAATCTACTTTTTTTCCTACTTTCACTCACTACTCAACACAACACTTCTAAAAACAGATGTGGAAGAGTATTTCCCTATACACCAACCAAGCAATTCTGCAGAGGACATCAACTGGGTGTCCCCTAATTCAATTCAATTCAATTCAATTCAATTCAACTGTGACACTATCTACCTGGATATAGTGTCAGGTCCCACAGATTAAGGGCTCAGTCCCAAAAGACTGCACTTACTTCAGATGCCAATCTTAAATATTAGGTTATGGGCTGTACTTCTGACAAACTGGCTATAAATCAGTGTCTCCACTCTACCCTTTTCTTTGGTTTAATTTGCTAGAGCACCTCAAGAAGTCAGAGAAATACTTTACTTACATTTACTGTTTATTATACAGGATATTACAAAGGATACAGATAAATAGCCAAATAAAAATTAAAATTAAAAAAAGACCAAATGGCCAGGCGCAGTGGCTCACACCTATAATCCCAGCACTTTGGGAGGCCAAGGTGGGCGGATCACGAGGTCAAGATATCGAGACCATCCTGGCCAACATGGTGAAACCCCGTCTCTACTAAAAAAACACAAAAATTAGCTGGGCGTGGTGTCACGCGCCTGTAGTCCCAACTACTCAGGAGGCTGAGGCAAGAGAATTGCTTGAACCCGGGAGGTGGAGGTTGCAGTGAGCAGAGATCGTGCCACTGCACTCCAGCCTCGTGACAGAATGAGTCTGGCTCTTTCTCCATGCTTTTGCTTGCACTTTTATTCTATTTATTTATTTATTTATTATTGGTTTTTTTTGAGATGGAGTCTCGTCCTGTCACCCAGGCTGGAGTGCGATGGCGTGATCTCGGCTCATTGCAATCTCTGCCTCCTGGGTTCGAGTAATTCTCCTGCCTCACACTCCTGAGGATTACAGGCGCATGCCACCACGCCCAGCTAATTTTTTGTGTCTTTAGTAGAGACGGGGTTTCACCATGTTGGCCAGGCTGGTCTTGAACTCCTGACCTCATGATCCACCCACCTTGGCCACCCAAAGTGCTGGGATTACAGGCGTGAGCCACTGCTTCTGGCCTATTTTTATATTTTTAGAGACAAAATCTTGCTCTGTTGCCAAGGCTGGAGTGCAGTGGCGTGATCATAGCTCACTGCAGCCTCAACCTCCTTGGCTCAAGGGATTCTCCCACCTCAGCATGCTGAGTAGCCAGGACTATAGGTGCATGCCACCATGCCTGGTTAATTAATTTTTTTATTTTTGAGACAGAGTTACATTCTGGTCACCCAGGCTAGAGTGCAATGGCACGATGTAGGCTCACTACAACCTCTGCATCCCGGGTTCAAGCGATTCTCCTGCCTGCCTCAGCCTCCTGAGTAGCTGGGATTACAGACGCCGGCCACTGTGCCCGGCTAATTTTTTTTTCTATTTTTAGTAGAGACGGTGTTTCAGCATGATGGCCAGGCTGGTCTTAAACTCCTGACCTCAGGTGATCCACCCACCTTAGCCTTCCAAAGTGCTGGGATTACAAGCGTGAGCCACTGTGCCTGGCAAATTTTTTTGCAGAGATGTGGTCTTGCTATGTTGCCCAGACTTGTCTTGAATTCCTGGCCTCAAGCGATCCTCCAGCCTTGGCTTCCCAAAGTGATGGGATTACAGGGATGAACCACTGTGCCTAGCCTCTTTTTTTTCTTTCTTCTACTATATAGCTGCTCAACTTATATTCTCTTGTCCTTCTACTTTTCACCATGGGAAGACATGGCCAGAAGGCCCTTGCCAGATCCCAGTGTCATGCGCTGGAACTTCTCAGCCTCCAGAACCATGAACCAAATAAATTTATGTTCATTATAAATTATCTAGTTTGTGGTAATGTATTAATAAGAGCGTAAAACAAACTAAAATAATGAACAAATCAATAGATTAAACAGCAAAAACCACATGATCGTCAATAGGCACAGAAAAAGCATTTCACAAAATCTAGCACCTCTGCTGGGGGAAATGGAAAGTGGTGATGGCCGTACAACACTGTGAATGTGCTGTGTGTGTATGTTCTTAATGCCAATGAATTGTATACTTTAAAATGGTTAAAATGGTAAATTTAATTGTTATATATATTTCATCTCAATGAAAAAAAAAATCATACCCTTTCATGATAAAAATAAACCAGGAATAGGAGGAATCTTCCTCAATCTGATAAAGGGTATCTACAAGAATCCCACAGTGGGCGGCCAGGTGTGCTGGCTCACGCCTGCAATCCCAGCACTTTGGGAGGCTGAGGTGGGCAGATCACTTGAGGTCAAGAGTCCAAGACCAGTCTGGCAAACATAGCGAAACCCTGTCTCTACTAAAGATACAAAAATTAGCCATGCATGGTGGTGTGTGCCTGTCCCAACTACTCAGGAGGCTGAGGCAGGAGAATTGCTTGAACCTAGGAAGCGGAGGTTGCAGTGAGCTGAGAAAGCACCACTGCACTCCAGCCTGGTGACAGAGTGAGACTGTCTCAAAAAAAAAAAAAAAGAAAAAGAAAGGCCAGGCGTGTTGGCTCACGCCTGTAATCCAAGCACTTTGGAGGCCAAGGCGGGCGGATCACCTGAGGTCAGGAGTTCAAGACCAGCCTGACCAACATGGTGAAACCCTGTGTTTACAAAAAAAAAAAAAAGGAAAAAAAAAAGAAAAATTGGAAGACTCACACTTTTGGTCATTTCAAAATTTATTACAAAGCTACAGTAATTAAGACAGCAAGGTACTAGTATGACAGATATATAGACTGACAGAATAGAATTGAAAGTCCAGAAACAAACCGTCATATTTATGATCAATTGGTTTTCAACCAGAGTACTAAGACAATCCAATGAGGAAAGAATTATCTTTTCAACAAACAGTGCTCGTTCATGTCCCTTCAGGGTCACTTATTTCTGGTCTCTCAAAAAAAAAAAAAATGCTGACACAACTGTATATTCACATGCAAAAGAATGAAGTTAGGTCAGGTGTGGTGGCTTGCACTTACAGTTCTAGTTACTTGGGAGGCTAAAGGAGAATCACTTGTGCCCAAGGAGTTTGAGATTGTAAAAAGAAGGAATTGGGCCCTGTGATAGATAATTTTAGCTGTCAACTTGACTGGATAGAAGGGTGCCTAGATGGCTTGTGAAGCATTGTTTCTGGGTATGTCTTTGAGGGTGTTCTCAGAGAAGACTAGCATGTGAGTTTGTGGACTGTGTGGCAAAGATCTGCCCTCAGTGTGGATGGGCAGCATCTAATCAGCAGGGAGCCCAGATGAAACAAAAAGGCGGGTGAAGGACAAATTCTCTCTCTCCTGCAAAGCAGGACACCCTTCTTCTCCTGCCCTCTGACGTCAGAACTCCAGGTTCTTCAGCCTTTGGACTCTGAGACTACACTCGTGGCGTCCTGGGGCTCTCAGGCCTTCGGACTGACTATACTATTGGCTTCGTTGGTTCTCAGGTCTTCCAGCTTGGATTGAGCCATGCTACCAGCTTCTTTGGTTCTCTAGTTTGCAGACAGCCTATCATGGGAATTCTCAGCTTCCATAATCCTGTGAGCCAATTCCTCTTATAAGTCCCCTCTCACATATAGGTGTGTGCATGTGTATGTGTGCATGCCTATGTGTGTTTGTGTTTCTGTCTCTTTAAAGAATCTTGATTAATACAGACTCCTTCCTCATACTCATACACCAAGTTTAACTCAAAATGTGTTACTGATTTAAATGTTAGAGCAAAACTGTAAAACTCTTAGAAGAAAATATAGGACTAAATCTTCATGACCTTGAGTGAGGCAAAGTCTTCTTAGATATAAGTCTGAAAGTAATGAAAGTATACGTGACAAAAAAAAAAAGTACATGTGACAAACAAAAAGAGATAAGTTGGACTTTATCAAAATTAAAAACTTTTGTGCTTCAATGGATACCATCAAGAGAATTAAAAAAACAACCTATAGCATGGAAGAAAATATTTCCAGATCATATATCCGGCAAGAGGCTTATATTGAGAATATATAAAGAACTCTTACAACTCAGTAATAAAAAGACAGATAATCCAACTTTTAAAATGCGCAAAAGATCTGAATAGACATGTCTCAAAAAAAGACATGCAAATGACAAATAAGCACATAAAAACATGCTCAACATTATTAGCCATCAAGGAAATACAAAAGAAAACCACAATGAGATATCACTTTACACCAACTAGAATGGCTATAACCAATAAAACAGATAATACAAGTGTTAGGATGTGGAAAACTGGAATCCTCATACACTGATGGTGGGACTGGAAAATGGTAAAGCCATTTTGGAAAACAGTCTGGTAGTTCCTCAAAAGGTTAAACATACACTTACTTTATGACCTAGTAATTTTATTCCTAGATACATACCCAAGAGAAACAAAAACACGGTCCACACAAAAACATATACACAAATGTTCCTAGCGGAAGTATTGCTAATAGCCAAATTGTGTAAACAACCCACATGTCCATCATCTGATGAACAGAAAAAATACTGTATCGATACTACGTAACATGATTCAGCAATAAAATTTATACAAAATGGCCAGAATAGGCAAATCTATAGGAACAAAAAGTAGATCAGTAGTTGTACACAGCTGAGGGTGGGGTGAGGCGGGAAAATGGGGAATGACTGCTAATTATACCATAGGTTCAGGGTTTCTTCTGGGGATGATGAAAATGTAAAACTGATTGTGATGACAGTTGCAGAATTCCGTGAATATACTAAAAACAATTTAATTGTACTCTTCGAGTAAATTGTATAGTGTGTGGATACTTCTTTTTTTTTTTTTTTTTGAGATGGAGTCTCGCTCTGTCACCCAGGCTGGAGTGCAGTGGTGCAGTCTTGGTTCACTGCAGCCTCCGCCTCCTGGGATCAAGCAATTCTGCCTCATCCTCCCAAGTAACTGGGACTCCAGGCATGCACCGCCACACCCGGCTAATTTTTGTATTTTCAGTAGAAACGGAGTTTCACCATGTTGGCCAGGATGGTCTTGATCTCCTGACCTTGTGATCTGCCCGCCTCAGCCTCCCAAAGTGCTGGGATTACAGGCGTGAGCCACCACGTCCAGCCAGTAATTCTTAATAAAACTGTTAAATATTTTTAAGTACAGGGAGAGTAACGCAGTGGCTCACACCTGAAATCTCAGCACTTCGGGAGGCCAAGACAGGAGCACCGTTTGAGTCCAGGAGTTCAAGACCAATCAAGGCAACATAGCAAGACCCCATCTCTAAAAAAAAAAATTAAAAAAATTAGCCAGGCATGGTGGTACATACCTGTGGTCCCTGCTACTTGGGAGACTGAGGTGGGAGGACTGCTTGAGCCCAGAAGGTCAAGGCTGCAGTGAGCTGTACTGGCACCACCACAGTCAGCCTTGGCAACAGACATCTCATTTCAAAAAAGTTAAAAATTAATAAAATGAAGTACACAGTCTTTCACTCAGCTTCCCCCAGTAGTGACATCTTAAATAGCTGCAGTATAATATCAAAACCAGGAAATTAACATTGGTACATTGCTGTTACCTAGACAGATCAATAAGTGATCCTTTGTACGGGTACTCTTCACTTCCTACTTTATATATTTCTGTTTCAACTATTTATAATGTTAATAAAAATAATAAAATTGTTCATTTTTTAAAAACGTCTTCAATAATGAAAAAGAGATAATTAGCCTCTAAATAATGAAAAAAAACCTGGGTGTGGTGGCTCACGTCTGTAATCCCAGCACTTTGGGAGGCCGAGGCGGGCAGATCACCTGAGGTCAGGAGTTCAAGACCAGCCTGGCCAACATGGAGAAACCCCATCTCTACTAAAAATACAAAATTAGCCGGGTGTGGAGGTGCATGCCTGTAATCCCAGCTACTGGGAAGGCTGGGCAGGAGAATTGCTTGAACCCTGGAGGTGGGGGTTGCAGTGAGCCGAGATCGCGCCTTTGCACTCCAGCCTGGGCAACAAGAATGAAACTCCACCTCAAAAAAAAAAAAAAGAAAGAAAAACAAAGGGTTCAAGAGATAGTAAAATATTAGAAAATGGGGTTTTAGATTAGCTGAAGAGCAAATGGAAAAGAAAAAAAACTACATCATAGTTTGTATTAGTCCATTCTCATACTACTATAAAGATACTACCTGAGACTGGGTAATTTATGAAGAAAAGAGGTTTAACTGACTCACAGTTCCACATGGCTGGGGAGGCCTCAGGAAATTTACAATCATGACAGAAGGCAAAAGGGAATTAAGACATGTCTTACATGGCGGAAGGAGAGACAGAGAAAGGGGGAAGCACCAGACACTTATCAAACAACCAAATCTTGTGAGAATTCACTATAATGAGAACAGCATCGGGGAAACAGCCCCCATGATCCACTTACCTCCCCACCAGGTCCCTCCCTCAACATGTGGGGATTACAATTTGAGATGAGATTTGGGTGGGGACACAGAGCCAAACCATTTCATAGTTCTTTCCTTATTTGGGAGTTCAATGATAAAAGGTGAGGAGCAGTCCATTATGAAGGGCAAGTGAAGACCAGGGAAAGATAGCTTTGGCAAATCACATTATATGGCTCAAGAGAATGATTCTGCATTTTTAAGTTTACAAGGGGCCAGATCCTGATGATTTAAGAACAATTTAAGTGATTTTCCAAGAGTATTTTGACAACCTATGATTTGTGACTCAGACGTCTACTAGAAAAACTAAGCCCGATGGTCAATTCTGCCATGTGCCTTGTAACTTGATGATAAACTCTCTAATTTACCTCCTTTTTTTTTTCAGACAGAGTCTCACTCTGTCTCACTGGAGTGCAGTGCCGTGATCTTGGCTCACTGCAACCTCTGCCTCTTGGATTCAAGCAATTCTCCTGCCTCAGCCTCCCAAGTAACTGGGACTACAGGCATGAGCCATGACGCCCAGCTAATGTTTTTGTAATTTTACAAAACAAAAATAGAATGAGGTTTCACCATGTTGGCCAGGATGGTCTTGATCTCTTGACCTCATGATCTACCCACCTCAGCCTCCCAAAGTGCTGGGATTACGGGCGTGAGCCACCACACCCGGCCAATTGTACCTTCTTAAGGCCAATACTCTCCCACCAAGGGGCAGCCCTTGCCCAACCCTCCCTCCAACCACAGCTGAACAGATTCAGAGGGCCATTGACCCCTGGACAGCCAACCCATACGTGGTGTGGTAGGCAAAATAATGGTCTCACAAAGATGTCCAAGTCCTAATTCCTGAAACTTGTGAATATGTTATCTTATATGGCAAAAGAGACTTTGCAAATGTAATTAAGTTAATGATCTTGAGATTGAGAAATTATTCTGGACTATCCCAGCGGGCTCAATGTAATCACAAAGATCCTTGTAAGAGGGAGGAAGAAAGTTAGAGTTCAGAGATCTAACCACTGAAGCAGAGACTAGAGAAATGCAAAGTTACGAGTCAAGGAATGCAGGCAGCCTTGAGAAGATGGACAAGGCAAGGAAACGGATGGTCCCTAGGGCCTCCAGAAGAAATGCAACCCTGCCAACATCTTCATTTTAGCCATGTAAGACCAAGTTTGGATCTCTCATCTCTAAAAATAAATTTTTGTTTGAAGTCACTAAGCTGCCAGGGGCTGTGGCTCACGCCTATAATCCCAGCACTTTAGGAGGCTGAGGTGGGCAGATCACCTGAAGTCAGGAGTTCAAGACCAGGCTGGATAACCTGGTGAGACCCCATCTCTACTAAAAATACAAAAAATTAGCCGGGCATGGTGGTGCATGCCTATAATCCCAGCTACTCGGGAGGCTGAGGCAGGAGAATTGCTTGAACCTGGGAGGCAGAGGTTGCAGTGAGCTGAGATCACGCCACTGCACGTCAGCCTGGGCAACAAAGTGAGACTCTGTCTCAAAAAAACAAAGCCACTAAGTTTATAGCAATATGTTAAAACAGGATGAGGAGACTCATACAGTTGTTCAGCAACCTATGAAATACGTTTTTAACAAAACAGACACATGGGGCCAGTTTCCCTATTGCAGCAATCTGATTCCAAGCAACGAGACTTTTTTTTTTTTTGAGACAGGGTCTCACTCCATCACCCAAACTGAAGTGCAGTGGTGCAATCATAGCTCAATGCAGCCTCGGCCTCCCAGGCTCAAGCAATCCTCCCACCTCAGCCTCTCAAGTAGCTAGGACTACAAGCACAAGCCACCACATCTATCTAAATTGTTAATTTTTTGTAGAGACAGGGTCTCACTCTGTTGTCCAGGCTGGTCTTGAACTCCTGGGCTCAAGCAATCCTGCCTTGGCCTCCTAAAGTGCTAAGATTATAGGCATG
Organism: Ateles fusciceps; assembly: GCA_036589455.1. Classification (NCBI taxonomy): domain Eukaryota; kingdom Metazoa; phylum Chordata; class Mammalia; order Primates; family Atelidae; genus Ateles; species Ateles fusciceps. The sequence goes on along the minus strand of JAZHEH010000228.1, from coordinate 6,384,984 downwards.
AGCCACCGTGCCCAACCAAGACTCTTAATAGCAGGGGGTAAACTGACATATATAGCTGTGCTTGTCATGGCCACGGGATGAAGTTACAAGTGAAGAAGAGACTGTATGACCTCTGACAGAAGTAAAGAAAGAAGCCAACTCAAAGAGCCAAAGTCCCTGTGCCTAATGGCTTCTTATTTATAGTCTGGTAATATATACCTTTTCAATAAATCTTCTTTATCTAGAGGTAGCAGAACTGAGTCTGTTCCTTTCAAAAAGAGATTAACTACAGGGCTGAGCACAGTGGCTCACACCTGTAATTCCAGCACTTCAGGAGGCCAAGGTGGGAGGATTGCCTGAGCCCAGCAAAACTGAGACCAGCTTGGGCAACATAGAAAGACCTCATCTCTTAAAAAAAAAAGAAAAGAAAAGAAGGTCAACTAGAAATAAATAAAGATCCCAGCTGGGTGTGCGATGGCTCACACCTGTAATCCCAGCACTTAGGGAGGCCGAGGCAGGTGGATCACAGTCAGGAGTTCGAGACCAGCCTGGTCAATATGGTGAAACCCCGTCTCTACTAAAAAAAAATATGAAACTTAGCCCGGTATGGTGGCATATGCCTGTAGTCCCAGCTACTCGGGAGGCTAAGGCAGGAGAATTACTTGAATCCAAGAGGTGGAGGTTGCAGTGAGCTAAGATCGCGCCGCTGCACTCCAGCCTGTATGACAGAGTAAGACTCTGTATCAAAAAAAAAAAAAAAAAAAAAAAGAGATCTCATATATAGCCTCTCTTGTAAAGTGGATCTGAGATAATTTGCAATCCTAGTTTACCATCTTCAAGCTTTATTTACTACTGGAAAGTAATCTGAACATTTGAAAGCACCTGAACCACATACATGTACTATTATTATCTATTCCCCCTACAACATTCCTTAATTTCAGTAGTGAATAAAAAGGAAGGCAATCTGTAATTCAAAGGTATCGATATATAACTGCTCAAATATTTACCAATCTATAAGGGGACTGCACAATAAAATTCAGATACAACAACATGAAAAACAATAAAATAAAGTTATTTTACACCAAGTTGTGACATCCTGATTCTTACCATGTAAGGATCCACAGAAAGATAAAGAGTTCTAACTTGTACTTGTCCTTCATTGATATTATCTGGTAAACATACTTCTTCCATTCGGAAATTCTCTGCCACTGGATTACCATTTTTTCCTAAAATAATAGGCAAAAATAAAAAGTAAGCAGGGTCACTTTACTATACACTTTTTTTTTTCTGAGACAGAGTCTCGCTCTATCACCCAGGCTGCAGTGCAGTGGTGCAATCTTGGCTCACTGCAACCTCCGCGTCCCGGGTTTAAGTGGTTCTCCTGACTCAGCCTCCCAAGTAGCTGGGATTACAGGCATGCACCAACATTCCCAGCTAATTTTTTGTATTTTTAGTAGAGACGGGGTTTCACCATGCTAACCAGGCTGGTCTCAAACTCCTGACCTTGTGATCCACCCACCTTGGCCTCCGAAAGTGCTGAGATATACTTATTATTCTTTTTTTTTTTGAGATGGAGTCTCACTCTATCCCCCAGGCTGGAGTACAGTGGCGCAATCTCGGCTCACTACAACCTCCGCCTCCTGGGTTCAAGTGATTCTCTGCCTCAGCTTCCCAACTAACTGGGATTACAGGTGCCCACCACCACGCCTGGCTAAATTTTGTATTTTTAGTAGAGATGGGGTTTCAACATCTTGACCAGCCTGGTCTTGAACTCCTGACCTCATGATCCACCCACCCTGGCCTCCCAAAGTGCTGGGATTACAGGTGTGAGTTACCACCCAGTAATACTTATTATTCTTTAAAGGGTCACTCTAGGATTGAGAGCACTTCCTTTTAAAACAGGCACAAGTAAATCTACATTGTTTTGTAATTCTTCTCTAGTTATAGAAATGACTCCACATGTATTTGTTTTTTTTTTTTAAGAGACAGGGTTTTACTCTGTCACCCAGTATGGAGTGCAGCTAAACTTTCCTTCCTCATTTTAAGAAGCAAATAGAAACTTAAATGAATACAAAAGTAGTAATAATAAAATCTGAAAAATTAGAAAATTAGAAAATTTGAGGCATGAGAAAAATTTATAAGGAAAGGTCATCATTATAGAAACTTAAATGAATATAAAAGTAGTAATAATAAAGTCTGAAAAAACAGGAAGTAGGAAATTAGAAAATTTGAGGTAAGGCACTTTGGGAGGCCGAGGTGGGCAGATCACAAGGTCAAGAGATCAAAACCATCCTGGTCAATCAACACGGTGAAACTCCATCTCTACTAAAAATACAAAAATTAGCTGGGCGTGGTGGCACACACCTGTAGTCCCAGCTACTCGGTAGGCTGAGACAGGAGAATTGCTTGAACCCGGGAGGCGGAGGTTGTGGTGAGCCGAGATCACGCCATTGCACTCCAGCCTGGGCAACAAGAGCGAAATTCCACCTCAAAAAAAAAAAAAAGAAAATTTGAGGTATGAGAAAAGTTTGTAAGAACAAAAGGTTACCACTAGAAGGTACTCATCTTCAGATATGTTTAATGAAAATTTACTATTCATAGAATTATTAAATTTATATGGTGGGAATAGTACTAAAGATCTTAATCTAACTGCTCATTTTACTAAAATTGAAATCAGAAGAGTTAAGTGACTTCTGCAAGTGGCCAGCAGTCACCCAAATCTCTCCGGTTACTTCCACACCTGTTTTTACAATGCAGTATACATGTCAGCACTGATATAAGTTAGTACATTCCACATAAAAAAGAAAAGCAAATTTTAAGGACCAATAATGCATACTCTAAAGAAGAAACAAAAGCCACATATATTTGTAATGTAACCTTTCAAATGTTATGATTCCAAAATATCTTATTTCACCAACAAATGCCTGGGTAAGTTATCACTTGACAGACTATTACACTGTTTAAAAATGGCCTTGATAAGCTATCACTTGAAAACAATGACATGGTTTAAAAAGCGTCTTTTAATATCTTTACTAGTGTTAGTATCTAACTACTTTAATTTACCACGTGAATATCACATTAGTTTTTATTCATTCCTCCATTTGCATTAATAATTATCAAAGACCACAGCTGTTCATTCTTCACAAATACATACCAGGTCGAGAATTCAATACCACTCTTTGAACAATCATCGCTCTGGCTGGGCAGTGGTCTCACAAGATTTCTGTATAAAATACTCCTACAAATAGAAAAAATTTTTAATCACAAATAAGATTTGAAGTATTCAACAATTTAAAAATAAAAAAGAAGTCCATTTGTGTTTCTCAATGAAGAGGGAGAAAAATCACATTTAGGATCCAAAAAGACAAACTCTCCTGTCACAGTTTGCCTCCTAAAGCAAATATATGAAAAAAGACTACACCTAGTTAGAATTCTTAATAGGAACAAGTTCACTGAAGATTAAGTGAGGCAAAATGTTTTTGGTCTCAGATAATTCAAGCTCAGGCATCTTCAAGCACACCATCATGATTAAGCCTCCTATGGCTCAATTAAAAGAAAACAACACAAGGCTGGTCCAAAGGTAGTGAATTATCTCAACTCATTGTTCACAGTCAGTTACAGGCCAAATCCCTTGTTCTATGCTTTCCCCCTTCTCAATACTGCACTTGACTTGTTTTTAAATAAAAGAAAAAAACATAAAACAAACAACATGATACATTCCTCCAGAGCTAGCAGTTAATCTAGTGGCAAAATAAAAACACTAACTGCTTAATTGACATGTAATCACATTATTTTTTTTAAGACAGAGTCTCACTCTGTCACCCAGGCTGGAGTGCAGTGGTGCGATCTCGGCTCACCGCAACCTCTGCTTCCTGGGTTCAAGTGATTCTCCTGACTCGGCCTTCCATGTAGCTGAGATTACAGGCGTGCACCACAACACCCTGCTAATTTTTTGGTATTTTTAGTAGAGACGGAGTTTCACCATGCTGGCCAGGCTGGTCTTGAACTCCTGACCTCAAGTGATACGTCCGCCTCAGCCTCCCAAAGTGCTGGGATTACAGGCATGAGCCAACACATCTAGCCACGTAACCAAACTTTCAAAGGCTCTTCTATTCATTTACCAAAATGAAAATTCCTTTGCCTTATCAGTGGTGAATTTAAAAAAAACAAAAATTTCTTAATAGTTTAGCTATAAAAGTAATACATCAAAGGAATTTAAAAATCCTTACCTTATAGGAAATTCCATATCACAATATGGCCAATAAGTAAAGGATCAGTTTATTCTGTTTGGTTTTGTTTTTTGAGATGGGATCTTGCTATGTTACCCAGGCTGGTCTCAAGTGATCCTACCACCTTGGCTTCCCAAAGTGCTGGGATTACAGGTGTGAGCCATTGCATCTGGCCAGTTTATTCTGAATTTACAATTTGAGCTAATGAAAGAAACAAAATGAAGTTCCAGTACTAGCACTAACCGACTTATTGAAAATCACTTTGCTAGCCTGGCACAGTGGCTCACACCTGTAATCCCAGCACTTTGGGAGGCCAAGGCGGGTGGATCACGAAGTCAAGAGATCAAGACCATCCTGGCCAACATGGTGAAACCCCGTTTACTAAAAATACAAAAATTAGCTGAGCTTGGTGGCAGGAGCCTATAGTCCCACCTACTCAGGAGGCTGAGGCAGGAGAATGGCTTCAACCTGGGAGGCGGAGGTTGCAGTTAGCCAAGATCGCACCATTGCAACAGAGTGAGACTCCATCTCAAAAAAAAAAAAAAAAAAAAAAAAGAAAAAAGAAAAAAAAATCACTTTGCTTACTTTATCTACCAGTGCAAATTAGAAAATCAAGCCCTTCGTGTTACTATGTGCCAGGCACTGTTGTGAGTGCTTTGTACAGCTTTATTACTGGGATACATGCTGAGAAATATGACATTGGGGGTGATTTCATCGTTGTGTGAATATCAGAGTGTACCTACACAAACCTAAATGGTACAGATTACTAGACACCTAGGCTACATGGTTTAGCCTGTAACTTCCAGGGTACAAACCTATATGGCATGTTGCTGTACTGAATGCTGCAGACAACTGGAACACAATGGTAAGTATTTGTGTATCTAAACATAGAAAAAGTACAGTAAAAATATGGGATAAAAGATTTAAAAATAGTTATCTCTATAGGGCATCTTACCATGAATGGAGCCTAGCAGAAGAGAAGTTGCTCTGGGTGAGTCAGTGAGTGAGTGGTGAGGGAATGTGAAAGCCTAGGACATTACTGTAGGTTACTTAGACTTTATTAACACTATACACTTAAGACTACACTAAATTTCTCAAAAAGTAATAGGGCAGGCATGGTGGCTCATGCCTGTAATGCCAGCACTTTGGGAGGCCAAGGCAGGTGGATCATTTGAGGTCAGGAGTTCAAGACCAGCCTGGCCAACATGGTGAAACCCCGTCTCTACTAAAAATATAAAAATCAGCTGGCCGTGGTGGCACGCGTCTATAATCCCAGCTATTTGGGAGGCTGAGGCAGAATCGCTTGAACTCAGGAGGTGGAGGTGTGGTGAGCTGAGATTGCGCCACTGCACTCCAGTCTGGGTAACAGAGTGAGACCCTGTCTCAATCAATCAATCAATCAATAAGTAAGTAATTGCACTATAACTTTCTGATGACTATGACATCACTAGGCAAGAGGAATTTTTCAATTCCATTATAATGTTATGGGAGGCTAATCGTCTGTCATTGTCTGAACCATCATGATGTGACAAATGACTGTATAATCTCACTGGTTGTGACAGGACAGCTAGTTGCCCTCAAAGACCATCCTCTCCTTCTGGACACTATGTTGCCCAGCGAAAAGACTACATTTTCCAACTTCCCCTTGAAGCAAATCACTGCCATCACAGATTTAAACATGAACACTATGCCATTATTATTACACCTAACAGAAGTAATAGTACAGGTAATTCCTTATCATCACCTAATGCCTAGTGCATATTCAAATTTCCTGATTGTCTCAAAGATGTCTTTTTACAGTTGGTTCATTAAAATCAGAATTCAAGGTCCACATACTATACTTTGAGTCTCCTTCCCTGTTTATTTCATGCTCCTGATTTGTTTCTTCATTACTTTGTCTGTAGAATGTTCTCTGATTGCTTTCTCTGATTGGTTTCTCATCTGATTGGTTTCTCATTGGTTTCTCTGATTGGTTCTCTGATTGGTTTCTCATCACAAGGTAAAAGACTAGTTTTTAAAGAAAGAAGGAAAAGTCCCTTCTATCTCCTCCCCTTATACATGACCACTAGTTACATCTACAGGCTTCATTACTTCAGGTTCAATGTTTCAGGCAAGAATCTTTAAGGGCAGTGCCACAAACATTCATCACACTAAGAGGTCCATAATGTCATGCAGGGTTACATATGTTTTAAAAAGGAAATTTTCTACAGAATCACCATGTGTCAATTATATAAGGGTTAAAAAGCCAAAATTTTCCAAGTCAAGTGGATCTAAGAGTCCTTAAGTAGCTAGGCATGGTGGCTACTGCCTGTAATCCTGGCATTTTGGGAGGCTGAGGCAGCAGATCACCTGAGGTCAGGAGTTTGAGACCAGCCTGACCAACATGGAGAAACCCGGTCCCTATTGAGAATACAAAATTAGCTGGGCATGGTGATGCATGCCTGTAATCCCAGCTACTCGGGACGCTGAGCCAGGAAAATCGTTTGAACCGGGAGGCGGAGGTTGTGGTGAGCTGAGATCACGCCATTGCATTCTAGCCTGGGCAATAAGAGCAAAACTCAGTCCCAAAAAAAAAAAAAAAAGTCCTTACGTAGTAATAGAACCATAATGGCTACATTTTCAAAGCAATCTTTCCGAATGAAATGTCATATTTGCCCTCTTCTCTGTCAATGGTATTTTTTATTTCTTTAAAATATTAATATGTATATTATAGATTGATCCAAACACTGCTTATCAGCATGAAAAATATACTATTATAGTTCTTTCATTCTGTATTAAATTAGAAACGTTTCAAGTGTCAAATACTACAGTTAATATAGGATAATTGTGTGATATCCCTCAACAGCACCAAAAACCCACACATTTAACATACAGATAAGTTGGCTGGGCATGGTGGCTCACACCTGTAATCCTAGCACTTTGGGAGGCTGAGGTGGGTGGATCACTTGAGGTCAGGAGTTTGAGACCAGCCTGGCCAATACGGTGAAACCCTGTCTCTACTAAAAACACAAAAATTAGCCAGGCATGGTGGTGTGCACTTGTAATCCCAGCTACTCGGGAGGCTGAGGCAGAATTGCTTGAACCTGGGAGGTGGAGTTTGCAGTAATTGAGCCACTGCACTCCAGCCTGGGGGACAAGAGCAAAACTTCATCCCAAAAAAAATAAAGATAAATAAAATCTAGATAACTGTAGTCATAAAATTAACAGCTAAAATAAGACACACCAAGTTCAAGATCTGAAAGAAGGGTGGATTGTTAAATTCATCCCAAGTGGGGGAAAAAAACTCAACAAATCCTATTCGCCTGGGATGATACTAAGTGTGTTCCTACTTGCTGCTAATATTCCAAAATAGTAACAGATGAATTTGCTCTGATGTGATGATAAAGAGCGTGTTGAGTGTGTACCCTGCAGCATGGTAAAAGGGAAAGGTCATTTAACTAGGAAGAATTTGTCCTGGTTCTAACCAGATGGGACCTTGGAAAAAGTCCCTTCTCTCAACCTGTTTCCTTCGTGTTCCTAAATGCCAGGAACTGAGCAAATATCATTTATTACCCTGTTTAAACCACTTCCCCCCACCCACGCCCCCCCCAAAAAAAACTGTGAAGTTGGTAATATCCTCTCAATTTTATAGATGAGAAAAGGGGCCAGGCATGGTGGCTCAGGCCTATAATCCCAGCACTTTGGGAGGCTGAGGTTGGCAGATCACCTGAGGTCAGGAGTTTGAGACCACCTTGGCCAACATGGTGAAACCTCATCTCTACTAAAAATATAAAAATCAGCTGGGCGTGGGTGCAGGTGCCTGTAATCCCAGCTACTCAGGAGGCTGAGGCTGGAGAATCGCTTGAACCCGGGAGGCAGAGGTTGCAGTGAGCCAAGATTGCGTCATTGTACACCAGCCTGGGCGACAAGAGCAAAACTCCGTTTCAAAAAAAAAAAAGCTGGGCGCGGTGCCTCACACCTGTAATCCCAGCACTTTCGGAGGCCGAGGCGGCTGGATCATGAGGTCAAGAGATTGAGACCATCCTGGCCAACATAGTGAAACCCCGTCTCCACTAAAATACAAAAAAAATTAGCTGGGCGTGGTGATGCGCACCTGTAGTCCCAGCTACTCGCGAGGCTGAGGTAGGAGAATTGCTTGAACCCGGGAGGGAGAGGTTGCAGTGAGCCGAGATCGCACCACTGCACTCCAGCCTGGCGCCTGGCAACAGAGTGAGACTCTGTCTCAAAAAAAAAAAAAAAAAAAAAAGAGAGAGAAAAAAAAAGAAAGGTACAGAAAGATTGAATAATTTGCCCAGGGTCCAACAAGTTGTAATAACGCTAGAACCCATACTCCAACACGGCACCTACTCTTTCCATCACACGAGCTTCCTACCACCTTTTAATACTCTTATTTCCTGCAGTATTTCTGCCACTAGCAACTAACTCTGTTGACCACGCCTTGCTATAAATTGTGTCTTTCTGGGCCCAGCGCGGTGGCTCACACCTGTAATTCCAGCACTTTGGGAGGCTGAAGTGGGAGAATAACTTGAGGCCAGGAATTTGAGCCCAACCTAGCCAGCGTGACTAAACCCGCTCTACTAAAAATAGAAAAATTAGCTAGGCGTGGTGGCGGGTGCCTGTAGTCCCAGCTACACGAGACTGAGGCTGTAGAACCACCTGAGCCCAGGAGGTTGAGGTTGCAGTAAGCCGAAATGGAGCCAGGGCACTCCAGCCTGGCTGGGTGACAGAGTGACTCTGTCTCAAAAAGTAAACAAACAAAACAAACACGTGTCTTTCTGGATCTCTCTGCCAGTCCTCTCCTCTCGTTCGGGTCTTCTGGCCTCCACCTTCCTCTCCCCCAAGTCTTGTATGTGGGGGATTCCTACCCGGCTCTTCCCTTTCTCAGCGACCTCACCTTATCCTATAGCTCCAGCTACCAACCACTTTATATGGAAATTAATATTAATTCGCGTCTCTAGCCCAGAATTTCAAACTAACTGCCCAGATCGTCAGCGCCAAGAGGATAAGGACTCGTCTGCTTTTTTCAAAGATGTGAGTCCAATCCCCTAAGCCCGGCACACGGTAGGTGCTCAACAAATCAGTGTTAAATGAAAGTTCCAGAGACACCTCAAACACAATTATTTCAAAACCTCAGGCTGCTTTCCACCAAGAATTCAAAAACACCCCAAAACCTGCTTCTGCTTCTCGAACATTCCCTCAGTGTCCCGGGCAATAACACCAGTGTCCCCGGTAGCTCCGGGAAGACGCATGGAAGTCACCCTGGTTGAGAGTCTCCTCCCTCACCGCGGGGGCCCGAAACAGCAGCGCCGAGAGCCACAGTCCAGGCAGTCGCTGGCGCGTCGCTAATCGTCGTGGAGCCCAGTGGGAGCGAAATCTCGCGCGACTTGCCGGAAAGAGGGGCTGTATAGTACGACCCCAGCTCGCCGCCAGGCCTCGGCCCTCCGTCCGCAGTACGCAGGCGCGCGACTAGGCCCGGCTCCGCGCCCCCTCCCCTCCCAAGGGCGGGGTTTGGAAATTCAAGGACGATTCCTGGGCGCCCCACGTTTCCGGGAGAAGCAGGGGAAATGCGGACCGGCCCGGAAGAGTTACAAGTCTGGGCAAAGTGCATTAATAAATTAACCGCGGTTGGTTCCCTGTGGCCGCCCCCACTGCCTTGACCCAAAAAGCAAATCTTGCAACCTTGACCAGTAGGTTCACATTTAGCAGTCTTTGAAGGAGTTTTACTAGTTTTGTGGACTTCTCCCAGAACCTCGACTGGGAAATTATAGTGAGAGAGGGACCGTCAAGCCTACTGCTTGTTTTATAGATGGAGCAACTTAGTCTCGGAGAGCTGATGTGATTGGATCGCCTACCTTTCAGTTGGTTAGGGACAGTGCTGGGATGAAAGCCCTCTCTCCGGACGCTGATCCAGGGCCCCTTTGCGCCTGTTTTATTTCACAAAGAATACCATATTCCTCAGATTACCCAGTGTGGGTTGATTTCTCAATTTCATTAATTATGAGTCGTCTCTTTTGGTGCCGGACTGGGTTGACCAACTGTGTACCTAGGACAGCTTCGGATCCCCAGGGACTTCAAACCCTAAGAAAAATCATCTGAATTAGGCAGGATTAAGAATTGCTTGTATTCGGCCGGGCGCGGTGGCTCACGCCTGTAATCCCAGCACTTTGGGAGGCTGAGGCGAGCAGATCACTTGAAGTTGGGAGTTCGAGACCAGCCTGACTCTACTAAAAATACAAAAATAGCTGGGCGTGGTGGCACACGGCTGTAATCCCAGCTACTCGGGAGGCTGAGGCAGGAGAATCACTTGAACCCGGGAGGCGAAGGTTGCAGTGAGCTGAGATCATGCCATCGTATTCCAACCTGGGCAAAAAGATCGAAACTCCGCTAAAAAAAAAAAAAAAAAAAAAAAAAAATATATATATATATATATATATATATATGTCAAGTGAAAGAAGCCTGACACAAAAAGCCATATACTGTAGGACTCCATTTATATGAAACTTCTAGAACAGGCAAAACTACAGAGACAGAAAGCAGATTAGTGATGGCCTGAGGCTGGGCTAAGAGTGTGAATTGACACCAAATGGGCAAAACAGAACTTTTCTTCAGGGTGATAGAAGAGTCTGGAAACTAGATAATGGCAACAGTGGCACCACTGTATACATTCACTAAAAATCATCTAACTACACTTACAATGGGTAAATTGCATAATATGTAACCTATATCTCAAAAAAGCAGTTTAAAAATTTTAATGATATAATTAGTGAGAAAGTAAAATATGAATATTACTGGGAATATGTCACTGATGAATATACACAGACAAGGACTAGAAGTTAATGTGGAAACACTCATATATTGATTTTATTATTAGGGTACTGAATCGTGGACTTTTTGTCTTCAATTATTGTTATTTTATTTATTTATTTTTTGAGACAAAGTCTCACTCTGTCACCCAGGCTGGAGTACAATGGCACAATCTTGGCTCACTACAACCTCTGCCTTCTGGGTTCAAGTGGTTCTCATGCCTCAGCTTCCCAAGTAGCTGGGATTACAGGCACCTGCCACCACGCCCAAATAAGTTTTTGTGTCTTTAGTAGAGATGGGGTTTCGACATGTTGACAAGGCTCGTCTTGAACTCCTGACCGCAAGTGATCCACCCACCTCAGCCTCCCAAAGTGCTGGGATTACAGGCATGAGCCACCATGCCCGGCCAATTATTGTTATTTTAATATTATTTTTTATTCAATAATGAGAAAACATTTTTGGAGACAGGGGCTTACCCTGTCATCCAGGCAGGAGTGCAGTGGTTCAGTCATGGCTCACTGCAATCTCAACTTCCTGGGCTCAGGTGATTTTTCCACCTCAACTTCTCAAGAAGTTACGACTACAAGCACACACCACCATGCCCAGCTAATTTTTTGCATTTTTTTATAGGGACAATATTTTGCCAGGTGGCCCAGGTTTGTCCCAAACTCCTGGGCTCAAGTCATCTGCCCATCTTGGCCTCACAAAGTGCTGGGATTACAGTTGTGAGCCACTGCACCTGGCCTAATAAAGAAAATTTTATTAAAATTTTCAAGACCAGCCTGACCAACATGTGAAACCCTGTCTCCACCAAAAATACAAAAAAATCAGCCAGCCGTGGGGTGAATGCCTGTAATCCCATCTACTAGGGAGGCTGAAGCAGGAGAATCACTTGAACCCAAGAGGTGGAGATTGCAGTGAGCCGAGATTGAACCTGGGTGACAGAGTGAGACTCCGTCTCCAAAAAAGAATAAAGGAGGCTGGGCGCAGTGACTCAGGCCTGTAATCCCAGCATTTTGGGTAGCTGAGGTGGGTGGATCATCTGAGGTCAGAAGTTGAGACCAGGCTGGCCAACATGATGAAACCTCGTCTTTACTAAAGATACAAAAATTAGCAGGACGTGGTGGCAGTGCCTTAGCCTCCTGAATAGCTGGGATTACAGGCACGCACCACAACTCCTGGCTAATTTTTTATGTGTTTAGTAGAGATGGGGTTTCACTATGTTGGCCAGGCTGGTCTTGAACCTCTGGTCTCAAGTGATCTTCCTGCCTCGGCCTCCCAAACTGCTGAGATTACAGGCGTGAGCCACTGTGCCTGGCCAGGCAATACATTTTTTAAATCAAGTTGTTTATATAGCCAGGGGCCCCGTGAAAAAAATAAAATAAAAATTTGCCTGGAATTCTAAATATACTAGATGTGGTCTTGACTTTTGTCATACTGCAAGTTTGTACATACTTAGATGTCGGTCTGTTTCTGGGCTCTCTATTCTATTCTATTGTTTTGTTGGCTGGATGTTTGTAAGGTTTTGGTCTATCTCTATGTCACACTGTTTTAATTACTATAGATTTATTACAAATTATATTATCTAGTAAGATAAGTCTCCAACATTATTTTTCTTCAGAAATGTCTTGGCAACTTTGGGGCCTTCCATATGAATTTTTTTTTGTTTTTGTTTTTGTTTTTTTGAGATTGAGTCTCACTCTCGCCCAGGCTGGAATGCAGTGGTGTGATCTGGGCTCACTGCAACCTCTGCCTCCCAAGTTCAAGCGATTCTCCTGCCTCAGCCTTAGGGTACTACAGGCGCATGCCACCACACCCAGCTAATTTTTGTATTTTTGTAGAGATGGGGTTTCACCATGTGGGCCATGCTGGTCTAGAACTTGTGACCTCAGGTGATCTGCCTGCCTAGGCCTCCCAAAGTGCTGGGATTACAGGCGTGAGCCACTGCGCCTGGCCCTTTATCTGTGAAGTTTCTTTAAAAATCTTGATGGGATTTTCATTAGACTTGCATTGAATCTGTGAATCAGTTTACAGAGAAATGTCTTTTTTTTTATTATTTTAGTGACAGGATCTCATTCTGTTCCCCAGTCTGGAGTACAGTGGCACGTTCTTGGTTCACCACAACCTTCGCCTCCTGGGTTCAAGCAATTCTGCCTCAGCCTCCTCAGTAGCTGGTATTACAGGCGTGTACCACCATGCCCTGCTAATTTTTGTATTTTTAGTAGAGACAGGGTTTCACTATGTTGGCCAGGCTGGTCTCGAACTCCTAACCTTGTGATTGCCTGCCTCAGCCTCCCAAAATGAGGGGATTACAGGCTTTCTTTTTTTTTGAACATCTTTTATTTCTATTCCTGTACTCTTTGTTTGAGAATTGCTTTGAGGCCAGGAGTTTGAGACTAGCATGTGCAACATAGTGAGATCCTGTCTCAACAAAAAAGATATGAAAAATTAGCCAGGCCTGGTGGTGCGGACCTGTAGTCCCAGCTACTCAGGAGGCTAAAGCAGGAAGATAACTTGAGTCAGGAGTTTAAGGCTGCAGTGAGCTATGATTACACCACTATACTCCAGCCTACATGACAGAGGTAGAGTATCAAAACAAAAACAAAAAAGATTCTCTTGATTCTGAGTACCTAGCATAAGTTTTTTTAAAAGGGAAGATTTATTCAAAAGATAGTGGGATATTTCAGAATCCAAGAGAGAACTGAAAGTCAAACTCCAGGCAGGAATCAGAGTTGTTCTAAGCTATGTAGACTTTCTCTCTGGATTCAGCTCCAGAGACTCCCAGGTCTGAGGTTAAAATCCCAAATTTTTAGTAGAGAGATTGGATGAGGACCACTGTGACCCTGGAGAGGCAAAGTGACATAATGTGGCCACAGTGTCATCCCTCTATATCTAGAAAAATAAGATGATCATAAGCCAAGTGGAAGCTTCTCAAAGTGTCTGCTCTTGTTAGGCCCAGTTATGGAAGTCTTGAAGAATTAGTTTGGAATTTTTTACTTTCTCTTAGACAGTCTAAAGAAGGATGTAATGTTCTTAAATCAAGAAGGTGAAACAATTAAAGTAATAATGTTGCATTTTAGTTTCTTCCATTATTTAACCTTAAAATTTCTCCTGCAAAAATGAAGAATTCTCTTTGCAAAGTTAAAATACCACAATAAAATATCATTTGGTTTTTACATAAAAAGTAAAAGCTTTTACATGGAAAAACATTAGCAAAGTCAAAAGATAAATAAAAAACTGGGAGAAAATATTTGTAATATATAATAAAGAGATGGCTAATATCTTGAATTTATAAAGAACTTTTAACAACTGAATGGAGGGAAAAAAAAAACAACCCTAAACTACTACAGAAAAATGAGCAAAAGACATGGACAGTTCACAAAAAGGGATACGAAAATACTCTTTAAGGCAGAGTGTGGTGGCTCATGCCTGTAATCCCAGCACTTTGGGAGGCTGAGGCGGGTGGATCATGAGGTCAGGAGATGGAGACCATTCTGGCCAACATAGTGAAACCCCATCTCTACTAAAAATACAAAAATTAGCTGGGCGTGGTGGCACGTGCTTGGAGTCCCAGCTACTCGGGAGGCTGAGACCGAGAATCGCTTGAACCAGGGACTCGGAGGTTGCAACAAGCTGAGATCGTGCCTTGGACTCCAGCCTAATGACAGAGTGAGACTCTATCTCAAAAAAAAAAAAAGAGGGAAAACATACATATGGGCCAGGCTTGGTGGCTCATCACGCCTATACTCCCAGCATTTTGGGAGGCCAAGGTGGATGGATCGCTTGAGCCCAGGAATTCAAGATCAGCCTGGCAAAAAGGCGAAACCCCGTCTCTACCCTAAAAAATACAAAAATTAGCCGAGTGTGGCAGTGTGTGCCTATGGTCCCAGGTACTTGGGAGGCTGAAGTGGGAGGATGCCTTGAGCCTTGGAGGTGGAGGCTGCAGTGAGCCGTGATCGTGCCACTGTATTCCAGCCTGGCCAAAACATGACCCTGTCTCAAAAAAACAAAAAAAGTTATATATATACACACTATATATGTGTGTGTATATATATATATATACACACACATACACACACACACACACACACATGTATATCTGCTTGTTTTTATGAAAAGAAGCAAAAAACATAAACCAAAAACAACAAAGGTAGTTACCTCTAAGTGATGCAGGGAAATAGGTGGCAGTGATATTAGGAGTGAAATGACCATGCATGGTGGCTCACGCCTTTTAATCCCAACTGTAGGGAGTCGAAGTAGCCCAAACCCCAACCCCTGGGAGATCAGTGTGAACTTTGGTTGAACCTCAGAGAAGTGAAACTATAATAGGAGGATGTGTATGTCTTGGAGAGAACAGATGGGCCTAGAGAGATAACCAGCTTTCACTGACCTTGCTGCAAGATAGTTGTTAGCTAAAGTATGTTAACTGAAGTGTGAGAATAATAACCACAGGCTGTTCTAAGTAACTGCACCCTCCCTCTGCTATATGCTTTGTGAACAAATAAAATAAAGTACACTGAGACTGGTCGGGGCCAAAGAGACTGACAGCCTCACCTCTCGGACAGCCTGGCCCAGCTTTCTCTATGTCTGTGTCTGTGTCTTTCTTTATCCCCCACTGTTCCCTCTTAGGTCTTTAAACCCTTGTGCAGCACAGGATGCAGCACATGCCAGACCCAACACTTTGGGAGGCTGAGGTGGGTGGATCACTTGAGGCCAAGAGTTTGAGACTAGCCTGGCCAACATAGTAAAACCCCATCTCTACCAAAAAAATACAAAAATTAGCCAGGTGTAGTGGTGCCTGCCTATAGTCCCAACTACTCGGGAGGCTGAGGTGGGAGAATCACTTGAACCTGGGAGGTGGAGGCTGCAGTGAGCCAAGATCGCGCCACTGCACTCCAGACTGGGCTAGTAAGTCTTTTGTCCTCTGCTGATGGATCTGTGCATGTTTAGGGGAGTACATTCAGAGTTGAGACTGTCTTCAAGTATGCTCCATGTTTTCTGTTCTACAGGGCCTTTTTGAGTCTCTTACGTATATATGTACAGCTCCAGTGTCATCAAGGCTTGTGTGAATAGGTTGGCCCCTCTTTGGTCTCCACTATGCATGCTGCCTCAGCTAGGAATATGCTTGCCCCAACCACAACAGACTCACAGAGTCAAGCTGTTGGCCTCCTCCTGCTCACCTGGATCAGAGAAGTCACTTGCATTAACAATAGCTCTAAGCATTGGCATTCTCCCTGCTCCAAATAAATCGTCACCCTTCAATCACAGCAAAAAAGCTGCCAGTTTTCATGACCTGCCCTACCCTGGCAGAACATCCACATATTCAGCTGGAGTGGTGGTGGGGAAATGGGAGCGGCCCCAGGCCAGAATACCTCAGATCCCTCTGATTCTTACCTGAAGTTCAGTGTTCTTCAAGCATAAATGCTTCTCATTGTTGAATGCTTTTGGTCAATTTATGGAGCACAAAAGGGTGACTTATGTTAATTTTGTTCAGCTTCATAGTTGTTTCTTTTTAGTGGAAGGAGATTGAATGTACCAATCTCCTCACTTGATCATTACTAGAAATCTGTCTGTTTATTTTTTGAATTCCAAATAATTTTAGAGAAAGACTTGAAATTTCTGTGTGACTCAAAAAAGGCATTGTCACAGCCAAACATGGTGGTATGTGTCTATAGTTCCAGTTACTTGGGAAGCTGAGACAGGAGGATCACTCGAGCCCAGGAATTTGAGGCCACAGTGCATTGTGATGGCGCCTGTGAATAGTCACTGCACTCTAGCCTGGGCAACATAGTAAGATCCCATCTCTAAAAACTATAGAAATAACAAAATAAAAATAAAAGTGGGGGAGGGGGGTGAGATAGTATTGTAAAAAAAAAACAAAAAACAAAAAAAAAGAGGCGTTGGCTTTAAAAAATTTTTTTAAGAAACACTGATCTAATTCAACTCCTTCATTGTACAGAGGAAAAAAAAGTTATATTACTTACCCAGGATAAAATAACTTGGTTAGTTTTTAAAATAGTAAATTAAGCTAGCTTTCATTTTCATAGTGGTGAATAAAGCTACCTACCTTAGAGTATTTTTTCCAATTTCTTTAATTTGCTGCCATCTGTTGATCACTTCTGTCTTTCTTTTCAAGTACTATTTCTATGGCTACATGTCCAGGACTTTTATAATAATCGTAGGGGTGGAAAGGTGTGATATGGCTGACACTCCTAAAAAGCAGACAAATTAACAAGAAAAAAGCATAACAAATTTATTTCATCAAGGTGGGTTTTTTTGTTGTTTGTTTTTTTTTGAGACAGAGTCTTGCTCTGTTGTCCAGGCTGGAGTGCAGTGGTGCAATCTCGGCTCACTGCAACCTCTGCCTCCCAGGTTCAAGTGATTCTCTTGCCTCAGCCTCCTGAGTAGCTGGGATTATAGGCACCTGCCACCATGCCCAGCTAATTTTTGTATTTTTAGTACAAACGGGGTTTCACCGTATTGGCCAGGCTGGTCTCAAACCCCTGACCACAGGTGATCCACCACCTTGGCCTCCCAAAGTGACATATATAAAAAGTACAAGATATATTTGTAAATTTGATAGAAAATCTGGGACTCTTCTCCTAATTCAAGTTGTCTGCATTATCTCAGTAAGACTTTCAAGCGTTGTGGTCAAGGTTTGAAAAGCATTAGGTATGCTGGGTGCAGTGGCTCACACCTGTAATCCTAGCACTTTGGGAGGCCGAGGTGGGAGTATCATTTGAGCTCAGGAGTTTGAGACCAGCCTGGGCAACATAGTGAGACCTTGTCTATACAAAAAAAATGAACAACATTAGCTGAGCATGGTGGTGTGCGCCTGTGGTCCCAGGTACTCAGGAGGCTGAGGTGGGAGGCTCACTTGAGCCCAGGAGGTCAAGGCTGCAGTTAGCCGTGATTGCCCCACTGCACTCCAGCCTAGACGACAGAGCGAGACCCTGTCTCAAAAAAGAAAACAAAAGAAAGAAAGAAAGGGAAAGCATTACATAAGCAGTTGAGAAAGGAGCTGAGATCAGGAATTCAGTTTCTGCATCTTCTCTGTGACTTCTCATTCATCTCTGGGTCAGTCATAGAGTCTCTCGTCTTAATTTTCTCATCTGTCAAGTGGCTACCGCTCTATTTACCACCAGTAGCATTGAGAACCTTAATCAACATTTAGGAAATAATTTATAATCCTCATAACATGAGACTCATAATTGAAAGACTATACCATTATCATGGCCCATTTCATTTTATCTGGATTTTTTTAACTAGGTTGGTTTTACGTTTTGATGTGAATTTCTTTGCAGCACTTTTGTTAAATTGAGTGTTGAATTTTACTCCCCAGAGAGTTTTATCCTTCAGTAGTGGAAAGATGAAGCATACATGATTGCAATAATAACACTCTTACTTGTGATTTTGTCATTTCATAAAAATCTTTTTTTTTTTTTTTTGAGACAGAGTCTTGCTTTGTTACCCAGGCTGGAGTGCAGTGCAGTGGTGCGATCTTGGTTCACTGCAACCTCTGCTTCCCAGGCTCAAGCGTTTCTCCTGCCTCAACCTCCTGAGTAGCTAGGATTACAGGTGCATGCCACCACACCCGGCTAATTTTTTATTTTTTGTATTTTTAGTAGAGACAGGTTTCACCATATTGGCCAGGCTGGTCTCAAACTTTTGACCTCAAGTGATCGGCCTGCTTCGGCCTCCCAAAGCGCTAGGATTACAGGCATGAGCCACCCCACCCAGCCTCATAAGAATCTTAAAACAGGAGTTGGGCTAAATTACTGCTTAGAGGAGAGACCTTCAGAGTAAAAGCATGTGCTGTAGTAACAACTTTAACTGCTGTTGTTTGCATTTTCCTTTTCCACGTTCAATTCTTGAGAACCCAGGAGTAGATAAGGCCTAGCATCACATAGGTTCAAACACTTCTTTTAAATATAATGCTACTGTTTCTCCTCCAGCTGCTCCACAAACCCTGTAAGACTCCCCTTCTTACAGTCCAGAGGGGGGACTTCCTGATATCTGGCCCCAGCTATTCCTTTTTCTTGTTGGCTACTGAAGAAATAGTGGGCAAGAGCTTGTGGTTTTAGGAGAGCTGCCAGTCCATACCTCAGCATGCATTCTCATCAACCAGTCTCAATTGTGATGACTCTTGGCACTTGCAAAAGCTCTTCAATTTCTGTCTCCCATTGGTATTTGCTACCACATTCTCCTGCTGTGGCCAGAATTCAGTCCTAAGAAGTTACCACATGTGACTGGGTAGTATTTTGTTAAGTAATAACTTTATTTATATGTATGCATCCAAATGATAATGTACATACAGATCATAAACACTACTGTATGCCATATATATACTTGCACGTGAGTAGTTCAAATTCCTTGACATAAAAACATACAGAATTTGGGCACAGCGGCTCGCACCTATAATTCCAGCAGTTTGGTAGGCCAACGGGGGAGGATCACTTGAGGCCAGGAGTTCGAGCCTGGACAACACAGTGAGACCTTGTCTCTACAAAAAATTTCAAAAAAATATTAGTCAGATGTGGTGACACATCCCTGTAGTCCCAGCTACTCAGGAGGCAAAGGTGGGACGATTGCTTGATCCCAGCAGTTTGAGGTTATACTGAGCTATGATGCTGAGCTATGATCATGCCACTCCAGCCTGGGTGACAGAGGAGGCCCCGTCCCCCGCAAAAACAAAAACATACAGAATTTCCATTTAGATTTTTTACAGCAGAGGGAAGAATGCTGATGTCAATTTATTGGTAATTATTTTGCCCACGAGTACCTGTTGGAAAAAGGAAATTGTGAAAACATAAAGAATGAAATTACCATGAATCACACTAGTGATTTAATTTAAAGTAATACTATTATTACTTGTTTGATTTATAGTAATTCACACTAGTGATTTATAGCAATAATTTATAGAATACCTTATAGTTTTGTGAAATTAAATGCATTCTATGTGAAAGCGATAGGTTTATGTACTTTGGGAGATGGAAAAAAAGCAAAGGGAAGATATAAATAGCACACGTAAGCAAATAAACTGTAATATAGCAACAAGATACTACAGTGGAGTCAAACACTGTGTTTTTTATGTCCAAGAACAAAAATGTTTTGAAGAACTGTTTCAGATTTTCATATTTTACAGTAAAGGGATCATAAACCTTTACTGCATACTGAAATACTGAATGACACTGTAGTGGTTACTGTCCTCATTCCCTGAACTCTCTCTGTCCAGCGCTTTAGCCTTCTAAAAAAAAGGAGTGTTGTATAATAAAGAATCTGGGCCAGGTGTGTGGGCTCATGCCTGTAATCACAACACTTTGGGAGGCTAAGGCAGGAGAACTGCTTGAGCGTAGGAGTTTGAGACCAGACTAGGCAACAAAGTGAGACTGTCTCAACAATAAATTTTCATTATTAAAAAAAAATTTTAGGCCAGGTGTGGTGGTTCATGCCTATAATCCCAGCACTTTGGGAGGCCAAGGCGGGTGGGTCAAGAGGTCAAGAGATCCAAACCATCCTGGCCAACATGGTGAAACCCCATCTCTACTAAAAATACAAAAAGTAACCAAGATTGTGCACTTCAACCTGGCGACAGAGAAAGACTTGGTCTCAAAAAAAAAAAAAAAAATTATGAGACAGAGTCTCACTATGTTGCCTAGGTTGGTCTTGAACTCCTGGGCTCAAGAGATCCTCCTACCTTGGCCCCCTAAGTATTGGGATTACAGGCATGAGCCACCACCCCCAGCCTCTACAAAAAAAAAAAATTTTTTTTTTTTTTTGAGACGGTGTCTCACTCTGTTGCCTAGGCTGGAATGCAGTGGTGCAATTGCGGCTCACTGCAATCTCCACCTCCTGGATTCAAGCAATGTGCCCTGCCTCAACCTCCTGAGTAGCTGAGATTACAGGCACCCAACATCACACCTGGCTAATTTTTGTATTTTTAGTAGAGGTGGGGTTTTGCTGTGTTGGCCAGGCTCATCTCGAACTCCTGACCTCAGGTGATCCAGCCGCCTCGCCTTCCCAAAGTGCTGGGATTATAGGCATGAGCCACCTTGCCCAGACAATAAAAAATTTTTTTAAAAGATTAGCCAGGCACCCGTGGAGGAGACTGAGGTGGGGGCTACAGAGGAGACCAAGGTGGCTGTGGAAGCAAAATTGGAGGAAGAAACAACTACAGAAACGATCAGTGCGATCAACCATACTGATGACTATTCTGAATGTTCCTTCGTCTCTGACATGATTCATAGGGAAATTGCCAGAGTTTCACCTTCTGCTTTCCTTGTGGCATCTTCTTGGCTAGTGAAATTAAGTGACATTTGGATTCTTAGATTTTTATTTGGGTGAGAGGGCTGGGACAGTTTTTTTTGTTGTTGTTTAAGAAATGTTCATTGAGATTTCCCCCTTTTAGTTTCCAGCCTTCTCCTCCCCAACCCTTGGAGTGAAATGTGCTGTAAAATATTGCCAGAATGAATAGTGTTTTATAATACTGCAATAAAGCCTGCTTGTTGTTGTGTGGAAAAAAAAAGATTAGCTGGTGACCTGTGCCTATAGTTTCAGCTACTCACGGGGCTGAGGTAGGAGGATCCCTTGAGCCCAGGAGTTTCAGGTTGCAGTGAGCTAGGATCCTACCACTGCACTCCAGCCTGGGCAACAGAGCAAGATCCCATCTCAATAAATGAATAAATAAATAAATAAATAAATAAATATAAATAAATAAAATTTAGCAATTTACCTTTCAAAGAACAACCATACAGTTGGGGAAAAGGCCAATTTTCTCCAAATAATTATTTTACAGTATAGGCAATTGTTTCTCATCCTGCTTCAGTGTTTATCATGACAACAGATAGTTTTACAAAAGTGTAGAGATTATATATGAGTAAAAATAGTTGAAGAAGGCCAGGCATAGTCGCTTATGCCTATAACCCCAGCACTTTGAGAGGCTGAGGCAGGAGGATTGCTTGAGTCCAGGAGTTAGAGACTAGCCTGGGCAACATAGTGAAACCCCATATCTTTATTAAAAATAAAAATAAGTAGTTGAAGACTGTATTCAAGTTAGCACTTACGTGTCTTCTCTTCAGCATGGTGCCCATAACTATTCACATGGAGAAAAGTAATCGGAATCAGGAAATGCTCTTGAAAAAGTTTAGAAATACGCCAGCCCAAAATATGCCACTTTGGAATATCGACTATTTGCAGATAAAAGAAATACAGAACCAGCCAACACCAGAAACTCTCTTTACTTCCCCTGCAATTGCCTAAAGTACAGTATAATTTTCCCCTTTTGTAAAGGAAATTTATATTTATAAAGGAAATTTTCACTAGTAAAAATATCTGTACCAGGAAGAGAGCTAGTTTGAGACCACTTTTATCACCTGAGAGACCTGTATCGACAAAATAAGGCAACCTTTATTATTCCCCATATATATATGTTTTTTTTTCAGACGGCGTCTCACTCTGTCGCCCAGGCTAGAGTGCGGTGGCACGATGTCAGCTCATTGCAACCTCTGCCTCCTGGGTTCAAGCAATTTTCCTGCCTCAGCCTCCCAAGCAGCTGGGATTACAGGTGTGTGCCACCACTCCTGGCTAATTTTTGTATTTTTAGTACAGACAGGGGTTTCACCATATTGGTAAGGCTGGTCTTGAACTCTTGACCTCAGGTGATCTACCTGCCTCAGCCTCCCAAAGTGCTGGGATTACAGGAGTGAGCCACCCGCGCCCAACCTTCCCCATACATTTTCTCCCCTCACATTCCCATACCCAAAACACTTCTGGTCCCAAACATTTTGAATAAAGGATGTTCAACCTGTAGTAGATACTGTACATATTACATAATATATAAAATATATATATTCCCATCATTTGTCTCTATTCTATCTCCAGAAGCCCCAAACCCCTATTCCTTTCCATTGCTGAGGATGATACCCAAATCTGGATTGTCTGGCCCTCTCCTTGAGTCTTATATTTTTGAGAGACTCTCGTGCATACATACGTAAAATTGTGTTTCTTCTGTTACTGTCATGTCAATTACATTCACAAACCAGCCAAGGAGCCTAGAAGAGTGGAGGGAAGCATTTTCCTCCCTTACGCTCACTGGTGTGCATGTGAACAACATATGTGTCACATGAACAGCAAACTCAGGTTTTTCACCAGTTATCTATTCACAACTGTAGTCATTCTTCATTTCTTCTTTTTTTTCAGGCTGGAGTGCAGTGGCACGATCTCGGCTCACTGCAACCTCCACCTGCCTGGTTCAAGCAATTCTCATGCCTCAGCCTCCTGAGTAGCTAGGACTACAGGCATGTGCCACCACGTCCAGCTAATTGTTTGCATTTTTAGTAAAGACAGGGTATCACCACATTGTCCAGGCTGGTCTTGAACTCCTGACCTCAGGTGATCTGCCTGCCTTGGCCTCCTAAAATGCTGAGATTACAGGGATCAGCCACCGTGCCTGGCCCATCCTCTATTTCTTCTGATCTCCTTATAAACATTGTTATGAACATACCTCTTTCAGTTGATTTCACCATTTCACCAACCTGAACACAAAATCCATTAGGCTGATACTATAATAATGTCTTCTGACAGATAGCACAGTGCCACTGGGTAGATGTGTTGGGAGGCAGAGGATGTACCTTCTGTGTGGGAGGCAGAAGATGTACCTTGGTCGGGGGAGGAGAGGTCTGTGCATAACAAAATCAGAAATGAAAATGAATTGAAAGGGTGTCAAGTGCAACTAGTCTAAAACATCAACGAGCAACCAAATCCTTGACAATAGTAGGAAATTACTCGCAGGGAGAACGTTCAATTAAGCCACTATTTTCAGGAACTAGTTGAAAAAGGACTAATAAGCAGCCGACTGCTGAACATTATCTTGAGAAACAGCTAAATGACAGGTGCATCATCAAAGTGGATAGATGAACACATGAATAAAGATGTGTTTTGTGTGTCTGGAGTTATATTCCTGTAAGTAAATTATTAAAGATTTTTATACTTTAAGACTCAGCAAGAAGAAACTCTTGTTAAGTAGCTCTTTAGGGGATAGTGGGTTTCTGTTGATCATGTAGTCATCCAACATGACTCTCTATATTCTTTTTTTAAATTACTTTTTCGTGAGACACAGTTTCACTCTTGCTGCCCAGGCCGGAGTGCAGTGACGCGATCTCGGCTCACTGTAACCTCCACCTCCTGGGTTCAAGCGAATCTCCTGCCTCAGCTTCCCAAGTAGCTGGGATTACAGGCATCCATCACCATGCCTGGCTAATTTATTTTGTATTTTTAATAGAGATGGGTTTTCATCATGTTGGCTAGGCTGGTCTTGAACTCCTGACCTCAGGTGATCCACACACCTCAGCCTCCCAAAATGCTGGGATTACAGACATGAGCCACTAGGCCTGGCCAAGGCTCTCTATGTTTTATGGTGCCTGTGCTGCTACAGTTTTTGAAATCCCTGTTTTAGACCCTGGTGCACACGCAGTCCCCACGTACCAAGCATGTATGTACACACAGTACCTCACCTCTTACTGTAAAGAACAGCATAAAATCCAGCTCAAGGCATGTCCCAACTTGGAACACCTGAAAGCTTGCTTCTTTTTCTTCCTGGATTTGCTTTATAAAAGTCAGCCTCCCTGGGGTACCTTTAATTCTGCAGCTTGTTTAGACCCAGAGGTCTGATAAGACTTTCTTTAAATCCAGCTTCTTTGGTGCTTCCCAGGGGTCAGCCTGTGTGGGCCAGGTATATAGGTGGCCATGCTTGTGAGATCTATTGAATTTTTTTTTTAATGTATCTTTTTTATTTATGCTTCTCTAGGGGAGAAAAGTAATGTCTTTCCTCACTCATTGCTAGGTTCATGGCTGACGCTCCTATAACAAAAGATTAATAAGAAAAGGGATAGAATCTTTTCTGCTCTTTTTTACTAAGTCCTTAGGAGAATGTAGGAGGTTTGTGGTAGAAATGCAAGGAGGAGAGAAGGAAAAGATTCAAGAGTTTTACAGAAGTGTCTTTAAGAAAGTTGAAGGGGGCCGGGTGTGGTGGCTCATGCCTGTAATCCCAGCATTTTGGGAGGCTGAGGCAGATGGATCACTTGAGGCTAGGAGCTCGAGACCAGCCTGGCCAACATGGTGAAATCCCATCTCCACTAAAAATAAAAAAATTAGCTGGGCATGGTGGCGGGCACCTGTAATCCCAGCTACTCGGGAGGCTGAGGCAGGAGAATTGCTTGACCACGGGAGGCAAAGGTTGCAATGAGCCGAGATGGTGCCACCGCACTCCAGCCTGGTCAACAGAGTGAGACTGTGTCTCAAAAAAAAAGAAATTTGAAGGGAACGTATTTCCTTCAGTCCTAGTTTCCTAGCAGGGCCCCAGTGAGGTGGTAAAGCCTCAGAGAGGAAAGGAATTGGGGCCCTCAGTCTTGCAAACAAGTCTCATGTCCCAAGTGGGTGTAGAAACAAAGGTTGTCAGCAGACCTGAAGGGGCTACTGGGAAAGGGACAATGTCTCAGTGGGGATCTTCAATAGCCAGGCATGACTCAATGTCAGAATGCCACTTCCAACTTGGAATTGGGTAAGACTGTGGAATCTTTGCCTGATTGCAAAGTGTCAAAAACACTAGGAATGACCAAAGTTAAATATTTTGTCAGCCTGTCTGACTGGGGCACAGAGGCAGAAACTCAATTGATCTGGAAAACAAAATACCTGTTCTGCATGTCCACCCCTGGGGACTGAGACTAGTTTTCTCTATGCATTCATCAGTGCCTGGAGTCTCAGACTGGTTCTCTCTGTGCATTCATCAGTGAAGCTGTGCAGATATAGAGCAACTGGAACTACATTTCCCAGAATTCCCTCCCCCATAGTGTATGAGTTACGCTTGGCCACAACTGAAAGATTGCAGGCGATTGCATGCGATTTGGACGGCAGAAATGAAGCAGTGGCTTCACATATCATGACTGCCTTGCTGGCTCCCCCTTGTTAGTGTGGGGTAGCAGCTGGGCCCACCATTCCTCCAGCTCCCACTGATGCTTCCTGAGATGCTTCCCAAATATACTACTTGCATTCAAATCCTTTTTTTTTTTCCTTTTTTTGAGACAGGGTATCTCTCTGTTGCTGGAGTGCAATGGCAAGATCATGGCTCACTGCAGCCTCGACCTCCTGGGCTCAAGCAATCCTTCCGCCTCAGCATCCTGAATACCTTGGACTACAGGCATGAGTCACTATGCCTGGCTAATTTTTTTAAAAAAAAATTTTTTTTTGTAGAGACAGGGTCTCCTTATGTTCCCCTGGCTGAGTCTCAGACTCCTGGGTTCAAGCCATCCTTCAGCCTCAGCCTCCCAAGGTCAAATCCTTATCCTCAGGGCTGGCGTCTGAGAAAACCCAACCTAAAACAGACCTCATAAGATGGAACAATGGACTGAACCTGATAAAGTTAAATTTAGTTATTTATTTACATTTTATTTGCTTTTATTTTTTGAGACAGAGGCTGAAATGTCAGTGATGTCACCCAGGCTGGAGTAAAGTGGTGTGATCTCGGCTCACTGCAATCTCCACCTCCCAGGTTCAAGTGATTCTCCTGCTTCCCAGTAGCTGGGATTACAGATACATGCCACCACACCCAGCTAATTTTTGTATTTTTAGTGGAGATGGGCTTTCACCATGTTGGCCAGGCTGGTCTTGAACCCCTGACCTCAAGTGATTGATCTGCCAGCCTCGGCCTCCCAAAGTGCTGGGATTACAGGTGTAAGCCACTGCCCCTGGCCAGATGAAGTTAAATTTAAAGATCGGCCCTTAGATTCAAAAGTCATCTACGGGTATAATGGGGAGATACTCACACCCAAGTAGTCACAGGTCTTAGAGTTGGAGCAGGCTTCTGGCTGTGCCTATGGGGGAATTTCCGGAGGAAATTTTACATCCTGTGCAACTATACCAGATGAATAAATGTTGTTTGTGTTTAAGATGATGCTGAGCAGATAAGAGAAGCACACCAGTGTCACCCTCATACATCTGAACCCCCATCTCCTTCCCAAGGCCTACATCAGAGCTGCATCTCAGTCAAAAGAAATGCAAATTTGACCACAAACAACCTTGAAAGTAACAAAACTTTTACTAAATCTCAGGTAATCCCAGCACCTTGGGAGGCCGAGGCAGGCAGATCTGTTGAGCCCAGGAGTTCAAGACCAGCCTGGGAAACACGGTGAAACCCTGTCTCTACCAAAAAATTAAAAAATAAAATAAATATGTACATATATATAAACTAGCCAGATGTAGTGGCATGAGCCTATAGTCTCAGCTACTTGGAGGCAGAAGGATCACTTGAGCCCAGGAGGTTGAGGCTCCAATGAGTATTGATGGCACCACTGCACTCCAGCCTGGGTAACAGAGTGAGACCCTGCCTCAAATAAAATAAAAATAAATCTCCTTCAGAAGGTTGGATGAGGAAAGAGCTACCTTATTCAAGCAACAGCAAGTTCTTTACCTTCAAAGTTCCCCTCTTAAGGACATTGTTTAAATCTGTCTTCAGTTCCCCAAAGGCTGCAACACTCCTGTGGCCCTGTGGGTTCATTCTTTCTCTCTTCCCCCCGCCCCCTGCCACTATCTCCCACCCCCCAAGTCCGTACTGGTCCACAAATGTTGGAGTCTCCATAACTCACTAACCAAAAGTTTCCTCAAGAGGTTGGGGTTGGGGGAAGGAATGGGATTGGGGAGGCAAGGAGAAATTGACTAATTATACCTCAAAAATTATTGTCCCTGTCACATGCAAAAATTGTTTAAATGATGATTAATTCAGGATCCACCATGCCCTCCTCACCAGCCAAGCCTCCACTCAGAGAGAATTAGCACAGCATAATAGGAAAGGACTAATAGAAACAACTCAGTTACCCCTCACTTCCTGCTGGGAGCCAGTCCCTTATTCAGATAGGTATTTTAGGCAGGGTTGCTAATGACCTCCAAGCCCATTAGTGACATACTTTATGTTGGCTTCACATGCTGATGCAGGTGATGTGCCTGCACCCTGGCAAAATGGGAACTTCTCTCTCTGCCCTGGCACGGTTGCATTCATGTTCTTAGGTAGCCTCTACTATTGTTTCCTAGACTTAAAATCCAGGCTAGTAAAAAGGGCTGCAGAATTGGCGGAGTCACAAAGTCTTTTCCTATTTTGTTCTTTTCTGCACTGATGTATGAGTAAAAGTTTACGTGGTTGACACAGCGCCCAACTCCATTTTCTCTGCTAATGGAAGAGAGTAGGAGGAAAGAAAACCCCAAACAGGCCCTGCCTGTGCAGCACACACACTGTCAATCTCACAGGGGCCTCCCTGGCTTCCTGGGCAACTTGCCTCTTGAGGGGGAGAGCAGGGCCTCTGGTCGTGGTGCCAGGAACCCCTAGTTGCATCAGAAAGGGCAGCCACTGCCCATGAAGGCTGAGCAAATTCCCCAAGGCACCCAAACAATGGGCAAAGGAATTCAGAGGTGTTGGGCCCCGGCTGCCTCCACCCTTCCCACTTGTAAAACACAGGCAACAAGCCATCAAAAAGACATTTTCAACCAGCAAAGCCCTAATATCTAAAGTATATGCGTACTCCAATGAATTCGTAGAAAAACAAACAAACAAACAAAAATCCATTAGGAAAAAATGGGGGATTTCACAAAAGATGAAAAATGTATTTAAAAGATGCTCTGCCTGGCGCAGTGGCTTATGCCTGTAATCCTAGCACTCTAGGAGGCCAAGGTGCACAGATCACAAGGTCAGGAGATCGAGACCATCCTGGCTAACATGGTGAAACTCCTTCACTACTAAAAATTAAAAAAAAAAAATTAGCTGGGCGTGGTGGCACGCGCCTATAGTCCCAGCTACTTGGGAGGCTGACACAGGAGAAACGCAAGAACTCAGGAGGCAGAGGTTGCAGTGAGCTGAGATCACATCACTGCACTTCAGCCTGGGTGACAGAGTGAGACTCTGTCTCAGAAAAAAAAAATTAAAAAAAAGCTCAACTTTGTTAATTAGCAGGAGAATGCAACTTAAAACAACAATAAGATGTCTACATCTGATGATATCAAATGGTAAAGAGGATGTGTAATAATGGGAACTCATACACGGTTGGGGAGAGAATACACTGGATTCAGTCACTTGGAAAAGTATTTGGCAGTACCTAGCACAGTTGATTATTCACAGATGCTATGTGCCAAAAACCTGACCACTTCTTCTCCAGGTCTCCCAGAACCTGGTCTGGATTAGCTATACAAACAAAAGAGGTCTGATTCAAGGAGCTGGCATTCCTTTCCTTCCTTCCTTTTTTCTCTCCCTCCTTTCTCTCTTTTCTTCCTTCCTTTCTTTTTTACTTTCTTCCTTTCGCCTTCCCTCCTTTTCTTTCTTCCTTTATTTTTGCTTTTCAAAATAGTAAAATACAACATACATATAGAAAAATGCATAGAAGGCTGGTGGCTCACGCCTATAAACTCAGCTCTTTGGGGAGGCCTAGCCGACCGGATCATCTGAGGTCGGGAGTTCAAGACCAGCCTGGCCAACATGGTGAAACCCCGTCTCTACTAAAAATACAAAAAAATTAACTGGAAGTGGTGGCCCACACGTGTAGTCCCAGCTACTCAGGAGGCTAAGGCAGGAGAATTGCTTGAACCCTGGGAGGCGGAAGTTGCAGTGAGCCAAAATTGAGCTACTGCACTCCAGCCAGAGTGACCCTGTCCCAAAAAAGAAAAAAGAAAAATGCATACAATATATTTGGATAGTTTGAAAAATAATTACAAAGCAGCCTGCTGTGTAACCAACACTCAGGTCAAGAAATAATTATGGCCAAGCACGGTGGCTTACACTTGTAATCCCAGCACGTTGGGAGGCCAAGGCCGGAGGATTGCTTGATCCCAGAAGTTCAAGACCAGACTGGGCAACAAAGTGATGTCTCGTCTCTATAAAAAATTTTAAAATTATTGGGCATGGTAACACGCACCTGTAGTCCCAGCTACTTGGAAGGCTGAGGAGAGAGGATCATTTGAGCCTGGAAGCTCGAGGCTACAGTGAGTTGTAATTGTGCCATTGCACTCAAGCCTGGGCAACAGAGCAAGACCCTGTCTTAAAAAGAAAAGAAAGAAAAGAAATAGTAATAATCAGCATCCAAGAAGTTCCCCATGCAGCCCCTGAGTGATCACAACAATCTCCCTCCTATCAGAATTACCATTATCCTAACTTATTTTCTTCTTCTTCTTCTTTTTTTTTTTGAGAAGTAGTCTCACCCTGTCACCCAAGCTGGAGTGCAGTGGTGCAATCTTGGCTCACTGCAACCTCCGCCTCCTAGGTTCAAGTGATTCTCCTATCTCAGCCTCCCAAGTAGCTGGAATTATAGGTGTCTGTCACCACGCGTGGCTAATTTTTGTATTTTCAGTAGAGACAGGGTTTCTCCATGTTGGCCAGGCTGGTCTCGACCTCCTCACCTCCAGTGATCCACCTGCCTCGGCCTCCCAAAGTGCTGGGATTACAGGCGTAAGCCACTGCGCCTGGCCGATCCTAACTTTCATGATGTTAATTCCTTCTTATTCTTTATAATCTACCACCTGCATTTGAATTTTATATGTGTGGATTCCCACTGTGTACATTCTTCTGTATCATGCTTCTTTCCCTTAATGTTATGTTTGTGGGATTCAAACAACGAACTCAAATTCACTGGCTATCCCTGTAGGTCACTCATTTTCATTGCCGTATTGTATGAATCCACTACGATGCATCTCTTTCATTCTATTCTCGATAGATAGGATTGTTTCTGGTTGGAGTCTATTATGAACAATGCCGCCAAGACATTCTTACACCTAAATCCTGATACTCACGTGAGAGAGCTTTTCTAAGGTGACGGTGTAGGGTGGCTTCCCCCTCAATCAGGGCTTAGTGCATTCACGCTTCTTCCCTGTCTCCTCTTTCAAAACCAGCTCTCCAGAAAGGATTAGAAATTCACTCATGTTAAGGTATAAATGGCTAAGAAGGATTAATAATCTCTCCCATATAACTGTACAGTAGGGCCAAATGAATTAATTTCTAGTTACAGAATTTTAGAATCAAGAGGTTGGTGGAGAGAAATCCATTAGAGTTGGCCTGGAAAAAGCAACACATGGTGGTAATATCATGAACCAAGAAAATGAAAAAGAAAAAATCCACACAGACAACAACAAACTAGCCAAGGTGTTATATTCTACTTGAAAGGTCAAAAATCACACACAAGAAGAGGAAATCCTGCTGGGCCTGGTGGCTCATGCCTGTAATCTCAGCACTTCGGGAGGCCAAGGTGGGTGGATCACCTGAGGTCAGGAATTTGAGATCAGCCTGACCAACACGGTGAAACCCCGTCTCTACTAAAAATACAAAATTAGCTGGGTGTGGTGGTGCATGCCTGTAATCCCAGCTACTTGGGAGGCTGAGGCAGGAGAATCACTTGAACCCGGGAAGTGGAGGTTGCAGTGAGTCGAGTTCACACCATTGCACTCCAGCCTGGGAGACAGAGTGAGACTCCATCTCAAAAACAAAAACAAAAAAAATCCATCTATTAGGATGTCAACACAGCATTTTAGTAACAGCTAGAAATTGAAAACAACCTAAAGGTTCATCAAGAGGGAAGTGGTTAGTGGTGTTTCATTTCTACCATAGCATACTATGCAGGAGTCAACAAGAATGAGGTGGACCTACGTGTACTGAGAAAGGGCACAGTGTGCAAGGAGGCCATTCTCAGGGTCAGACAGGGTCCTGCTTGCCTTACCCTGGTCCTGACCCTGCCAGGGTATATCTATAGGTAAAGAAGCAAGTCAAATAATAACAAAAGTTGCTGAGCACAGTGGCTCATGCCTGTAATCCCAGGACTTTGGGAGACTGAGGTGGTGGATCACGAGGTCAGGAGTTAGAGACCAGCCTGGCCAACGTGGTGAAACCCCGTCTCTACTAAAAACACAAAAATTAGCCGGGCGTGGTGGCTGGTGCCTGTAATCCCAGCTACTCAGGAGGTTGAGGCAGAGAATCTCTTGAACCCGGGAGGCAGAGGTTGTAGTAAACCAAGATCATGCCACTGCACTCCAGCCTGGGTGACAGAACAAGACTCCGTCTAAAATAAAATAAAATAAAATAGGCCAGGTGCGGTGGCTCACGCCTGTAATCCCAGCACTTTGGGAGGCTGTGGTGGGCGGATCACGAGGTCAGGAGTTCGAGACCATCTTGGCTAACACGGGGAAGCCCCCATCTCTACTAAAAATACAAAAAATTAGCTGGGTATGGTGGCGCGCGCTTGTAATTCCAGCTACTTGGGAGGCTGAGGCAGTAGAATCGCTTGAACCCTGGAGGCAGAGGTTGCAGTGAGCCAAGATCATGCCACTGCACTCCAGCCTGGGCGAGAGAGTGAGACTTCATCTCAAAAAATAATAATAAATAAATACAATAAAAATAAAGAATAACAAAAGCGCTAGGCAACATAGGGAGATTAAAAAAATACAAAAATTAGCCGAGTGTGGTGGCACGTGACTACAGTCCCAGCTACTCAGGAGACTGAGGCAGGAGAATCACGTGAGCCCGGGAGATAGAAGCTGCAGTGAGCTGTCATTGCGCCGTCATCGCGCCACTGCACTCCGGCCTGGGTGAGAGTGAGACTCTCTTTCAAATAAAATAAAAAAGAATGAAAGTATAATACAATAGAATTTGTACTATAAAAATGGCAGGGATATACCTGCTATGTACCCATAGTTTTTTTTTTTAATGGTAGGGGGACACAAAAAAGAAATTTATGATTTTATCTGTACATTCTACACGTGTCAGTGCCTAGAATGAAGAGTGCAAATTAAAAAAAATAAATCTATGTGTTGAAAATGAGTGTAGGAAGTATGAAACGATTGCTACATGATTAGTTGCTCCATAGTAAGACCTTCCAGAATAGTTTTGAGCAGTGAGGCCAGTTTTTCCATATGTCTCTGGGTTCTGAAACACTCCGGGTCCCGTCCCTGGAGAAACATACAGGCCAGAGCCTGCACTTTCCAGAGCTGTCCACTGGGGGGCAGAGCACCCGTGAGCCGGCTGCCCTGGCAACCTGCCCTGTGACCTGGAATTTAGGGCTGGGCCCCGCCTGCTTCATAACCATTAAGGCTGCTTATTAAGTTTTTCTGCGGAGCAGCAGATTCAAATACGTGCTCTTGGCTGCATATTTTCAAAATTCTGAACATGCATTTGAGTTAAAAGTAATGACCTAATTATTTTTTTCAAAATAGAATTACCCTACTTTCTTTCTTTATGATTATAAAAGTAAAAATATACTTATTACAAAAACATTTTTGGAAAAGTATAAAATGAGAAAAGCAGTTTTATTACCTGGAGAAAACACTTTAATTATTTCTTTTTATACACAAACACTTTACTAAAAGATTTATTCATGCTATACATATCAATCATTTTACAGCTGCTTCATTTCAACTGGATCAATAAGATCTCATGGGTATCTTCTGTCACCAGGCTGGAGTGGCACCATCTTGGCTCACTGCAACCTCCGATTCCCTGGTTCAAGTGATTCTCCTGCCTCAGCCTCCTGAGTAGCTGGGATTACAGGCATGTGCCACCACATCCAGCTAATTTTTGTATTTTTAGTAGAGAAGGGATTTCACCACGTTGGCCAGGATGGTCTAATCTCCTAACCTCGTGATCTGCCTGCCTTGGCCTCCCAAAGTGCTGGGATTACAGGTTCGAATCACCACACCCGGCCCTCATGGGTATCTTTTAAAGGCTCAATGGTAAATAAAATTTCCATACATGTTATTAACCTAGTTATTTCCATTAAAGCATCCTGACACTCACTGAGATGGGCCAAATCCCCATGCCACTGTTTGGGCGTTAGATCTAGTTATGCTATCTTGACCAAAGGGCCTGGCATTTCGAAGAACAAATCAACAGTGGAGGGATCAAGTGCTTCCTTGGATCCATACTTCTAAAGGGCTGCGGAGTTTTGACAGCCAAGTGTTTTGTGGTCTTCTATAGGTTCCCTCACGCAGTACCTTTCTTTTCTTTTTTATTTTGAGACAGAGTCTTGCTCTGTCGTCCAGGCTGGGGTGCAGTGGCATGATCTCGGCTCACTGCAACCTCCACCGCCCAGGTTTAAGTGAGTCTTGTGCCTCAGTCTCCTGAATATCTGAGACTACCGGCACCCGCCACCACGCCCAGCTAATTTTTGTATTTTTAGTAGAGATGGGGTTTCACCATGTTGGCCAGCCTAGTCTCAAACTCCTGACCTCAAGTGATCTGCCCGCCGTGGCCTCCCAAAGTGCTGGGACTACAGGCATGAGCCACCATGCCCAGCCACACAGTGACAATTTTTGAATAATGGATGTTATTTCAACTTATTAGATAACATAAATAGATGCACATCAGCTTCGAAAATCTCCCTTGGAAAAGTGACTGGGCTGTCTCTCTATGTATTGTGTGGATTGACTTATTAGAAAATGAAGTCTTTGGATGACCAGATTTTAGCTGCTTCTCCCTTAGGGAAAGTGATTATCTCATTATGGAAATTTATAAATGTAGCTCTTGCTAACTACATTGTTTGGGGAGGTTTGGTTCAAAAAAGAATAAAGCAATGACTTCATATGCAAAGACATGTCAGATTTAAACTGTCTTTCCTTCTGGCCCTGTTCTTCCAGGAGTGCCTAGAAAACTTAACCAGATAAAAAAATTGTTTGGGCTGGGCACAATGACTCACACATGTAATCTCAGCACTTTGGGAGGCCAAGGCAGGCATATCCCTTGAGCCCAGGACTTCAAGCAACATGGCAAAACCCTGTCTCTAAAAACAAATACAAAATCAAAAAAAAAAAGCCCGGCATGGTGGCATGCACCCGTAGTCCCAGCTACTAGGGGGCTGAGGTGGGAGGATTGCTTGAGCCTGGGAGGTCAAGGCTGTACAGAGCCATCATGATCATGCCACTGCATTGTAGTCTGGGTGACAGATTTGAGACAGTGTCTCAAAACTAAAAAAAAAAAAAAAAAAAGAAGTTTTTTGTTTTGTTTTGTTTAGACAGAGTCTTGCTTTGTCTCCCAGACTGGAGTACAGTGGCGAGATTTTAGCTCACTGCAAACTCTGCTTACTGGGTTCAAGTGATTCTCCTGCCTCAGCCTCCTGAGTAGCTGGGATTACAGGCGTGTGCCACCACTACTGGCTAATTTTTGTATTTTTAGTAGAGATGGGGTTTCACCATGTTGGTCAGGCTGGTCTCTAACTCCTGACCTCGTGATCTCAGCCTCCCAAAGTGCTGGGATTACAGGCATGAGCCTAATTTTTTTTTTTTTTAAGTGAATTGTTTCTTGTTTTGGAAGGGGTTCAAATAAATAAAAAGTTAAAAGATTCGCCAACAAATATGAGAACAAATACACCATTGGGAGAGGATCAACAACCATACATACCCAATGCCCAAGGAAACAAAAACTAATTTTGCCACCAACTTACAAAGATCAATGAATACAGAATTCAGAGAGAAAGTATGATATTATTTCCTCAAAGACATAATGAAAAATTTGCAAACCCAAACATCTTGGCAGACAATGGCTCAGACAATGGCTGAACTGAATAATCAAAACCCCAGGAACAATGGGCCACAGATGCAGAAAGGGCCCCGGGTGGTCAGGCTTGTGGTGGGGTGACAGCTTGCCAAGCAGCAAGGGCCCCTCTGAAGAGTTCTGCAGTTGTCTTCCTTCTTCCTCAGGATTTAGGTCACAGGAGATTGTCCTGCTTTAAACCACGAATCTTCAAACCACCTCCAAAGTTGTCAACGCCTGGAGGAAATCCAGTCTTTGTCTGTGGCAGGGCAGACAAAGATGACTGGAAGTTGGAAAGTATATTTTATTTCATATGTGTTTGTTTTTGACAGGATGGAAGGCAAAGGTTGTTGGAGGTATGAATGTCTGTTTCACAGAACTAAATATGAACAGCTTTTTTAAGGAGATGGCTCATCCCAGGGTAAAAGCAGCAACAGATGATATAGAGAAAATTACATCAAACAAACCTGCTGTAAAATGCATTTGCCTTTGGGAGATGCTAAACTAAAAATGAAGGGAAGGGATAATGGTGATGAATGTTGAGAGGTAAAAACTATAAAATTTGTAGAAGAAAATATAGCAGTAAATCAACATAATCTTGAATTAGGCAACAGTTTCTCAGATATCTCATCAAAAGCACAAGTGACAAAATAAAAAAATAGGTAAATTGGATTTCATCGAAGTAAAACTTTTGCATTGCAAAGAATACCATGAAGAAAGTAAAAAGACAACCCACAGAATGGGAGAAAATGTTTGTAAATCATGTATCTTAAAGAGGCTTGTAGCCAGAATAAAAAAATTCTCACAACTCTACAATAAAAAGACAAATAACTAAAATTTGAAAATAGACAAAGGGATAGACATACATACGCTCAATAAACACATGAAAAGATACTCAACATCATTAGCCATCAGGGAAATGCCAATCAAAACCACAATAGATACCACTTTATGCTCACTAGAATGGCTATAAGAAAGACAGATAATGATAAATGTCAAAGATTTGGAGAAATCAAACCCTTACACATTGCTTATGGGGATGTAAAATGGTACAGACTTTTTGGAAAA
This sequence comes from Ateles fusciceps, assembly GCA_036589455.1. NCBI lineage: Eukaryota > Metazoa > Chordata > Mammalia > Primates > Atelidae > Ateles > Ateles fusciceps. Next base: position 6,348,366 of record JAZHEH010000228.1, on the reverse strand, counting down.
TAATCTGGCAGTTCTTCAAAGAGTTAAAACAAAAAGTTAGGCCGGGAGAGGTGGCTCATGCCTGTAATCCCAGCACTTTGGGAGGCCGAGGCGGATGGATCACGAGGTCAAGAGATCGAGACCATCCTGGCCAACATGGCGAAACCCTGTCTCTACTAAAAATACAAAAATTAGCTGGGCGTGGTGGTGTGCACCTGTAGTCCCAGCTACTTGGGAGGCTGAGGCAGGAGAATTGCTTGAACCTGGGAGACGGAGGTTGCAGTGAGCCGAAATTGTGCCATTGCACTCCAGCCTGCTGCCTGGTGACACAGTGAGACTCTGTCTCAAAAAAAAAAAAAAAAAAAAAGTTACCTTGGGACCCAGCAATCCCATTCCAAGAGAGTTGAAAACATATATTTCAACAAAAATTTGTACGTAAATGTTTATAGCAACATTATTCATTATGGCCAAAAAAGTGGAAACAACCCAAATAAATGTTCATCAACTGATGAGTGGTAAATAAACATGGTATGAACTTATGTTTTATTTATTCATCAAACCATAAAAAGGAATGAAGTACTGATACAGGCTACAACACAGATGAACCTTGAAAACATTATGCCAGCCTGGCCAACATGGTGAAACCCTGTCTCTGCCAAAAAAATATAAAAGTTGACCAAGCTCGGTGGCTCATGCCTGTAATCCCAGCACTTTGAGAGGCAATGCCGGCAGTTCACCTGAAGTCAAGAGTTTGAGACCAGCCTGGCTAACATGGTGAAACGCCGTCTCTACTTAAAAATACAAAAATTAGGTGTGGTGATGCATGCCTGTAATCCCAGCTACTTGGGAGGCTGAGGCAGGAGAATCATTTGAACCCGGGAGGCGAAGGTTGCAGTGAGCTGAGATTGTGTCATTGCACTCCAGCCTGGGAGACAGAGTAAGACTCTGTCTCAAAAAAAATATATATATATATAGATATAGAAATATATATATACATACACACACCAAAGTTAGCTGGGTGTGGTGGTGTGTGTCTATAGTCCTAGCTACTCAGGAGGCTAAAGTGGTAGAATCGCTTGAGCCTAGGAGGCAGAGGTTGCAGTGAGCCAAGACTGCACCACCGCACTCTACCTTGGGGGACAGAGAGATACCCTGTCTCAAAAAGAAAAGAGAGAGAGAAAAAAAACAGTATGCTAGCTGGGTGCAGTGGCTCATGCCTGCAATCCCAGACTTTTGGGAGGCTGAGGTGGGAGAATCACTTGAGCACAGGAGTTTGAGGCTTCACATTTCAATCAACTGTGATCATGCCACTGTATTCCAGCCTGGATGACAGAGACTCTGTCTTAAAAAAAGAAAGAGAGAGAGAAAGAAAGGGAAGGAAGGAAGGAAGGAAGGAAAGAAGTAAGGAGGGAGGGAGGGAGAGAGGGAGGGAGGGAAGGAAGGAAGGAAAGAAGGAGGGAGGGAGGGAGGGAAGGAAGGAAGGAAAGAAGGAAGGAAAGAAGGAAGGAAGGAAAGAAGGAAGGAAAGAAGGAAGGGAAAGTTTATGCTAAGTGAAATAACCCAGGCTGGATGTGATGGCTCATGCATTTAATCCTAGCACTTTGGGAGGCTGAGGTGGGTGAATCTTTTAAGCCCAGGAGTTCAAGATCAGCCTGGACAACATGGTGAGATCCCATCTCTATTAAAAATTTAAAATTTGGCTGAGCGTTGTGGTGTGTGCCTGCAGTGTCAACTACTCAGGACGCTGAGGTGGGAGGATCACTTGAGCCTGGGAAGTTGAGGCTGCAGTGAGTTGTGTTTGCACCACAGTACTGGCAGGGCACTGCCTAAGAGAATCTGGGCAACAGGGCGAGAGATCCTGTCTCAAAAAGAAAGAAAGCAAGCATACATAAAAGACCACATATTGTATGATTCCATTCATATGAAATATCTAGAATAGGCAAATCCACTGAGACGGAAAGTAGATTAGTGGTAGCCAAGGCCTAAGGGGAATTGGAATGCAGAGTGACTGCTAACGGGTCTGGGATTTCTCCTGGGGGGGGCGATGAAAATACTCTGGCGTTAGGAAATGCTGCTGGTTGCACAGCTCTATGCACACACTACTATACTGCACCTTTAAAAAGAGGGATTTTATGGGCATGTGAGCCATATCTCAATAAAGCTGCCAAAATAAATACCTAAATTAGCAGGGACTTCAATAAATAAAAAAATTAAGGGAGGTCATAGACTGTCTGATCCCCCTCTCTCAGCTGAGCAGGAGCCCAGGGTGCTGAGTATTGACTTGGGTGGGGTGACCAGGCCTGGCTCGTGCACTAGCTGCCAAGGGAGGAGTGAGGACAGTCAAGAGGAGGCACCCACGGGCAGAAGTGAAACTGACACCCACTGTCACTGCTCGCTGGGAAAACTGGTAGGTGGCAACCCATGGAAATGGAGGCAACTGGAATTGAGCAAGAGGGATGGGCAGGAAGGTGGGAGCCAAGGTATTTCACAAATTAAAGAGCACAGTCAATTCTATAGGTTGCCTGGAATGAGATGTGAGCAGAGAGAGAGCTGTTAAGGGCACTAAGCAGAAATCGTGTGGCTTTTAAGGAAGCTGTGTAAGTAGTCATTGACTATCTCCAAAATGATTTGTGACGTGACATTCATTTTATTCAGGAAGCTTGTGTGCCTACTGTGGTGCTAGACAGAGGCAATAAAAGGGAAGTAAGGCCAGGCATGGTGGCTCACGCTGTAATCCTAGCACTGTGGGAGGCCAAGGAGGGAGGATTACTTGAGGTCAGGAGCTCAAGACTAGCCTGGTCAACATGGTGAAACCTCATCTTTACTAAAAATATAAAAATTAGCTGGGTGTGGTAGTGAGCACCTGTAGTCCCAGCTATTCTAGAGGTTGAGGCAGGAGAATTGCTTGAACCTGGGAGGTGGAGGTTGCAGTGACCTGAGATCCCACCATTGCACTCCAGCCTGGGTGACAGAATGAGACTCCATCTCAAAAAAAAAAAAAACAAAATAAAACAGGAAAGTAAGAGCCAAGACGTACAGCTTGGTAAAAATGACAGATGGTAAGTTGTGCTGTATTATGACAGACACTATGGTGAAAGTAGGTACCAGAGTACAGAAAAGCGTCATCGGATTCAGGTGGAATGCAGTGACCAAGCAGGTAACTTTGCCAATTGAGACACTGAATTGAACTCAGTTTTAATTAAAGCATGTTCCCCCAGATGCCTCTGTTATGAATTAAATTATGATCCCTTCAAAAAGATATATTGGGCGTAGTGTGGTGGCTCATGCCTGTAATCCCAGCACTTTAAGAGGCGATGCCGGCAGTTCACCTGAGGTCAGGAGTTTGAGACCAGCCTGGCTAACATGGTGAAACGCCGTCTCTACTTAAAAATACAAAAATTAGGTGTGGTGATGCATGCCTGTAATCCCAGCTACTTGGGAGGCTGAGGCACGAGAATCACTTGAACCCAGGAGGCAGAGGTTGCAGTGAGCCAAGATCATGCCACTGCACTTCAGCCTGGGCAACAGAGCAAGACTCCATCTCAAAAAAAAAAAAAGATATGGTCAAGTTTTAATCCCTTAACCCATTACCTCAGAGTCTGACCTTATTTGGAAATAGGTCTTTGCAGATGTCATGAGTTAAGGTTAGATCACACTGGAGTAGGATGGACCCCTAATCCAACATGACTGGTGTCATAAGAAGATGGCGTGTGAAGACAGAGAACCACAGGGAGAGCCTGGGCCGCCGCTGCTTCAAGCCAAGGCAAACTCCCAGCAGCTAGGAAGAGGCAAGGAAGGGCTCTGTGTCATCTGCCAGAGGAAGCACCACCTTGCCGACACCTTGATTTTAGACCTGCAGCCTCTAGAACTGTGAGACAAGGAATTTCTGTTGTTTTACGTAACCCAGTTTGTTTATTTTGTGATGGCAGCCCAGGGAAACTAACAGCCTCCCAAAGCTGAGGTTCTATCAGCCTGCACAAAAAAACTATGTAGTCTTTACTTGAAGGGTGGAATTTCCTAATTTACTAAAAAAAAAAAAAAAAAAACCTTCAAATCCCCTGGGATTCCAATGCTGTTCCCAAGAATGCTGGAGTTTCCTGATGAAGTCTGGTGCTAGCTCTAGTACCTCTTACTCTGGTGAAATGGATTCAGCTTCCTTGAGAAGCACCTGGAAATGCCATTTTCAGGTCCTATGTGAAACTGAACAATGGATACATTCGGCTTCTTTTTTCTAGGGTTTTTTTACTTTAAAAAAATTATTTATTTATTTATTTTTAAGAGATGGAGTCTCACTCTGTCACCCAGCCTGGAGTGCAGTAGTGCAATCTCGGCTCACTGCAACCTCTGTCTCTTGGGTTCAAGCAATTCTCCTGCCTCAGCCTCCCGAGTAGCTGGGATTACAGGCACATGCTGCCTCGCCTGGCTAATTTTTTGTATTTTAGTAGAGACGGGGTTTCATGGTGTTGCCCAGGCTGGTCTCAAACTCCTGAGCTCAGGCAGTTCACCCACCTTGGCCTCCCGAAGTGCTAGGAGTGTGAACCACCATGCCTGGCCTATTTTTTTACTTTTTAAAGAATTTAATTTTTTTTTGGCCAGACATGGTGCCTCACATATATATGATAGTGATAGTCTTTCTATCACTATATGTGTGTGATAGTCTTTCTTTTCATTGATTCATTCAACAAACCTGTACAGAACACCTACTGTGTGTCAATGGTGGATGGTCTCTGCCCTCACAGAGTCTGCAGCCTGGGGTGCCTTCTGACTACTGTACCTGTGCTGCCGCTGTCTCTATGCCTTTCTAGCCCTCCTCACTGAATAATGCCTGCCTAACTCATAGCATGAGTTTTCTGTGCACTGCCAGTGGTGAAAACCTCCACCTTTGCAGGCGAATATGAGTTTCTGGACCATTCAGAGTCTTTCAGGACCATGTCTGAGGAATAAAATGTATGATTATGCAGGGAAAAAAAAAGATTAAGTCTTAGTTTTTCCCCTAAAAACCTCAGGAAAAAAAAACAAAATATTTTAACAGCAATACCAATGGGATGCATTTTTAGCTCATAAGATGCTGCTGCAGAAGAACAATGTTATTCAGATATAAAAAATGACTTGTGGCATCATGTCATAGAAGGAGAACCTTTTAAGTCAAGTCCAGGGTTCTCACGCGGCAGCCTTTCTCTCGTGTTTTTTCTTTGCGTTTTTCTTTCTTCTAGATGGAGGCTCGGGGTGAAGGGAGCGGTATCTTTCATTTCTTCTTTCTTTCTCTTGAGTATATAGATGGTGACCGGTGCAGGCTCAAAACTTTCATGGCTGCTAGGGCTTTCCAGACTCCTGATTTCCCCTCATTATTTTTCCTGCCTTGTCCAGGATCCTCCTTCCAAGCCCATCTTCTGATTGTGATGTGAGCCTCATCACAGCTTCCATAACACATCACAGGACACGTACACCGCAGACACAAAGCTGCACTGCAAGAGAAAACAGGAAGCAGGCTGGCTTTCCATTCACAGAGGAAAGCGTCTCAAGATGCCTGGGAAAGTGACTCCAGGGCTTCAGCCCCAGTGAGCTGAGTCTTCTTTCTCTCTCTCTTTTCTTTTCTTTTCTTTTTTTTTTTTTTTTTTGACAGGGTCTCGCGCTGCCATCCAGGCTGGAGTGCAGTGGTGCAACCATAACTCACTGCAGCCTTTAACTCCTGGGCTCAAGCAATCCTCCCACTTCAGCCTCCCTAAGTGTTGGGATTACAGGCATGAACTGCCATATCCAGCCATTACTATTTCTTGACTCTAGTGTGGTTACACAGAGGGCTGCTTTGTAATTATTTGTTAAATTGTCCAAATATGATCTATGCACTTTTTTATTTTTTCTCTCTCTCTCCTTTCTTTTTCTTTCTTTTTTGAGACAGGGTCTTGCCCTATCGCCCAGCAGGAGTGCAGTGGCACAATTACGACTCACTGCAGCTTCAACCTCCCAGGCTCAAGCCATCCTCCTGCCTCAGCCTCCCAAGTTTCTGGGACTACAGGCACATGCCACCATGCCTAGCTAATTTTTTATTTTTTTTTGTAGAGACAGGTTCTCGCCATGTTGCCCAGCTGGTCTTGAACTCCTGGGCTCAAGTGATTCTCTTATCCCAGCCTCTTCAAGTGCTGGGATTACAAGTTTGAGCCACCATGCCCAGCCCAAGCCTAGTTGCTAAGTCTAGAATATTCCTTCCTGGTGTGTGGAAATGGCAAAGGTTAAGTTCAGTGTTCCACAAGGCAATCGTATACCTGATGACCACAATTTGTTATATCAGAAGACCACCATCTCTGTAAATGATGGGGCTCCATTCACTCATTCATTCATTCATTCACTCACCAGATATGTATGAAGTGACAGGCACTTTAATAGGCAGTAGGAAATCTAAAGCTGGAAACACAGTCTGTACCCTTGAGGGGTTCGTAGCAGGGAGACAGATCTAAATAGAATCTGGTGTGATATGGCCTGAAGGTAGCCATGACTTTGTCATCCACCCTTCTCATTGTTTGTTGTTGTTGCTGTTTTGAGATGGAGTCTTACTCTTTCCCCCAGGCTGGAGTGCAGTGGCACAATCTTAGCTCACTGCAACCTCCGCCTCCCAGGTTCAAGTGATTCTCCTGCCTCAGCCTCCCAAGTAGCTGGGATTATAAGCATGTGCCACCATGGCCAGCTAATTTTTGTATTTTTAGTAGAGGCAGGGTTTCACCATGTTGTCCAGGCTGGTCTTGAACTCCTGACCTCAAGTGATCCACCTGCCTTGACCTCCAAAGCGCTAGGATTACACAGGCACGAGCCACTGCACCGGGTCTTCATCCACACTTCTAAGCCCTGGAGATTCAGCCCAGCATCCAAATTACCCTGCTCCCAAATTACCCAGCATCCAAATTACCCTGCATGAGCAGGAAAAGGAGGGGCAGACATCACACATCACCAGCAAAACTTCCCAATCGCTGCCTTTTTAAAACACCTCTGCTCCTTCCCCAAAGTGCCCCCTCGCATTGCAGTTGCTGGAACTCAGTTCTCATCTCGTCCCACCCCAAAAAGTAGGATCTTAGTTTTTTCTCCCCTCCTCACATCACCCCTCCACTTGTAACCGGGTTTAGTAAAATAAGACTTGGCTCCAAGCATCTCTCAAGATTGCCTCTAAGGAGCCTCAATTCAAAGTGGTTTGGTGTTGCTGCACTATAATGTGAGACCCCAGGGGGAAGCCTGGAGTCAGAGGAAGGGGGATCTCAGAAGCCAGACTATTTTTTGTAGTGGCTACACCTACCCTTGATTTTCTGAATCAGAATCTAAACAAAATTTGGTCTCTTTTTTCTCTCTCTCTTTTTCTACATGTTGAAAAAGTTGAGTTGTCTGTTCTGCAGGACAAAGTTTCTCATAGTCTGAATGTTGCTGATTAGAATGTTGCTGTATTTCCTGGTAGTTAGATTTTGAGGTTAAAGTGGGTTCAGGTGTGACTATTTTGGCCAGACTACTTCTAAGGTTGCCAGGTTTAGCATATAAAAATACAAGATGCCCAGTTAAATTTTAACTTCAGATAATGAGCCTTTTTTTTTTTTTTTTTTTTTTTGGAAACAGGGTCTTGCTATGTTGCCCAGGCTGGAGTGCAGTGGCAATCCTGGCTCACCGCAAACTCTACCTCCCAGGCTCAAGTGATCCTCCCACCTCAGGCTCCCAGGGAGCTGGGACCACAGGCATGCACCACCTCACCTGGCTAATTTTGTTATTTTTTGTAAAGATGAGATCTTGCTATGTTGCCCAGGCTAGTCTTGAACTCCTGGGTTCAAGTGATCTGCCTGTCTCGGCCTCCCAAAATGCTGGCATTATAGGTGTGAGTCACCGCCCATGGTCCTCAAACATCTTTTAGCATATGTATGGCTCATGGAACATTTGGGATATATTTATACTAAAAATTATTTGATATTTATTTGAAATCCAAATTTAACTGGACATTGTGTATTTTATCTGGAAACCCAAACTACTTCACAAGATGTATTGTGTCCCTCCGTCAGGAGCTGAATATCTGGCTCTCTCTCTGTTTTTTTTTTTTTTTTTTTCTTTCTTTTTTTAGACAGAGTCTCGCTGTGTTGGCCAGGCTGGAGTGCAATGACGCCATCTCGGCTCACCGAAACCTCCACCTCCCGGGTTCAAGTGATTCTCCTGCCTCAGCCTTCCAAATAGCTGGGATTACATGCATGTGCTGCCATGCTCGTCTAATTTTGTATTTTTAGTAGAGACGGGGTTTCTCCATGTTGGTCAGGCTGGTCTTGAACTCCTGACCTCAGGTGATCCTCCCATCTTGGCCTCCCAAAGTCCTGGGATTACAGGCATCCACCGCACCCAGTTTGGCTCTCCCTCTTTTTGTGATGGTAGAAGCTGTTTGTGATCATGGCCTAGATTGATTATTTCCCTAGTGGCTGTAAAATGATGATAGTCTATCTGTTTTCTTCATTTCTTAGCTGGAATATGTCTATAAAGAGGAACTCTTCCTCATCAACTCTTTGGCTTCCCCTGGTTATTTTCATATAGAGAAAGCAGGCTACATGCTTAATTCTGTCCTTTTATTTACCAGTTTTCAGAATAATTAATTGGTTCCCTAGAACCTGCCAAAGGTGACCGATGGGTTGTGCTCTTTACTTTAAAAGTATCACTCTGAACTCAGGTATTTTGACATGTATATATTTTGACCCATTGCAGTCGTTAGTCTTTCAGACACTCAAATTGTCCCATATTTGGCCAATGGGAACCTCTTGACTTGGCTACTGGGTCTTTTTGATGGCACCCAGTCTTTGTTAGGTTCTTCGCTTTCTGGTGTACCAAGATATTTCAGAATCATGTTATGCATTTCTTAGCCCTGGCATGGGACTAGACATTGCTCTTAGGAACTCTTTTAGTAGGAAATGATATTTAGAGATGAAACATTTCCTACTTCCTATTTAAAATTACAACAACCGCTGCAACAAACACATAGACCTATGTTCCCTGAGATCCGCTTACCTCATCTACTTTTTTCCATACAGTTATCACCTTCTAACATATGAATTTAATTATGTTTATTGCTTGTCTCTCAGCATGAGACTGTAAGCTTCGCAAGAGCAGAGACTTGTTCACTATCTGATACACAGCAGAACAGCAGACACTCAATAAATACTCCTTTAATGAAACAATGACTATATGTCACCAAATTCCTTTTTTTTTTGAGACAGAGCCTCGCTCTGTTGTCCAGGCTGGGGTGCAGTGGTGCGATCTTGGCTTACTGCAACCTCTGCCTTCTGGGTTCAAGCAATTCTTGTGCCTCGGCCTCCTGAGTAGCTGGAATTACAGGTGTAATTCCGTGCCCAGTAAATTTTTGTATTTTTAGTACAGATGGGGTTTCATGTTGGCCAGGCTGGTCTGGAACTTCTGACTTCAAGTGATCTGCCCACCTCAGCCTCCCAAAGTGCTGGGATAACAGGCAGAAGCCACTGCACCTGGCCCCAAATTACATTTTCGAAGTGTTCATTCTCACTTCTGGTGGAGAATGAATTTGAGAGGGACTGTTGTGAAGCAGGGAGGCTACTAAAGAGGCTTTTTAGTAGCCAGGGGGGGGGAAATGAGGGTGGCTTAGACTAAGGTTGTGTCTGTGGAAATGGAAAGAAAAGTGGGGTAGAGACAAGATGTATTAGAGGTATTAGGAGAACTGACTAAACATGGTGATGGGCTGGATGTGGGAGCTGAGGGAAAAGGAAGAATGAAAGATGACTTATAGAATTTGCCCTGTGCAAACAGATGGATAAAGAAGCTAAAGGGGTGAAGGGGTGGGGAGAGAAGAGGGAAAGACTTTGAGGATAAAGAAAATGAAGAGCTCCGTTGTGGAAATGCATGATTTCGAGTGCCTGTTAGCCACGTGGAGGCATAAAGCAGGAGCAGGATGGATGAGTCTGGGCTCAGGCATGGAGATGCAAAATTGGGCATCATCAGTATCTAGGTGGTATTTAGAACTCTGGAGTAGAGGGGATCATTTTGAGGGCTTTAGAAAGAGATGATGCTATTTCAGAACCAAGCCTTAAAGTACCCCAGCACGTAATGTCAGGTAAAGGAGAAGCCTGCCAAGGAGACTGAGAAGAGGAGGCTATAGAGGTAGAGGAAAACCAGGAGAGAGTGTCATCGTTAAAACCAAGAAGGAAGAACACTTTCAGAAGGAGGAAGTTGTCAATTGTGTCAAATGATACTGAAGGGTCAAGTTCTACGAGGGCAGAGATAGATCCATTAGATTTTGCAACATATAAGTTGCTGGTGACCTTTACAAGGGAAGTTTCAGTGGAACAGTAGGGGCAGATGAGTCAACAGAAAGAATGAAACCAGGGAGAGCAGACTCTTTCTTTTTTTCCTTTTCTTGAGATAGGATCTCGCTCTGTCACCTAGGCTGGAATGCAGTGGCAGGATCATAGCTCATTGCAGCCTTGAACTCCTGGGCTGAAATGATCCTCCCACCTCAGCCTCCAGAGTTACAGGGGGTACAGGTGTGCACCACCACGCTGGGCTAGTTTTTAAATTTTTTTGTGGAGATGGTGTCCAACTATGTTGCCCTGGTTGGTCGCCAACTCCTAGCCTCAAAACGATCCATCTGCCTCAGCCTCCAAAAGCATTAGGTTTGTAGGCATGAGTCACCACACCTGGCCCTGACTATTCAAGAAGCTTTGTGATGAAGGGGAGAGATGGAGCAGTAGTTGGAGAGAGACGCAGAGGCGAGGAAAGGGTATATTCAGGATGGGAGATGCCACATAATAACAGATGCCCCTGTGCAGTGGGAGAGCCTACTGACAGGACTGAGAAGAGACCGAAGACTGTTGGCAACATCCATGCAAGAAATAAGAAAGACCTGAACCAGGGCAGGGAAAAACACCTAATGGAATTTATGAAGCAGGTTGACCTAGGAGTTCCTCAATTCCAGACCAGGAGGCAAATGCCAGGGTACATCATTTCTCAGGATCCAAACCTATCTGCCGAACAGCCTATCCTCTCCCACCCTCACCCCAAATCAGCACACAGACAGAAACACCTGACCCTTTCAAAAAGCATAGAAAGCAGTATGCACATTGCCATACTGAACAAATGCCCAGCTGCACGTAGGATGGCCTGATCTGGATTCAAAGCCAAGAAAGCACACGGGGTTTCCTTACTCCCCAACTAGATTTAAGTAGGGTTTGAAAGCACTCTTCTCTGGCTACCCAGGGATTAACCATGTGTTTCAGCAAGTGATTTAAAATCATTACTCGTCTCCTTTGGTTGAACCTCAAACGTTTGAAATGTACACAGCTTGGCAGGCTGGACAGTGCAGCTGAGCATCAAGAGGCCATGTCCCAACCATCTGTTGCCCCATTTAATTCCAGCTTTCTGTCCTTCTCGTGGCTGGGGAGGGCTGGGCTTGACAGGCAGATGCAGGACAAAGACAACTGCAGCCTTGGCTTCAAACAGTTGCTCACACAGTGTCTTGAGTGGTGGTGGGAGGGATGGGGAAATGATTGAGTTGATTTTAAATGCTTTGCCTTGATGTATGGAGTTTTTCCTCCACCTTAGAGATCCAGAGAGTTTCAGAGACAAAGACTAAGGAGTTATCTTTTATTTCCCTTCTTCCATCAGGGTGGATTACTGGATTTCAAACTGTGCTCACCTACTCTGAAGTAATTCAGCAGTGCCAATGGAAAGATTAGAATCTCATTACAATTATATTTACATTTTTTCTTTTCTTTTTTTTTTTTTTTGAGACAGGGTCTCGCTCTGTTGCCCAGGCTGGAGTGCAGTGGCATGATCTTGGTTCGTTGCAGCCTTGACTTCCCCTAGGTCCCATCTCAGCCTCCAGAGTAGCTGGGATTATGGGCGCATGTCGCCATGTCCAACTAATTTTTTATTTTTTATTTATTTTTTCCTTAAATATGGGATTCTGCCATGTGTTCAGGCTGGTCTTGAACTCCTGGGCTCAAGCAATCCTCCTGCCTCGGCCTCCCAAAGTGCTGAGATTACAGACATGAGCCACCACATCTGGCCCTATTTAAATATGTTTTAAAACAGCTATTAAAATGTTTAGGGGCCGGGCATGGTGGCTCACACCTGTAACCCCAGAACTTGGGAGACTGAGGCAGGTGGATCACCTGAGGTTAGGAGTTTGAGAACAGCCTGGCCAACATGGTGAAACCCCATCTCTACTAAGAATACAAAAATTAGCCAGGCATGGTGGCATGCGCCTATAATCCCAGCTACTAGTGGGGCTGAGGGAGGAGGATCGCTTGAACCTGGGAGGCAGAGGTTGCAGTGAGCCAAGATTGTGCCACTGCACTCCAGCCTGGGCAACAGAGCGAGACTCCATCTCAAAACAAAACAAAACACACACAAAAATGTTTAGGGACCAGGTTTGGTGGCTCACACCTATAATCCCAGCACTTTGGGAGGCTAAGGCGGAAGGATAGCTTGATTTCAAGACCAGCCTGGGCAACATAGCGAGACCTTATCTCTACAAGAAAATTTGAAAAATTAGCCAAGTATGGTGTCACGTGCCTGTAGTCTCAGCTACTTGGGAGGCTGAGGTGGGAGATCACTTGAGCCCAGGGGTTAGGTTTTTTTTTTTTTTTTTTTTTTTTTGGAGACAGAGTTTTGCTCTTGTTGCCCAGGCTGGAGTACACGGCGTGATCTCGGCTCACTGCAACCTCCGCCTCCTGGGTTCAAGTGATTCTCCTGCCTCAGCCTCCTAAGTAGCTGGTAGCTGGGATTACAGGCATGCGCCACCACGCCCGACTAATTTTGTATTTTTAGTAGAGATGGGGTTTCTCTGTGTTGGTCAGGCTGGTCTTGAACTCCCCATCTCAGGTGATCTGCCCACCTTGGCCTCCCAAAGTGCTGGGATTACAGGTGTGAGCCACTGCGCCTGGCCTAGGAGTTCAGAGTTTTAACACACTGTGATGATGCCTGTGAATAGCCACTGCATTCTATCCAGCCTGGGCATTATAGCAAGACTCTGTCTCTAAAAAAGCACATTAGAAAGTTTACTCCATACAATATGAATGCGTTAACTACTTACTTTTAGCATATCAAGACCTTGATGGTTTAAGTGGCATCATCAGGTAAACTAATTTTTTAAGAGGGCAGCCAATTTTATTTTTTATTAATAGATTTATTTCTTAGGAAAATTTTAGATTTGCAAAAACATGGAGCAAATAATAGAGTTCCCATGTTAGCTTCCCCTTTCCCACATTCATTTTCTCCTATTATTAACATCTTACATTGAGAGGGTACATTTGTCACAATTGATAGATTAATGTTGACACGTTATTAACTAAGGTCCATAGTTTATTCATATTTCCTTAGTTTTTACCTAAAGGCTTCTTTTCTGTCCCAGGATCCTCTTAAAATACTACCTTTCATTTTGGTGTCATATCTCCTTAAGTTTCTCTTGGCTGTGACAATTTTTCAGACTTTCCTTGTTTTTGATGACCTTCTGAGTTTTGGAGTACTTTGTAGGATGGCCCTCTAGTGAGATTTATCTGATGGTTTTCTCACAAGTAGACTGGAGTTACGAGACTTGGGAAGGAGATCACAGAGATAAAGGTGTCACTTTCACAATGTATCGAGGGTATGCATTATCAATATGATTTATGAGTGTTGATGTTGACCTTGATCACCTAGCTGATATAGTGTTTGTTTTATTCTTTGGGTTTTTTTTTTTTTTTTTTTTTTTTTTGAGATGGAGTCTCACTCTGTTGCCCAGGCTGGAGTGTAGTGGCGCAATCTTGGATATCTTGGATCACTGCAACCTCCGCCTCCTGGGTTCAAGCAATTCTCCTGCCTCAGCCTCCTAGGTAGCTGGGATTACACGCACCTGCCACCACGCCTGGCTAATTTTTGTATTTTTGGTAGAGATGGGGTTTCACCATACTGGCCAGGCTGGTCTCAAACTCCTGACCTCAGGTGATCTGCCCACCTCGGCCTCCCAAAGTGCTGGGATTACAGGCATGAGCCACTGCACCCAGCCTATTTTTATTCTTTTTTAAATAAAGATTATGCAAGTATGGACTCACAGATATTTATTTTACACTTTGGGCTGTAATCCTTGGTGACATTATTCCGGCTTTGGCCTGGGACACAGTTGACTCCTGTGCCCCTTTGCCATATCCCCATTTGTGTAGTATTTTTTTCTAAACTCAATTTTGTGCAGACTTTGGCACAAGCTCCTCCCAGCATCTCTGAGCCCAGCTGGCACTGAGATGGGTGTGTCGAGCGGATGTTGCAGTGCTGCGCCAGCCTGGGCACGTCTGCTTATGAAGAGCAAAGCAATGAAGACCCGAGAGCTTCCTGCAGTTGTGTGTACCAGCCTCCATAAACCACCAGGCCTATAACAGGGAACACCACCGGCAGAGTGATGATATTGTCTTGTTTGTTTAATATTTGTCCTAAGTTTTAGTTGTTTATTGCCTGATTTTTATGTTTATGATGAGGACAACAAGCAGTCGTTAGGTATTTTGAGGGTTACTCATTCAACTTTGAAACAAATACTTCTACTGCTTCTCCTTTCTAGCTTCTAGATTGGTTTAATTGAAGGCTATTCTAACCTCAAAAGAGAAACTGAAAAAAAACTCCTTTAACAGGAGTTAAGAGCACAAATCCTGGATTGGGACTGTCTAGATTTAAGCCCTTGACCTTGGACAAATCACTCTTCTGTCCATCAGTTTTCTCATTTATATGATAGACCCACTTCAAAAGATTTGTTAAGTGAATTAATATATGCAAAGTGATTAGGACAGGGCCTGCCACATAGTGAGCGCTATGTTATAGTTTTCCATGGTGGTTGTTGTTGGGTCTCGCTCTGTCACCCAGGCTGGAGTGCAATCACGGCTCACTACAGTCTCAACTTCCTGGGCTCAAGCAATCCTCCCACCTCAGTCTCCCAAGCAGCTGGGACTACAGACATGCACCACCGTGCCTGGCTAGCTTAAAATTTTTTTTGTAGAGATGGGGTCTTGCTATGTTGCTCAGGCTGGTCTTGAACTGCTGGGCTCAAGTGATCCTCCTGTCCTAGCCTCCTAAAGTGCTGGGATGACAGGCAGGAGCCACCATGCCCAGCCGGTAATAATTGTTATCATTATTATTTATAACCATTCATCTGTATGATCAGAATTTTCTCAGAATCGTGTGTACCAAAGCAAAATACAAAAATAAGTTGGATGCGGAGACTGAAATAAGACTGAATTGGTCAGAACTCTGACTTTAAAATGCAACAGAAACTAGCTCTGGATGATTTTAAGCAGAAGAGGGATTGACGAGAAGGATGCTGGGCAGCCCACAGAGTCTCTGGGAAGGCCGAAGAGCCAGGTTCAGGCCATGAATGAAAACAAAGGGTGCCAGACGGCAGCCAGGAGCATGGCCAGAACTGTGGTGCAGAAGCTATCCAGAGAGTCTCGGTCTGTTCTCAGAACCCTGGGCAGCTATGCCACAACCATGTTTGGGGTCTGACCCATGACTTTGCTGATGTTGCCCTGGAATCTGGACAGGGCTGCAGTAGCTACGGCCACTTCCACCAGGAAAGATTCTGTGCTGGGCTCTGGCTTGGTCCAGGCTCCCCAGTCCAGGGCAGTGCACCTGATTAGCCCAGCCCAAATAGCGTGACTAAGCCCTGCAGCTAAAGGAAGCTGAGACGTATCTGGCATTTTCAGCCTTTATGTTGATAGGTAAGCAGTAGGCTTCAGCTTCCACTAAGACGCTGAAGATAGGGTCTTCCACAAACCTGGGAAGGGACTCAAAAACTGGATAGCCAAAAAGTAACAAACGTTACTCATCACCCTGCTTTCAAATTGTGTTCCATCATATTGGCATCATTGATGGACTCTACAACAAGCACTGACCCAGTGCTCTTGTATCCCTTGTATTTTTCCTTTTTTTAAAAATACAGCTGGGCGCGGTGGCTCATGCCTGTAATCCCAGCACTTTGGGAGCCTGAGGCGGGTGGATCACGAGGTCAGGAGTTCAAGACTAGCCTGGCTAAGATGGTGAAACCCTGTCTCTATTAAAAATACAAAAATATTAGCCTGACACAGTGGCAGGAGCCTGTAATCCCAGGTACGCAGGAGGCTGAGGCAGGAGAATCGCTTGAACCCAGGGGACAGAGGTTGCAGTGAGCTGAGATCATACCACTGTACTCCAGCCTGGGCAGCAGAGTGAGACTCCATCTCAAAAAAAAAAAAAAATAGAGATGGGACCTCATTATGTTGCCCAAGTTGGAGTGCAGTGATGCTATCTCGGCTCTCTGTAACCTCCGCCTCCCAGGTTCAGGTGATTTTCCTGCCTAAGCCTCTTGAGTAGCTAGGATCCGCCTCCCAGGTTTAGGTGATTTTCCTGCCTCAGGCTCCTGAGTAGCTAGGATTACAGTTTTGTACCACCATGCCTGGCTAATTTTTGTATTTTTAGTAGAGACAGGGTTTCACCATGTTGGCCAGGCTGGTCTCGAACTCCTGACCTCAGTTGATCCTCCCTCCCTGACCTCCCAAAGTGCTAGGATTACAAGCTTGAGCCACCCTACAAGGCTGTATTTTTCCTTTTTTTTTTTTTTTTTCGGAGATGGAGTCTCACTCTGTCGCCCAGGCTAGAGTGCAATGGTGCAGTTTTGGCTCACTGCAACCTCTGCTGGCTGGGTTCAAGGAGTTCTCTGGCCTCAGCCTTCCGAGTAGCTGGGATTACAGGTGCCTGCCACCGTGCCGGGCTAATTTGTTTCACCATGTTAACCAGGCTGATCTTGAACTCCTAACCTCATGATCTGCTGGCCTCGGCCTCCCAAAGTGCTGGGATTACAGGTATGAGTCACCGCATCCGGCTGTATTTTTCCTTTTTAAAAAAAATAGAGATGGGGCAGTTCAGCGGTCCTGCAGATCTGTCTCTTGCTTCAACAGTGTTTGGACGGAACAGATTCCAGGGACTCTTTCTTCCAGCCTCTGACTGCCCTCCGATTTCCTCTCCACTTGCAACCTCCAGGACTATCTTCTCGAGCCATCTCCTGCTTCTGGGGCCCTGCCGACACTGTTTTTGTGGTTAGCTCCTTCTTGCTGACCAACCATGAGCTCCCAGATTCATTAGAATTATTCCACCCATGTGGAGGCAGCCATCGAGCACCTGGTCCATGTGTACCTGCAGGCCTCCTACACCTACCTCTCTCTGGGCTACTATTTCGACTGCCATGATGTGGCTCTGGAAGGCATGAGCCACTTGTTCTGCGAATTGACTGAGGTGAAGGGTGAGGGCTATGAGCATCTCCTGAAGATGCAAAAGCAGTGCAGCAGCCGTGCTCTCTTCCAGGACATCTTGAATGCTGGCTCAAGATAAGTGGGGTAAAACCCTGGACACCATGGAAGCCGCCATGGCCCTGGAGAAAAATCTGAATCAGGCCCTTTTGGATCTTCATGCCCCGGGCTTCTGCCCACGTGGACCCCCATCTCTGTGACTTCCCAGAGAGTCACTTCCTAGATGAGGAAGTGAAACTCATCAAGAAGACGGGTGACAACCTGACCAACCTCTGCAGACTGGCCGGCCCACAGGGTAGGCTGGACGAGTATCTCTTTGAAAGGCTCACTCTCAAGCATGACTAAGAGCCTACGGAGCCCGGCAACTTCCAAAGGGGCCCTTGCAAAGTAACAAGGCTTCTGCCTAAGCCTCTCCCTCCAGCCACTAGGCAGCTTTCTAACTACCCTAACAAGCCTTGGAACAAATGGAACTAAAGCTTTTTGAAGCAGAAAAAAAAAAGCACTGGAATCTCGCTAATATTGCCCAAGCTGGATTGCAGCAGCTATTTGCAGGCAGACCACAGCTCACTGCAAACTCAAACTCCTGGGCTCAAGTGATCCTTCTGCCTCAGCCTCCCAACTAGATGGGACTACAGGCGAATGCCATCATGCCTGTCTAATTTTTTTTACTGGAGTCTTGAACCTCTGCTTCCCAGGTTCAAATGATTCTCCTGCCTCAGTCTCCCAAGTGGCTGGGATTACATAAACGTGCCACTACACCCTGCTACTTTTTGAATTTTTGGTAGCAATGGAGTTTCACCATGTTGGCCAGGCTGGTCTCGAACTCCTGATCTCAGGTGATCCTCCTGCCTCGGCCTCCCATAGTGGTGGAATTACAGGCATGAGCCACTATACCCAGCCTAATTTTGTATTTTTTAAATCAACTGATGCCAAAATGAACACTACTGTCATGTGGAGTCTTTGAAATTTTTTTGTCTTAAAAAGAATTCTTCATGTTAGAAGGTTGCAAACCCTTAACATCATCCCAACACTCATTTCCAAAGTGGAGATATGGAGGCCCAAGGGGTGAAGTGACTTATGCAAGGCCACACAGTTGGTTTAGCAGCAGGACTGGGCCTCGTGCTGCGGTTCTCAGTGTTGCCTCATTGCTGTGCTGCCAGCAGCCAGCTCAGGAACAGGCCCGGCCCTCCAGCCTCACAACCACCTCCTTCTCCAAGCAGATCTTGACAGGAGCCCAAAGCTGCTCTGCAATACTGGCCTGTGGCTGCTGCTGCTTCTTTCCTCACCTTTATCTTCTGGGATGGGAAGTCCTGAGTGTCTTTCTCTCTGCCTTCTAGCTCCTCCCTGGGGACAGGAAGGAAAGAAAAAAAAAAGAGCAAGGCTGACAAATAGCCCCTGCACTGGGCTGCTTTCTTCCCTGATGGTGCTGGGCCTTGGAGGACCTCGCCTAGTAGACTCTGACCTCTGCTCCACTCAGCTTCCTCTCAGAGTTGCTCACCTCCTGCCCTCACCTTTGACTTGCTTCAGATGCTAGGAACCAGAGTGCCTGGTCCTGCCTTCCTGCCCTGATTCCCCAGTCCCATGCTTTGGTCACATCCTGACATGGGCTGTGTGTACGCAGCAGCGGAACTGCCTGTCTCCTTGCCTGGCCAGCCAGATCTGGACCCAGCCACTCCTCAGGAAGCTCCGGAAACAGGGCTCATACCCTACCTTCCCTGGCATCCTCGGCACCCAACAGGACCTGGCCCTGTAGACCCTCACTGAAAGGATGAATTAGCTGTTCCATTTGAGTGCTGCCCATGCCTCATCATGACAAATCAGAGCAAAGGGAGGTGGAGGTGCTGAGAGGACATTTCTACCAAACTCTGAGTGACTTCTCTTATACACTACCTGGGGGGGATTTCTGTCTTGTATTAAGACCAGTTTCTTAGATCTGAAATCAAAATGCCACAAACAAGATCTGGGCTGTGACCTGCCCAGGCCAGAGTAAGGAAAACTGGTCTTGGGAATCCAGAAAGAACTTCAGGATTAGGCAAAGTCTGCTGAGCTAAACCAAAAAGTCATTCATTCATTCATTCATTCATCCATTCAATAAATATGTATTGAGCACCATGTGTGTCAGGTTCTAAGAGAAATTCAGTGGTAAATGAGACACACTCCCTGCCCTCAAGGAGCTTAGAATGAGGAAGACAAAGCAGAGAACTGGTGTCTACAATAGATTATGATGGGGGCTGGAATAATACCTCACATTTATGGAGTGTTCACTATATGCCAGACTCTGCACTAAGCCATTGATGCTGCATTGTTTCATAGAATCCTTATAGAAACGAAATTAGTAGATATTATATTATTTCCATCTTACAGATGAGGAAATGGAGGCACAGAGAAGTTAAGTGACTTGCCCAATGTCACACAGCTGGGGCACATAGCATACCAAGAATTTAAATGCAGGCTGGGGCGGTGGCTCACACCTGTAATCCCAGCACTTTGAGAGGCCAAGGCAGGCAGATCGCTTGAGGTCAGGAGTTTAAGACCAGCCTGGGCAACATGGTGAGACCTTGTTTCTACAAAAAATACAGAAAATTAGGTGGGTGTGGTGGCACGCACCTGTAGTCCCAGCTACTTGAGAGGCTGAGGTGCGAGGATCGCTTGAGCCCAGGAGGCAGAGGTTGTAGTGAGCCCTGATTATGCCACTGCACTTCAGCCTGGGTGGCAGAGTGACACCCCGTCTCAAAAATAAATAGACTGGGCGCGGTGGCTCATGCCTGTAATCCCGGCACGTTGGGAGGCCGAGGCGGCAAATCATAAGGGTCAGGCGTTCAAGATCAGCGTGGCCAACGTGGTAAAACCCCGTCTCTACTAAAAATACAAAAATTGGTCAGGTGTGGTGGTGGGTGCCTGTAACCCCAGCTACTCGGGAGGCTGAGAGGCAGGAGAATCTATTGAATACAGGAGGCAGAGGTTGTAGTGAGCCAAGATAGCGACACTGCACTCCAGCCTGGGTGACAGACTGGAGTATAAATAAATAAATAAATCCAGGAAATTAGACTCCAGGGCCTGTACTTCCAGAGGAAAGCACAGGATATTATCGGAGCACAGAAAGACGTACCCGACATGGGAGGGCAAGGAGGGCTTCCTTGAGGAGAACACATGTGAGCAGAGTCCAAAACACCAGGCAGATTTGGGAGAATGGGAGGAAAAGGCATTCCAGACAGAGGGAACAGCACGTACAAAGACTGGGGGCAGGAGGCCATAGTGCGTTAATTACTATTTAGTGAGTACCAACTGTGTGTCAAGGACATCCAGAAACCTTCAGGGACTGTAATCAGTATCAAATGACTGGCTCGTCTGGGATGAAGAGACTGGAGAGAGAACAGGCTGGAGGCACCAGTCCACAAAGCTCTTTAAAATCCAGGCTGAGTCAAGACTTTATGCACAGGACAGTGGGGAGATCCTGAAGGATAAGCAGAGAGGTTCCTTTTTTTTCTTTCTTTTTGAGGTGGAATTTCACTCCTGTTGCCCAGGCTGGAATGCAATGGTGCGATCTCAGCTTACCACAATCTCTGTCTCCCAAGTTCAAGCAATTCTCCTGCCTCAGCCTCCCGAGTAGCTGGGATTACAGTCATGCGCCACCATGCCCAGCTAATTTTGTATTTTTAGTAGAGCCAGCTTTCTCCATGTTGGTCAGGCTGATCTTGAACTCCCAACCTCACATGATCCACCCGCCTTGGCCTCCCAAGGTGCTGAGATTACAGGCATGAGCCACTGCACCCAGCCAAGCAGAGTTTCCTAATCAAGTTGTACCTCAGTACACTCATTTTGAACCATACTAGTTGAAGGAATGGAGGCATGCAAGGCTGGAGGGCATGCTAGGTGCCCAGTCAGGAAATGATGGTGGCCCGAAGTGGGGATTGGCAGTGGCAGGAGAGAGAGTAGCCTAGGTGTGATTACTTCATTGTAGGGGAGCTCACCATCAAACCAGAAGATTGGTGGGGACCAAGATACCAGCCGAGCCTCAAAGGGTCAAGGGTCAGCAATGGCCCAATGCCAGGCAGTTGGCCAAAGTCTGAACAGGTGAGTAGATGGGAGGAGAAAAACCCAGCAGGAGTTGGCAGGGACCCAGCAGCAGGAAAGGACTCCAGCCCCTGGGGGACTGATGAAGAAAGAGAATTTTCCACTGGACAGCTGGGGACAGGGGAGACAATGGGAAACTGGAACCAGGAAGGTGGGTCCCTCAGGCTGGCAGCCAGACTGAGGATGCTCAGCTTTGAGAAAGGGATGGAGTTCCTTTGTGTCCCTCTTCCTCCCTGGTTCTAAATACCCCCTTCCATGGCAGGTGGATTCTGTTTTTTTGTTTTTTTGAGATGGGGTCTCACTCTGTCACCCAGGCTGGAGTACAGTGGTACAATCTCAGCTCACTGCAACCTCTGCCTCCCAGACTCAAGCCATCGTCCCGCCTCAGCCTCCCGAGAAGCTAGGCCCACAGGCAGGCACTACCACGCCTGGCTACTTTTTGTATTTTTGGTAGACATGGGATTTTGCCATGTTGCCCAGGCTGGCCAGGTGGATTCTGTTTAATCAGGTCAGGTGAAGAGGGGGGTAATGTGGTGAAAGGGAAAGGGCAGGAGCTTTGAAGTCAGAGAGAGTGAGTTGAATCTCATCCTTGAGCCACTCACTAGCTCTGTGACTCTAGGCAAGTTACTTAACCTCTCTGAGCCATAGCTCATTCATCTGTAAATGGCCAGGAATCAGGATCAGAGAGTTAAGAAACGTGCCCAATATCACATTGCAGTGCTTCTCCAAACTTTAGTCCTGCATCTTCTGCACAACTTTTTCTATGTTGACTGACCACCTATACTATTTTTTGCTTAATATTTTATTTAAATTAGTCTCTTTTTTTAAACATTAATCAATATACTCTTTTATTTAAGAGATGGCTAGGCACAGTGGCTCACGCCTGTCATCCCAGCACTTTGGGAGGCTGAGGTGGGCAGATCACTTGAGGTCAGGAGTTCAAGACCAGCCTGGCCAACATGGTGAAATTCTATCTCTACCAAGACACAAAAATTACCTGGGCATGGTGGTGCATGGCTGTAATCCCAGTTATTCGGGGGGCTGAGGCAAAAGAATCGCTTGAGCCTGAGAGGCAGAGGTTGCAGGGAGCCAAGATCTGTCTCAAAAAAAAAAAAAAAGATGAGGCCTCATATCTTGCTCTGACTGGAGTGTAATGGCTATTATTCACAGATATGATCAAAGCACAGTATAGCCTTGAACTGGTTGCAAGAGATCCTCCTGCCTCAGGCTCTCGAGTAGCTAGGACTACAGGCACATATCTGATTCCAATGTACATTTTTCTTTTTTTTTCACATCAGACAGGTAATGTGCTGACAATATAACAAGGTTTGAGTGAGGCACATCTCACACATGAGAGTGAAAAGCCAATCGTCATGCTTATGAACTACAAAAGGAGGCCAATTTACTTTTTTTTTTTTTTGAGGGTCTCACTCTGTCATCCAGGCTGGAGTGCAGTGGTGCAATCACAGCTCACTGCAGTCTAGACCTCCCAGGTTCAAAGTGAGCATCCTGCCTCAGCCTCCTGAGTAGCTGGGACTAGAGGAGTATGCCACCATGCCTGGCTAAGTTTTTTGATTTTTTTTGTAGAGACAAGATCTCACTATATTGCCCAGGCTGGTCTCAAACTCCTGGGTAAACTGATCTTCCCACCTCGGCCTCCCAAAGTGCTGGGATAACAGGCGTGAGCCACCGTGCCTGGCCTCAATTTACTTTTTAAAACAGCTTTGTTGAGATGTAATTCGAATACCATCCAACTCACCCATATAAAGCTTATGAGTCAATGGTTTGGTTTTTTTTTAGTATATTCACAGAATTGTGCAACATGACCACAATAATCAATTTTAGAACATTTTCATAATTAATTTACTTTTAAAGGAAAGTTTGCATCATTCTCATAAGTAGAAAACTTGAATTATTTGCCACAAATGAAGGCAAAACAAAAATAAAACAAGGAGAGCTGGGCAGTGTTATTAAATACTATCTAGTTAGTGCTGCCTGTGAAGTATCTGAGCTTGAGACTTCTCTATTTGCCAAAAAAGCAGGAGAAGAAGCAGTAAAGAGTTGTCGAAGACACACCAGCTCTAAACTGAGACTCTCTCTTTGACATCATCAGAAAAACAAAAAGAAAACTGAAAAGAAAAATTACTTTTTCAATATAATTTAATACCACATCTCTGAGCCATCCAAAATCATCTTAAGTCTACGTCCCCACCTGCCTCCTCCAGGTAATTTAAGTGACTTGCCCAGTGTCACACAGCTAGGTAGTGGCAGGCCAACCCTAGGATTCAGGCTTCTTCTTTTTTTTTGATATGGAGTTTCGCTCTTGTAGTCCAGGCTGGAGTGCAGTGGCGCAATCTCAGCTCACTGCAACTTCTGCCTCCTAAGTTCAAGTGATTCTCCTGCCTCAGCCACCCGACTAGCTGGGATTACAGGTGCCCACCACAACGCCTAGCTAATTTTTGTATTTTTGGTAGAGATGGGGTTTCATCATGCTGGCCAGGCTGGTCTCAAACTCCTGACGTCAGGTGATCTGCCCACCTTGGCCTTCCAAAGTGCTGGGATTACAGGTGTGAGCCACCACGCCTGGTCTAATTCAGGCTTCTTAACTGCTAATGCTATGTCCTTTCCAGTACACCATAGTCCTCTTTGCAATCATTATTTTAAATTAGGTCAAGTGCCTAATGTGTATGCTAGGCAGCCCTGTTACAATTTATAAAGCACAAATTTTACAGCTAGAAGGCACATCAGAAACAATCTAACTCATTTCATTTTGCAGATGAGAAAACCAGTAAGTTTTTTCATTTAAGCATGTTTAGAATTGCCTGTCAGTCAGTTGGCTGGAACATACAACCAACAATATAGCTATAAACAACCCAGAATTACAATGATCTTTCTCTGGTTTCAGCCTTAAACCAAGCTTCTGTATATCTCAGCCCTGTCACCAGGTCCTGGTTTAGCTTCAATCTTGCTTTTTTTTTTGAAATGGAGTCTTGCTCTGTCGCCAGGCTGGAGTGCAGTGGCATGATCTCAGCTCACTGCAACCTCCACCTCCTGGTTTTAAGCAATTTTCCTGCCTCAGCCTCCCAAGTAGCTGGGACTACAGGTGCATGCCACCACACCCAGCTAATTTTTGTATTTTTAGTAGAGATGGGGTTTCACCGTGTTGGCCAGGATGGTCTCGCTCTCTTGACCTCATGATCTGCCTGCCTCGGCCTCCCAAAGTGCTGGGATTACAGGCGTGAGCCACTGCTCCAGCCCAGTCTTGCTCTTTAATTTGCTCTGTTCTCATCTCTACATGAGTAGTTTCGCCTTGACCTAAACTGCCTAGGTGGCTTTAAGGATCACTGGGGTGAGGGGAATTTGTTGGTGGATTGAAGGAGTGTGTTATATGAGAAAGAAATGAGAGCTTGTCAAGAACTTTGGAGGGTTTAAGATTGTATCCTACTTGCAAGCTAACAAGTGAGCCTGCCACAGTTTCATGGATGCTGGCAGAAGACACGAGACTTCTAGGTGTGTCTGAGACAAAAGGTTTTATTTACTCATAGCAATAGCAATAGCAAAAATATTGACATTATCTTGTGCTGGTTTCCTGAGTCCCAATTCCCAAAGGCAATGCAAAGGGGGCCAGGTGACATCTGTACACACAGCAAAGCACATCACAAGAGAGCACAGCTTTAAGCTTGGGGGAACTAGAATTTTTTTTTTTTTTGAATCAGCATCTTGCTCTATCACCCAGACAATCATAGCTCACTCAACCTTAAACTCCTGGGCTCAAGCAATCCTCCCGCTCCAGCCTCGGTGTGAGCCAAAGCACCCTGCTCAGAATCTTAGCTAATAGACAGTAAACATACTTTGCTTTGCTCTGGGAAAGAAGCTCTCTTAAAAAATTTGCGGTGGCTCAGGCCTGTAATCCTAGCACTTTGGGAGACCGAGGCGGGCAGATCACCTGAGGTCAGGAGTTCAAGACCAGCCTGGCCAACATGGTGAAATCTCCATCTCTACTAAAAATACAAAAATTAGCCAGGCATGGTGGTGGGCACTTGTAATTCCAGCTACTGGGAAGGCTGAGGCAGGAGAATCGCTTGAACCTGGGAGGTGGCAATTGCAGTGAGCCAAGATCGCACCATTGCACTCCAGCCTGGGCAGCAGAGCAAGATTCCATCTCAAAAAAAAAAAAAAAAAAAAGTTAATCTGAAACAAACGGCAGTGACTCTGCTCGCAAGGCATGCAGACATGGGAGAGACCCATGGAGAATTGTCTGCCAACAAGAGTTAAGTATATACAGTCTATGGAAAGTGAGCTCACAGTTCTCCGCTACACTGGAAGGTACAGGGTGGGGAAGATGGAGAAGCAGAAGCCCAAGTCTGCTAGTGCTTTCTGTTCTATATGGATTCTTACTGGTTTCAGTTATGGAAAGAGCATTTGGAATCTTGCTTGTGGATTTTGTCACGTGTCTTACTTTTTGATGTATATAGCACTCAATTCACAACCTTGACAGTGTTTAGACAATTCAAATCATTCCTTTGCATAGCTATTAGAAACCCTATAAATCATTCCTTTGCATAGCTATTAGAAGCTCCATAAATCCACAGATGGGAGAAAGAATATAACCTTCCAAATGTTATCTGCTTCCTGAAAATAATGCATGCTGGGAGAACCCACAGTGGCCACACTGCAGTTGGTTGTGGGATGTTCACCCATCTCTTGCATCATGTTTATCAATCCCTAAAATAAATGTGGTAAGATCTGACAGTCACCATGATGCAGTCAACAAGATCCTTGACTTGGTCTAGCTTCTCATCTGAAATGAGGACTACATGGGCCATGAAGTGAGATGTTATTTGTTATGTGGGGTCCACATCTGAGGCAGGTATTTTGTGTCTATAACCAAGACCTTGAATCCAGGCCTCTGGCTGTCAGGACTAATGGCTGTTCATTTTATTCCTCTGTCTAGAGAAGAATAAATTCCTAGGCTAAAGAAAGGCCAGGCCGGGCACGGTGGCTTACACCTGTAATCCCAGCACTTTGGGAGGCCGAGGTGGGCAAATCACGAGGTCAGGAGTTCGAGACCAGCACGACCAACACGGTGAAACCCTGTCTCTACTAAAAATACAAAACTCAGCTGGGCATGGTGGCACAGACTTGTAATCCCAGCTACTCAGAAGGCTGAAGCAGGAGAATTGCTTGAACTTGGGAGGCAGAGGTTGCAGTGAGCCAAGATCATGCCACTGAACTCCAGCCTGGCACCAGAGCAAGACCCTGTCTCAAAAAAAAAAAAAAAAAAAAAAGCCAAAGCAGCTGAGGACAGGAGCTCATTGATACTACTGGAACCATACCAGGACCTGGGATGTGGACCTGTGGCCCAGAGGAATTCTGTGGTGGCATTCCCTGGGTCCTCAGGCTCTTTGCAACCAACTCAGATGGGAGTTAACCTATTGACTGGACTCAGGCAATGAGTTCCTGGCAGGTGAGTCAGTGGCCACACCCTCTAACTGGGGGCAAAGGGCAAAAATTATGTCAGTAAAACAAGGCCAAGCACAATGGTACAGGGCAAAGGCCATTCTAGTGGGATGTCCTTAGCTAGTGATTCTAAAAGAGTGATATGGGGACCACAGATGTTCCAGCAGGTGTGGTGGGCTGCTCTAGATATAAATATAAATATAATTTAGAGCTGGCTATCCAAAGAGATCCTTCTAGCTCATTGCCTCCTGGGGAACTCTGTTTGGAATTGGGAAGTAAAAGGGGATAAATTAGAGGGATCATGGAGTCTTTTGCCCTGTCCAAGCACTCCCTAAACTACAGCTTTTATACACAGTTCCTTGGAGCTATTGCAAAGAATTTCAGTTCATGAAGATCCCTGAAGCGCTGCAGCCTCCCATGGACTCTATATACTGCCACACACCTGGTTGCTGTAATCCCCAGATATTATTACACCCAGGAGAGACAGACTTCCTTCTTCCCAAAAGGAGCTGTGGGCCCTAAAGTAATCTCACAAATGCCTAGCAACCTCTTGGCCTATATACCCAAATGACACCTCCCAGAATTATGCTAAGACTGATGTCCCAGAACCAACATTTATTACTAGAAGAGGGCTGTGAAAACACTTCCTCTCCACCGTGCAGTGGGCTCTGACCTTTACGCTGTGCCTGCCAATAAATATTCACCTATATCAGACAGGAAAAAGCACCTTGTGTGGGGTGAAAAATCTGGGCTCCAGCACAACTGGCCAACCTGGGTCCCAGAAATGCCATGCAAGTTGCCTTGATCCTTTAGTTTGTGTTTTTCTATTCATTGTGAAAGATTTATTGACAAACTCTGGGTAGTTGTACAGCCTTGCTGGGCTCCTGTGGTCACCAAATGCACAAGAATTTCCACAGCAGCTTTGGACAGCTGACTCTGGTTTACTGTTGTTAACATTTCTTTTTTTTTAAGAGATGGAGTTTTGCTCTATCGCCCGAGTTGGAGTGCAGTGGTGCAATCTCGGCTCACTGCAACTTCTGCCTCTGGGTTCTAGCAATTCTGCCTCAGACTCCTAAGCAGCTGGGACTATAGTCGCACACCACCACACCCAGCTAATTTTTTGTATTTTAGTAGAGACGGGGTTTCACCGTGTTGCCCAGGATGGTCTTGAACTCCTGAGCTCAGGCAATCTACCTGCCTCAGCCTCTCAAAGTGCTCAGATTACAGGCATGAGCCACCACGTCTGGCATACTCATATCTAAGAAGGCTTTGCCTTACCCATTTCTACACTTGGCCTCCACATTGTGGCCTGCTAGGCTAACAAGTCTGAGAAGGGCTGGGCGTGGTGGCTCATGCCTGTAGTCCCAGCACTTTGGGAGGCTGAGGTGGGCGGATCACCTGAGGTTGGGAGTTCGAGACCAGCCTGACCAACACAGAGAAACTGGTCTCCACTAAAAATACAAAAAATTAGCTGAGGTAGTGGCACATGCCTGTAATCTCAGCTACTCCGGAAGCTGAGGTAGGAGAATCTCTTGAACCTGGGAGATGGAGGTTGCAGTTAGCCAAGATCGCACCATTGCACTCCAGCCTGGGCAACAAAAGTGAAACTCCATCTCAAAAAAAAAAAAACAAAAAATAACCTCCGAGAAGAAGCTTCAAGAAATAATGTGTGAATTAGAGTTCATCCCTAAGCCAGGGGATGGCAATCAGATCATACTTTCAAGATAGTGTCTCAGTGGCAGATTTACTTTCAAGATAGTGTCTCAGTGCCAGGGATGGTGGCTCATGCCTGTAATCCTAGCACTTTGGGAGGCAGGCAGATCACTAAAGGTCAGGAGTTCGAGAGCAGCCTGGTCAACATGGTGAAACCCTTAAAAAAGGATATCTCTACTTAAAAAACCAAAAAAAATCAGCTAAGGCAGGAGAAGTGCTTGAACCTGGGAGGCAGAGATTGCAGTGAGCCAAGATCGCACCACTGCATTCCAGCCTGGGTGAGATTCTGTCTAAAAAAAAAAAAAAATGATACTACTTCAGAGTTTGGGACTCAAGCCATTGGCTTTCTAGTGGCTCGTTACTTTGGAAACCTTTGGGTGACCTGGCATCCTGGGACTTTGCTTGGCCCACATAGTTTGACTTTCTGCTCAGGTTCTTACATGAAAACCAGGGCTTCTAATACCTGGTGTTGAAGAGGGAGACCCAGGCATCTCAGGTCAACTTCCCCTATTCATTCCTAAGACTGTAAACCGTAGCCCTTTTCATATGTAATTCCTAAGACTGTAAACTTCCCCTTTTCATTCCTAAGACTGTAAACTGAAGCCCTTTTCATACGTAATTCCTAAGACTGCAAACTGAAACCCTTTTCACATGTAATTCCTAAGACTGTAAACTGACACCCTTTTCATATGTTAAACTATAAACCTAAGATTCTTCCATGTGTCACATCTAAAGTATAAGCCTATATAAAGAAGGAACCTTCCTTGGTTAGGGGAGCTTGGCTGTTAAGGCAACTATGCCACCTTGCTCCCGGCCAAATTAAACTCCTTCCTCCCATATTCGGTGTCCGAGAGATCCGTTTCCCACAGCCACTCCTGCTACAGTGTAAACACTTCACGGAGAATACCACATTTAGAAGACATCCCTGCATTAGTTTTCTATGGCTACTGTAACAAATTGCCACCAACTTGGCAGCTTAAAACAACACAGACTTTTTTACCTTACAGTTTTATAGGTCAAAAATCCAATGCAGGTTTACCAGGCTAAAATCAAGGTGTTGGCTAGATCGTGTTCCTTTCTGAGGCTCCAGAGAATTTATTTCCTTGCCTTTTCTGGCTTCCAGAAACTATCTGTATTTCTTGGGTCATGACCCCCTTCCTCCATCTTCAAAGCCAGCAATGCTGTATGTCTTCAACCATTCATTCTTAAATAATCACATCTCCCTCTGATTTCTCTTCTGCCTCTTGCTTCCACTTTTTTTTTTTTTTTTTTGAAACAGAGTCTCACTCTGTCGCCAGGGGCCAGGTTGGAGTGCAGTGGTGCAATTTCCGCTCACTGCAACCTCCGCCTCCCGGGTTCAAGCAATTCTCCTGCCTCAGCCTCCCTAGTAGCTGGGACTACAGGCACGCACCACCACGCCCAGCTAATTTTTGTATTTTAGTGGAGACGGGGTTTCACTATGTTGGCCAGGATGGTCTCGATCTCTTGACCTCGTGATCCACCCGCCTCGGCCTCCCAAAGTGCTGGGATTACAGGCGTGAGCCACCGCGCCCGGCCTCTTGCTTCCACTTTTAAGAACCCTTGTGATAAGAATGAACCTACTTTGATAACCAAGGATGATTGCTTTATTTTTTATGTATTTATTTTTTGGGGAAGTGAAGTCTCGTTCAATAATTGCTTTAAGGTCGGCTAATTAGCAAATCTTAATTGCATCTGCAACCTTAATTTCTCTTTTGTCATGCAACCTAACATATTCAAATATTCATTAGGATATGAACATTTGGAAGATCTTTATTCTGCCTATGCAGTTCCCTTCTGAATTACTTTTGGACAATCGGAGGTAAGTAAATGTAAAGACTTGTTCAGCATCTGTCTTCCCAGCTGGACTGTGTTTGGGGGGGTGGGGGGTCAAGCCTTTAATTTAGATTACATCATCTTTTTTCTTTTGAGGTGGAGTTTTGCTCTTGTTCCCCAGGCTGGACTGCAATGATCTCGGCTCATTGCAACCTCTGCCTTCTGGGTTCAAGTGATTCTCCTGCCTCAGCCTCCCAAGTAACTGGGATTACAGACATGCACCACCAGACCCGGCTAATTTTTTATATTTTTAGTAAAGATGGGGTTTTACCATGTTGGTCGGGCTGGTCCTCAACTCCTAACCTCAGGTGATCCACCTGCCTCAGCCTCCCAAAGTGCTGGGATTACAGGCATGAGCCACTGTGCCTGGCCATAATGTAGATTACATCTTAAATGTGCAATTTATAACTGATCCAGTCCTCCTCATAAGCTGATGACGGTTGGGGGGAATTTTTGTTTTTTTTAACTTTTATTCTTTTATAGATTTTTAAATACCAGATACTGCATTTTTTTTTTCTTTTTGAGATGGAGTTTCCCTCTTGTTACCCAGGTTGGAGTGCAATGGTGTGATCTCCGCTCACCGAAACCTCCGCCTCCTGGGTTCAAGCAATTCTCCTGCTCAGCCTCCCTAGTAGCTGGGACTACAGGTGTGTGCCACCATGCCCAGCTACTTTTTGTATTTTTAGTAGAGACGGGGTTTCACCATGTTGACCAGGATGGTCTCGATCTCTTGACCTTGTGATCCACCCGCCTTGGCCTCCCAAAGTGCTGGAATTACAGGCATGAGCCACCGCGCCCCATGGTTGGGGGAATTTTTAATTGACAGTTTGAGAGTGTGAGAGACATGTGATGTTGATATCCATGTAGACTTCTATTGTCCGGTGAATGATTTTTTTTTTTGAGACGTAGTCCCACTCTGTTGCCCAGGATACAGTGCAGTGGCGATCTCAACTCATTGCAACCTCCACCTCCTGGGTTCAAGCGATTCTCTTGCCTCAGCTTCCTGAGTAGCTGGGATTACAGGCGAGTGACACTGAGCCCGGCTAATTTTTGTATTTTTAGTAGAGACAGGGTTTCACTTTGTTGGACAGGCTGGTCTCGAACTCCTGACCTCATGATTTGCCTGCCTTGGCCTCCCAAAGTGCTAGGATTACAGGCGTGAGCCACCGTACCTGGTGTCTGGTGAATGATTTACTTATTTAACTGATGCTTATAGAATGGTTATATGCAAGAGCTTTACAAACTAATTTGATTCTCATGACAACCTTATCAAATATGTGCAATTGTTATGATCATCCTTGTTTTACAGATAAAGAAACTGAGGCATAAAAATACCAGTAACTCGTGCAAGGTCAACAGATAGTATGCGGCACAGATAGGCCTTGCAGCCAGGCAGCCTAGGGCCATCCTGAATCCTTGTTCCTAAGCACCATACCAAGCTGCCTTGTCCTCTGGGTTTCTGCTTACTCTTTAGGCCTCGCTACTCTGGTAGGCAAACTTGTGGTCAATTCTTCAGCAAAGCCAACCCCCCTCCCTCCAACACTGGTTCCTCCCCCTTGCAACTTGATGCTGATTTCTCCCTCTGTTCTCGGTGGTACAGACCGCTGACCACCTGTGAGCTTGCTGTAGGGTTGTCTTGCCCCATTAGGGCCGTCCCATACACAGCAGGTTGCTGTCTCCCAACATGATACCCATGCCATGCAAGAATCAGGGGGACAAGCCTGGGCACAGTGGCTCATGCCTATAATCCCAGCACTTTGGGAGGTCCAGGCGGCTGGATCACGAGGTCAGGAGTTCAAGACCAGCCTGGCCAATATGGTGAAACCCCATCTTTACTAAAAATACAAAAATTAGCCAGGTGCGGTGGCAAGTGCTGTAATCCCAGCTACTCGGGAGGCTGAGGCAGGAGAATCGCCTGAACTCAGGAGGCGGAGGTTGTGGTGAGTAGAGATTGGCTATTGCACTCCAGCCTAGGCAACAAGATTGAAACTCTGTCTCAAAAAAACAAAACAAGGCTGGGTGTGGTGGCTTACACCTGTAATGCCAGCACTTTGGGAGGCTGAGGCGGGTGACTAACAAGACCAGCCTGGTCAATATGGTGAAACCCCGTCTCTACTAAAAATATAAAAATTAGCTGGGCATGGTGGCACACGCCTGTAATCCCAGCTACTCAGGAGGCTGAGGTGGGAGAATTGCCTGAACCTGAGATGCGGAGAGTGCAGTGAGATTGTGCCATTGCACTCCAGCCTGGGCAACAGAGCGTGACTCCATCTCAAACAAAACAAAACAAAACAGAAAAAAAAAAAAAGAATCAGGGGACTCAGGAGAGCTTGGCCTCAGAGCTTCTCTTGCCTACTCAGGTTTTCACTGCCAGGTTCACTTTGGCATGGCTGCCCCTGGTTGGGCATAAAAAAGCCTTGGATACAGGTTCTTCCTACAGTCCCTAGTGGGGAGCTGGGTGAGAGCCCCCTCTGTGCTCAGAGCACCACTCATTAGGTAGTGCACCTGTCCAGACCCCATTCGAGACCTGGAGGGGAGGAACAGGCTTGAGATCCTTCTGACTCTCTTCTCTCCCCTTTCCCCTTCCTATCACCCAGCAGGCCAGAAAGGACATGGGGCTTTCTCTATCTTAGAATTGGCCTTGCTATTCTGGGTAGAAAGGGTCTTGCTCTGCTAAGAAAGGACTCCAGGAGCTGGTCATTCAGGCTTGGACTTTGCTTTACTAAGGAGGGAGAACGTGGAGGGATTTGGAAGATCTCTTAAGTCATAGCTAATCTCTTCAGCTATACAGGGGGGACACCAATACCTTGATGTCTGGCCCTTGAAAGACATTCAGTGTGTGGTAGTTATTTAGCACTTCTCTCTATCTCTTTTTGTTTTCCTTGATATGGGGTCTTGCTCTTGTTGCCCAGGCTGGAGTGCAATGGTACGATCTTGGCTCACTGCAACCTCTGCCTCCCAGATTTAAGAGATTCTCCTGCCTCAGCCTCCCAGAGTAGCTGAGATCACAGGCATGTGCCAACACACCCAGCTAATTTGTGTATTTTTAGTAGAGACAGGGTTTCACCATGTTGGCCAGGCTGGTCTTGAACTCCTGACCTCAGGTGATTCACTTGCCTCAGCCTCCCAAGGTGCTGGGAATACAGGTGTGAGCCACTGTGCCCGGCCTTATTTATCACTCTCCAAACTCAGAACTTTCACACTTCTTGGTCTGAATGTAGGAAATTTCTTTTACATTTTGACTCTGCATGAACATTGTACATAACTGAAACAAATGCTACACAAAACAATACTTATTACTACTTAATGTAGTACATCCAGTTAATTTTTAATATAATCTTTTTTTTGTAAAAAGAAACACCTGGTGGTGACCCATAACCCCTCTCCTCAGACAGACTTACTTGCCCCCTTCTCTGAGATCTCATAGTGCTCTCTGCAAAGCTCAACTCAAATACTTCTCATACTGCATTGTAATGTATGTCATTCTTTCCCATTAGGGACTCTGTCCTTTTCATCTTTGCATCCCTAGCACACCCACTAGTAGACACCCAGTGAGTATTAACTGAAGGAGTCAGTGGAAAATGCCTGTCTGCGTGCTCAATAGAACAGAAAAGGATGGTGTTTCCCTCTATTGTGATACACAACGCCTAGTGTGGTGTTGGAGAGCTCAGACCTTGGTGTTGAGCAACCTGGGCTCAGGGAGGAGTTACTACGGACGGGAGTATATACACCTGCTGCAGAGAGGACCTAAATGTGTAGAGAATGAGCACCAGAGACTTTAACCATTTCCCAGCTCCTTGGTTTTTTTCCCCAAACTGATGTGTTTGCATCCCCATGCTAGAATGCCTTTATGTCCTCCACAGTAATTTAATTATATAAGACTGACTGTATAGACTCAAAATTTGGGGCATTAGGCATTCTTGCAAAGCCAGACTCTAGGAAACATGCTCATTGCTGAACACACTGGATGTGGTTTAGGTAGCAAAGCAAATGACCTAACAAGGAATATATGTGCTGAGCCTAGTTCCTGTTAAATTAATAGATTCACGTTCTGGCACATCCACAACCTCACAAGTCATAGCAACCGGATGACGGCATGGCAACACAGCAGCTGCGGCCACTGCACATGAGAAAAATCCAAGCCTAGTGTCTCTGGAGGGAAAACAGAAACGGCCTCTACAATTGCCGGCTTGTACTGGATTGACTGAAGGGAGGGGGCCGTGGGGGCAATCACAAGTAGATGCCTGCCCTGGTCAGGGATGCAGTATGACATCTCTCCTGCTTCCTGAAACTTTGTTTTATATTTTAAAAGTAAATAATTTGTTCCAGCCAGAGAGGAAATGATGCTGAGAGAAAGACACCATCACGTGGACAGAATGTTCTCCCTCGCCCTGGCAGCAGTGTGGAGGTAATCCTTATCAGAGATAGTCCAGGACTTGCTCTTTAACAGCAGGACCACAAGCCTTTCTTCCTAGATTTTTGACCCACCCCAGCCCCAACCAAAATCACCTACCCCTTCTGGCTGCCAGAGCTGAAGGCCCTCTTGCAAACTCTCCTAGGACGAAGCCCTGACTCCACAGCCACTGTTGGGCCAAGCCCGAGGGATCAGGGTAAATGCCTGGAGGAGGAGGAAGAGGATGCCTGGACAGATGTCAATTCTGGTGACACAAAGACATCTGCATGTGCTGTCAGGTAGGTGACACCCAATACCAGGGGCTGCCTGGGACCAAGCAGCAGTCCACATCCCCTGACTTAGTTTAAATTTGAGAATGACCCTTGCTCTGCAAAAGGACTGAGAGCTGGGCCTTCTGTTCTTGGGGTTTCTGTCTTGCGCTTAGATCTGGCTCCGGCCCCTGCTTTCCTTCCATGTTGTATCAGGAAGGCCGTGGAGGGTTATCACTGGGCCCCCATGGATTCTCTACTGATCTGTGTTATTCGTGGCCATGTAATGAATTCCTCAAAACACAGCAGCTTAAGACAACATTTATTATCTTATAGTTTCTGTGGGTCAGGAATCCAGGCAGCTTAGCTGGGTGCCTCTGCCTGAAGGGCCTGAGGGAGGCTGTAGTCCAGCTGTTGGCTGGGGTTGAAGGTCTTATCTGAAGTCTTGATTAATATGCGGGGGGAGAGGCATCCCTTTCCAAGCTCCCTCAAATGGTGGTTGGCAGGCCTAGTTCCCTTTCTACAGGGCTGCCAGTAGTTGGCTTCCCTCACAGTCAGTGTTCCAAGAGAGCAAAAGCCAGAGAGAGGACCCAATATGGAAGCCGCAGTTGTTTTTATAACCTAGTCTCAGAAGTAACATCACATCACTGGCCGTATTCTATTCGTCAGAACTCAGTCAATGGATTCAGCCCACACTTAAGGAGAGGGGGATTATACCAGGGTATGAATACCTGGAGGCAGAGATCATTGGCAGGGGCGTATCTTAGAGGCTGTCTACCACATCCTCCACACGGTGCCCTGGTACTCCAGCAACTGCCACCCTATATAGAGAAAAAAGCAATGTATGTGTAAGTGTCAGGCCTTCACATGTTTACATTGTCTGCCAGTTACTCCTGGGCAGGCAGAAATACTGAATATTCATGAAACTGTGACTGAAAATTTGGAATCGCATACGGAACAAAAAAATATTCTGTTCTTGTTTTAGCAAATATAGAGTATCACATGATTGCCTTTAGAAGCCTGGCTGACATATTCTCTCTACTCATTGGTTGCCTTAAGCAGAATGCACTAAGGAATTACTTCTATTTATTCCAAAATTGAAATGGGCAATCCTTTCACAATCTCCCCCACAATAGTATGATATAAGAAGAATTTCAGACAAGTTTAATTATTGAGTCTAATGATCCGTTTATTTCTGAAAGCAATATTATTTTTCTTCAATTGCACGTTTTGTATTTATAATGTGCCATTAATATCTTAGTAAAAATCAGAACTAGGGCGTAACAGCTGCAACGTGGAGGATTTCATGTTGCTAGGAGAGCTTCGATCTTTATACTCCTATCTTTGGGTGAGTCTGTGGCGTTCCATGAGGGATTAACACAGACCTGGGCATCATTTCTCAAATGTCATTTTCCATCAGTCTTACATCCACCTTTCTGAACAAAGCCTTCACTCAAGTCTATGGTTTCCTGTGTTTTCATAAAAAGATGAAGCATTGGAAGGGGGAAGTTTAATCTGGCCAATGTGCTAGGAGAAGCGATATTTAGGGAAAAAAGGAAAATTGTTGAGCCCTAACTGTTGATTTTGAACCACCTATTAAAAGGTCCCTGTTTTCCACGACAAGCTACAATGAGGCTAATGTTTCTGTTATGAAAGCCCTTCACTGCAGTTTCGAATGTCCGCTTTTTTTTTTAACCACAGCAAAGGCTAACCCCGTTTTTTTTCCAGCCTTATGGGATCAGGAATTCTTCCTTGAAGACTGCTGTTTAACTACGTGGTTGCTACTTATGCAAAAGGTGGCTCTCTGTTGTAGTTTTTAATAAGGTGAGCACATTTATTTTGAACAATGATAAATTTCAGGATCACTATTGCCTGAAGCTGCCCTTCTCAGGCCTCTACTCTACACTCTAAGTCACTTTTGACCGGTGATGAAACACGGAATGCATCAGACTCAATACTCTGTGAGTTGAGTGTAAAGGAAGAGGTGGAAATCGCGGGGGAGGATTAGAACAGAAACCACTCTGCAGTCCCAGCTTGGGCGCTGAAATAGCCCCCTGACGTGTGATACCTGGTAAACGTCTTGCTCACTTACACAACCCGTGGAAATGACGAGGGGCATCATGCAGACTTTTAGAGAGAACGTGGGGGATGGGGACCGTTGTTTTAAGGCCCACTTAAGGCATTATTTAAGAACACACAGAGCACACTGCTTTCTGACATGCCCTGTTTA
The DNA here is from genome assembly GCA_036589455.1 of Ateles fusciceps. NCBI lineage: Eukaryota > Metazoa > Chordata > Mammalia > Primates > Atelidae > Ateles > Ateles fusciceps. The sequence goes on along the minus strand of JAZHEH010000228.1, from coordinate 6,311,118 downwards.
GCCCCAACACCAAAGGGAAAAACTCTTTCTTTCCCCTCCCCCACCCCTCTGTGTACTGGTGTTTCTCCGGGAACCCCAGCTCTCCGGGGACCCTGAACCCCAACACCACCTTCCAGACCAGCCTGGGAGCAGGGGACTCCAGCGCGACGCCCCACATCGCACTTCGGCGCGGAAACCACGCAGCTGCAGCGAGCCTTCCCTCCCAGGGCGGGTGCAGGCTCCGCGGCCGGCGGCGCGGGGCTGCCCGCACCCCCGCAGCCGAGGGCGCGCAGAACGGGGAGACGGCGCCTGGGGCCTGGGGCGCGCGGAGCCGGGGGCGCGGGCGGGGCGGGCGGCTGCAGGGCCCGGCGCGCCACCGCGCGAGCTGCTGGGTCACCGCCCGGGCCGCGCCGCCCGCTCCGCGAGGAAGTGACGACTGCGCCGTCCCGAGAGCAACAAAGTTTGAGTCTGCGGGTCGCGCTCGCCTGCGCCCCGCACCCCTCCGAGCCTCCCTGGGATTCCGCACGCAGGTGAGTCGCGGGCTCGCCGCCCCCCTCCAGCCACTGGGCGCCGGAGTGGGGCTCGGAATCGTTCTGGGATTCCGGCTGGGCCGCGCGGGCGCGGATGTGGCTGGCCGGGTTGGGCTGGGCGCCGGGGTGCGGGGGCGCTGCAGTGAGGGAGCTCCGCGGCCGGGGTCTGGGCTCCGTGCTGCGCCGGTGTTGTCGCCTCTTTGCTGCGGGACTTCAAACAGCCAGGGCTGCAGCCGGGCCAGCTCCAGGCGCCGTTGGCGAGGGAGGGGGCTTTCCGGGGCCTAGATCTGGAGCCAGCCCTCCGCCCAGCGCCCCTATCCCTGCAGGCTGGGCGCAGCCAAGCCTCGGCCCCCGTCCGGTGCTTCCCGGGGAAACGACCTCTTCCTTCTCGCAGCCCTCGTCGGGGGCGCAGGAAAGAAGTTAAAGGAACTTTTCCCCGACTTTTATTTGCTCGGCCTTCCTGGGACCAAGAGCAGAGCAGCTCGGAAGTTTGGGGAAAACAGCCCTACGCATTTCCAGAAAACAAAACCGGAATTGCCCCCAACCCCCCTTGAAATGAATCGCTCCTGACTCCCCCTCCACCCTCGTCGCGAACCTCGTCCCGAACCTGACAGTGATCGCTAAGGCCTAACACTTTGCAATTTAGCCATCAAAACTGTCAGCACACCCACGTACATATGTGAGTGTTTTCTATATAAAACTCAGAAACCCGCTTCCAGCGGACTCTGTGGCATCTCGTTCTTTTCTGTTTCCTAAAACTGCAAGGGCTGCAGGAATGTGCATGGGAACTTTGATGGTGGTTCCCGCCGCCCTCGGTAGCCTCGTGGCGCAGGGTTTTTTAAAGAACAGCTGAGAAGTTTGTGACATCCCTGCAGAGTAACTCGAGGCTGGCGGCCCGGGCCAGCGGCGAGACTGCAACTGTAGTGGCGGCCGGGACACGTTGGTGTGTGCAGGAAAGTGCGTTCGAGCCGTGGAGACTCGAGATGGGATGTCCTAGAGGTTGAATGGTGTAGTTCCTAGCAGCAGCTTCCTGCTGGCCTGTAATTACAGCGTGATTGCACAGTCAGGCATTGTTGGCGTGGATGTTTATACACAGGCTATTGTGCAAGACCTCGGTGGTGTTGAACAAAACGCAGCTTTGGATAGATCTGGGTCTGAGCTGCAATCTCCAAATTCTTTTTACCCTTTAACCCTAGCTAGGTGATTTAGTTCTTTCCCTCTCTGTCACTTTTGACGACTTGCCCGAAATCTGAGATGTGGGGTGGACTCGGGAGGCCACAACACTCCTACCTTCGGCAGCCTGAAAACTATCCTAGGGACTGTACCCTTATTTGTCTTCAGAGAAAATGTGGGATGACGTCAGCAGGAAAAGGAGATGGGAGATGGCTATCAACCTCTCTAAACGGGAAAGCTGTTTGAATTAGCAAAATTGCACGGGTGGCTGGGTTGGGGCTGAGTTGCAAAGAGAACTCGTCAGACCATGTGCGACTGAGCTGGCGTGCTAGACTTTAAGACTGGAAGTGTCAGCTGCAGAAACTTAGTAGGTGGTGGGTCCTTAATTCCTTTATTGTGTTCTGGGCAAAGAGGAAATTCATAAGTGCTGGCACTTGGTGTGTCTGTGCTGGTGGTCTGGATCTGGGAGGAGCAGAGGAGTGATTCATGCACATTTTCTCCAGAGGAGCCCCAAGGCCTGCTTTCTTAGCAGGGACTGTGGCATAGACCAGGGCCGGGGTCCTCACATCTGCGATGCTGCCTTGCAGGAACGGAGCCAAGCCGGCAAGTATAGAAAGAAGGCAAACAGTTTCTTGTTGAGGGGCTTACAGGGGAATAACTGTATAGAGAGATTTAAAATACAGTTAAAAAAAAAAGCATGTATTGGATTTGTGGAGGGCCATTGTTTTCACATTCTGAATCTCAACCTGATAACTCCCTGTCCTAGGCAGAAGATGCTCACGGGCAGCACTCAGCCCAGTTAGGTTGCTGTGTGGCTAGGTGGTACCACCTCATGCCGGGCATGGGCAGCCTCTCTGCTCAGAGTGGCAGGCACTGATGATTCCAGTGCACTGGAGTTTCTCCATGCCTGGCCTTTCTTCTAGCCAAGTATCTGAGCTTCACCTGGAGGAAAAATGCTGTTTTGCGGCCTCGTGCCAGGTGTGTGTCACGGGCACAGTGACCGTTTGTCAAACCAAAACATTAGGGTACAGTCCCTGGCAGGTACCTGTGTGCTTCTAGAAACTCGAGAACAAACATGTAAAATCAGGACAGTTCTGGAAAGTCTGGCATGTATGGCCACAGTTGCCACAGGGGAATGAGGTTTGAGCAAAAGCAGCACTATGGTCGGAATCACCCCAGGTTGCACAACCCTCTGCTCTAGAGACATTTAGTTTTTACTGAACTTGACTGTGAAGGTTCTGGTTAGCTGGATCACCTGACCAGGACTGCCATATGAGGGCCTGATGGTGCCTGGTGCTAGTCTTGGGGGGGCAGGAGAGGGGGAGCATTCCCTTCTAACCCCAAAGCTTAGTTTGCAGTCGTCTGTGTTAATGTAGAACTTACAGAGACTAAAAGTGCCCCAAAGCCCTCCAGAGTGTGGCTGGGAGAGTGGAGGGGGAGGGGCCCCTTGTAAAGGCCAGAGAAAGAGGGAAGCCAGCCTCCCTGGAGCTGCGGAGCCACCTGGAGCAGTGCAGGCCCCACACCTTCAGTTCCCTCTGGCTGATTTTTGTGCCGAACTCAGGCCCTTTCTCTGGCTTGCTCAGCTTTGCCTTTCCATTCAGGGAGCTTGCCCCCAAGTTGTTACACAGAGACAGAATCGTAATCCTACTTCCTCCTCCACCTTACCTAAATGCTAGTTTATGACTTGAAGTTGCTGCCCAGTTCACGGCCCCTAAGCAGCCCTGTCTGCTGCCTCACCGTGCACAATTAGGAACGACAGTGAAAAAACTCTCATTCAAAACTTGACAGGGATTTTAAAAAGGTTTATTGTTCTAAGAGGAAAAAATATTGGAGGTAATTAGGGAATCCAGCAACTCTGGCAGAAACCCCGAGGTGCCACTGAGAGAAGCCGACGCAGGAGTCTCCTGGAGAGGGTGGGCTTCAAAGGGTGGCCGCCCAGGGCCCAGTATTGCTGTTTCCATTCATCTGCCCCTTCCTGGCTGCCCCACATCCTATACCACAACCAAGGGTTTTGACAGCACAGCTCACCTCCAAAAAAGGAGGCCGAACACCCCCAGCTAAAGAGGGTATTCCAGTGGCATAAGAACGCGCTGCAGTTTTCCAGACACCTTGGCTGGCAGTTCTGTCCTGCAGATTTGCTTCCTTCTTTAAAATGTGCCCCTCTTCATTTTTTGTTCTCACTGAAGCATCTCTTTGTGAGCCCCTTAAATCTTCTTTTTTCTCGTCTACATGACACAGGGCAAACGCTTTACGACTTACTGTCTCAAGTGCCACTTGAAATACGCACAGGGCTTTGAATAAGCTTCGGATAAAGTCCTGCTCTGTAATCTCACTTAAAATGCCTCTTTGCCAGGGTCACCTTCCTGCCCAGCAACCTTCAATGGCTCCCCACTGTCTGCATGGTAAGGATCAAACTTCTAGGCCGGCAGTCAGGGCCCTTCCCCTTAGGGGTCTGGCCTTTGCAGCTCTCCCGTCCTGACCCTTGGCTCTGACCCAGTGACCCACTCTGTGTGTTGCCCAAACCACTGATGACAAGCATTCCTACCTCCCGTGCTTCCCCCAGAGGCCTGGAATGCCTCCTTCCTCTCATCCATGTGGCTCAGTCCTGCTCCCTTTCCAGTCCTGTTTGTGTCCCCCCTCCTTGAGAATTTCTCTCTGTCACATCCTGCGGGCCTCCCCCAGGACTCCAGCAACATTAGCCTGGGCCCTGTGCTGAGGAAAACCTTGAGTCCTGGACTAAGGATTTTCAGTTTCTCTTTTGGGCCATGACTTTGATCATATGTCCTGTTCAGCTCATTAAGTGAGCCTTTGGGTGAATAAATATTATAATTTTTTTTTTTTTTTTTTGAGACAGAGTTTTGCTCTTGTTGCCCAGGCTGGAGTACAATGGCGCCATCTCAGCTCACTGCAACCTCTGCCTCTTGGGCTCAAGTGATTCTCCTGCCTTAGCCTCCCAGAGTAACTGGGATTATAGGTATGTGCCACTATGCCCGGCTAATTTTGTCTTTTTAGTAGAGACAGAGTTTCTCCTGTTGGTCAGGCTGGTCTTAAACTCCCGACCTCAGGTGATCCACCTGCCTCTGCCTCCCAAAGTGCTGGGATTACAGGCATGGACCACTGCGCCTGGCCATAATTTTCAACTGAACTGGAAGCCCCCTGTTTTATATATCTTCGTATCTTCAGGCCTGGTGCCCCACTCACAGCAAGTCTCAATATATGTTTTATGATGCTGATACAAAGGGCAGTGGCCATGAGATTTTGTGCACTTGGGGGTAGGCACACACACCCAAGCCAAGCACCAAAGGCCGTGGTTCCTGGTTTTAGTTCTGAACATGAAGCCAAGCCTGCCTCCTCTGCCTGTTAGCCACTCTCAGCCTCCTGGCTTTGCACTTCATTGTTTTGCTCCCATTTCCAGCATCTCTTTCCTGAGTGTCAGTGTCTGCCCAGCTTCGGCACTCCTTTTGTCCCAGTCAACCTGCATGCCCCGTGATGCCCTACGCCTCTGCTCTGGTTCTGAGGGGAGATGGTTTGTTACTCGGGTTGGCCTGGCCTTCTGAGGAACCAGTCTGTTAGAAGGAGGTGGGACCAACTTGCAGGCAAGATTTTTGAAGACAGCCAGGTGCGGTGGCTTACGGATATAATACCAGCACTTTGGGAGGCCGAGGTGGGAGGATCACTTGAGCCTAGGAGTTCAAGACCAGACTAGGCAATATGGCAAGACCTCTTCTCTACAAAAAATACAAAAAAATTAGCCAGGTGTGGTGGCGTGTGCCTGTAGTCCCAGCTGCTTGGGAGGCTGAGATAGGAGGATTGCATGCCACTGTACTGCAGCCTGGGTGACAGAGAGAACCTGTCTCAAAAGTAAGAAATAAAAAAGACTATGAGGAGGGCAAAGAGAGGCTTCTTGGTTGGCTGGATGCTTGTTTTCCCAAGATAGGTATTGAACATACAAAAACTAGGCTAAACTATAAAACTGAGTTTTGGGGAGATCCTGGCTGAACCCTAGCACTGGACTTGGCTCGGAGGACTGTATTGCCTTCGGCCAGTCTTCATGCTGTTAATCACAATCTTCCCTCATAAGCCAGATTCTTTCTTTTTTGAGAAGTAATTTGCATACCATAAAATGCACCTATAAGCTAGATTCTTTTAAAATTTTGTTTTATTTAAAAATAGAATCTGGTAAATTCCTTTTTTTTTTCACTCGACCCAGGCTGGAGTGAAGTGGTGTGATCTTGGCTCACTACAACTTCCACACCCCAGGTTCAAGTGATTCTCCTGCCTCAGCGTCCCAGAGTAGCTGGGATTATGGGCATCGGCCACCACACCTGGCTAATTTTTGTATTTTTAGTAGAGGTGGAGTTTCCCCATGTTGGCCCTACTGGTCTCGAACTCCTGACCTCAGGTGATCCATTAGCCTTGGCCTCCCAAAGTCTTGGGATTACAGGCATGAGCCACCGTGCCCAGCCTGAGGTCAGTTTTAATTGAACGTTCTTAATAAATATGAAATGGTGAAACTAGGATTTACGTATTTCTGAAAAGCTATGTATAAACTGAATTTAAAAGTTATGTATAAACTGAATTTAATAAATGAACATTTTTTCAAATCTGCTATTTTACAAAATAATCAACTTTTAGAACTGGATAGGATCTTGCGGACTATTATCATCCAGCCCCGGTTTTATAGTAACTGCAGTAACAGCGTCTCCGATAATCCCGTGGTTAAGGATTTAAAGCTCGGAAGGAAACCTGTGCTAACTCTCATTTTAACTGAGGCTTAGAGAGGATAAGTTTCTTCTCCAAGTTCACGCAGCTGTTGAATGGAAAAGTCAGGCACAAACTCCATACTTCATTTCCACTGGCCATCCTGCATTGATAATTAGTCATCATAATTGTCGGTTTCATCAGTTCTATTTGTAAACCAAGGATTCCATCTCCTCAGTTTCCTTAAGGCAGTACTCAAAGATTTGAAAAAATGAAATTTTAAAAAGAAAAAAACCAACAAACTGGGGGTGAAGAAGAGGTCTTTAAGAAGAGAGTGGGATGCGTATTTAATAGTTTTTATCATTATATTATCTCATTGTAGTCTTAGTGGATTTTTTTTTTTTTTTGAGACAGAGTCTCCTTCTGTTGTCCAGGCTAGAGTGCAAGGGTGTGATCTCGGCTCACTGCAACCTCCACCTCCTGGGTTCAAGCAATTCTTCTGCCTCAGCCTCCCGAGTAGCTGGGACTAGAGGTGCACACCACCACGCCTGGCTAATTTTTGTGTTTTTAGTAGAGACGGGGTTTCACCATATTAACCAGGCTGGTTTTGAACTTCTGAACTTGCGATCCACCTGCCTCGGCCTCCCAAAGTGCTGGCATTACAGGCATGAGCCACTGTGCCCGGCTGTCTTAGTGGATCTTAATTGCTATCAAAGTCCCCAAAGTTTCCTACCCCAGACTCAGTTGGCCAACAAGATCACTTACTATTTTCTAAGTGCAGAACATGGGTTGGACAACACCAAGAAGACAGAGGGATGCTTCCAGTTCCCAAGAGACAGGCAGGAGAAGGCTCAGGAACACAGACCTGGCACTCCTTGAACAGCCAGTTAATGCAGGGCCAGCCGTCCTCACCGGGCATTTATGGAAGAGCTGCAGGGCTCTCAACCGCGTGTGGCACAATGAGGGTGCAAAGCAGAGTCCTACGTGCTTCTTCCCCCCAGAAGGCTTCAAGCCTAGTTCCTGAGATAGGTCACACCCATCCCTGAGTGAGTGAAAGAATGAAGAACCCAAGGGAAAGTCCCTTATAAACCATGATGGGAAAGGTTACTAATGTTATGTCTATGACCACTTTTCTTTCTCTCCGTAACTGGGGAAGTCAGATCCTAAATGTCATGTGGTCAGCACAGCTACCTTTGAGAGATGTTGGAAGAAATCCTGAGCCTTTCCACTGCCTCTAGAGCAAGTGGAAGAGGGTGGGATGAGGGGAAGAACTGACTGAGAGTGGATCTATCACTGGGAGAATAGAATTTGGTGAAGTGGCGTTTCTGGGGGTCAGATTCTAAAGTCAGTATGTAAGGTGAAATATAAGAATATAATAAAGATTAACCTTGAAAGTCCTTTAGGAGGGCACCAGGTAGGCAACAGTCACACTGGCTCTTGATACTTAAATTCACCTTAGCCTGTTCCTCTAATTCTGGAAGAAGTTGCACTTTTTTTTGTTGTTGAAATGGAGTCTTGCTCTGTCGCCTAGGCTGGAGTGCAGTGGCGCAATCTAGGCTCACTATAACCTCGGCCTCAAGCGATTCTCCTGCCTCAGCCTCCCGAGTAGCTGGGACTACAGGTGCTGGCCACCAAGCCTGGCTAATTTTTAAATTTTTTTATTTTTAGTAGCGATGGGGTTTTACCGTGTTGACCAGGCTGGTCTTGAATTCTGACCTCAAGTGCTCCACTTGCCTCAGCCTCCCAAAGTGCTGGGATTACAGGTGTGCGCCAGCCTTACCTGGCTGTTTCTCCTTGTTCTATTCTGTTTTTTTTTTCCTTTTCCTCCTACCTCCCCAACTCCCTTCTTCGTCCTTTCTTCCTTTGTCTTCTCTCTTCTGCTAAGCTTGACCATTTGAATTTGCTTAAGTTAAATGAACATGTAAAGAGATTCCATTGTCCTGTGTCTCATGGGAAGGTCATGGGGGTTGTAAGTTAGGACATCATTGTATGAGAGTAAGCAAGGAAGGCTCTTAGGCCAAGCGGGCAGGGTGTGATGGAGAGGAGATCCATGGAGTAGGTTTTGAACTGCAGTTATATCATCCAGGCTTGCAGATGAAAAACTTATGCTTGGGTTGACCCAGCCTGGTGTGGGGCTGGGAGGGGGCAGTGCCCATGTGCAGCAGACACTTTGCACTAAGGCCCTCACCCTCCATGTCCCCTCCCCAACCTCCCCATCGCAGGCCACTGCAAGAAGCTTGCAAGGAATGGACTAGCAAGAGGTGTTTGCTTCCTTTGTGGCCTCCCCATAGCACATGCTCTGGAACAACTTAGAAGCCAATAACCACTCCCTGACCCCCTCTTCCACTTGCACTAGGGGTGGTAGAAAGGCTCAAGATTTCTTCCACCATCTCTCTAAGGAGCTGTGCAGACCACATGACATTTGGGATCTGACTTCCCCAGTTACGGAGGAAAGAAAAGTAGCTATAACCATAACCGTAGTGACGTTCCCCATCATGGTTTATAAGGTGCATTCCATCAAGTTCTTCATTCTTTCACTCACTCATGCATTGATTGAGCCCTTACCGTGTACTTGGCTCTGTGCTTGGTACTGGGGGATACAAAGGTAAAGAAGCTTCAGGCCCCCACTTTAAGGTACTCGTGATCTGTGAGGGAGACAAACATCTACACAAGCCAAGAACAGTTAAGTGCTACAGGTGTCAATGTCAGCATGTTCAGGGGGGCTCGTGGGCTCAGAGTAGAGGACTGGCCGGCCACTTCTGCCACAGCCAGGGGAAGGAAGCATGTCAGCAAAGGTTTAGGACAGCCCCAGGGCCTTGCACGGTTCTTGTGTCTGGTGAATGCTGCGGAATGAATGAAATGAGAGGTGTCCTGGAGAAGCTGTTTGAGCTGAGTGCTAAGAAATGAATAGGCGTCCACCAGTTGGCAAAGGGAGTCAGGGCGTTCTAGGTCCAGGGAGCAGCTCAGACAAGGTCCTGGAGGCACAACACAACACCATTTGCTTTGGGAACTACAGGTGGTGAGGCAGTGGAGCATGGCTGGGAGGGGTGCAGAAAGGGGCAGGCAGGGCTAGGTCATGGGCCAGAGGAGCCCGTGTGTAGGAAGAAGGAGATGCTGGCATAGTCCAGGTCTTAGATCTGCCCACGGCAGAGGCTGACTGTAGCTAAATTGAGGAGAAAAGAAATGTATGGAAAGGCTATCTGGTGGCTCACTGAATGTCCGAGAAGCCTGGAGAACAAGGCTCAGAAATTGATCAGGACTCGTGGGAAGTTGGGTGACTGGAACCAAATCCAGGGTGATGCTGCTGCTGACCTGGCATCACTGCTGCCAGCAGACCTGGATGCTGCCACCCCCTCCAGAATGAGTACTGAACTCTCCCCGCTTTTTGTGCCACTCGCTCCAGAGGCAAAGCCTAGGCTGAGCGTGTGTTGGCCCTGCTTAAGTCATGTTCGTGCTGTTGTGATTCTGAAGAGCAAGGCTCTGGAGGCTGCAGCCTCCCCAGCAGGGAGTGGAGCTCTGCCTCCTCTCCAGACTCACAATCCCAGGTGCCTGAAACCAGGGGAGGGGTGCATATGCCAGGTGGACAGGTGTCTCCCATAGAGCCTGGAGCCCATTCTAGCCCTCAAACTGGGATGATGGGGCAGTTCTGGATGTGGGAAGAGGAGACAGGGCATCCCCCTTAGGCCACTGAAAACATCCACATCTTTTTTCTTTTTTTTTAATTTAAATAGAGGTGGGATTTTGCCATGTTGCCCAGGCTAGTCTTGAACTCCCTGGCTCAAGTCAGCCTCCCACCTTAGCCTCCCAGAATGTTGGGATGACAGGCATGAGCCACCATGCCTGGCCAACATGCACGTCTTGAGCTTAATCTGTTCGGTCATCTTTCTGAATCCTTAGCCTCCCGCTGAGCTTCAGGAATGTTATATGCCCAGGAGATCTGAGTGTTTTATTAGTAATTGGAATTCTCCTCTGGAATCTGAACTATTCCAGTGGAAAAGAGAGATCATCCCAGCATCTGGATCCTCCCTGCACATTTGATTCCACTTGGAAAACTTCAGTGCTGCCTTCCAAGGACAGAGGCCAAGGCTTGGCTCTTTCTAACAGGCAGTTATAGCTTGAATTCTGCTTCTTCCCCAAGGTTGGGTGAGACTCTCGGAGCCACCCAGTGTTCGGGAGGTGCCACTTTGCTCTTCAGACTAGAAGTTGGAGTTCTGGCTTCAGGCTTGGTTTGTGGAACAGTCGAGGCCCCTGGTGTCTGAGCTGCCCAGGTGACCTCTCCATTTCTGAAGATGTCACCCTGGTTGAGATGCTCTACCCTATCTCCTGCCTGAGAGTGCTAAAGGAGCTAGGGCTTTGTTTGACTGGGGCTGTCAGCATCACCTGTCACATCCTGCCCAGTTTCCTCATCCAGAAAAAACAAGAGGTGTCAGATAAGGTGAGCTCCAGCTCCCTTCTTGCCCTCACTCAGATCCTCTGGGTATAACTCGTTGAAGCAAGGGCACCTTGACTAAATCGTGGTCATTCAGTTCCATTAATCTTAGACAAAGGAATTAATTTTCTTAAAAAAGAAAAATGCAGTTTTGAACTTACCAGCTCTTTGATACCAGTGTTTCAAGACTTCCCTGGGAAAGCGGGAAGTTGCTGCCCCCAGGAAACTGGATGTGTCATGAGCTGGGTTCTGGACTGGAAGCGATTCCTGATCCTGAGGCTTGGTAAGCAAGGTATGGCCAGGTTGACTCCCAAAGGGAGGAAGCAGGAACCTTCCTAGTTCCTGGCCAGTGTTGGTTCTGGCCTAGTTTACACTGAATTTGCCCATTTTTGTCCAGATGAAATGAAATTGTACTAAAAGCAGCCTTAAAGTGGAAAAGAAGTCTTGAAGGACCTGAATTATTTTACTAAACACAGCTTTGGTCGTGTTCCCCCATCTTAACCTTTCAGAGCTGCCCAAGTCCTGCAGAAGGAGCCCCACACTCCTCAGAATGGCACACGCGCCCTTGTTTGAGCCCTGGCCCACGTTTCTGGCCTTTTCCTTACCACTGCCCCTTCCCTATCATGGCCCTTTTTGTTCCAGCCAGCCTCTCGCTGCTCCTGGATGCACTTCTCTCCCCCTTGCTATACGCTCTTGGCTTTTGGTTATTGCTATTTCTTTCACCTGGAATGCCCTCTCTGCCCTTTTTCTCCTGGCAGCTGCCCACAGGGCCAGCCAAAGTTACCTGCTCCATGCTGCCTTCCTGAGTTGCCACCGTGGCATTTCTGCCATTGGAACGTCCCCCCTGCAGGATGCTGGGGTCAGTTGCAGGAGTGCCTGGCTCCTCACCACCTTGGACCTGTGGCTGGCACATAGTAGGTGTCCTGTGACAGGACCGTAAGGGCCACCTGAGGGGCTGTGAGGGAGCATTGGGCAGGCCCAGGACCTGGTCTGTGTCTGGCGGACTGTGTGCTTGGTGAGCTGGCTGTCTGCATGACATCCCCAGCCTCCCTTAGCGCCTGCTGGTGGGGCTGCCACCTCGCTGGCTCTGCTGTTTGCTTGGGCCTGTCAGCAAGACCCTGGTGAGAGTAGGAAGAGGATTTGGGGGGTGTAAAACCTGTACTGGCACCCCACTCACCCTGAAGAGGCATCTGAGGGGACACTCTGCGGAGACTCTGTGGTGAGGAGCTGGTTTAGAGGTGGCAGCGGCATGTCTTCCTACCGGCCCTCCTTGAAGAAGGATAAATATTTATACCAGCTACCCTTAGAGGGCCCTTTCGTTTTCGTGCCCAGTACTGTCTGTTGGCTTTGCATAGAGAAGGAGCTGAAGAAAGCAAGTCCACAGACCATGAGAGGAGAGACTGGGGCTCTTTATTTATTTAGTTATTTTTATTTTTTTGAGACAGAGTCTCACTCTGTTGCCCGGGCTGGAGTGCAGTGGCATGGCCTCGGCTCACTGCAACCTCTGCCTCCCGGGTTCAAGCGATTCTCCTGCCTCAGCTTCCTGAATAGCTGGGATTACAGGCATATGCCACAATGCCCAGCTAATTTTTTTGTATTTTTAGTAGAGATGGGGTTTCACCTTGTTGGTGAGGCTTGTCTTGAACTCCTGACCTTGTGATCTGCCCACCTTGGCCTCCCAAAGTGCTGGGATTAAAGGCATGAGCCACTGTGCCCGGCGAGACTGGGGCTCTTTAAAGTGAAAGTCCTGTCCAATCTGGTCATGAGGCAGTCAGGACAGGCTGTGGTTCTTCCTGTTTCTGCGAGGAGGAACACATCCTCCTGACAGTGATTGCAGGGTGCAGTGGGAGCCCCAAAGCAGGGATTGCAGTCTCCATCTGTCTATGAAATGAGGGGATTAAACTACAGGGGGGACCTTTCCTGCTCGAAAATTCCTGTGAATGGAGCCTGGTAGGCAGTGTCTTTATGGTGCCTTGTAGTGGGAGCCGGGGTTGTCAGTCAGAGGCTTCCTGTCATTATCCCAGGTCCAGGCTGGAGTATAACAGCACGATATCGGCTCACTGCAGCCTTTGCCTCTCAGGTTAAAGCGATTCTCCTGCCCCAGCCTCTCCAGTAGCTGGGACTACCGGTGCCTGGCATCACCCCCAGCTAATTTTTGTATTTTAGTAGAGATGGGGTTTCACCATGTTAGCCAGGCTGTTCTCGAACTCTTGACCTCAAGTGATCCACTGGCCTCAGCCTTCCAAAGTGCTGGGATTATAGACGTGAGCCACCATGCCTGGCCTCTCTTTCTTTAAAGACTTTTCTTTCTTGAAGTTGAGCCACCCTTAGGGCTGAGGCCGCACATACATGGGCCAGTTGGACCACTGGTGAGCACAGGGCTTATGTTGTTTGCAGAGTATGTTTCCAGAACCTAGAAGCACATGGTATTCCCTGAATCCCCTTTAGGAACCCATGAATGTGTGTGTTTGTTCTGGGCCCCTGGAAGATCAGGTTGGAGAAGGTTGTGTGCTGGATGGAGTGGGTTGATGTCCAGGGAGGGGTTGGATCATTTTGGGAAGGACAGAATGTGGTATCGGTCTCTGTTTCTGACACCACCGGGCCTGCTCTCCCTTCCCTACTCATTCCAGCCTCTACCTTCCTATCCACATCTCTCTGTCCTCCTTCTTCATCCCTCCATAGCAAATCAATTGTATTACCTCCAACATCTGCCAATCATAGGGTATTCTGAATACCAGGCACACTGAAGAGTTGGGAAAAGAGCATTATAAGAGTAGACCCTGATTGGTAGGATTGAGAGGTGCTGTCAAGAAAACTACTTCGGAAAATAGATGATGCAGGTAACTCACAAAGAACAAATATATATTTAAAATGTATGAGAGGCTGGGCATGGTGGCTCACACCTGTAATCCCAGCACTTTGGGAGGCCATGGTAGGTGGATCATCTGAGGTGAGGAGTTAGAGAACAGCCTGGCCAACATGGAGAAACCCCATCTCTACTGAAAATACAGAATTAGCCGGGTGTGGTGTTGTGTGCCTGTAATCCCAGCTACTTGGGAGGCTGAGGCAGGAGAATTGCTTGAACCCGGGAGGTGGAGGTTGCAGGAAGGCAGAGGTTGCAGTGAGCGGAGATGGTGCCATTGCACTCTAGCCTGGGTGACAGAGCGAGACTGTCTCAAAAAAAAAAAAATATATCTATATATCTATATATATAGATATATAGATATATATGTATACACACTGGAACTTGAAGCTGTAAGAAAATGTTAATTTCCTTTGGTCTATTAGTATTGCTCTTGGGAATTTATTCTAAGAATAAAGAATTTGTTAATTGTAAAAAGGAAAAGAGCTCTAAATACAAAGATGTTTATTTATTATTATTTTTAATCTCATACCTTCTTGCACACCAAAGATATTTATAGCAACATTGCTTAAAATAGAAAAAACAAAACAAAACAAAACTATAAACAGCTTCAGTGTTTCACATGGCTGTATAATTCATGATACCTAGACTCGGTGAGTATTGTGTCATTGTTATATTAATGTGAAGATAATGTTGATTCTTGGGGAAATTTTGATGAATTTAGATGAAAAAAGTAAAACACAGAATTGCATGTACACTTGATAAGTGCATAAAAACTGATTACACTGCCTATAGTAAAAATTGACACGATGCAGATAACTGGGTTTAGGCAAAAAGGTTGTGGGTAGAGCATGTGTGTATTTGAAATTGCTTTAATAATTTATATAGCATCTTTTTTTTTTTAAGACAAGGCCTTAACTTCAAAGACTTTGAATTTGGGTTGGAAGGAGGCCGGGGGGTGGGACTCCCATCTGTTACTACCAGGAAGACCAAACAGCTCTGTCTTATCAGCTACCGGCACTGCATGCAGGGGCTGGAGGATTCAGATGGCCTGACTTCACAGGCTGGCTAACTGAATAACTCTGGGGTTCACAGTGTAGACTCTGCCCCCAACCCCCAGCTGGCTCAGGGCCCCAGACCATTTTCACACCTGCGTTTTCACGGAACCAGCCCAGTGAGCACATGAGGCTTTGAACCACTCGCCCACTCACCTCTGGGCTGCCTGGTACTGCAGGCCCCTGCCATAGTAGGAGAGGAAGCTGAGTCTCTCTTCCGCAGTTCCAACTGGCAGCAGGGAGGGTGTGCTTTGCTAATTGACCTCCTGAAGCCTTTTCTAACCCAGGTGGGGCCCTAGTGAGGTAGTGTATTTCGCACTTACATTGTTGCACATATTAATTGAAGTGTTGAATTTAGTTGCTCTTTAGTGCTAGCCACATCCATCCAGTTCACATCTGACCTAGCACGCAGGGCCCTCTGACCCCATGTCTTGCCATGAGATCTGCTGGGACGTGCAGCTGCAGGTATGGGCATGGGGCTGAGCAGCTGACTGTCTTCTGAGCACCTTCTCATATCTCTGTGGCATCTCAGAACCTCTGGAGGTGGTGAATGGACTTCTCACCACCACTCCCCTTGTGTGTAGTAGCCTTTTCTTCTGAGTGGGGAGCCTTTCTTCTTAACACGTGGAGTGTTTATTTGGAGGGCCCATGATCATCCTGTCACTGTGACCAGCGCAGGAATGTGACCAGGGCACGACAGGGAGACATCTTGGTGTTGTGCAGAGTCCCCAGGTGGCTGGCAGCTGGAGAGCTCCCAGTGTACCTTGAGTTTGCAGGTTGGAGCCTGCTAAACTCCGCCCGACAGAATAAGTGTGGAGCAGACCCAGCTGGGGCCCTGGTTATCTCCAGCGTATATCTGCTAAAGCCAAATTCCAGAACTGTCAAAGACTGGAGTGTTTTTGTTCTGTGATCAAATTGAAGTAGGACCTTGTGGCTGGAGGTGGGCCAGGGTAAGAGAGAAAATGGACAGTGTATGGGCTCAGGGCACGTCTGGATGCTCATTAGGGGTACTCAGGCCAGTTTCATGTCTTCCATGACAAACGATGGCTGTGTGTGTGTGTTTGGAGGTGGGGGTGGGGACTGTCTCTGTGCTCTTCTAGAATATCGTGTTTATTCCTAGATGCCCTGGCCCCATCTTCATGTCCTACAGTGGCATTGAGCCTGGTTCTGATCATTGCTGGTCATGTGAATATTAAGTGCCATAGTGTTTAAGGAACAAGCTGCCTTCTCAAGCCCAGGCCCCAGCAGTAACTGTTCCCTCTCAGTTCCCTAATTTAGAGACCACGTGTGTGCCCAAGGGTTGTCAGCAGCTTGGTCTTTTGAAGCTTGAAACACATTTCCACAGAAACAATGCTATAAATGGTGGTTGGGTACCTAGGCTAGCCCACAAAGAGCAGTGGTGTCACCTCAGAGGTTGCTGAAATAAAGTATTAGTGAAATTGAGAGCCCAATGCAGTAGAGTTAGTACTCAGGATGCTGGAAGTTAATTGGTGTGGGTTTATTTATATAATTTTGTTTCTTTGGTTAAGAGGTGTATTTCAAAGCTCTCCAGCTAAGGGACGCTTTGGAGGCACTCCTTCCCACCACCTTCCCTGCCCAGTCACAATCCCTCCTCTTCCAGTTTACATTCCTTCTTCTTTCCTCATCAAGCCAGGGGCCTGGACCTACCTGCCCTCTGGTATGTTTCTGATGAGGATATCCTGTTGAGTGACCCTTACATCATCATCATCATCATCACCATCATCGTTATTGTTCTATAAATCATCTTGATCAACTTAACATAATAAATATGACACCTATTTAGAATTATCTTCTGATTGCTTTTAATGTTCCTGTGAAGTTTTAACACAGCTTATAAGTTTGCCTGACATATTTTTTGGTGCTGATTTCGTCACTCAACACGACTTCACAAAATAGTTTCATCAGATTAGTTTCCCTCTGTCCATCCTTTCACATTTCGGTCGGTTCCCCTTCCTTACTGTACCATAATCTGAATGGGCTCTAAATACAGGTGCTATGGAGCATCTTTTGTAAAAACTTTCTTGTGATGACATTTTAGATTATTTTTATGGGATATAGTCTGCCAACTGTAATTACTTGGTCAGTGTTTTAAACTCTTGCAACACTAAATATATACACCTACTATATACCCGCAAAAATTAAAACAAAAAACAAAAAAACCCAGCCAGTCGAGGTGGCTTATGCCTGTAATTTCAGCACATTGGGAGGCTGAGATGGGTGGATCACCTGAGGTCAGGAGTTCGAGACCAGCCTGGCCAATATGGTGAAACCCTGTCTCTACTAAAAATACAAAAATTAGCCAGGCATGGTGGTGCACACCTATAGTCCCAGCTACTCGGGAGGCTGAGGCAGAAGAGTTGCTTAAAACTGGGAGGAGGAGGTTGCAGTGAGCCAAGATCATGCCATTGCACTCCAGCCTGGGTGACAGAGCGAGACTCTGTGTCAAAAACACAAAAACAAAAACAAAAAAACCTCTCTTGCAACACAATGCCAAATCACATTCTAGAAAGATTTAAACTGTTTATGGTAGCACAGCAACGTATATGCAGCTGCCCTGCCAATAGCAGCTCTCCTGTTTTATTTATTTACTTATTTTCATGTTGAGGCGGGCCATAATGGGGCCTTAATGGTGTTCCAATTTGCATATCCCAAATTGCTGCTGATGTAGGTTTTTCCTCTCGATGATTTACTGATGTGTTTCCTCATGTGTCAAACCCTGCTCATGTCCTGTGAGTGCAGAGCCTCCTGCTTCATTTCTCCCCTTGAACCACTTTCCTGTTGGGAAATGGCAAGTCCTCTCTTCCTCATGGGCCCCACCCCTCACCTTGTCTAACTCATCTCCATACCTGCCCGGCTTACCACCTCAGTGACTCTGGGGAGGGAGTGAGAGGTCAGACCCTGGGGGCCCTTGTGATGGAGGCCACAGGGCAGGAGGTAGATGCCAGGGAGACCCTGGGAGGAGCTACAGGCTGTTAGAGCTGGAGGGGGCACTGGAATGCATCTGGCCCAGGGGTTACATGGTCAGAGGCCAGTAGGGAACAGGGGATGAAATGACAAAGTGTCATGATAAATGACAGTGACTCGTAGCCTAGGAAGGGGTAGAATCTTTGGAAAATTGGAAAGTCCGTCCCACCTAAGCACCCCCTCCCTGACAGTGCTACTCAGCTCCATCTCCAAAAAGGAGGCTTCCAACTTTTTTTCCACGACAAGCCAGAAGTTCTGATTTTTAGTTTGTCTTCTGATTTAAAAAAAATGTTACCAGTAGGCTGGGCCTGGTGGCTCATGCTTGTAATCCCAGAACTTTGGGAGCTGAGGCTGGCAAGATCACCCGAGGTCAGGAGTTCGAGACCAGCCTGGCCAACATGGTGAAACCCCATCTCTACTAAAAATACAAAAATTAGCTGGGTGTGGTGGTGCATGCCTGTAGTCTTAGCTACTGGGGAGGCTGCGACAGGAGAATCGCTGAACCTGGGAGGTGGAGGTTGTGGTAAGCGACAGAGTGAGATTGTGTCTCAAAAAAAAAAAAAAAAAGAAGTTGGCAATAAATTCAGTTAAAATAAAACATAGAATTGGCAACCAACAGAATGGGAAAAAATTTTTGCAGTTTACCCATCTGACAAAGGGCTGATATCCAGAATCTACAAAGAACTAAAACACATTTACGAGAAAAAACAAACAAGCCCATTCAAAAGTGGGCGAAGGATATGAACAGACACTTTATAAAAGAAGACATACATGAGGCCAACAAACATGTGAAAAAATGATCATCATCACTGGTCATTAGAGAAATGCAAATCAAAACTACATTGAGATACCATCTCATGCCAGTTAGAATGGCGATCATTAAAAAATCTGGAGACAACAGATGCTGGAGAGGATGTGGAGAAATAGGAACACTTTTATACTGTTGGTGGGAGTGTAAATTAGTTCAACCATTGTGGAAGACAGTGTGGTGATTCCTCAAGGACCTAGAAATAGAAATTCCATTTGATCCAGCAATCCCATTACTGGGTATATATCCAAAGGATTATAAATTGTTCTACTATAAGGACACGTGCACACGAATGTTCATTGCAGCACTGTTTACAATAGCAAAGACCTGGAACGACCCAGATGCCCATCAATGATAGACTGGACAGGGAAAATGTGGCACATATACACCATGGAATATTATGCAGCCATCAAAAACGATGAGTTCGTGTCCTTTGTAGGGACATGGATGAACCTGGAAATCATCATTCTCAGCAAACTGACACAAGAACAGAAAATCAAATACCGCATGTTCTCACTTATAGGTGGGTGTTGAACAATGAGAACACATGGACACAGGGAGGGGAGCATCACACACTGGGGTCTGTCGGGGGGAAATAGGGGAGGGACAGTGGAGGGTGGGGAGTTGGGGAGAGAGAGCGTGGGGAGAAATGCCAGATATAGGTGATGGGGGAGGAAGGCAGCAAATCACACTGTCGTGTGTGTACCTATGCAACAATCTTGTTATGTTCTTCACAGGTACCCCAAAACCTAAAATGCAATAAAAAAATAAAATAATAATAATAAAGAAAAACATAATATGTGGGTCAAATAAAACACATGTGAGGGAGAGTGGCCCATGAGGCTCCAGTCTGTCATCCCTCATTTTATTAAACTTCCTTATTGGAAAACACAGGTCCAAAGAGGTATCCTCATGTAGCAGAGAGACGCTTCAGATGGTCCAGAGGTCGAATGCCATCTGTATGACCTTGGGAGAGCTGTTTTACCTTCTTGAACCTCAGCTTCCTTATCTATAAAATGGGGACAATGGCTTCCTTCCAGGGTGCTGGGGTTGGACCCAGTAGGTTCATATCATCTCAAGCATGTATTCTTTATTTTAAAACTTTTTTGAGACAGGGTGTCTCTCTGTCACCCAGGCTAGAATGCTGAGGGCAGTGGCATGATCTCGGCTCACTGCAACCTCTGCCTCCCTGGCTCAAGCAAATCCTCCCACCTCAGCCCCCCAAGTAGCTGGGACTACAGGAACAGACTACCATCCCTGGATAATTTCTGTATTTTTGGTGGAGACAGGGTTTTACCATGTGACCCAGGCTGGTCTTGAACTCCTGAGCTCAAGCAGTCCACCCACCTTGGCCTCCCAAAGTGCTGGGATTACAGTTGTGAACACTATGCCAGGCCAATGTGAAGCATTTAGTACCTACTCCATAGATGAGAGAAAATCCTGTGTAGGTCATCCAGAAAATTAGAGGAAGAACTAGGCTTAGAACCTTTCTTCATGACTCCCAATGCAGAGCTTGCTCCACGTTACGGGGGCCTACTTTCATGGGAGTTTCCAGAGGTGTCTGGACACAGGGGTCCTTCTTAACTGTGGGAAATTGTAGGTTATCTTATGAGAGCTTTTTTTTTTCCTTCTTGAGACAGACATAGTTTCCTGATGTTGCCAGTCTGGAGTGCAGTGGTGCAATCATAGCTCACTGCAGCCTCAAACTCCTGTGCTCAAGCAATCCTCCCACCTCAGCTTCCCGACTAGCTGGGACTCCAAGTGCATGCCACCATACCTTGCTAATTTTTTTGATTTTTTTTCAAGACAGGTCTTGCTGTGTTGCCCAGGCTGGTCTCAGACTCCTAGCATCAAGGGTGATCCTCCTGCCTCAGCCTCCCAGAGGCTGGGATTACAGACCTGAGCCAGCATGCCCAGCCCCTATGACAACTTGTTTGCCCAACAGCTATTGAGCTCAGATAATGGGCATCATAGTGGGCTTTGCAGTGCAAGCCCCAGAATCCAGGAGACTGAGCCTCAGTAGTTACTGATAATAATAATACCATACACTACTGAAACTAAGAAGCCGTTGATTAGAAGATGTAGTGTTACGGCCAGGTGCAGTGTCTCACACCTGGAATCCCAGCAGTTTGGGAGGCCGAGATGAGCTGATCCACGAGGTCAGGAGTTTGGGACCATCCTGCCCAACATGGGCAAAACCCTGTCTCTACTAAAAATACAGAAATTAGCTGGGCGTGGTGGCTCATGCCTGTAATCCCAGCTACTCAGGAGGCTGAGGCAGGAGAATTGCTTGAACCTGGGAGGCAGAGGTTGCAGTGAGCTGAGATTGTGCCACTGCACTCCATCCTGGGCCACAGAGCAAGACTCCATCTCAAAAAAAAAAAAAAAAAAAAAGATGTAGTGTTATTTTATATACAGCTAAGAAACAGGCCAGGTGTGGTGGCTCACACCTGTAATCCCAGCACTTTGGGAGGCTGTGGCGGGTGGATTACTTGAGGTCAGGAGCTTGAGACCAGCCTGGCCAACATGATGAAACCCCATCTCTACTAAAAACATAAGAATTAGCCAGGCATGGTGGCGAGGGCCTGTAGTCTCAGCTACTTGGGAGGCTGTGGCAGAAGAATCACTTGAACCCAGAAGGTGGAGGTTGCAGTGAGCCAAGATTACAACATTGCACTTCAGCCTGGGCAACAGAGTGAGACTCTATCTCAAAAAAGAAAAAAGGAAGAGGAAGTGCTGCTAATTAAACTATACAAGCTATCAATTGTAAGAGGCATCTTGATTTCAGAGATGTTAAAGTGTAGGAAATGTGTATCTAAGAATCAATGAAATAGAATAGTAATAAAAGTAACAATCTATTACATTGTATTACTTACTTTAAATATTCACATATACTGTTTTATTCATGCATTTATCAACAAGCATTCACTGAGCACCCACCACGTGCAGGCACTGTGTAGATACCAGGGATACCAAGGTGAGGAAGGTCTAGGCTGTGCCCTTCAGGAACTCCCATCCTAGCAGATGGCACTCTGATCCCAGATGTGGTGCAATAAGCAGGTGTGAAACAATGTGTAGGTGATGGAGTAAAGATAAACAGAGGATGCCACGGGAGTTTAGGAACAGAGTGGCTGTTCCGGTCCTTAGGAGCAAAGATAGTTGCTTGGGTGCATGGGATTTATTTAAGAAATGCTCTCTGGAGGAAGGGAGGAAGGGAAGCAGGACAGAGCCAGGGAAGTAGCCAAGCAAGGAGGTGTGTGTTGCAGCTGGAGCATGAATTGCACCACTATAGAACTGGTCCCAGCAAAGGCCCCTTTTGAGAAGGGGGGTAGCTGTGAGTCCTTGGAAGTCAACACTCAGAGCACCTGGGGGACAGTGCACTAACTTTACAAAGTAGATCTGGGAGGGCTCCAACAGCATACACTCCAGTGCCCTTCCTCTACTTGAAGGAGTCAATGAATGAAGGCTTCATGGAAGAGCTGGCATTAAGATCAAGTCTGGAGGGAGATCTGGGTGTGGGTTAACGTGGGGGATCAAGGTGGTGAGAGAAGGAGCATGCATGAAGATGTGAGGGTGAGAATGCAGGCATCTTGGAGAACTTCAGGTTGTTTAGCAGTGTGGGCTGAGGCTGGGAAGTGGGGCAGAGCCAGATCGTGTGGGAAAGGTGCCTAACAGTCTAGCTAACAGTCT
Organism: Ateles fusciceps; assembly: GCA_036589455.1. Classification (NCBI taxonomy): domain Eukaryota; kingdom Metazoa; phylum Chordata; class Mammalia; order Primates; family Atelidae; genus Ateles; species Ateles fusciceps. The sequence goes on along the minus strand of JAZHEH010000228.1, from coordinate 6,288,905 downwards.
CAGCTTTATGCAGTAGATGATGGGAGCTACTGAAGAGAGGTGTGATCGCTCTGATGGCAGTGTGGATGGTAAAGTGTGCAAAACTAGAAGCAAGGAAATCAGTTAGGAGATGAGAAAAAATGATAGCCAACACTTATAAAAGACTTAATGTGTGCCAGACACCGTTTAAGTAAACTCTTATCATTCCCATTTTGCAGATGAGTGGTTGGGTACTCCCTCAAGGTCATCAAACTAGTGTGAGTCAGGATCTGGACTGAGGTCTCAGCCTGTGCTCTTAAACTGTACACCCCCATGAACTTGAATGTTGGATTCCAGTCCATGATGTATCAGTACTTGTTTTCATTTAAAATCAATGCTTTAAAGCATGCCCTGTTGCACACATTGGGTCTCTGGAGTTCCTGTTCCTCCTGGCCCATTGCCACAATACAAGGAAGCCAAGCTCCAGTGAACAGCCAGTGAGGAAGTGTGTCTGGGACTGGTTCTGCAGAGGGCATGGAACTGTGCTGAAGTGAGGCCTTAAAGAAGTTGGCAGTCTCGCTGTATGAAGAAAGGGCGTTTCTGTCCTGTGGCTCTGCTGGCCTGCCCTCCCTGGCAGCCACACCTGTTTTGTCCTTCTCCCTACATCCCAGCCAGACGTCTTTCCCAGAGTGACAGCAGCAACTGGGGACATGTACAGAGGCTCCCTCTCAGGCCTGACAAAGGCACTCAGAACCTGGCCCAGGCCTGCAGGGCAGGGAGGCTGGGGACGGGGGCAGGTGGGAGGGCCAGGGACACAGACAGCTGTGGGCTGGTGTGGCTAGCGTGGCCCTGTCCCAGAACAGGTGAAGTCAATGTGAGCTGAGGAGGAGGGTCCCCTGGGTTTTTTTCCAAGGGTAAAAGAGAAGACAGTGCAGAGCCATATCAGCACACATGACTAGGCTGGTTGTGAGCTCCCGGTTTGCTCAGAAAAGACCTGGCAAAAAGGGCTGAGGAGAAGACACAGCTGTTAGAGGAGTGTCCCTACTCAGGCTGGGAGGACAGTCCTGTGGAAAAGTATGGTGGAAAGAACACAGAGAACAGGCTGAGAGAGAAGCCTTGGAGGACACCCCAGATGAGACATTGAGTCAATGCTGGAAAAAGTCTCTCTCGGCAGAGCCCATGAGAGGGTTACCCTAAGGCCAATGGAGTCTTTTCAGGTAAAATAACTAGGTTCTTTTTTTTTTTTTTTTTTTTTTTTGAGACAGGGTCTCCCTCTGTCACCCAGGCTAGAGTACTGTGGTATGATCTGGGCTTACTGCAACCTCCAACCAGATTCAAGCAATTCTCATGCCTCAGCCTCCCAAGTAGCTCAGACTATGGGTGTGTGCCATCATACCCGGCTAATTTTTGTATTTTTAGTGGAGATGGGGTTTATGTTGACCAGGCTGGTCTCAAACTCCTGGACTGAGGTGATCTGCCCACTTTGGCCTCCCAAAGTGCTGGGATTACAGAAGTGAGCCACCACGCTGGGCCTGGAACTAGGTTCTTAACAAGGGATAAGGTAGGTTGGGGAGGAGATACAGGGTAAAACAGTTAATTGCAGCCTTTTCTATGTACATAGCATGATCGAGTTATAAAGTAGTTTTTTGTCCTTTCGATCCTCTCAAGCCCCTGGAAGGTGGGCATCCTTTCATTGTTCATGCCACAAACACGGTGCATCTGTTATGAGCCTAAAAAGATCATAAGAGTGACAGTTTTCCTGAGTTCCCTGTGTTTTCTACACCCTTCTCTTTCTTCTGTTGTAACTATAGGCAATGAGGTCCTGGAGGTCATACTTTAGTTCTGTAGAGGGAAACGACAATAGGGACACATGAACATAAGGGACACAAGGACCTGGCATGGTGGACTTGGGATGCCCTCAATAGTATTTGTACTCCCCAATTCCCCAGGCTCTGCTAAAGGTTGTTTTACTTAAACACACCATGCGTGCTGGCCTCGTTGGAGGAGGAAAAGTGGAAAAGGGCAGGTATGGAGTCTGGGGGAGAAAGACACTTCTTTGAAATAGTGATGATGGCAGCAGAATGTTATTAGAGGAAGGTGGCTGGGAGGTGAGAACCTGGCTTCCTTGAACATTTCCCCCCAGCTTTGTAACAGCTTTATTGAGATATACTTCACATACCATAAAATTCACCCTTGGAAGATTTTCTTTTTTCTAGAGACAAAGTCTTGCTCTGTCACCCAGGCTGGAGTGCAGTGGCATGAACACAGCTCACTGCGGCCTTGACCTCATGGGCTCAAGCAGTCCTCCTACCTCAGCCTCTTCAGTAGCTGGGCCCACAGAGACCCACCACTACACCTAACTTTTGTATTTTTTTGTAGAGACCAGGTTTTGCCATGTTGCCTGGGCTGTTCTCAAATTCCTGTGCTCAAGCGATGCTCCTGCCTTAGCCTCCTAAAGTGCTGGGATTACAGGTGTGAACCACCGTGCCTGGCCTCACCCTTGGAAGATTTTAGGTCTAGATACTGTTGATGAAACACAGGGCAGTGACAGACCGCTCTGAGTGGAGTCCAGAGAGCTGATGTAGTCCTAGGAAGCCTCTCAAGTGCCATATTCTACCTTCATTGGGAATCAGAGTTTAGGAATCTAAGGTGCTTTACTTCCTGGAGTGTTTTTCTCTCGTCAGACACACTCCCTGGTAGCTGGAGCTCTGTACTCCTTTTACCTGCAGTTTGTACAGAGGGTTGAGGGTGGAGAAAATCCCACTCTGTGGATAAGGTCTCTGGAACACCTCCCTACCTCCCTGAAAGGTCACTCTTCTTGGTTGCCCCAGAGGCTTGTAGGAGGGGCTGGAGCTTCTAAAACCAAAACTTTCACTTCACACATCAGTGATTCTGCACTGTCATATCTGCAGCAAAACTGACCTCCAGGGCTTTCCCAGAAGCACTGCAGCTTTCTTTACATAGCCTCATCTGCCCGCCTTTCCGAGGCAGACTTCTCCTGCCAAGCGGGGGCTATTTGGTATAGTCTTGAGCCCTCCTCCCCTGCACACATGGGTGCCCCTTTTCTTCTCTCTTCTTTCTTAGGTGGCCTGAGTATGGAAGTTTAGTTGTAGTGAAAGGCAGTGCTGCTCCAAGGTGAGCAAGGCTCCTTCAGGGCCACTGACTTCTGTTTCCCCCTGCCACCTGCCTCCACCCCAGGTGCTGCTTCCTGGGCCAGGTCCTGCAGCCTGGTGTGGGACAGGCAGGAAGTCCTAGCGGGGCAGGGCTGAGGAGTGCCCTTTGGAGTGGCTCCCACTTGTTCCCTGAAGGCTGGGCCCTGGCTCCATGGTAGCAGGCTCTTCTAGGAATGTGCTCCCCAGCTGGGTTTTCTGGTTGGTTTGGAACATCCCTGGGCTGGTCTGCACTAGCTCTCAGGGGCTCATTCTGGGCTGGCCCAAGGCCAGCTGCAGGGGCTGGGCTCTCAGGGGAGGTCAGGGTGGCCGCAGGTCTGCAGAGGAACTTGGCAGCAATGGGCACTGGAGACCAAATGGCTTTGCTTTTGCTTCCCTCACTTGGATGTCCTGTCAGTGGGGAGGGAAGAAATCAGGCAAATGAAAAAAGTAAAAAGGCTCTACCCTGATCCTCTGCCAGGAGTCTTGAGAGTCTTGCCTCTGCTTGGGGGTCTGCATGCCTGAGCACTGCAGTTCCTCAGTTGCTCACTGCCTTCATCTGGGGGAGGAGCAGAGAGGGAACAGATGCTTGGCTTGCCCTGTGTCCTGGTGCAATTCACTTAATCTCTCTGAACCTCAGATGAGAAAACCTCAGTATTCTCATCCACAGAATGAGAGGGGTAAAACTCTCGCATGCAGAGCTGTTCAGGAGACTGTATGAAGTGCTCTGAGGTAGTTCAGGAGACTGTATGAAGTACTGCCAGGAACAGTACTGTCATCATGGATGCTAAATCTGGGAACCTGGGCTTTTTTCTGTAGAAGGTGGTTTCCCTAGCTCCACTATTCACTTATTATAATCACAGAATCATGGATCCTCAACTGGAAGGGATAGCCTCTGGCATAATTATCTGTATTTTGCAGATAAGATTGTTGTTAAGTGTTCCTTATTTTGACATATCTGTCATAACATTGTGGAAATAAGCCCTTTTCCTCTTGGGGAGGTGTGACTTCCAGGTGTAGGCAGGTGCTCTAGCCAGCAGAGGTGGAAGAGGACAGGACAGCCATGCCCCTTAGGAGCAAGTGCAGGTTTTGCAGGATTTCTAGGCAGAAGATCCAAGTTTTGCCTATGTCCTCCACTCCCCACCCTGGCCCTGTAAGCTCAGTGAGTGTGTGAGAATCATATTCTGCTGTCCCTCCCTCCTCCCTGAGAAAGTGAGGGATGCACCTGGTTCTCAGGTCTGGCCACAGGGTTTTGAAAAGTGGCTGCCAGGACACACTGTATTCTTCGGTGGTCTTTCTTTCAAAGGAAAATCTCCTTCTGACCCATCTCCTTGAAAAACAGCCACCACCACCAAAAAACTTGGAAGAACGGCACTCCCTCCCCTGAATTTTCCCCTGGCCCTAGAGCCGCATTGAATGTGGCGGCCAGAACCAATCTCCTGAGCTGCAAAAATGTTTCCTGTCTTTCCACCAGTCAGGCAACGAGGCATCAAGGCTTAGGCCAGAGAATCGATCAGGGGGATATTTAGGGAAGGCAGGGGAAAACGTGAGTATGGAGTGAAAAGCAGCAACTCTAGCCTGAGCTGCCAGAATTAAATCCAGGAGATTTTTCTAACCTAAGTGATGGAGATGTAGGCCCTTTCTAGAGACTGAGGCTAGTTTCTCAATAACCTTTACATGCACCAGGACGCTGGTGAGCCAGAAAGTGAAACCTGGGGGAGTCTGTTAATAAAGTGCCTTGGAGAGGACTGTGCATGATGTACCGTTTCCAAAACCAGAGTGAGTTTCTTTGTGGAAGAAAGCGACTTGTGTCTTCCCCAACATCACACACACACTTTCCTGGCAGGCTCGATGGGTTTCCAAACATTTCGTCACCGTCTCCTCCTGACCTTGGTGTGAAAGGAACTAGCAGCATGGCCCGTGGGTTCCAGCAAAGCCATCGGGGGCGCCAGCCTGGGCGGGGGGGAGGGTGGCGGCCGACTTGTGAGTGGAGGTGAGGTCTGCTGGAAATCCCCAGCCCCGGCCGCCGCCTGAGGTTTAAAGACGCCTTCCCCAGCCTTATTTGGTCGCAGGAAGTGGGCGGCGCCGGGCCTGCTGGCTGAGGCCGCCCCGAGACAGTTGTGCTGATGAAGTGGTAGAGCTGGTTCCTGCTCGCCGCGGTGCCGCGCGCGCCAGCCGGCCGCTGGGCGCTCCGCGCTCCCAGCCTCGAGTTGTGCAATCCTTTGTAGCACGCCAGAGAGTCCTCCTCCTTCGCTGTTGCCTCTCGCCCTCTTCTTTTTTTTTTTTTCAAGCTGTGAGCTCAACCGATGAGTCAGAGCCGTGCAATCCTGACACTGCATCGCAGGACTGGGGGGTGACACGGAGGGAGGGAGAGTGCTCGCGAGGCGGACAGCACGGGCGCGGGGCGCGCCGAAGCTCCTGCATCGTGAGCGGGGGGTGACAGCCCGCGCGTCCCGCCCGGGCCCTGCCAGCAAACTTCAGCCTCCGAGGCGCGCGCTGGCGAAGCCCCGCGAGCGCCGCGGGGAGGCGACGGCGCCTTGTTTGTTTTTAAAAGCGGGAGTGCGTGCAGGCGGCTGGAGTCCCGGAGGCGACCGAAGGCGGCGGCCCACGGCGGAAGGGGGACAGCCCAGGCCGGAGCCCAGGCAGGAGCTGGGTAAGTGGGGCTGCCCAGTCGGCGGCCGAGGCCTGCACGCGGCGGGGCCGGCGAGGGGACCCCAGGCGGCACGCGAGCTGTGGCCGCTCGCCTGGTGGGTTGCAGCCCTGCAGGCACGCCAGGAGCTGGGGCCGCGGGGGCCGCCGCGTGCGAACTTCTGTGGCGTGGGCGGCGCTGGACGGGCGCGTGTGACCGTGCGGGGGCCGCTTGCAGCCCGCCGCCCCCTCCCCCGCGGCCCGCAGCCGCAGCTGCGTGTGCAGCGTAGCCCCGCGGTGTTTGTGCAGCTACGCAGCTTGCGCGCGGCCCCCGCCCACCCGGGCGCGGCCCCACCAGGAAAGCCCTCCCCACCCGGCGGCCCGCGGCGACTCGGGAATCCGGCTGCTCCTCTTCCGCGGGAGAGAAACGTGGTGTCCGCGGGGACCGGCTGGCGTGACGGAGCCCAGGCCCGGAAGGCGCGGCGAGGGGCTCTCCAGCTGAGGGAACTTGGCGCGGGAGCCCCTTCCCCTGCCAGCGTGCACGGGAAAGTCAGGGCTGGACGCGGCGTCCGCGCCACGCCGGGAGTTTGGGGGACGGAGGTGCAGGGGCGGCAGGGAACTGAGGCAAGTGCAGTCAGCAGAGGCCTAGGCTGGAGCGCTTCGCGCGGGCGGGCGCACCTCAGACCTGTCATCCTCCCGCGCGCCCCCGCACGCCCGCGCAGCCGCAGCCCGCCCAGCCCGCGCGGCGCCTCGCGGGGAGCCGCGTTCCGTGGTGCCTAGCGGCAGCGCCGAAACCCTGGATTCGGCTGGTTCCTGCATATGGTCGGCTTGGTGGAGCCGGTCACGTCGCCTCCCAAGTCGCAGATGCAGGAGTGTGTGTGCCAGGTTGCCCCCAAGGCCTCTGGGTAAGGGTCCAGGGGAGGAAGGGGAGCCTCTTGTGCCCTGGGACCTTCCGGCTTCAGCCCCAAGGCGGCCCGATCTGGAGGAGATACCTGCCAACCAAAGTGGAGGCTGCGTGTCCGTCCCAGCCCAGCCTCCAGCGAGAGCTGGTGAGATGAAAGGGGAAGTTACATGCCCCATTTAAAACTTTGTTGGTCACAACTTCAGTGGCTGCTTCCTGTTTCCACATCCTACGTGGGACCTGTGTGCCAGCCTGTGGAGCCTTGCCCGGGGTGGGGGGCCGTGGGATGGGGGAAGAGGGGCTGGCCACGAGAGCTGCGGTGGCATGCGTGTGCAGGGAATCCCTGTTGGCAGCTGCGGCAGGAGGAGGGGATGTCTGGCTTGCCCCGGCAGGGTGAGCCTGGCCTGGTGGTCTGGGGTCTTCTTATTCCTACAGCTTCAGGGTTGAGACTGAAGGCCTGGTGAAGGTGGACTGAGAAGCCAGTCCTCCCTAGGGGGCTGAGGGGGAGAAGCCACCTGTCTTGCTCCAGAGCCTCCCACGGAATGTGTGGCATACGCCCCTTTTGGATCAGAGAAATGTACCCTTTCCTCAGGTGTTAAGTGGCTTCAGGACCCAGAGGAAAGGAGAAACCTTCCTGGGTTGAGAATTCGTAGGTCCTTCTTTTCCAACTGCTCTGGACAGTGAATAATAGGAGCGTAAACATTCAATTACGGTGATAAACCATCTTCTTGCATGGCCCTGGTCCAGTCTCCACTCTAATTGGATTGGCTTCTGGCTGGTTACTCTGGTCTGTGTAGCTCCCGGGGGGACAAGGGGGTGAAGAACCTGGAGGATGCCCCCAGGTCATACAGCTTTCCAGCTTGCTCTGGAGCAGCCTACCCACTACCAGTGTGGCGTCTCCAAGTATCAGCAGAACCCCCACTCCTGTGGCTCTGTCAGCTCCTCATCCCACCCCAGGAAAGAGTGCCCTGGAGTGCCCATGGGGATGAGAATTTAATTTTTACATGTGAGATTTAAAAATAGCCCCAGTATTTGACCCTGTGGACTGCTGCTTTCAATACGTGGAAAAAGAAAAGACAACATGCAGTTAGGGACTTCAGCTGAGGGCCTCCTGTGGCTATAGTCCCCAGAGAGAGACTGCCCAGCGTTGCCAAGACCTCTGACAGAAGAGGGGAAAGGGAATGGGCCCAGTCCAGGAATCTTCAGCCTTGATAGCCCCTCTTTTGCTCGTGCTGGGGTGGGGACCACAAAGTGGCTAGGGGTTTCTGGCTTGTCCTTCTAGTCCTGATTCACATGCCACTTCTGAAGGCCGTAGGCATCTTCTGAACACTCATTTCCACCTTATGTAGTTATTTGTGTACACACTGTAGCGTGGTGGTCAAAAACAAAGTCTCCGAGCTAGATTACCTGTATAGTATCTCCTTCATAGAGTTGCTGTGAGGATTCTGTGAGTTAGTATATGTAAAATGCTTAAAGCACATTTCTGTATTATGGTAGCCTCTGCTTCTAGTGTGAGCTCTGAAGGGTTTGCACAATGCTTGGCACCTAGTAAGTGTTCAGTGCTTTTTTATTTTGGTTGTTAGAGACAGGGTCTTTGTCTCCCAGACTGGAGCTTAGTGGTGTGATCTCAGGTCACTGCAACGTCAGCCTCCTGGGCTCAAGCAGTCCTCCCACCTCAGCCTCCCAAGTAGCTGGGGCTACAGGTGCACATCACCACACCTGGCTAATTTTTGTATTTTTATAGATACGAGGTTTTGCCATGTTGCCCAGGCTGGTGTTGAACTCTTGGGCTCAAGAAATCCACTCACTTTGGCCTCTCAAAGTGCTGGGTTTACAGTCTTGAGCCACTATGCCTGGCCTTAGTGCATGTTAGTTAAACAAATTGGTGAAAGATCTCCATCAGAAAAAATATGGACCTGGCATGTGTTGGGCCCAGTGAGTCCCTGCTGCTGGGACCTCCTCACATTGCATCACTGGTTTCAAAAAGGTCTGTCCACCGTGGGTGATTGTGGTGCTGGTGAACCCAGTTTCCTGGCACTGCCATGTAGCTGGCCTTGTGGAGTGCATGTGTCGGTCATCCTGACCCCAAGGGGACCTCAGCATGAAGGAGTTGTGGAGCCATCTCTCTGGGGATCTGCTAGCCTGAGCACTTCCTTTGGCCAGCCCAAGTTGGCACCCTTCCTGTGTGTGTGCAGGCACTCATGCATCAGTACAGAAGCAGCCTGGGGCTCCATTCTTCCCTGACTCACTGCAGGTGACAGGAAGTAGAGCCAGTGGTCGCATTCTGTTGGAGGGATTGCTTCTTTCTGCAAATGAGACCTCTTGACTCTGGGACTGAAAAATTGCATGCTGGGCTGAGGCTAGGGTGGAGTATGCTGAAATCCCCAGTTCTTACTAAGGGATCTGCATTTGCATTCAAAGCAACATTCAGGATATGGTGAGACTATGAGCTCATTTTATGAATCAGAATCATTACAGCATAACTTTAATGTTGGAAACTGCAATTTGGAATCCAGATCACCCTCCCTCCACCTCAACACACACACACACACACACACACACACACACACACAGAATGAGAGAGAGAGAGACATGGGCTCTCACAGTCACACACTTGGGAGCAATAATAGTCGGTGCATCAGATGAGATTCTGGAGCCATCAAGCAAAATTCTTGACGGCTTCTGCCTCCATACTCAGAACACCGTTCCTGGATGGTGTGTGGACAGTCACTTGGGCAGTGACTGCAGGAAGTCTGGTGGGTGCATGAGAATGAGGCCTGGGCAGACCTGGGTTCATACCCCAGCCTCTCCTCTTGCAGTGTGGCTTTGGGCATTGCTTAACTTCTTGGGCCTCAGTTTCTTCACCTGTAAAATGTGGATGATACTAGTACTTCATAGGCCATGAAGGTTAGACAGGATTATGCATGCAAAGTGACTGACACATACTAGGTATTCAACAGATGGCAACTCTCATTTCATCAGTTCCCACTGAGTCCAGTGAGTTTGCCTTTTGCTTCTATCAAGGAAGAGGAAATGCTTGTAGTACGAAAGCAATCTACCAGGCCACTGAGGCTTGTATAAATGAAGTTCATTGTGCCCTGGGAACAGCTGCTCGATCTACTCCACCCTAGACATGTGGCCCAGGCCTGGTGTCTGTGCGCCTTTGAGGGGACTCTGTCCCTGCAGCCGAGGGTTGAGGGCCCGGTTTCCCAGAGATCAGATTGTGCTCCTGGGAGCCTACCCGCCCAGGCCCCAGGCTGAGCTGCTCACGTGGGTGGGCAGGAGGAAGGCTGCTTTCTCAGCCAAGGAAAAAAAGTCCCCCTGTTTGCTTCACCTGAAGCCTCACAATGTGACCTCGGGGGGAGGTTTAGGTAGAGCCAGGGGTGGGAGTTTTCCTCCAAAGACTGCTTTGGCTCTTTTACCCATTAAAATTAGGTGCAACAGTGAAGGAAACACCAAGAATTATGTAAGAAGAAAGTTGCCACTGTCAGAGGAGAACCGGAGTTTTGCTGGGGTCGGGGTGGGGGTCTCCCTGAGGGCTGCAATTGCTGGTGAAGAGCGGGGGCTTGGGTCTGAGGCTTCCCTGGCAGTCGCTCTTGCTCTTCCTGGAACACAGTTTCGTGCTGTGGCCAGCCAGGGAAGGTGCTCCCTGTTCCCTCTGCCTTTCTGCCAGCCACAGGGAGCTCTCGTGGTGACAGCATTTTTTCCAGGCAGTGCTTCTTCCTCCAGGAGTCTTGGGAAGGAAGGAGTGAGGGAAGCAGCCAGGGCAAGGTTTATCCGGGTTAAAGCTTGGATGGAGAGAGTGAGCTACAGTAGGCTTGTAGCCAGCCAGAAGGGGCTTCTTTCTAAAGCCTCCCAGCTTCTCTGGGGAACTGGAGTTCAGACCAGAAGGAAAATGGTAAGGGATTTTGATCCCCTGCTTTCCCCAGCAGTTGAGCAGAAAGAGGCTCCTATCCAGCTTGCTGTTGCCAGAACTTGCCAGTTTTTAGTAGGTAAGGCCCCCCCCAGTTCAGAAATGGGCTTCAGTGATAACTTGCAACCCTGAGACTGCATGTGCGCTGGCAGCTCCTGGCTGTGGCACAGATCCTTCCCCCGACCTGACCTTCCTGTCTGAGGCCCCAGCTGGCCTCGGGTCATAGTTTTGGCCTCCAGGGGATCATCCCAGTGCTAGGAAACCCTTTGGGACATCTAGTCCAAATCCTTCATTTTCAAATGGGGAAGCTGAGAAGTGGAGAGTGTTGCTTGAGGTTCTGAAGACTGGCTCCACTTTCACTTTGGGAGGGTAGAAAGGGAGTGCTCCTGTGTCCCTTGCCTGATTGCTGCTCCTCCCAGTTTGGAAGCTGGGAGGGCAGCTTGAGTGCAGGAGAGTCCAGAGGAATACTGTCTTGGCTCCTGGGTGTGGCTCAACCCTCAGCTGGCTCCATAGTTATTTATTTGTTTGCCTGTACGTGAGTGAGTCCTGTGGTTGGGAGGCTGGATCTAAGTGAAAGCAGAAGTACCCACGCTGTGTCAGCTGTGCAGCACGCAGCGGGGACAGTTGGGAGAGGAAAAATGGGGGAAGAGACCCGTCTGCGTGGTTCCTGCTAGTTGTGCTTTCTGTCCCTGTTGCAGTGCTTGCATACTTGAGTGTAAACAGCCCTTCCATGTTGCTAGCAGCTGCCTTTCCTTACTGGCTTTGGGCAGAGAGGCACCAAAAATAACCAGGCGGGCATTTCCACTTGTGGGACATTTACTGTGGTGGCCTCTGGGCAGGCTGGCTTGCTTGCTTTCTGCAGGCCCTGTGTCTCTGCTACACTGGGAGTCTTTTCTACTTCCTGCAGCCCTTCCTCAGCCTCCTTCTGGCCATTGCACCTTCCCCTTTAGTGCTCTTCTTAGAGTGAGCCCAGGAGGGTGGTGGCTCATCCTTGTGGGCCTGGAAGCTCTGCCAGTGTTATCTGGGAAACTCCCTCATCCCCCTGTATCCCTGCAGGCAGGCCCTGCTGGCATAACTGAGTTTAAAGGAGGCCTGTGCTGGGTGCCCTCTGGACTTTCTTGCCAGACCTCTCTCTCTTTGGGTCTGTAGGCCAGAAGCCCTGTGTGCCTGCAGAGCCCGACACTGTTGCTAGGACTTTGAGTCTCCCTGTCTTGCCCCGCCTGGCCAGCCCAGCTGTGGAACTGGAAGAGTCAGACCATTCATTTCCTTCAAGGTGTTAAAGACTGATAAGGATGTCTGAGCCACCCCTACACAGCAAGAGAGATAGCAATCACATTAATTGAGTGCGTACTCTGTGCCAGATGGCGCTTCATCTATGTATTACCTCATTGAATCCCACAATAACTAAGATGAAGCTGTTGTGCCCATTCACCAATAGGGAACCCCAGGCTTACAGAGGCTGGCCATTGGAGAAGCCAGCACACATTGCCTCTGACTTCTTTTACCCTGCAGCTCCCACAGTTCCTCCGGCTCTTTTCATATGCACAAGGAACAATGCTTTGATCCTTGATATGAAGTGCTGATAGAAGGAATTCGGGCACCAAGTAGACCGGCTGATAGGGGGAGGTATTTTGGGCTGAAAGGGGGGGGGGAAGACCTCTTTGCTGCCTCCCTCTCCAGATACTTTGATGGGCAGCCAGGAGTCCAACCTTGAGCCCTGAGGCCCTGCCCTGGAGGACTCACCTCTGCGCCTGAGGACTGCCTGGCCAGGCTCATGCATGAGAGGAGGGGAAAGGCTTGGTTTCAGCTTAGTGTGGGCTTCCTGGGGGACCTCCCAAGTGTCTCCTCCTCCCTAAAAGTATCTCAGCCTCTGAGGTACTGAGAACAGCTCTGGAGATCATAGGCTGGGGCTAGGTGGGATCTTTGGTCTCCCTTCTTGGCTGCTGGGTCTGACCTGGGGCCCATCGTTCTAGCCGGCTTGGCCCAGGTCCCAGAGAGCCTAGTTGGTGTGTAGTTGGGGCTTGGGCTGGATGCTCTGCTGTACCCGCACACTGTGCCAAAGGCCTCTGGGTGTATTTCAGGAACAATAAAGAATAAATCAACATAGGAGAAAAGGCCCTGCAGCAGCTGCTCAGAGACTGGAGAAATGCAAAGAATGTGCAAGCCTTTGGCAAAAGTCTTGCATCTTGACCTGGGCCTGAGGAAGGGTGTGAGGCTGATGTGATATTTCTGGATCCAAATGGGTATCTCTCTGTGCCCACTTTGCAGCACTTCTAGGAGGCCCCAGGCAGCCACACTGAGACTGCCTGCCCTGCTGGTGGCAAATGTTTATGCTTCCTGGTCACTAGCACATATTGGGGAGCCTTATTGCCCTCATTCTTCACTCTTAGACCACACTGGCAGACACCAGGTGGGTCTTGGCCCTTTCCAGCCCTGGCCAGTCAGGAGAGCCTGGGTTGATGAAGGCTTGATAGGTTTGATGCACACACCACACCCCCTGCTCTACCTCTCCCAGACAAATGTCAAGGACCTGGCATTGCCAGGTCTGAGGGGTGCCAAGTATGAGAACATCCAGCTGGAAGGCCCTCACCACAGCTTTACTCAAGTAGTCAGCCATGTGTTCTTAGGCAGGACGCTTTTACCTTTGAGGACTTGGTTGTATGAGCCATGAAATGGAAATTTGGACAAATGGTCTTTGGAGTGAGTGGGCACTCTCTCCCCCTCTACTCAGGATGTGCGATGAACAGATTTTATTTAGGAAGTTAAGTTATTGGGAGAAGCAACGCTCTGAGAACACCATGCGGAGATACGGGTGGTTGTGGCTGGGGGCTGATGTTCAGTGTCTTGGGTGGGGAACCCAAGCAGAGAGCTGATTTGACCCAGTCCTCAGGGTTCCCGGAGAAGGGACGGGAGCCTGGGCTCCATGGGGACTCAGGGTATCTGACAAGCGGGGGAGAATAAAGACTTTATTTTTATTTTTTTGAGAGTGTCACTCTTGTCACCTAGGCCGGAGTGCAGTGGCGCGATCTCAGCTCACTGCAACCTCTGCCTCCCGGGTTCAAGCAATTCTCCTGCCTCAGCCTCCCAAGTAGCTGGGATTACAGGCACCTACCACCACATCCAGCTATACTAAAAATTTTTGTATTTTTAGTATAGATGGGGTTTCACCATGTTGGCCGAGCTAGTGTGGAACTCCTGACCTCCTGAATCGCCTGCATCGGCTTCCCAAAGTGCTGGGATTACAGTCGTGAGCCACCATGCCTGACTGAAGACTTTATTTATTTAGAGACAGATTTTCCCTCTTGTTGCCCAGGCTAGAGTGCAATGGTGCAATCTTGGCTCACCGCAACCTCCGCCTCGCGGGTTCAAGTGAGTCTCCTGCCTCAGCCTCCTGAGTAGCTAGGACTATAAGGATGTGTCACCACACCCGGCTAATTTTGTATTTTTAGTAGAGATTGGGTTTCTCCATGTTGATCAGGCTGGATGGGGTTTCTCCATGTTGGTTAGGCTGGTCTTGAACTCCTGACCTCAGGTGGTTCGCCCACGTCGGCCTCCCAAAGTGCTGGGATTACAGGTGTGAGCCACCGTGCCTGTTCTGGCTTTATTTTTAAAGAGCTGTTGGCTAACCTCAGGTGTGGGGTTGGAGGGTGTGGAAGGGGTGTGGCTTCCTCTTAGGCAAAAGATGCCGAGCCCTCCACAGGTTGGCCCAGTGGTGGTAATCACCTGTAGCCTCTTCATCTTCAAAGCCACTCACCTGCTGGGCCTCTTCCACCCACCTTACCCAACCAGCCACATCTCAGAACATCACGGTGGTTTTCAGGCTATCTGAAGCTGCTCTTCTGGGGGCAGATCTGAGCAATCCAGAGGCTGCTGCTGTCCATCCCAGGCAGCCTGGTGTGATGTCTACGTCTGAAACTCTGTGAGGAGGAAGTTTGCAGAAAGGGCTCTAGAGACGGGCAGGCTTGGGTGCCAGTCCTGGCCTTGCCTCTATACTGCTATGACCGTAGACAAGTGATTTGACTTCAGGTCTTCTCAGGTTCCTTGTTGAGAAAGGAGGAATAATAATACCTACCTTGATGGCCTGGTGTGGTGGCTCACGCTTGTAATCTCAGCACTTCGGGAGGTTGAGTTGGGAGGATCCCTTGAGGCCAGGAGTTCAAGACCAGCCCGGGTAACAAAGTGAGACTCCATCTCTACAAAAACAATAATACCTACCTTTTTGTGAGATGATTACACAGGATACTGTATGTAGTGTGCTTAGCACCATGCCCGGCACATAGTAGCACCCTCAATGGAAATGTTGGAGGTACTGATGAAGCCTTGTTTGTGTGATGTTGGGAAAAACCTTGGCTCCACGCTTTGCCCAGTGTCTTGCCAACTGATGGAGCCTGCCTAAATGGAGGCATGAAACATTGTTATTCCAGTCCTTGATTTTGCTCCTGGCTGTATGTCCTCGGGCAAGTTTCTTTCCTTCTCTGGACCGCTCTGTGGAACGAGGAATTGGAGTAGGTGAACATTTACATCCCTTGCTATTTGGAATCTGTTCAGCTTTCCCAGCTGGGCCCTGCTTTGCCAGTTGGCTCTGAAGAGAGGTTCAAGCCACCTTTCTCCATGTGGCATGGAGGCTTTTGTTCCAGGGTGAGATGGTGCTGAGCCTGCAGCCTCCAGCTCACCCCCTGCAGTCCCCCACACTTCAATACCCTTTGGGCTGTCTTGGCTTCCAGGGGCTTTTACAGATGCCCCCCAGTCTGGAGGGGGAACCTGTTTCTGTCAGGCGGGGCTGTTTCTTAAGAGGAGTGTTAATAGACCATGCTCTGCTTGGAAATGCCCCCAGGGAAGAGCAGCAGGAGCTGGCTTTGTGAAGTTCTCAAGTGTAGCATTCCTTCTGAGGCCCGCAGGTGTAGATTTCAGATTTTTCTGGGAGGGTGGTGGAAGAGCAAGGACTTCGAAGGCATACAATAAACATTTGAATCTTGCTTCTGCCTCTGTAAGAGCAGAGCCTCAACTTCCCTCTGGAGAATGGGGACATAAGACTCCTCCTTAGGAGGTTTATAAACATGGATTCGAATATGTAAAAGACCCAGCCCAGGGAAGTACTCTATAAATGTTAGCACCCTTCTTTAGGGAAGGATCTGTCTCTTGGATATTTTGTAGATTGCCATGGAAGTGGAAATATTTGCCTGTGGCCATTTTTCCCAGGGAAAAGCAGGGCCGCCTGACAAGCTGTTGCAATCCCAAAGACCTCTCCATCCGCTAGTTGTTTTGATGCCAGGATCAAGCTTGGGGTCAGGTTCAGTGTGTGTGTGGTATCAGGAAATGGGACAGGGGCTACCCAGGGCTTTGCAAAAGTCTGAGCTCTGCGGCTGCCTAGGGCTGTGCCAAAGGTGTGGAGAACATGAGGTGAGGAGGCAGGGGCCTTTCTGAGCTGAGAGAACTTGGTGAATTACTTTTAACCTTTTGTTATTGATTTCCATTTTCAGCCCATTTTGACTGAGAACATACTTTGAATGATTTCAGTCCTTTTAAATTTGTTGAGACTTGTCTTATGTCCTAACTGATGATCAATTGTAGAGAATATTCAATGTGCTTTTTTTTTTTTTTTGAGACTGAATCTTGGTCTTCACTCACACTGGACTGCAGAGGTATGAACATGGCTTACTACAGCCTCAACCTCCTGGGCCCAAGCAATCCTCCTGCCTCAGCTTCCTGAGTAGCTGGGACTACAGTGGCCACCACACCCAGCTAATTTTTTTTTTTTCTTGGTAGAGACGGAGTCTCGTTTTGTTGCCCAGGCTGGTCTCAAGCTCCTGGGCTCAAGTGATCCTCCCACCTTGGCATCCCAAAATTTGGGGATTTAGGTGTGAACCATTGCACTGGGCCTGCTCTCTTTTTTTTTTTTTTTTTTGAGACGGAGTTTCGCTCTTGTTACCCAGGCTGGAGTGCAATGGCTCGATCTCAGCCCACCGCAACCTCCGCCTCCTGGGTTCAAGCAATTCTCCTGCCTCAGCCTCCCGAGTAGCTAGGAGTACAGGTGCGCACCACCATGCCCAGCTAATTTTTGTATTTTTAGTAGAGACGGAGTTTCACCATGTTGACCAGGATGGTCTCAATCTCTTGACTTCGTGATCAACCCGCCTCGGCCTCCCAAAGTGCTGGGATTATAGGTGTGAGCCACCGCACCTGGCCAGGCCTGCTCTTTTTTAAAAAGAAACAAACAAAAAAAATAACAGTTCACCCACAGCTGCAATATCTGTGTGCTCTTGAGAAGAGTGTGTATTCATGTGTATTTTGCTGTTGTTAGGTGGAGAGTTCTATATAGGTCTCCTAGGTCGAATTGGTTTATAGGGCCTAAATCTTCTATTTCCTTGTCGATCTTCTATTTAGTTGTACTGTTCAGTATTTAAAGTAGAGTGTTTTCTCTCTCTCATGTGTTTGTATAAAATAAAATGAAAAATGTAGAATATTTAAGTTTCCAACTATTGAGTTGCTTATTTTTCCTTTCAATTCCAACAGTTTTTGCTTTATGTATTTTGGGACTCTGTTAAGTACATACATGTCTATAACTGGTGTAGCCTCCTGAGGGATAGACACTTTGATCATTATAAAATATTCTTTGTCTTTAATAACAGTTTTTGTCTTTATTAAAGTCTATTTTGTCTGATATTAGTATAGCCATTCCAGCTGTCTTTTGGCTGATGTTTGCATGATATCTCTTTTTCCATCTTTTACTTTCTTTTTTCTTTTTTGAGACAGACTCTTGCTCTGTCGCCCAGACTGGAGGGCAGTGGCACCATCTGAGCTCACTGCAACCTCCGCCTCCCAGGTTCAAACGATTCTCCTGCCTCAGCCTCCGGAGTAGCTGGCTTTACAGGCATGTGCCACCATGCCCTGCTAATTGCTTCCAACCTATTTGTATCTCTGAATGTAAAGTGTGTTTCTTTTTTTAAAGAAATTGCACCTTTTTAAAAAAGTTCATCTGCCATGTAATTGCATATTTTGTTTAAAAGTCCATTCTGCCAACCTCTGCCTTTTGATTAGATATTTAATACATTCACATTTAAAGTAAGTATGGATAAGGTAGGATTTATGCTGCCATTTTGTGATTTGATTTCTGTATTTCTCATGCCTTTTTTATTCTTTTGTTCTTCCATTACTGTCTTCTTTTGTGTTAAATAGATATTCTTGAGTATACCATTCCTGGCCTGTAAATAATGAGACACAGAACTGTAAGGGTTAAATAAGATGCTGCCTGCAATGCACTTAACATAGTGCCTGGCGAATAGTAAGTGTTCAGTAAACATGGGCACTCAGTTGGGTCCCAGGCACGGTAAGAGCCATAATCAACTCTAAGACTGGCTGAGCGCAGTCTCCTCAGGACTCTGTGTGACCCCTCATGTCTCCTGGGCAGGGCACAGCACTCTGGCAAGTAGTGCCTTTGGGGAATGGGGAGTGGTGGGTCCTGGGAAACTTCACCATGCCCGGCCATGACCCTTTAGCCCATCCCCCTGCTTCAGTGCCTGGACACCACCTGGCTGCTTGTGAAGCATCCTAGATTCCCCATCCTACTCTTCCCACCCCCTGACCCCCCACCCCACCAGACCCATGAACCAGTCTCTCAGGGTGGTTTTATTGCACACACTGAGGTTTAAGAACTACTACTTGACATCCACACAGACAGGCATTGACACAGTGACAGAGAGAAACCTGGTTTGGGGGCAGGAGGCTTAGATTTGAATCTTGACTCCTCAAGTCGTGAGTTCTGTGAACTGGGACAAGTTACTTTCAGAGCCAGCCTTTCCTCATTTCTCAGTTGGGAATAAGTGGTTATGCAGATAAGCAGTACTCTCATATTCGGCATGCAGCTAGTCCTGGTGGCTGCTGTTCTGCTTGGCACTTGCTTTTTACAAAGGTGTTTCTTTGGTCCCTGGATGCAGGTCTCTTCCCACCCCAGGCTCTTAAGCTCCTCAGAGGCAGGAACCAGTGAGTGGCAGCTCCTGGACGAGACATCTGCTGGTTACTTGACAAGCAGTCACTGCCCTCTGCCTTGGATCATGCTATCTCCAGGCCCTGCTGCTCAGGCTCCGTGCAGGAACAGAAGGGGATTGAAGAAGCATTATGGGATAGTGGTATAAGAGCATGAAGATTCAGAAGGGGTGACAACAGTATGTGCTGGAGAGCCAGCTGGAGGAGGTAGACCTTGAGAGAAACAGATTGTGAGAGTGGGAGGCAGGCCTTCTGGGCAGAAGGAACAGCTCTAGGGGGAGGCTCAAAGTCAGGGAGGTCCCGCAGGGGTCCCCAGGGGTCGCTTACCTCTAACCCCTGCACGGGCTGCCTTGCATTATAATTAGCGTGTTTTTCTGTGTCTCTCTTTCCCCACCGGCCTGGAAGCTCTGGGAGGGTAGGAATCGTGCCTTGTCGCTGTGTCTCCCTGAGCCTGGCTTGCAGCAAGTGCTCAGCAAATGCTTGTGGAGTGGATGAAGGGGCAGCAGGCCGACCTGCAAGGCTGCAGCCGGGAGGGTGTGTGGTAGGGGAGTGGGCTGGGCAGCGCAATGTTAAGGGAGGCCCCCGTGAGTAGTCTCACCTGTGTCTTGGCCCAAGGCAGAGTCTGGCACTGGGGTGCTCAGGCACAGACTTCAGAGAGCCCTGCCCTAGCCTTGCTGGGGAGCCAGGCCTTTCCAGAAGGGGAGCAAGGAGCTGGAGCAGCTTCCAGTGGTGGGAGCCGCGTAGGGCCTAGAGAGGGTTGTGGGGGAGACAGACCAAGGACCCCAGTGGTCCCAGGAGGCCCTCGCCAGAGCTTTAGTCTCTTGAGGACCTGGCTGCAGGAACAGCTGCTGAGTCTCCTGCAGAGGAAGCCTAAACGTGCCCCCTTCCTCCCTGGGTCCTGTTGGAAGAGGTTTTCCTGGGCTGCCTGTGATTTATGGCCTTTGCCTAGGAGGAAGGCAGGCAGTCCCTTCAGTGCAGGCAAAAGCTGAGCTTGGAGGGTTAATCCTTTTCTAGCTTTGCTCATGACTGTTTTTTCTCCACATTAGCAGCCCAACACCCATCCCCTCCTTGCAAAGCCAATCTTGCTATCCCAGCTTCCCATGGACACCCTGTGGGCATTTGTGGGGCTGTGGGGGAGGGAAGCAATCAAGGCAGAAGCCTGGACAGAGCCTTGAGAGTGCCTCAAAAGCCCTGAAAGGATTCCTCTTGCACCTATCCCTTTAAAAGCATCTCAGTGTTGGCATTTTTACTGTGAAAGCTGTGAACCCTGGCCAAGCTTCTGATCCAGAGCAGCTTGATGGCTGAGACCCCTGGGACTCGTGACTCTCTGGCCTGTTGGCCTGGGCTCTGCATTTCAGAGCTGTAGTTCAGTCCAGAGAAGTGATGGTCCAGGGACTGTCTGGATTGGGAATGGGCTGACCATAGGGCCTCTTGCTTGCTCTCACATGCTCCCAGGGAAAATAACGCTTGTGGGAGTCAGCTCTAGGTCTGTTGTATCAGAGTCTCCTTCCTTATTGGTTTGCAAACCCCCAATAGGGCTTATGTGCCCCGTGGCTTACAGAAATGGGGTACACTGGCCTGTGCATGAAGTCCCGTTTGGTGGGGGTGTATGTGCCATTGTAGATGGGGTCAGAGGGACGGTTTGTCTAGGGGCCTGGGTGAGTCTAGCTGGCCCAAGATGACACTTCCAGGCCACTTACCCAGTCTGGCTGTATGTGGAGACCCCAGAATGTCTGAGAGAGCTTTTCAGGATGTGAGCCCAGATGAGGGGGCCAGCTGGGCAATGCTGTGCTCCCCTGGGTGGGGGAGGTGCTTGTTATGGCTCCCTGGCATCCTGGCCAGACCTTAGTATCTTGAGACCCAGCCATGTCAGGGCATGAGGTAAACAGACCCATAGGCTTATGTCCCTGGCCACGGTCTAGGTGGGGGCGGAAGCCTGGAAAAGTGGGGTGGAGGGCAACAGTGGAGCTGGCACTTTTCCAGTTGGCCTACATGTGGTGTGGGGCAGCAGGTGACAGTCAAGGGCAGGTGGCTTGTGGTCCAGCAGGGAGAAGGACTTATGTTCCACATAGGTGGAGAGGGACTGGGGCCAGGGGTGGGGTGGGGTCCCAGGCTGGGCCTTTTCACTTCATCCCAGCATCTTGAGGAGCTCTGATGTGCATCAGAGAGCCCAGAAGTCAGGAGCAGGCGGGACCCCAGGGCGGGAATGCTGGCTGTGAGTGTCGCCTCTGCCCAGGCATGGTTCTGACTCACCTTGGGTGCAGTCTTGAATGAGCATCCCGACAGGCAGATACAAACCAAGTGCAAGGTACAACGGTCTGCCAACCCTGCCCTGTGGAGCCTGCTGTCTGCTGGGGATGACGAAGCAGGCACCTGGGATTGAGTGTGTCATGCACAGTGTGTTAGGGGCTCGTAGTTCAGCTCCTGTCTCAGCTCTGGGGTCAGGGAAGGTTTCCCGGTGGAAGCAGTGTCTGCAACCTGAAAGATTAATAGGACCTGGCCAGATGAAGAGAGTGAGACAGTGTCCTAGGAAGGGGTACAGCCTGGTCAAGGACCTGGAAACAAAGCAAGAAGAGCACGTTGGAGGCCCTGGCTCAAGCATGGACTGTTGAGAGAGGTGGCGGGAGCCAAGGTCTGCAGGGACTTGTGGACAGCGCAGGGAGTTTAGACTTTGTCCTAAGACAGCTCAGAGAACTGACTCACTTGGAGACTCAGGGCCTTGTTTGAGCCTGTCTTGTCCTTGGGTGACAGACATATGACTTTGACTCCCCCTCTTCCTAGTGCTGAGCTTGTGAGGCCGGGGGTGGCCCAGGCCAAAAGAGTGGGAGCTTGGAGCATTAGCCTCCAAGGGCAGGGACCCTCAAGTCGACTCTCACCCCCAGGTTAGAGCTGAGCCCCTGCAGCTGCTGAGATCAAGTTAGCATCTTCTCCCTGGCCCATGTGACCTTGACTCACAACAGTCTTGCTTCTCAAATGGACACACTGATTGCCCCAAGTGGACTGGTGAGTGTCCTTGGCACCTCTGTGGCCACTGCCTGGCGCCTTGCCCTGTGGTGATAGCTCACTGGCTTCTCCTGGGGTCGGCCAGCCAGTGTGGGGTGTGCAGCTGGGCTGCTAATGGCACTTGGGGGAGAAGTGTGTATTTGAGCTGACATCCCGGAAGAGGTGGTGTCACCATCACCACTGAACACCCAAAGGCCTTTCTAGCATCTTTCCACATATGTCTGCAAAACAAAGATGTGGGGTCAGCACTGTTTTGTTTGCTTGGTGCACACTGCTTTCTTATATAGAGTGAAAGTGCTTCTTACCATAGAACTTCCTGAAACCCTGCTAGGTCCCAGGCCTTGATTTTGACTGTTGCCTTGTCTTTGACCCATGGGTACCTGTGGGTCTGGTCAAGGATTGGTTGCAGCAGAGAGGAGCCTGGAGGAAGGGAAAAGTGAATAGAGCGTGACAGTCAAACAGACTGACAGGGCAGGTTGCAGTGTCTGGGGCTACGTGGTGACTGTGGGTTTCCTTTGCAGTGTTCCTGCATCCGTTGTCAGAGGCCCTGCAGCTGGTCCCAGGGCTGAGCTGCTGGCAGGAGTTCCTCATTACATCCTCTTCCCTGCAACCTCGGGGACTAGGCCCGTAGGTCAGCAGCCTTTGGAGGTGTCGTCCTTTCTCTTCCTCACTGTGAGGAAGGGCAGTTTGACTTCCACCTGAGGGACAGGGCAGTGGAGGTGGGGTAGAAGAAATGGGAGGAAGTGGCATAGTCCTGACCCCGAGTTGTAGGCTGGGAGGAGCCCATGGGGTCTGAGAGCTGGAGGCACCACCAGCAGCAACTTAGCCCGGGGTATGGTTGTAGGAGCTGGAGAGTCCAGGCGCAGAGCGAGGGCTAGAGTGGGCAGTGCAGGAGCAAGTGTTTTAGGCCTCCCTGCAGGTAGACCTCACAAATCTGCTGACCCCTCTGTGGTGAGACCCTTCCCTGCCCTCCCTTCCTGTAGGGTCAAGGGTCTCAGCTGTATTTGGGGAGAATGGGAGAGAGCACCTGCCAAAGGTTCAGGCAGGGGGTAAGGGGGCTTCCCGGTGCCAATGAGAAGGGATATCTGTGTCTAGAAAATCCTTGCTTGGAGGTGGTGTAGAGTGTGCTGTGGAAGGGAGGTGTATGAAGAGGGGTCTGGGGTCTTAGTGGCATGTCTTGGGGATAAGGAAGAGAGCTTGATCTTAGAGTTAGACAGACCTGGGTTCTAGTCCTGGCTCTGCAACATAATGACTGTGTGACCATAGGCAACTTACATAGCCCCTCTGAGCTTCATCCAGCTAACCTGTAAATAGAGGTTAAAATTGCAACACCTACCTTATAAGGCCATGGTGGGAATTTAAAGGATGCAAAGCATGTACAACCTGCCTGGCACAGGTACACCATCACCATCACCATCATCATTACTCCTGTGACTACTTAGTGCCCTGCTGCCTAGGTGTGCCTCTCCACCCTTCCTCCCATGTTGCCAGTATCTTCCACTCTTCTCTCCACCCCCAGCCGATGACCTTTCTTCTCTGAGGTTCCAGGCCTGAGTGTCCATGCCCCTGGCATCCTTAGCTCCTCAGTGAGGGTAACAGAGAGGCCTCTGCAGCAGGAAGCTTCTGGGGTGATTCAGCCTTCCCCATACCAGTTCCCTTGATTTCTTCAAAGCAAGTCTCTGTCTCAGCTTCAGAGGCTGCTGGGGTATCCTGAATGATGGCCCTCTTTGATGTGCAGGGTGAGAGTGGGAGGCTGGCCAACTGATCCCAGCTCCGTGAGGCCTGACCATACAGCTGAGGGTAAGCCCCTGTAAAACCTGCGTCTGGCCTCTGGCCCCTGCCCTCTGCCCTGGGCAGAAGCAGGCTAGTCCTAGAGCTGTGGGCTCCACCCTTTCTCCTCCTGCGAGAGGCGCTGGAACAGCCATCCCCATGGAGGGGGCGCAACCCTCCATCAGATTCACACTGGCACGTGCATCCAGACCTGCCCGCCACGTGGGCCTTCCCTTGCTCCAGGCCTCAAGCCCGTGCTGTGGCTCACAAGGCGACAGGGCTGTGACAGAGGGAGGCGTGAGTGTGTGTGAGCGGCCACTGAAGGGGCTCGCAGCCCCCTGGAGGCACGTGGGCCTGCCAGGCTGGCGCACATTCTTCCTTCCTCTGTCTTGCTTCTGCAGACACGCAATTCTAGTTCTGTGGGCTTGATGTTCCCTCGGAGAGGCGGAGCCAGACGGTCCCACCCTCCAGCTTCACGGGGGTGCCCAGGGTGATTTTGGGTCCCTGCTCTGATTTAGGTTGGCTGTCAGAGAAAGCGAGTTTAAAGGCAAGAGAAAGGTTATTTTTCTGGCCCCCAGCTCTCTACTTCTTGTCCAAATCACCCCACTCGCCCTCTTGCTGGGGGTCAGGGTGACTTGGATGCCCTCCTAGTCTCTGTGCCTCTCCCCTCCCTCTGGTTTCATATATGAGAAGACAAAGGCTGCACATGAGGAGGGTCTTTCTAACTCTCTTCAAGGCCTGGGAGCTGAGGAAGGAAATGGAGGAGGAAGTTACTCCCTTTCTGGGTGCTGGGTGAAAGTGAAAGATATGGAGGGGGCCTCTGTGAGTCACGCAGGCAGGCAGGAGGCAGGCAGGCTCCGGGAGCGCAGGGGCTGGGGAGCTGCGGAAGCCTGCAGTGGAGCGATAGGCTGGGAGGGGCATTCCCGGTGCTGGGGGCAGGCCGCACTGGGTGTAAGTCGGGACTCTGTGCCCGCCCAGGCCTGCCCTCCTCTGCTCCCAGCGGGTTTCCTGGGAGCTGCTGGGGTTGCTAACAATGACCTGGAGCATGTAGGGCCTGAGATTGCCTCTTTTGAGCTGCCCGAGCTGTCTTCCCCTCCTCCCCGGTACCAGAATCTTACTGGGGAAAGAGGTGGGCCATGTAGCTCCCACCCCCACCAACTTCCCAGGAAAAAACAAAACCCAATCAGCACTCTGAGGGAAGAAAAAGTCTTTAAAAATACATGCAAGCAGCTATGTAAGTTGTAAAATACGGTTCTAGATTCTGTTGTATAGCAACCGTTTTAAAAAATCAAGTTACAAAACAAAAACAGAAAAACTGTGTACTTTAGTCATGGCATTATCATGGAGAAACCTTCCGGAACTGAGTTCTAGCAATCTGCACCCTCTATGATCTATTTGCCAGGGGCTCTTCAGCAGTGGAAGGGGCTGGGGTCGGGCAAGGGCGGGATAAGCTGCTGACCAGCTCTTGGCCTGGATCCTGCCTCCAGCTTGCCAGGGTTGCAAAACAGGTTCCGTGCAAGTCTGGGGAAGACTCTGGCAGCCAGAGCCCCACCCAGTAGCTCTTCCCCGGGGTGGGGCTAGGACTGCACACACCCTCCTGGGGCCTTACCTGCAGGCCTTGGTGTAATGGATGGTGAGTCTGACCCAGGGCCCTGGACTCTTACAAGGGCCTGGTGGGACTTCCAACTCTGGTGCTGCACAGGAGGAGTGGCCATGTCGGGAATGACCCTGTCCTCTACACTTCCCGATCCTGAGATGTGCTCGGAGTGTCAGAGGAGGCACTGGCTAGACAAAGATCCTTCTGAGTCTGGTGGGAGGCTCCTGCATAGACAGATGTGTGCCAGGAGGACCAGGCCTGGCCACCCAGGGGGCTGTGTCCTGGGTTAAGAGGAGAAGGGAACCCAATGTGGCTTTTGCTGCCCCTTTCTCAGCTGGGCTGGAGGGGCTTGGGCTGGATGTCAGCTCCACTTGTCCCTTAGAATGTGCCTTTATGCAGTGCACAAATAAAACAGCCAGATACAGGCAGTCCTGGAGCCAAACCAGGAGGGTGAGGTGGTAGAACAAGAGAGTCACAGTGCCCTGGGAGGTGCAGCTGATTGTCCTGCCCTCCTGGCAGCTCCCCCTTCAGGTCCTGGCTCCTGCCTCACCAATGCTACTCTGTGACTGGGCCTGTCCCTGTGATATGAGGTGATGGGACCAAAGGCCCTTGGAGGCCCCTTTTCTTACACTTGTGCTGATATTCAGGGCATCTTGGGAGGCTGTGGCTGACATTATCCCTGCCCTTCCCTCTGCAGGCACCAGACTCTGTGGAGCATCATGAACTGAGAAGAGTAGCTGAGCCCCAGAGCCTCTCTGGAAGAGGAAGGAAGAGCCGGCAGTTCTTTATCCCAGTGCCCGACCACATTGTCCAGCGTCTTCCTCTGCCCCTGCTCTGCCCTCCTTGGCTCCTGGACTAGAGCCCAGCTTCCAGCAGGACATTTCCCCCAGGGGATGGGCAACTGGTGAAGTGGATCTCACTGCCAGGGCTCAGTTGGCCACATCATGAACCTCCAGGCCCAGCCCAAGGCTCAGAACAAGCGGAAGCGTTCCCCTCTTCAGCAGCCAGGAGCCAGCTCCCAAGGAGCAGCCCCCTCCCTTGCAGCCCCCCCCAGCAGTCCATCAGAGTGAAGGAGGAGCAGTACGTCGGACATGAGGGCCTAGGAGGGGCAGCCTCCACCTCTCAGCCTGTGGAACTGCCCCCTCCCAGCAGCCTGGCCCTGCTGAACTCTGTGGTATATGGGCCTGAGCGGACCTCGGCAGCCATGCTGTCCCAGCAGGTGGCCTCAGTAAAGTGGCCCAACTCTGTCATGGCTCCAGGGCGGGGCCCAGAGCGTGGAGGAGGTGGGAGTGTCAGTGACAGCAGCTGGCAGCAGCAGCCAGGCCAGCCTCCGCCCCATTCAACATGGAACTGCCACAGTCTGTCCCTCTACAGTGCACCCAAGGGGAGCCCTCATCCTGGAGTGGGAGTCCCGACTTACTATAACCACCCCGAGGCACTGAAGCGGGAGAAAGCAGGGGGCCCACAGCTGGACCGCTATGGAAATGTGCGGCCAATGATGCCACAGAAGATGCAGCTGGAGGTCGGGCGGTCCCAGGCACCCCTGAATTCTTTCCATGCAGCCAAGAAACCCCCCAAACCAGTCGCTGCCCCTGCAACCCTTCCAGCTGGCATTCGGCCACCAGGTGAACCGGCAGGTTTTCCGGCAGGGCCCACCACCCCCAAACCCAGTGGCTGCCTTCCCCCCCCGCAGAAGCAGCAGCAGCAGCAACAGCAGCAGCAACAGCAACAGCAGCAGCAGCAGCAGCAGGCGGCCCTACCCCAGATGCCACTCTTTGAGAACTTCTACCCCATGCAGCAGCCACCCTCACAGCAACCCCAGGACTTTGGCTTGCAGCCAGCCGGGCCACTAGGACAGTCCCACCTGGCTCACCACAGCATGGCACCCTACCCCTTCCCCCACAAACCCTGATATGAACCCAGAACTTCGCAAGGCCCTCCTGCAGGAGTCAGCCCCACAGCCGGCGCTACCTCAGGTCCAGATCCCCTTCCCTCGCCGCTCCCGCCGCCTCTCTAAGGAGGGTATCCTGCCTCCCACTGCCCTGGATGGGGCTGGCACCCAACCTGGGCAGGAGCCCACTGGCAACCTGTTCCTACATCACTGGCCCCTGCAGCAGCCGCCACCTGGCACCCTGGGGCAGCCCCATCCTGAAGCACTGGGATTCCCGCTGGAGCTGAGGGAGTCGCAGCTATTGCCTGATGGGGGAGAGACTAGCACCCAATGGCCGGGAGCGAGAGGCTCCTGCCATGGGCATCGAGGAGGGCATGAGGGCAGTGAGCACAGGGGACTGTGGGCAGGTGCTACGGGGCGGCGTGATCCAGAGCACACGACGGAGGCGCCGGGCGTCCCAGGAGGCCAATTTGCTGACCCTGGCCCAGAAGGCGGTGGAGCTGGCCTCGCTGCAGAATGCAAAGGTGAGAGTGGCATGGGGTGGAGCCAGACCTGGCAGAGGACATCAGGCTGATAGGTGGGAGGCTGCAGGATTTGCTTCTTGCCTAGGGACAGCCAGACTTTGCCCTAGCCAGCTGCCTGTGGGGAAATAGTACAAAGACCACCCTTCACGTTGCCACATGGTTCTTGCTTACTTTCTTTCCAGAAATATTTTTTGAATAATTAGATACTATTTCATGTGCCATCCACTGCGCAGGCCAAACAAAACCCATCTGTAAGCCACCTGTGGCAGGAGATGGCCATCTGGGGACCCTTGCTCTAGGCCAGGGTGGAAGGGCCTGGAAGAAGGCAGGAGGTTATGGAGAGTATGTATGTATGTATGTATTTATTTATTTATTGAGATGGAGTCTCACTCTGTCACTCAGGCTAGAATGCTGTGGTGCAATTTCAGCTCGCTGCAGCCTCCACCTCCCAGGTTCAAGTGATTCTCCCACCTCAGCCTCCCCAGTAGCTGGGATTACAGGCGCTTGCCACCACGCCTGACATATTTTTGTATTTTTAGTAGAGACCAGGTTTTGCCATGTTGGCCAGGCTGGTCTCAAACTCCTGATCTCAGGTGATCCACCCACCTCAGCCTCCTGAAGTGCTGGGATTATAGGTGTGAGCCACTGCGCCCAGCCTCACACTGTTCTCTCCTATAGAAAGTGCTTCTGACCAGGCATGGTGGTTCACGCCTGTCATCCTAGCACTTTGGGAGGCCAAGGTGGGCAGATCACCTAAGGGCAGGAGTTCAAGATCAGCCTGGCCAACATGGTGAAACCCCATCTCTACTAAAAATACAAAAATTAGCCGGGCATGGTGGTGCACACCTGTAATTCTAGCTACTGGGAGGCTGAGTCACGAGAATTACTTGAACTTGAGAGGCGGAGGTTGCAGTGAGCCGAGATCCCGGCACTGCACTCCAGCCTGGGCAACAGAGCAAGACTTCATTTCAAAAAACAAACAAACAAATAAATCAAAGTGCTTCTCGGCCGGGCGCGGTGGCTCACGCCTGTAATCCCAGCACTTTGGGAGGCCGAGATGGGTGGATCACGAGGTCAGGAGTTCACGACCAGCCTGGCCAAGATGGTGAAACCCCATCTCTTAAAAAAAAAAAAAAAAAAAGTGCTTCTCACCATAAAACTTCCTGGAAGCCTGCTAGGTCCCAGGTCTTGGTATTGACTGTTGACTTCTCCTTGGCCCAGGGGTACCTGTGGGGCTGGTCAAGGATTGGAGAGTATTGAGAAGTGTAGGAAGCTGGGCTCAGTGACTGACACCTGTAATCCCAGCACTTTGGGAGGCCAAGGCGGTTGGATCACTGGAGATCAGGAGTTCAAGACTAGCCTGGCCAACACGGCAAAACCCCATCTCTACAAAAAAATACAAAAGTTAGCCGGGTGTGGTGGTGCATTCCTGTAATCCCAGCTACTGGGGAGGCTGAGGTGGGAGAATCGTTTGAACCTGGGAGGCAGAGGTTGCAGTGAGCCAAGATCGCACCACTGCACTCCAGCCTGGGTGACAGAGTGAGACCCTGTCTCCAAAAAAAAAAAAAATTGTTGGAGAAAAGGTGGTCAGGGAAAAGCCAAGTTGTGAGATCACTGGGAGCCACTGACTAAGTGGGAATGAGGGTCCTAGATCAAATCAGAATTTATCTTTTATTTGTTTGTTTATATATTTATTTATTGAGACAGGATGTCACTGTCACCCAGGCTGGAGTGCAGTGGTGCAATCTCGGCTCATTGCAGCCTCAACTTCCCAGGTTCAGGCAATCCTCCCACCTCAGCCTCCTGAGTAGCTGGGGCGCTTGCCACCATGCCCAGCTAATTTTGTTTTATTTTCTGTAGAGACGGAGTCTCACTATGTTGCCTAGGCTGGTCTTGAATTTGTGTCTTCAAGCGATCCTTTCGCCTTGTCCTCCCAAAGTGCAGGTATTATAGGCGTGAGCCACTGCGCCTGGCTGTGACTTTATCTTTTAAACTGCACTTCTGTTCCCGTCTTCTCCAGGACGTCAGTGGCTCTGAAGAGAAGCGGAGAAGTGTATTGGCCTCAACTACCAAGTGCGAGGTGGAGTTTTCTGAGCCTGCCTTAGCCACCAAGCGAGCACGAGAAGACAGCGGGATGGTACCCCTCATCATCCCAGTGTCTGTGCCTGTGCGGACTGTGGACCCAACTGAGGCAGCCCAGGCTGGAAGTATTGATGAGGATGGGCAGGGTCCTGACCAGAACTCCGCTGAGCACAAGCCATCAGTCATCGTCACCCGCAGGCGGTCCACCCGAATTCCTGGGACAGATGCTGCAGCTCAGGTATGAGAGGCACCCCTTCTAAACACCTTCAGCACCTGAGTGCTCCTGGGGCCTAGGACCCTATGGGGAAAGGAGAACATGGCAATGTAGGAAGGTATCAGGGAGCCTGTGGAGATACTATTTTTATTTTCCAAACCAAATTTCTAGATAAATGTCCAGAAGGGACATTTGGGGATATCCCCCCATCCTCATGGGGAATAAGACAGTTTTATACTTGAAATTGAAACTGCCTGGGAAATTCTATGATGTGTACATCTCTTTTTTCAGGTCAGCAAATTTTGATTGGGCCTGTGCTGGGTGCTGGGAATTAGAGATGTTTGCTTGTACTGTTACTACTGAGATCTTGACATCTCCTTCTAAGATTGAGACTTTGTCTACTTTTTCTTTAGGTTCTGTCATCATTTGTTTTATACATTTTGATGCAATGTTATTAGGCGCTCATTTAGAACTAGATTAGATACTTTATGAAATTTCTTTTTATCTTAAATAGTCTTTTTGCCTTTTATTCTTATTTTATTTTATTTATCTTATTTTTTTTGAGAAGGAGTTTTGCTCTTGTCCCCCAGGCTGGAGTGCAATGGTGAGATCTCGGCTTACTGCAACCTTCCGGGTTCAAGCAGTTCTCCTGCCTCAGCCTTCCAAGTAGCTGGGATTACAGGCGTGTGCCACCATGCCCGTCTAATTTTTGTATTTTTAGTAGAGACAGGGTTTCACCATGTTGGCCAGGCTGGTCTCGAACTCTTGACCTCAAGTGATCTGCCCACCTCAGCCTCCCAAAGTGTTAGGATTACAGGCATGGGCCACTGTGCCGGGCCAGTTCTTATTTTACATTAGTAAAGTTATGGGATACAAGTGTGATTTTTGTAACACACATAGATTGTGTAGTGGTGAAGTCAGGGCTGTCAGGGTATCCATATCTGTTCCCCCAAATAATGCACATTGTACCCGTTAAGTAATTTCTCATCATCCACCCCTTTTGCTTTTTAAAGTCAGCTTTGTCTGATATCTTGCTTTCTTTTGGTTAGAATCTGCAGGGTGCATCTTTCCCCATCCATTTATTGTCATCTTTTCTGTATCCTTCTACTTAAGTGCATCTTTCAAGTGGCATATATTGGGATTTGTTATTATCCAATTTTAGAGCAGTGATACAGTTTATGTCATTCTTTCTATTTATTTAAAAATTAACATAAAGTCTGGGCGCGATGGCTCATGCCTATCGTCCAGCACTTTGGGAAGCCAAGGCTGGGGGATAACTTGAGGCCAGGAGTTCAAGACCAGCCTGGCTAACATGGCGAAACCCTGTCTGTACAAAAATAAAATAAAAGAAAAGTAACATAACAGAATACATATTTATGGCATACAACATGATGTTCTGATATAATCATGCTAATTAACATATTCATTACTTCAAATACTTATTTTTTTGTGGTGAGAACATTTAAAATCTGCTCTCTTAGCAATTTTGAAGTATGTAATATACTGTTACTAATGATAGTCATCATGTTATACAATAGATTTCCTGAACTTACTCTTTTTCCCTAACTGCAATTTTGTATCCTTTGACCAGTATTTCCCAAACCCTCGCCCCATACCCTAACCCCTGGTAACCACTATTCTACTTTATGCTTCTTTGAATTCAGTTTTTTAAGATTCCACTGATACAGTTGGCATTTAATGGAATTACTTAAATACTTGGGTTAAAAGTTGCCATCTGCTGTAACTGTTTCCCATCTTGCCTTTCCTGTGTTTGCCTTTGGATTGATTTGATTTGTTATCCCATTTCCCCACTTTGTTGATTTATTAGTTATATCCTTACATATTGCTCTTTTTAGTGATTACCCCAGCATTCTTCTTACCTGTATTTCTTCAAGAGAACTAAGCCCTACAGAAAGGGATTTGAGCAACTATTTCCACAATCATCTAAAGGATGGGACATAGCTAGTACCATTTTAAAATGCATAGGAGGCTAGGTGCAGTGGCTCATGCCTGTAATCCCAGCAATTTGGGAGGCCAAGGCAGGAGGATCACTTGAGCCCAGGAATTTGAGACCAGCCTGGGCAACACAGGAGACCCCATCTCTACCAAAAAAAAAAAAAAAAAAAAGTTAGCTGGGTGTAGTGGTACACACCTGTAGTCCCAGCTTCTCAGGAGGCTGAGGTGGGAGGATTGCTTTAGCCCAAGAGGTTAAGGCGCTAGGGAGCTGTGATTGTGCCATTGCACTTCAGCCTAGGTGACAAAGTGAGACCCTTTTTCAAAACAAAACAAAAAGCCAAAAATAATAATAATAATAATAATAATAAACCCAAACCCTGTTAAATGCATAGGAGAGAATTTAACTTATTATGTATAGTGAATGTCTTATGACATTAGGACTTAGTTCTTTGGTTAAGAAGGGCTGCTAGATGTTAAAACATGCATCCTTGGCTTTTTGAAATCTGTTAGTACTTTTAGCTCTTCCTGGACAACGCAAAGTTCTTGTTTTTTGTTGTTGTTGTTTTTGTTGGGGGGGTGGTTTGACATGAAGTCTCACTCTGTTGCGCAGGCTGGAGTACAGTGGTGTGATTTCAGTTCACTGCAGCCTCTGCCTCCTGGGTTCAAGTGATTCTTCCACCTCAGCCTTGTGAGTAGCTGGGACTACAGGTGCAGGCCACCATGCTCGACTAATTTTTTTGTATTTTTAGTAGAGATAGGGTTTCACCATGTTGGCCAGGCTGGTCTGGAACTCCTAACCTCAGGTGATCCACCTGCCTCACCCTCCTAAAGTGCTGGGATTACAGGTGTGAGCCACTGCACCTGGCCTGGACAACGCAAAGTTCTTAAAACACTTTAATGTCATTTTCCACCAATACCTAGCTTTTAGCATTATCGACATGCATTTTCATTCTCTCTTTAACATCAGCAGGACATTATAACATTGTTTTGTTTGTTATTTATTCTAGATTTACCCCAATACTTATCCTTTTTGTTGCTTTCATTTCTTCTCATATCTCCAACTGTCATCCCTTAGGTATTTCTTTTAGTATATCTGCAGTGAGGAATTTTATTAGTCTTGGATTATCTGAAAATATTTTTTTCTTTTTCTTTTCTTTTGAGAGAGTTTTGCTTTGTTGCCCAAGCTGGAGTGCAGTGGCACGATTTTGGCTCACGACAGCCTCGATCTCCCGGGTTCGAGTGATTCTCCCACCTCTGCCTCCCAAGTAGCTGGGACTATAGGCGTGTGCCACCATGCCCCCACTAATTTTTGTGTTTTTAGTAGAGATGGGGTTTTACCACATTGGCCAGGTTGGTCTCAAACTCCTGACCTCAGGTGATCTGCCCGCCTCAGCTTTCCAAAATGCTGGGATTACAGGCGTGAGCCATCACACCTGACCTGAATTACTATATTTATTTAGAGATAGGGTCTCACTCCGAAGTTCAGGCTGCAGTGCAGTGGCACAATATTGGCTCAGTGCAATCTGTGTCTCCCAGGTTCAAGCAATTCTTGTGCCTCAGCCTCCTGAGTAGCTGGGATTACAGGCACCTGCCACCATGCCTGGCAGATTTTTGTATTTTTAGTAGAGATAGGGTTTTGCCATGTTGGCCAGACTGGTCTCCAACTCCTGGCCTCAAGTGATCCACCTGCCTTGGCCTCCCAAAGTGCTAAGATTACAGGTGTGAGCCACAACACCTGGCCTGGAATTACTTTAATGAGAAGTTGAAATGAGATGATTTGAAGCTAGGCTTTATTCCATGTAGGGACTAGTCTATTTCTGATTCACCTTTATTCTGGATGAAAAGTGAATACCAGCCCTTTTTGGAGGCCCAATCCAAAGCCTGGGTTTACCAAGCTCTCCTTCTTTGGCAAGCCCTAAACTTCAGGATTATTTTTTGTTTGTTTTTTGTTTTTTTGAGAGGGAGTCTCTTTCTGTCATCCTGACTGTAGTACAGTGGAGTGATCTCGACTCACTGCACCTCCATCTCCCGGGTTCAAGTGATTCTTCTGCCTCAGCCTCCCAAGTAGCTGGGATTACAGACACCCACGACCACACCCAGCTAATTTTTGTATCTTTAGTAGAGATGGGGTTTTGCCATGTTGGCCAGGCTGGTCTCGAACTCCTGACCTCAGGTAATTCGCCCACCTCGGTCTCCCAAAGTGCTGGGATTATAGGCCACCGCACCCAGCCAAACTTCATTTTTTATTGTGTCAGTTCCTTAAATTTCTTAAAGGTCTCCTCAGTTTCTCAGCCTCTCAGTTGCCTCTTCTGGTAATAGCATTTACCTTTAGGGAAAATGGAGCTTCAAATACTGGGCTGACCTCTTTAGCTTTCTTTTCTTTTCCCCTGGATCTTGGCTTTTTAATTCTTTGCCAACCTATTTGCCCTCTGATATCTTCAGAAATATGTTTTGCACATTGAGTCCAGATTTTCTGATTATTCTCAGCTGGAGAATTGGCCTGCGTGCCTCTGTAATACACAGGGGAGCGCCAAGATGACTGTGAGCACCACAGTCTCTGCTCTCTGGGTTTCTGTTCTCTGGTTGAGGAAAGGTTTATGGTAGAGGCTGGAGGCCTGGGCAGCTTGTTCTGAGAGTGAGCAGGAAGGAGCCTGAGCAGCTACACAGCTCAATGCCCCTGTTTTATAGATGAGGAACTAGGTCCAGAAAAGACAAGAGGCTGTGTACTAAGGTCATGCAGCCAAGTAATGGCAGAGCTAGCCCTAGAATTTGGATCTCCCAAATCCCTACACCAGGCTTTGGGGGGGAGGTTCGTGTTTTGTTATTTATTTCATTCATTATTTATTATTCTTTGTACTATAGACACTTTCTTTCATGCATAAAAGTAGAGAGATGGGTATAATGAATGCCAGTGTTTAGCCATCACCCGGATTTCACAGTTATCAAATTATAGCCAATCTTGTTTCACCTGTACCTCTGCTTCTCCATGCCACCAGGCTATTTACAAGCACATCCCGAACATTGTATCATTCCATTCATATATACCTTTCAGTTTGTATCTGAAATACATAAGGACTCTTTCTTCTTCAACATAATTTCAGTAGTATTACCATACCTAAAAAATGCACATGACTATTATTGTCAAATATTCAGAATAGTTTAAATCCCTTATTATAAAATTACAGATCATTAGAGCTAGCTGATTTTTTTTGTTGTTGGATTTCTTTCTTTACTTTTTCTTTTTTTATTTTTTGAGATGGAGTCTCCCCCTGTTGCCCAGACTGGAGTGCAGTGGTGCGATTTCGGCTCACTGCTACAACCTCCACCTCCCAAGTTCAAGCGATTCCCCTGCTTCAGCCTCGTGAGTAGCTGGGATTACATGTGCCCGCCACCATGCCCAGCTAATTTTTTGTATCTTTAGTAGAGACAAGGTTTCACCATGTTGGCCAGGCTGGTCTTGAACTCCTGACCTCGTGATCTGCCCACCTCGGCCTCCCAAAGTGCTGGGATGGCATGAGCCACCGCGCCCAGCCTTTTGTTGGATTTCTGTCAAGAAAGTTTGGGGGGCCTTTGGCTCCTGCATTTTTTTTTATTGGGCAGTCATATTGTTTCCCTAAGGGCAGAAGAATGAGCAGTTTCATTTGATTCTAATTTGTAGAAGGGAAAAGAGGACACAAATGGGTGAAGGACATGGCCAGAGCCTCAGAAGGAGTCAGGGCCCTCTGCTGGAAGGTGTTTATGGGAGCCAGAGCCATGGCAAGGAAACGGCTCACTATTCTTTTAAAGCCCACTCAGTCAACATGGCCAACCTTACCTGTTATACTGAGTACCCAGAGGGATAACCTGGGGTTGCTTACCCTGTAGGGCTCCATTCCCTGCCTTTGAGATTATAGGGATGGAGCAAGGGAAAGCCTCTGTTCTCTTACAGTCCTCCTTTCTATTCTAGATAGAGGCGCATGAGGCATGCCTAGCAGGGAGAAGTAGGAGGGCTAACCTTTGACAGTATGCATGGGCTAGCCTTTCGCATAGTACGATTAATACTGTGAGAACAAAAGTTCTGCAAGGAACAGTCCATTCCATCTTTTTTTCTTTCTCCTTTTTGTTTTTTGAGACAGAGTCCAGTTCTGTCGCCTAGGCTGGAGTGCAGTGGCACAATCTCAGCTCATTGCAACCTCCACCTCGCGGGTTCAAGTGATTCTTGTGCTTCACCCTCCTGAGTAGCTGAAATTATAGGTGCCCACCACCACGC
Source organism: Ateles fusciceps (assembly GCA_036589455.1). Classification (NCBI taxonomy): domain Eukaryota; kingdom Metazoa; phylum Chordata; class Mammalia; order Primates; family Atelidae; genus Ateles; species Ateles fusciceps. Next base: position 6,253,087 of record JAZHEH010000228.1, on the reverse strand, counting down.
CTGGCTAATTTTTGTGTTTTAGTAGAGACAGGATTTTGCCATGTTTGGTCAGGCTGGTCTGGAACTCTGACCTCAAGTGATTCCCCCACCTCAGCCTCCCAAAGTGCTGTGATTACAGGTGTGAGCCACCACACCCGGTCTCATCCATTCCATTTTGTAGTCCCATGCCCAGCTCATTCTTAGCACGCAGTAGGAGCTTTCATCTAACGCAGAGCCTGGAGTGTAAGTAGTGATAACAGCGAGTATTTACTGAGGTACCAGGTGATGTTCTCAATAATTTCCATGTATTAATTCATGTAGTCCTCATAGCTACCCCATTAAGTAGGCACTTATTAAGAATGCACCATGTTAAAAATGAAGATGCACAGAGAGATTGAGTAATTTTAAGTGGCAGTAAAGGTGGTAGGGCCCAATCCAAGCAGTCCAGCTGCAGAGCCTGGCTGAACTACTGCACTGTCCTGCCCTGTCGCACTCTACAGCAGAGCTAAGAATGGCATTACAATTTTATACGATTAGTTTTAAAAAGAAAAAGGGAAAGAAAAGGAATATGTAACAGAGAATACATGCGGCCCACAAAGCCTAAAATATTTACTCCCTGGCCTTTTACAGAAAAAGTTTGCTGTCCTCTGCCCTAGAGGGGACAATAAGAAGGGCTTTTGGACCTACTCCCTTTTTCAGGCTTGCCTTGGTGGGTGTGGTGGCCAGACTTAAGTTCCAAAGGTGAGACTGGCAAGCATTGGTCAAGACTTCACTTTTCCTGGGACATGGGGGGACTGAGCCATCTTTGTTTTCTTTCCTTCTCCAGGCAGAGGACATGAATGTCAAGTTGGAGGGGGAGTCTTCCGTGCGGAAACCAAAGCAGCGGCCCAGGCCGGAGCCCCTCATCATCCCCCACCAAGGCGGGCACTTTCATCGCCCCTCCCGTCTACTCCAACATCACCCCATACCAGAGCCACCTGCGCTCTCCTGTGCGCCTAGCTGACCACCCCTCTGAGCGGAGCTTTGAGCTGCCCCCTACACGCCGCCCCCCATCCTCAGCCCTGTGCGGGGAAGGCTCTGGCCTCTACTTCAATGCCATCATATCAACCAGCAGCATCCCAGCCCCCTCCTCCCATCACGCCCAAGAGTGCCCATCGCACACTGCTCCGGACTAGTGAGTGACCTCCTTCCTCAGCCATGGCAGGAGCGGGGCTGGGACACTGAGTGGGGGAGGCACCTTAGCCTATGGGGCTGCTGGGGATTGGGCTGGAACACTCTAGGAGAAGGAGCTCTGCCCTGTCTTCTCTTGAGATTGAGAAGGAGGTTGTCCTGGTTCAACAAGAGGGGGGTGGGTCCGCCCAGCTGCTTGGATTCAAATCTGAATTCTACCATTTACTATTACATCCGTTTTGCAAGTCACTTCAACTCCCTGGGCCTCAGTTTCTTCAGTATTAAGATGGGGATATTAGTAGTACTTGGTTGATGATGAAATTGCCAATATTTAACTATTTTTGGATTCGCAAATAGCAGTTTCCTTTGGTTCAACCTAATAGCCACGTCCTGGTCTCAGGTGCATTAGCACACATAAAGCCGTAGCATCATGCCTGGCCATCCAGCTTTGAGCTTTGAGCTGCCCCTGGCTCAGCTTGAACTTACCTCTAGGAGAGTTGGAAGCAGGTGTCCAGAGTCTCTTTCCCATCTGTTTGCTCATAGTTCTTTGCAGCAAATCTGGTCTCTGGGGCTCTCGAACAGTCTTTTTGACCAAAAGTAGACATTTTGGAAATATTGGGCTGGTTTGAGTGGTGTACTGCTGAAAAATGTTGCCCACTTCACAGAGAGATCAGTTTCCTCTGCAAAATGGAATAATCCAATCCCTTAGGGTGATAGGATTAAGTGGAAGTTGCTCATGGATGCCTTTGGCCTGTTAACCCCTGACCTCACCCCCTGGTGTGGCTCTCTGGTGCCCCCTGGTGTCTGTGAGTGCAGAGTGTTTGCCCTAGACTGGCCAGCCGTCTGCCTTGCTTCCTGGGGAGGCTTCTCCCTGGCTAGGCTGTGTAGGAAGAAGAAATCATTGTGGAGACCAGACTGGCAGCCAGCAAGAGGTCAGTCTGTCCATGAGTATTTACTGAACGCTTGGGTGTAAAGCCTTGAACTGGGTCCTGTGAGGGCTGCAAGAATGTACAGGACGCCATGGTCTGTTCTATAGAGAATGCAGGGTCATTAGAGAGTTGACATGAAAGCCTGGGAATTGGAAAAACAGAGGTTCCTGGCAGTGTGGGATCTGCAGGCAGTGAGTGAAGCCCCGAGGCCTGCGGAGGCTGCTGGCCTGGGATGGTGAAGACAGCATTCTACAGGGGTGGGGCCAGAGCTGAGCCTGAGCTTGGAGGAGGGCTGGGGCAGGGAGGACACACCAGGCGAGGAAATGACTGGTGCAGAGGCCTGTAGGTGGGTCCGTACAGGGAGAGCCAGGGGCCAAGAGGTAAGCAGATAGGATTCAGGTCCAGTCATGCGGGTGGTGGGAGGGTACAGATGGAAGCGGAACTGTCTTGAACCCTGAGGGGAAGGGTTGCAGCTTTTATCTCACATTGCAGGAGAGAGTCAGTAAAGAGCAAAGATTTTTTTTTGTTTTTTTTTTTTGAGCAAAGGAGTGTTTTGATAATGTGGTGCCTTATGAAAACTAGCTTGGGGCCAGGCATGGTGACTCATGCCTGTAATCCTAGCACTATGGGAGGCTGAGGCAGGTGGACCATTTGAGGTTAGGAGTTCAACACCAGCCTGGCCAACATGGCGAAATGCAGTTTTTACTGAAAATACAAAAGTTAGCTGGGCGTGGTTGTGCGCACCTGTAATGCCACTACTTGGGAGGCTGAGGCAGGAGAATCGCTTGAATCTGGAGGTTCAAGAGATCTGAGATCTCTTGAGCTCATTAAGGTGAGATTGTTCCACTGCACTCCAGGCTGGGTGGAAACAGAGACAGAGTGAGACTTTGTCTCAAAAAAAAAAACAAAAAACAACCTAGCTTGGGAGAAACTGAGGCACAAAATCCAAAGAAGAAGTGAGAAGACAATTATAAAACAGTGATCTCCTTCACCACCTCCCTAGTTTCAGTCTCTTTACTAGAAAACCACAGTTTTTTTGTTTGTTTTTTGCTTTTTTGAGACGGAGTCTTGCTCTGTTGCCAAGCTGGAGTGCAGTGGTGTGATCTCAGCTCACTGCAACCTCCGCTGCCTGGGTTCAAGCGATTCCCCTGCCTCAGCCTCCTGAGTAGCTGGGACTACAGGTGCAACTCACCATGCCTGGCTAATTTTTTTTTTCTTTCTTTTTCCTATGTTCCAAAATTTTTTTATATTTTAGTAGAGACGGGGTTTCACCATGTTGGCCAGGATGATCTTGATCTCCTTACCTCGTGATCCGCCCACCTCAGCCTCCCAAAGTGCTGGGATTACAGGCATAAGCCACTGTGCCTGGCCCAAAACCAGTTTTATGTTGGAGTTGATTCTCTAGTGTTGGGGCTTCTGGGGGGCAGGGATATGGCTTTAGTAGTAGAAGCAGTAATAATAATAGCTAATATTTATTGAGTGCCAGGCTCTGTGGATTATTTCATCGAATTCTCAACCCTAGAAGACAGGTAGTGATAGCCCCTTTTGGTGAGTGTGGAAACTGAGGCACTCAAATATTTAGGGAAGGGCCTGAGTTTTGTAGGTGGCAGGCTGCAGAGCCAGGACTCAGATGCCTATGTTCCCTGCCTGAGCTCTGTGTATCACCACTATAATTCTTGCACATATAGGGCAGCCACTAGGGTTGGGGATGCTTTGCTGAAAGGAGGGTAATATTTATCAACTTTCTCTTTGTCCCATAGACAGTGCTGAAGTCACCCCGCCTGTCCTCTCTGTGATGGGGGAGGCCACCCCAGTGAGCATCGAGCCGTAAGTGCTGCCCTGCCCCTGGCCCAGGGTGTGCGGGTGGCCACACTGGTGCAGTGTGTGCAGGTGGGCCCTGGGAGCGACAGGAGGGTTCTGTTGGGCCTGCAGAGGGTTGGGAGGGCCTCCCTGGGCTTTCATATTTAGCTCTGGGATTTGCTATCCCCGCCCTGCCTCTGTGTGGAAGTTACAGGGAAGTGCAAGGACCAGCTTAGCTTGAACTTATCTCTAGGAGAGTTGGAAGAGGGGTCCAGAGACTCTTTCCCCATCTGTAAAGCTGGAGCTGCTTCTCCCCCTCTCCAATCTCTGGATCTTGCCTTTCTGGTGGTGGCTGCCCTCCCAATCCCCTAGAAGCCATACCCACTGCACCTAGCTGAGGCCTTGCTCTGCTGGCTCCCCATCATCTTCTTTCCACCCTGAGGGATAATCAAGTCCATTGTCCCCGCAAAGTGAGGCCTCACCTCCTCCTGCCCTTTTTACTCCTCTAGACGGATCAATGTGGGCTCCCCGGTTCCAGGCGGAAATCCCCTCGATGAGGGACCGTGCCCTGGCAGCTGCAGACCCCCACAAGGCCGACTTGGTGTGGCAGCCATGGGAGGACCTAGAGAGCAGCCGGGAGAAGCAGAGGCAAGGTGAGGAGGGGCCTGGAGACAACAAGTGAGGGCAGGCTGGGCAGCACTTGGGTGGGCCAGGCCCGGCCCCACCCCACCCAGCCCAGCACTGAAAGTGGTTTCCTCCCCCTCCTCACGCTCCTATGGATCCAGTTGAAGACCTGCTGACAGCTGCCTGCTCCAGCATTTTCCCTGGTGCTGGCACCAACCAGGAGCTGGCCCTGCACTGTCTGCACGAGTCCAGGGGAGACATCTTGGTGAGAAGTCACCCTCAGCAGAGGGAGGGCCCCTCGAGGGGTTGGCTTGGATCCATGTCTGCTGCTCAGGAGCTAGGCCTGCTGGCATTCACATTTGAGGCCAGTAGAGGGTCTGACCAAGGAAGGGGCTGTAGGGGCTTGGCCCAAGGGAGCCCTAGTTTCAGATCCCAGGTTTTGCTTTGCAGTGTCCCCCTGTCCATGCCCATCTCTGATTCTGGGTCACTGGACTCAGACTGGACGGTTACTGAGGGTCTTCTTAGCAGTGCTGCTTCCCTTGGGGCCATGGCTCTCTCTTAAGAGGCCCTGAGGCCTGGTTTCTGGGCAGCCCCACCCCTATGACCTCACCACCCCACCGGACCCAACCCCTTATCTCTCAGTAGTTAAGGGGGGGGGCAAGAGTAAGTGTCCACCCTACTCAGGAATTTAACAGAGCCTAGGATGTATCCACCACTGATACCCCTGCCAGGACCCTGACCCTCCCCTCTCTTCCCCTCCAGGAAACGCTGAATAAGCTGCTACTGAAGAAGCCCCTGCGGCCTCACAACCATCCACTGGCAACTTATCACTACACAGGTGGGCCTGGCAGCGGTGGGCATGGTGCCCGGAGCCTCAAGGTCTCCAGCATCATTGGGACCCTGCTCAGTGCTGAGTCACAACCCTGGGTGGGGGCAGGGAGGAGGAGGGTAGATAAGCCAAGAGTCAGAATGAAAGAAGAGCCACCAAAGCTGGGGTAGCTCTCCAGGGGCTTCCTGTACCCTGTGGGGGAAGGGAGAAGGGAGTGGGCAGGTGGGAGCCCATCCAGGCAAAAAGGCCCAGGTCACAGGGATGGGAACCCAGGGAGAACCATCCAAATTGGCATCAGGTGCCTGAAACTTAGCCCCGGGAGTGCATGTCCTGTTCTGGGCAGTGTACTTTAAGAAGGACACGGACTGAGTCACATAATCTTAGCAGCCACTGTTCTCAATCCATGTTAGTGCTACATTTCATCTGCACCAGGCAGAGCACCAAGGGTTTCACATGCATTATCTCATTTAGTCTTCACCACAGCTGGTGAACCAGGCGATATTAGTTTCCATTTCACAAGCAAGGGAGTGAGGCTCTGAGTGACATGGCTGGTGTGGTGGAAGCGGGACGAGGAGCCAGCTCTGATGCCTGCAGAGACCATGGGCAAATGGTCTCACACTTATCTGCTGGTCAGAATTGCCCCGCAGTGGCCAAGGCTCTTCCCACCTCACTCCCTGGCTGCCTCTTTGCCCCACAGGCTCTGACCAGTGGAAGATGGCCGAGAGGAAGCTGTTCAACAAAGGCATTGCCATCTACAAGAAGGATTTCTTCCTGGTGCAGAAGCTGGTGAGCTGGGCTCGGTTTAGGGGCAAATGAGGGCCAGGAACTGCCTGTGTGACTTTGGGGCTCCCTCTGCCTGTGACCAAGCCCTCTTAAAACACAGTCAGATCTGCAACTTCATCAGAGAACATGAACCAGAAGGGAAAAAAAAAAAAAGTCAGGTCAATGCTACTGCGTAGCCTCAGAGAGAATTTTCTAGACAATACAAGAAAGAGAAAGATTAGGCCTCTTTTCCCTATTGGTTCTAGGGAGAAAGCACCCTTTCTCCACTTCAGGCTCTGGGGTCTCAATCCAGAAAGAGGCCTAAGGGCATCAGACTTAAAATAAGCAGGAGGAAGATGGGGCAAAGGGTGGCAAGTAGAGGTGAGCCATTCCCCAGGGGAAGGTGGGAGGGGAGGGTGCCCTGGGGTGAGGGGAACTGAGAGCCAGCAAGTAACCTGCATAGCTGATCTGGGGGACCTTTACCTGCTTCCTGTGACCCACAGTTGCCTTCCAGTAACTCAGCTGTTCAAGCCTACCTTCCCTAGATTTATCTTGTCCTCTCTCCATATTCTTCTGGAAGAGTAGACGATTTGCTAATCCAAGCGATTGCATCTTTCCAGTCCTGTATCACAAAATCTGGGCTGTAGGGAGAGAGTTGTATGGACCACTAAGGGAAAAGAGTTTTTTTTTTTTTTTGAGATGGAGTCTTGCTCTGTCACCCAAGCTGGAGTGCATTGGCGCGACCTCAACTCACTGCAGCCTCCGCCTCCCGGGTTCAAGCCATTCTCCTGCCTTAGCCTCCTGAGTAGCTGGGATTACAAGCATGTGCTACCACGCCTGGCTAATTTTTGTGTTTTTAGTAGAGACAGGGTTTCATCATGTTGGCCAGGCTGGTCTTGAACTCCTGACCTCAGGTGATTCACCTGCCTCGGCCTCCCAAAGTGCTGGGATTACAGGTGTGAGCCACCACACCCGGGAAAAGAGCTTTTAAGAGCGTGTCCTTTCCTCCAGGGATTGTAGATTGTGTTGGGAACAGCCCTGGGGACTGGACAAAAGTGCTGCTGATGAATTTGCCTACCAGGGCCCTGTTGTGAGAAGTCCTTTGCTGTGTTTTAGTAACACTCTATTCCCTGATTGGGCAATACTGATGGGAAGTACATGCCCAAGGACATGCTCGTGAACTTCACTGAGGCCCCTAATATGCCTAATGAAAAGAGCAGATCTTTAGTCAAACAAAGGGTCAGAGAGAATTGACAGTAAGTGTGTAAACAGTCTAATTAATACGTGTGACTTGGCCATTTCTATGAGATGAAACACAAAGGGCCTGCACTGACCTCTGGCCTCTCTGGACAGGAACTCCCAGCCCAGCAGTGGCTGAGCAATGTGGGAGCTTGTGGGGTGGTGACAGGGAAAACAGCCCTGCGTGTGGGAAAGTAGCCCAAAAACTAAACCCAGTGGCCAAATAGATTTATGCAGTGGAACAGCTAGAATTTCAGAGCTTGAGAGGCCCCTGGAGATCATCTAGTCTTACTTACCCCATTTGCTATTTACACATGAAAAAACTGAAATTAGCAAAGTGAGTGACTTGCCTAAGCTCAAGTATTCCTGTAGTGGCAGAGTCAGGAGTAAGACTTCGGCCTTTCGCTTCCTCCTCAGGTTTTCCAGGGCTTTCTTGTGAGTTTCCCTTGAATTCCTCCCCTGACAGGCAGGGACACTGTGACATTTCTGTATGCTCACTTGTCAGACACTGCTCCCTGGAGAAAAATGAAATTGTTTGCCTGGATTAATGAAAGACGTCTGTGTTGCCAGGTCAGGGCTGGCTTTGAATGTAGATGGTGCCCAGACCTTTTCCCTGAACTTTTCAGTATGAAAAATTTCAAACTTAGAGGAAAATGGAAAGAACAGTAGAATGAGCACCCATCTACCCCTCACTTCGATTTAGCAATAGTTAACATTTGCTACATTTGCTTTCTTGTTCTCTATGTCTAAACATAGGCACACACATATACAGCACTTTTGTTCTCTGAGTCAGCTCATTGAAAGTAAGTTATAGTCATCTGTCACATGACTAAAAGATTTCAGCATGTATCTCCTAAAAACCAAGATATTCTACAAAACCACAGTACCATTGGCACACCCAAGAAATTTAACCTGATAAAATAATTCAGGCCAGGCAAGGTGGCTCACGCCTGTAATCCCAGCATTATGAAAGGCAAAGGCAGGCAGATCACGAGGCCAAGAGTTTGAGACCAGGCTGGCCAACATGGCGAAACCCTGTGTCTACTAAAAAAAAAAAAAAAACAAAAAACTAGCCAGTTGTGGTGGCACACACCTGTAATCCCAGCTACTCAGGAAGCTGAGGCATGAGAATCATTTGAACCTAGGAGGCGGAGGTTGCAGTGAGCTGAGATCTCATCACTGCACTCCAGCCTGAGTGACAGAGTGAGACTCTGTCTCAAAAACAAAAACAAAAACAGTACAGTAATGCCCTCTGATATGCAATCCATATTGCCATCTCCCAGGTGGGTCCAGTGTTGTCCTTTATAGCTTGTTTTATTTATTTATTTACTTATTTTAAATAGTGCTGAAGCATCGATTAATTGAATTGATCAGTGGTTTGTTGCATAGCAGGCATTGGAAAAATGCTTGTATTTCCTGGGTTGGCTGGGTTTCATTTTGGCTTGAGGTTAAGCAAAAGATGCAGAGATGAGAAAGGCTGGATTCTCCCCAGGCAGATGAGCCAAACCAGGGGGTTCTGACCTCAGTTTTGACTTCAAACCAGATCCAGACCAAGACTGTGGCCCAGTGCGTGGAGTTCTACTACACCTACAAGAAGCAGGTGAAAATCGGCCGCAACGGGACTCTAACCTTTGGGGATGTGGATACGAGCGATGAGAAGTCAGCGCAGGAAGAGGTTGAAGTGGATATTAAGGTAACTCCTTTTCCAGCCTCGGCTGCATAGTGCCTGGGCTGGGTCTGGGCCAGGGCTGAGCTAGGAGCCGGGGCCCAAGCTCTCCAGGAGCCTGCAGAGGGCATGCTGAGGATGACAATGTCCCTGACAGCCCCAAGGAGCCCCAGACTGCTGGGTTCCCCTCTCTATACTGCTGGTATCAGAGTAATCATACATTGTGTTGATACACAGGGTAATTTTCCCACAGGATTCACACTAGCATCACCTTCCTGTCTCCACATAGCAGACCTCTAACACTGTTTCTCAGACCTCAGTCATTCTCGTATCCCCTTTTTGATTTCTGCTATATCTGCATCCTACTATTTGTCGCCATTATAATTTTTGTCATATTCACATACTACTTGTGCCATTACTTAATATTATCCTTTAAATCAACTCATTTTTTACTCAAAATGGAAGCTTTATATCATAATCATAAATAGAAAACCAGAATTGTTTGCTATAAATAGAAGGTACTGGTAAAAATTAATATATATAAAAACCAGCATTATTAAATTCGAGCTAGATGCTGTTACCTGCCAAAGCTGAGACTGAGCCCTGACCTCACTTTGTTAAAGAAATTATCAAGTCCAGAGATGTGTAAAAGATACATTAGCACCAGCCGGAGACTGTGTCCTTGGCATACTCAGATTGAAAGAGAATGTTGCTGAATTCTGTGTCCATGTATCCACCTAGCATCATTTTGGGATTGCAGGTTCATGCTTGGTGACATGCTACTGTAAGACAGGGAGTGGTTTGGTGCCTATTTTGCAGATATGAAGGTAGTAGAGCTACAGGAAGTGTTCCAAAGATAGTTTGGAATTGGAACTCAAGGCTTCTGCCTGACTCACTAGACCATTACCGAGGATGTCTCCTGGTCATCTGCCTGGGACGGGTGGCAGTAGGGAGCAACTGGTATGCACCCTCCATGCCCCTTGCTCTTTTTCAGGTGCTCCCAGGGCTTGAGACTCTCTCATGCTACTATGCTATGAGAACAGAGTCCAGAGTCCTAGTACAGAAGAATGTGCTGGGCCAGCCAGGCGAGCAGGACTAGCCGGGGCTGGTGAACCCCCCCCCGCTGGGTCAGAATCTGTGCTACAGCAGCGAGATGGAGCTCTAGGTTCACTGCCCCTTGTTCTTGTTCCCCATAGACTTCTCAAAAGTTCCCAAGGGTGCCTCTTCCCAGAAGAGAGTCCCCCAAGTGAAGAGAGGCCAGAGCCCAAAAGGGAGGTGAAGGAGCCAAGGAAGGAAGGGGAGGAGGAGGTGCCAGAGATCCAGGAGAAGGAGGAGCAGGAAGAGGGGCGAGAGCGCAGCAGGCGGGCAGCGGCAGTCAAAGCCACGCAGACACTACAGGCCAATGAGTCGGTGAGTGTGAATGCCATGGGCTGAGCCCAAGGCAAGCAGGGTGGAGCTGGGCCTGGGGGTGTGGGAGGGAGGGGTAGAGCAGGACCCTGATTCTACAGATCTGTAGAGCAGAAAGGGTATGAAGTACTTTGTGCTGTTAACTCATTTAATCCTTAAAACCCTATATGGGTAGGTACTACTGTCATTCCCATTTTACAGATGGGGAAATTGAGGCCCAAGATAACACAGCTAGTAGGCAGCCTGACTCCAGAATCTGCAATTAATTTTTATACTCGACTGCTTCTGTATCTGAGATTCGGAGGGAAAAAGGTTTTGTGAAAACCCATTTTGTGGGCCGGGCGTGGTGGCTCATGCCTGTAATCCAAGCACTTTGGAGGCCAAGGCGGGCGGATCACCTGAGGTTGGGAGTTCAAGACCAGCCTGACCAACATGGTGAAACCCTGTCTTTAAAAAAAAAAAAGAAAACCCATTTTGTGAAAACCCAGTAGGTATGTGGGACACTGAGGAAGCATTGGTGGGTTGTATCTTGGACAGGGCTCCCTTTAGAGAGCTGGAGTCCCTGACAAGAATAAAACTGAGCTGAGACCATAGGGATGACAATAATAGGCCCTCAGGCATGATCTCTGCCAAGTGCTTTCATTTCCATTATCTCATTAATTCCTCAAACTGCAGAGTTAACCTCCATTCTGCAGCGGGAGAAAGCAGTTCAGAGATGCTGAGTGACTTGCCTCAGGTCCTTGGACCTTAGTGCAGTGCTCTGTCCACCGTATCACAGGCCAAGAAGCAAGACTACCGGCCATAGCTCCACCAGGGAGAGTTCTCCCAGGAAGGGGGAGGGAGGGGGAGGGGGTTTATTGGGGGAGTTGCCGCTTTTGAGTCTTTTTAAAAAATGTGTGTAGTACACTCATGCTTACAGAACTCCTATAAACTGTTAACACACAGCTGTGTGTCTACTTCTGAGCCTCGACCGCCTGCATGGAGAGCTGTGCTCTGTGTAGTGCTCTACAGAGTTCTGCTGACTTTTGTGGACACTTTCCCATGAGGGTGCCACTTCTGATGGCCACCCGGGGCTTCCCCAGCTGAGGCCCCCTCTCCTCCCTCTGCTCTGCACTCTCATCCCTGCTCTTGCCCTGTTTGGTGTCCCCAAACTGCCGTGTCCTGAGCTAGCTACCTGTACATCTGTCCCTTCCACCAGACCCTCAGCTGAAGGCAGGGATGCCTGTGTCAACCTCTTGTCCCCAGCACCTGGCATATCACAGGGGCCTGAATCTCATTTATAGAACAGGGCAGGAGTGGACTAAATGACAGAAAATATCAGCAGGTGTTTCATTAACCCAGACACCAAGATCCCCTGTCAGGCTCATGGAGGCCTCTTGCAGCTGGGGCTGCACCTCAGAATTACCCTAGCAGCAACTTTGTAAACGATAGAGCTGACCAAGGACGCAGAGGGCTTCGGAGGAGGCAGTGGGCATCCCATCCCTGGAAGGACCCAAGTGTATGCTAGGTGACTGGCAGGAGTATATATGACCTTTCAGGCCCTCAGTTCCCTGCGATTCTAGAACTCCAGATCTGCGCTCGCCCAGGTCACTCAACAATCCTTGTTTGATTCTCTCCAGGCCAATGACATCCTCATCCTTCGGAGCCACGAGTCCAACGCCCCTGGATCTGCCGGTGGCCAGGCCTCGGAGAAGCCAAGGGAAGGGACAGGGAAGTCACGAAGGGCACTACCCTTTTCAGAGAAGAAGAAAAAGCCAGAGACATTCATTAAGACCCAGAATCAGGAGAACACTTTCCCCTGTAAAAAATGTGGCAGGTAAGGTGGCCAGCCCTATCCCCCGCCGGGACTCTGCGGGCTGGTGCGCAGCGAGGCGGGGCCCGGGGGGAGGGGGAAGAGGTGCTGGTGGCGTCCGCCTCTTCTTCTGATTGGCTGAGCACGTTTCTAGGGCTGTGACATCACGGGGCAGCTTTCAGAAAACGACCGGAGCGGGGCCAGCCCCAGCTGTGCCGCGTGGGGGTGGAGGTGAAGGCAGGGGCTGCTCGTGCACCCGCCCTGGGGCCCGGGGTGGGCCAGGCCGGTCCTGAGCAATCCCCGCCTGGCCGCAGGGTGTTTTACAAGGTGAAGAGCCGCAGTGCGCACATGAAGAGCCACGCGGAGCAGGAAAAGAAGGCTGCGGCGCTGAGGCTGAAGGAGAAGGAGGCCGCCGCTGCCGCGGCCCACCAGCAGGCCCTGCAGGAGGAGAGCGGCGCGGGCGCGGGCGACAAGGGCTGAGCTCGGGAGCCAGGCTGGCCCAGTCCTAGGCCCGGCCCTCCCCGCACCAATGCCAGCGCCCGCAGACACCCTGGCACCTCAAGAGGGAGTGAGGAGAGGATTGCAGGGACTTTTCCCTGTGAAACAAATGAGACAATGAAATAAACGGCTCTTTTATTTTTGAAGGCCCCGGGGAGCAGCATTAAGGGCTGCAGGATCCAGTTCTTTTTGCATTTGGTCTGTCGGAAGTTGTCTTCGTGGTTTCTTGGACCATGCTTTCTTGGACCGGGAGCGTCCGGGTCCTCTCGGGAGGGGCTCCGCCGCCTCTCACACTCTGATCTCTGCTGCCCCGAAGTCTCTTCCCTCCTCTTTGCCTCCCCCCTCCCCTCGGCCTCCAGGAAGCCATCGTGGCCAGCCAAGCACAAGCTCACCCCCATTGCAGCAGTATTCCTCTTCCCCAGAGGACTTTGAAGGCTGCACCGGCCTTGCCCCAAGCCCCAGAAAAAGGGACTCTTGGAGGGAGTGTGCTGGCTTCTCCGAAAGGGGTGGAGCCTGACACGTGCTGATCCTGCAGTGTCCAGGCCTGCCTGAGCTGCACCCGTGACAGTGTCCTGAGTGGCCACCTCCTCTCTGGGAGGGAGGGCCGCGACAGGTACTGTCCCTTTGCTGCTTGCCGGCGGCGCTGCTGGGGCTGTTTTCTCAGCTTTGGGGGAAGGGCTTTCTTGCCCAAAGCACTCATCCTGCTGCCGGGAAGGGGAGCTGTACAGAGGCTGGAAGCTGCAGGGCTAGGCCGGAGAGAGCTTTTGACAAGCCTGGCTCTTCCTGCTCCCCACCTTTTTGCCAAATACCTTTGGGTCCTGGAGGCTGCCAAGGGTTCTCCCCCCTTGAGCAGGTGCAGGAGAGGCTCAGCCTGCTCCTCCTGGGGCCAGCCTCCTTGCCTCTGCCTTGCCCTCAGCAGCTATACCTAACCCCACGGCACCCCACCCAGTGTCGATATTCACAGCCCAGTCCCCAGGCCTGCATGCTGGAGATTTCTGGATCCTTCCCTGGGAGGGAGATTTCTAACTCGATTAGACAGGAGCCTTCATTCCTTGACTCGTGTCATTTGGGAGCTATTTATTTATTCTTAGTATTTAATTTTTAACATCCTCTCAGGGACCAGGGGCCTCCTGCTTTTCAGAGGCCCGAGTGCATTTATCCCAAAAGGAGGCATCTTCTTGACATCCCCCACCCCCAACCCTCCGAATTCCCAAGGCCCTAAGGTCCCTTGCCTGGTTGCTCTGGAAGCTCTTGCCAATAGGAATGATAGCAACACTGGAAGAGGGTGGGAAGATGGAGGGTGTCAGCAAGGGAGATCAAAGGCAGCTCTTGCTGCTCCTTCTCTGGCTGTGCTTTGCCTGAGGGAATTGGCAAGAGGCCAAAATTCTAGTTTTGTTTATGGGGCCTGGATTCTGGCTTGAAGAAGCCATATTTGGCATGGGTGAAGTGAAAGGGCCAGGAGGTTCTGGAGGCCCCTTCACTTCCAGTCCCATAGCGGGGGCTGAGCTGTTTTTCTGATCTGGTTTTTCAACTTGAGTTGTGCAAAATAAATTCTAAGTGAGTGCGTGTCTGACAGGTCAACATGTTTAGGAAGGAGCCAGAAAGTATTCATACTGCTGCTCCTTATGAGAGAGCCAAGAAGCATCCGGTCAGTAACGGAGTGGAGAGGGAGTTTTGTTTTGAAACTATGCACTGTCAGGTATTTTTCTGCATCCACTTATACATTAATATGGTTCTACAGGACCCCGCCTATGGGAGTAACAAGTTTCTTCTCCCTCCAGACTCTTGGATGACTACCTAGATCCCCAGCTTCCTGGTTAGTTTCTTCCACAGGCTTCCACGAGCTCAGTGTCCCAAGACAGCAAAAATCTGGTACACCCTCTAGAAGTAGGGGAGTAGCAAATTTAGGTTCTCTTCAAAATTATTTGTATAATACGAGTGCCTTTGCAGTTTAGCCCCAAAGTGCTACTTATGTTTCCCAAGGTTTTTTCTATTCAAACCATATTTGGTTTCAGGCCCCTTTATGGGCATACGGTAACAGAAACCTCCTTCATTCACATGAGACCCTTTTGTTCAGTGGTAACATCTAGTACTTGGAAACCTTTTTTTTTTTGAGATGGAGTCTTGCTCTGTCGCCCAGGCTGTAGTACAGTGGTGCAATCACCGCTCACTGCAACTTCTGCCTCCCAGGTTCAAGCGATTCTCCTGCTTCAGTCTCCCGAGTAGCTGGGATTACAGGCCCATGCCACCACACCCGGATAATTTTCTTGTATTTTTTTTAGTATAGATGGGGTTTACCATGTTGGCCAGGCTGGAACCTCTGACCTCAGGTGATCTGCCCGCCTCAGCCTCCCAAAGTGGTGGGATTACAGGCGTAAGCCACTGTGCCCAGCCAGAAATCTTTTTAAATAAGAAAGTGACTCTACTCTTCTAAGCATACAGAGACCAGGCCAGATGAATGTAATTGGGGAAAATCAAGATGGTACCTCTCTGCATTAATCCTGCCAAGCACCATATTTTAGGAAGGTCCATGCTCCAGGATGCATTCATGTCTAGGATAAAGTGTGAAAATTAAAAAGTTTAGAGGACACATGCAATTGTGGCAAGTGACCTGCCAATAAAGTAGGTGCAGCTATAGAAGCTGGCATAGGTCTATCTTTAATGGTGCTTTCTCCCTGGGAACACATTAGGCTTGTCTTTTGTTGTTGTTTTTTCCCTTTATTCAGAGCTCTTTGAGAAGTGATATTTCTAACGTCCTCCCCATGCCATCTCACCATATCCATCTCCCAGCCTCCATCTGCATTCAGCTAAGGGCGGGAAACTGACCTAGTGCCTGTGTTGCAGACCATTTCTGAGGTCTCTACCCATCCAAGGAGGCAGAGCCGTCATTACTGTCCTCCATGCCTTCAGCAGCCCCCCTCACAGCTAAGGTATACACCACCCCTTCTGCCGCGCCCCCCCTCTACCCCGGCACCGAGTCTTTTGCTGCTTATGTCTAAAGGGATCGCCTATATTTAACTGCCTCAGTGACCTAACCTCTTTCTTCTCATGTGCCAGATGTTAAGACGAAGGAGGAATACAACACATACTCAAGCCTCAGCTGTTCAGTTGTTTTCACTGGGGCTCGCTTTTGTGGGACGGTATTTATTATCAGATTGGCAAGCCTAACTCCATAGGTTTACAGGAAGTAGGCATATTTTTATAAAACAATTGTGTCCTCCCCACATTTTGCTATGTTAATATTTGCCTCTAACAATTTGCAGCTGTTTCACTTTTTCCTCATTTGTCTCTAAGTTGAAGGCCTTGTTGGAGGGGACAGCACAGGAACAGCCTTGACAGTCTGTAATTATTGTACAAATATTTTAATAGCATATAAATAAGTATATCCTTTTATTTTGAAACAGAAATGATCAGACACTGCCTTTTTTGTGTTTGCTGCCTGTGGCACCCTTTTTAAAAAGACTGTTACATATTAAAATAGTGTACATATATATATAAATATTACCTCTTTTGCTGTACAGTTGTGATAGACTGAAAATTTTATTTTTTGTGTGCTTTTTATAAGAAAAAATTAATACACTAAAGAATCTTGCTGATGTGATTGTAATGTACCTATGTAACTTATTTACTTTTGAATGTTCTTCTGTATCTTTAAACCTTTTATTAAATAAGGTTTTAAAAATTCAGAGTTGAATGCTGTGTTCTTTTGGGATTTTCACCATCTGGGATTGATATAAGTGGGCCTTGTCTCGCTTGCACGGAGATCACTCAACATTTTCGAACCATACGGATTCTGTTTTAGCAGCCTATTGTCAATGATGCCAGCCAGGAAAAGGGAAATAACATATTAATGTTTGCCTGGCTAAAAGATGACTGAGTAGACATAGATAAACATCTTTTTAACAAAATTTTAGACAAAAAGTCCAAACTCTGTATCTTACACAAATATACATAAATGGCACACTCCGACATTTTGGCTGCATTGGGATGAAATATGCAGGGTGCAGAGCGTGGTCGGGGGAACAGGGAAGCCAGCGTTCTGAGGATATTTTCACGTGCAGGGTGGACTGGCTGAGCAATCTGAGTAGACAAGTCCACCATGAGGTATGCATTTCCAACAATATCATCTTAAATCCACTCCAGGATTGGGTTATTTTTAAAATACAGTGCTTAGCAGTCTTTGTTCTCTGTTAAAAAAAAAGAAAAGAAAGAAAATTACGAAAAAAGGAAATGCGCCATCAGAGAAACAGGTGCCTGGGCCCCTCGCTGGCATCATGGCAACCGCTCGACTCCTCCCCCTCGTCCCCTCCCGCGGCGGGCCGCCGGAACAGACGAGTCTCCAGCCGTCTGGAACACCGTTGCCATGGCGATACCCGAGCGGCTCCGCCGCGGCGGCGTGACGGGGCGGGGCAGACGCCGCTCACGGGCTGGCCCCACCCTTCACTGCTGCAGTAACATCGCCGCAGGTTGCGGGTAGGACACGACGTCCGGGTAGCCGCGCAGCGCCTGAGCCGCTGCACACCGCCGCGGCCGCCGCTGCTCACCCTCTCCTCTGCTGTCTCCAGCTCTCGCTTCTCCGGCTCTCCTGCTCCTCTGCTGCCTTCGTTTCTGGTCTTCGGAAGTCCTCGCCACTCGCCCAGAGGAGTGCCTGCTCCCGCCAAGAAGCCGCTCTCCGCTGGCCCGCAGCCGCCGCGACTTCGGCACAGTCTGCCTGTGCGTGGTCTCCCAAACGACCGCTCCTCGCCCTCGGAAGACCAGGCTGCGACCGCGAACGCCAGATCCTCTCTGGGAGCCGCAGTGAGCGCCCGACGACCACGCCCCGCGACCACACCCCGGCGGTTCTCGGCCCATCGCGCCTGCCTTCGCCGCCTGCCTTCGCTCCTTGCCCGCTCCACGACGACGCAACGCCCCGGCTGCTGGCAGCGGACCCAGACCCGGACCCGGACCCAGACGCAAGATGGCGACGGCTGCGTGACTGCCTCAGCGTCCCCCGAGCTCGGCTCCGAGTGCGTCCACGGACTGACTGCGGGGGCAGGGAAGGGCGAGATCAGGACTTTGTGTCTTTGTTAATCGTGACTGCGTGCAGCTCGCCTCCCTTGGGCCTACTTGGGGGGGAGTGTCTGGCGTTGTTCTAAGGCCAGGAGCACGGTGAGCCACTGTCTGTTGGTAGAATTGACGTCTTGATAATTGAGAAAATGGCGATGGTACTGTTGGAAGACTGGTGCCGGGGGAATGGATGTGAACTCCCAGAGAGCTCTGTTGGTCTGGGGCATCCCAGTGAACTGTGATGAGGCTGAAATTGAAGAGACCCTCCAGGCTGCGATGCCCCAGGTGCCCTACCGAGTGCTTGGGAGAATGTTCTGGAGGGAAGAAAATGCGAAAGCAGCCTTATTAGAGCTCACTGGCGCTGTCGATTACGCCACGATCCCCAGGGAGATGCCGGGCAAAGGAGGGGTCTGGAAAGTGTTCTTTAAGCCCCCGACTTCCGATGCAGAATTTTTAGAAAGATTGCACCTCTTCCTAGCTAGAGAGGGCTGGACCGTGCAGGATGTTGCCCCGTGTCCTTGGGTTTCAGAACCCTACTCCGACCCCGGTCCCAGAGATGCCAGCAGAGATGCTAAACTATATTTTGGATAATGTTATTCAGCCTCTTGTTGAGTCCATATGGTACAAGAAGCTGACACTTTTCTCTGGGGAGGGACATCCCAGGGCCTGGAGAGGAAACCTTTGATCCCTGGCTGGAGCACACTAATGAGGTCCTAGAAGAGTGGCAGGTGCCAGATACAGAAAAGAGGCGGCGGTTGATGGAGAGTCTTAGAGGCCCCCGCCGCTGATGTCATTCGCATCCTCAAGACCAACAACCCCGCGATAACTACTGCCGAATGCCTGCAGGCGCTTGAGCAGGTGTTTGGGAGCGTTGAGAGCTCTAGGGATGCCCAGGTCAGATTTCTGAACACTTACCAGAACCCGGGAGAAAAGTTGTCTGCTTATGTCATTCGTTTGGAGCCTCTGCTACAGAAGGTGGTGGAGAAGGGGGCCATTGATAAAGATAATGTGAACCAGGCCCGTCTAGAGCAGGTCATTGCTGGGGCCAACCAAAGCGGGGCCATCCGAAGGCAGCTGTGGCTTAACGGGGCTGGGGAAGGGCCAGCCCCAAACCTCTTTGAGTTGCTGGTGCAGATTCGTGAGGAGGAAGCCAAGGAAGAGGAGGAGGAGGCTGAGGCCACCCTTCTGCAGTTAGGCCTGGAAGGGCACTTCTGAGTCCCAGGAAAGGCAGCTTTAGTGCAGACCTAGATCACAGCTACTGTCCTTGTCCCTGTGGGGTCTTACAGATGTGTCTGAGTAGTAAAGGCTTAGCCCTGTTATGTTTGTTTTTGGAGGGCAGGATTAGTCAGGCCTGAGTATTCATGTAACATTCTAAAATTGTGCACGCGAGCACTGTGAGCTGCTAGCGGATCTTGCTGGCTACAATGCCAGGTAAAGGGCTGGTTGGACACAGCGCTTAGTGCACGCTGTCATCATGGCCATCATAATCAGTTGTGAAAAACACGCGAAACTGTGACACTCCCTATTCCACATTGAATGTGAAATTGCATGTTCAGATGTTTACTGTGGGGCCTGGCTCACAGGAAGTGTTCAGTAAAAGTGTGAACTGTTAGATTACTGATATTGTGGATAGATTTTTGTTTACCATAAATTGTTCCAGATTTTATTAATGGAAGGAAATGTGCATTTATTAGCTATGACTCAACTTTACAATGTAAACATATTATTCCTCATCTTTAAACATGTGGATCAGTTTAATTGAAAAGTATTCTGAGACTGCAAAATGGGGTGTTAAAAAATAACTGCAGTTATGGAGCTGTGTAACCCATTTTTTCACTGCATAAGATACAGATGTAAATTGCATGGAGAGGTTGATGTGCACCTGTTAGAGTAATTCACTTCCCCCAATTTCAAATCTTTGTCAGAAAATAGTTCTTGTTCATACTGATTCTGAGTGTTCTCAATTTGAAGTTACATACACAAATAAAAATGTTTTTCGATTTCTGTTGTCTTCTCATTTTGCTGGCATGTACAAACATCTTTAGCCTAAGTAAACTCTGTACTTTTTTCTTATGAAGACTCTGTCATTAACTCAAACCATTTATTTTACTTACCACAAGCACTCAGCATGTCTTCACCCACTACCCGTCATTCACAGAGCTTTCCCCCTCCATTCCCACCAGCATCAGGTGCACACTCACCCACCTCTTAACGCTCGACACATTCACTGCCATCTCCCACTCAGTACTCCCATCATAACACAGACCCTCTTCCCACTCCACATGTACGCTCTGCCAGTCTCCCACCCCAACATATATTCCCATTTCTCCTCACACCCCCACACACTCCCCCTCGCCACCCAACACCAACCAGTCACCACATATATTTATACACTCCCACTCACACATACACACACATCCTACTTTTTTTTTTTTTTTGAGATGGAGTCACACTATGTCACCCAGGCTGGTGTGCAGTGGCGCGATCGTGGCTTACTGCAACCTTTGACCCCTGGGCTCAAGTGATTCTTGTGCCTCAGCCTCCTGAGTAGCTGAGATTACAGGCCTATGCCATCACACCCACCTAATTTTTGTATTTTTAGTAGAGACAGGATTTCATCGTGTTGGCCAGGCTGGTCTCGAACTCCTGACCTTGGGATCCACCCGCCTCGGCCTCCCAAAGTGATGGGATTACAGGTGTGAGCCACTATGTCCGGCTCACACACTACATTTTAAAAAATGGGCCAGGTGCAATGGCTCATGCCTGTAATCCCAGCACTTTGGGATGCTTAGGTGGGAGGATCGCTTAAGGACAGGTGTTCAAGACCAGCCTGAGCAAAATAGTGGTCAGACCTTGTCTCTACAAAAATAAGTAAATTAAAAAATTAGCCAGACTATTTAGGAGGCTGAGGCAGGAGGATTGCTTGAGCCCAGGAGTTCAAGGTTGCAGTGATCTGTGAACATGCCAGTGCACTCCAGCCTGAGTGAAGGAACAAGACCCTGTCTCAAACACGCATGCGTGCACACACACACACGCATGCACAAAATACCAAATTGGGCATATAAGGATTCTCTGGGGGTTTGTTTGGTGTGTTTTGTTTTGTTTTGTTTTGGCCCAATACGTTGTGGACGCCCTTCTATGGTTTACACATAGGGATATACCTTCTTGTCATAGATGCAGAGTTGACTGCATTCTTAGAGGGAAGTTACCACCTAGGATTCTGACTTCTTAATTATACGACAATTGTATATATCTACATGCATACATATATATTTAATGCAATACATCTATATGACATAAATCAATGTCAGGATCCTGAATGTCCATCCTTTGTTCTAGGAAACGACTAAAAATAACAGTGGGCTATTTATAACCTGAATTAAGGCTATTTGTTTTGTTTTGTTTTGTTTTTGAGACGAAGTCTCACTCTGTCACCCAGGCTGCAGTGCAGTGTCACAATCTCGGCTTACTGCAACCTCTCGATTGTCCTGCCTCAGCCTCCTGAGTAGCTGAGACTACAGGCACGTGCCACCACACCCGGCTAATTTTTTTGTATTTTTAGTAGAGACAGGGTTTCACCATGTTAGCCAGGCTGGTCTCAAACTCCTGACCCTGTGATCTGCCTGCCTCAGCCTCCCAAAGTGCTGGGATTACAGGTGTGAGACACTATCCCCCAGCCAAGGCTTTCCTTTTATAAGCTCAGAAATTGAAATTTGTCTTTTTTTTTTTTTTCCTTTTTTTAGGGACAGGGTCTTGCAGTGACATGATCACAGCTCACTGTAACCTCAAACTTCTGGCCTCAAGCAATCCTGCCTCAGCCTTCCCAGTGCTAGACTAATTTTTTTTTTTTTTTTTTTGTAGAGATGAGGTCTCACGAGGTTGCCTAGGTTGTTCTCAAACTGCTGCCTTGGCCTCCCAAAGCACTGGGATTACAGGCATAAGCCACCACATCTGGCAATTTGTCTGCTTTTTAATGGAGAACAGCAGCAAGAAATGTATCCTCATAAACAACTGGAATAAGAAGTAGAAACTACACTACAGCCCTATTTTGTGACCATTTTAGCTGATAGCACAGAAAACGTGCTGGCAAAATGTGTAATGTACTGATATTGCTCAGTGATTCCTGTGTCTCAATTCAGGGCCTATCAACTAACCTTTACCTTGTGTATCTTCTGGAAACCAGGTGAGGACTAGTAAGTTGGTCAAATGCAGTAGTAAGTTGCTGTCTCTGGAAGCACTCTTTCTAGGAGCCTAATAATTTGATATAGTGCCCAAAGAACTGAGGAAGAGTTACAAGCCTGGGAGAAAAAACCTACCGAAAAAAAAATTTAGCTAAAGAAATGAACGCCTCTGGCCGGGTGCAGTGGCTAATACCTGTAATCCTAAGACTTTGGTGAGAGGGGGAGACCCCCTCGCCTCCTTCAATTTCACCTCTTCCCACCCTTTCCAGATGGGAAGAGGTTGAAAAAGGGGGGAAAAAAAATGAAATAAAATTACAAAGAGCTAGGAAAATGAATCCCTCTTTAGTTCCCAGTGTCTCTGCTATCTGTTAACCTTGAAAGAGCTGCAAATGAATGTTATCTCTGCAGGCTGGAGCCTGGCACTGGTTCATGCCCCCACGTCTCCATGGACCAGGCTCCCCCTCCTGGAAACACCTCTGCGAACAAACAGCTTGCTGCTTTTGTCTTATCTCTGTAAGCCTCCTTCCCTGCTGGTCCCCGCTCACGCTGCATATGAATTAGCAAATCAATGAAGCCAAAAGATTGTAAGATCAGATGTCCAGCAAATGGACAATGACATAGTTCTGCCTCAGTTTCCCCTTTAGCACTGTAAGCCTATAAAAGGGGAGAGAAGCTGCAGCTTGGGGAGCTCGGTGAACGAGGCTGTAGCCCCACGAAGCTCCCAGCCAAATAAAAATCCACTTCCTTCCTCAGTTCAGTGTTTGAGAGGTTTGTTCCCCACCATTCCTGCTACACTGGGAGGCCGAGGTGGGTGGATCATGAGGTCAGGAGTTTGAGACCAGGCTGGCCAGCATGGTGAAACCCCATCTCTACTGAAAATACAAAAATTAGCTGGGCATGGTGGTGCACACCTATAGTCCCAGCTACTTGGTAGGCTGAGGCAGGAGAATCGCTTGAACCCACGAGATAGAGGTTGCAGTGAGCCGAGATTGCACCACTGCACTCCAGCCTGGGGAACAGAGCAAGACTCCATCTCAAAAAAAAAAGAAAAAGAAAAAGAAATGAATGCCCGTCTCTATCTCTCTCTCTCTCTCTCTCTCTCTCACACACACACACACACACACACACAAACACACACCACAAACTCATGGATGGAACATGTTATCCAAAGGCTGAATTTCTTTGGAATGCGTGTCACTAGAAGTTTACATAATTGCTCTATATTAGCTGAAACTCATAATCATATAACCAAAAATATACTTTTTTTTTTTTTTACAAAATAACACAATTTATTACTATTTTAACTAATCTCACAAAATAACATTCAGAAACTCAACATCTCTAAATAATGTAACACATAATAAGTTTAGTCATAAATTCATGCTACAAAACTCTTGTGTATAAAAGATTATTACCAAAGTATTCATAGATGTTAAAATGTTCTTCAGAATGGAGTTGGTTCTAGAAGCCAAAGATTCTGGAATGATGCTCGTAATCGTAACTGCCAGCCTGGGAGAAGGAGCTGGCTATGTGCACATGCTCTTAGCTTCCAACTCACCAGTCTTTTGATGGGAGTGATCCCTCTATGCAGTAGCACCTCAGAGGCAGGTACCCTACTGATCACAGAGGCAAAGAGCCTCCCACCCATATAATGTTAGACAACTCTACATTAATTTAAAATCTAGAGGTGGGAAAGATAATTTGCAAAGCTTCTATTCTGAGTAGGAGAACTACTTGACACGTCCCCCAGAGGGATGATCTTGGATGTAACAGACATGGAAGATGACCCAAGTAGGGAAAAGAGAAATCCTGACTCTGAGTATGTCAAAAGACAGTAACTACTCATGTGGGTTTAGAACGAGCAAGGGTGAGGTTTGATTCTCCAACATCCTAGTGCAGGCTAGATATTTACCCGTCTGCCCTATGGAAGTCCTTTCCACCAACATCCAGTTGATAATTTTAAAGTGCAAATCTACTGAAAAATAGTTTACTCTCCCCCCTCCCCCCCATGTTAAATTTGCTAGATCATAATTTGGTTGGCTGGTTCTCCTTTAAACTGCTCAATATGGGAAATTAAATAGAATCCAGTTAATGATTTCTCCAAGTATCAAGTGAAAAGTTTTACCAATTTATCTTAAGTCAGAGAAAGGTAAGACTCAGTCTAGTTCTTCCTTTCAGTTTTCTTTCTTTACAGATTTATAAAATGCAGGAATAGAGATACAGATATGGTATTTCTAAAAGTTCTGTGATTTTAAAACATAACCCTTAATTTTTGGAATTTCACCCATTTTATGGTTTACAAAAAGAAAATATGACACATGCTAGAGCAAAGATAAAGAAATACGGTCAAGTTAGCTTGTCAGAAGAAGCACCAACTCTGCTACACTGAATCTTGTTTTTATATTTCATTATTTACAGACACGTTAAACAGCCCCAAACAAACAAAGTCTGTGCCAAAGGAAGGAATTTCAGGTAAACGATAACATGCAATTTAGCAGTTTTCTCCCTTTACCAACACTTAGAGTATATAAGGTCTTAGTGAATTGATGGTCTGACCATGGTTAGAGAGACACAAACTATTCATGATGGACACTCTGACACTTTCTCCTAAGGCTTTTAAGTTAATGATTAACTCTAACCTCTTTGGGCCCTATGCTTTTCCATTTAGCCCTAAGAAAAACCCAGGTAGAAGATTCCAATTCTCTTTACACCTCACCAATTCTCAGAATAAGTCAACAGTCAAGAATCATTTCTTATTCTTCCTTATTCTGCTTCAGACCACTGTTAAAAGGTGTCAAAAGAAGTGCCTATTCAAGTTCAAATTTCTCTTTCCACACAGGAACCATTTTTTTCCCCCTTTTGAGACAGAGACTCGCTCTGTCGCCCAGGCTGGAGTACAGTTGTGTGATCTCGGCTCACTGAAGCCTCTGCCTGCTGGGTTCAAGCAATTCTCCTGCCTTACCCTCCTGAGTAGCTGGGATTACAGGCATGCACGATTACACCCGGCTAACTTTTCATATTTTTGGTAGACATGGGGTTTTACCATGTTGGCCAGGCTGGTCTCAAACTCCTGACCTCAAGTGATCCGGCCACCTTGGCCTCCCAAAGTGCTGGGATTACAGGCGTGAGCCACCATGCCCAACCAGGAACCACATTTAAGTGCCTTATACCACCATATGTGGAATGGATCCAATAACCATACCAAGTTATAGACCAGTTATCTTAAGCAGACATTCTTCTGATCACACCCAGAAATGATGTCTACAATCAGCTAAGTTTCCTACAAGATTATCAAATTTTACACAGTACTTTTCTGTATTTAATGACTGCCACAGTCTGCAAAATTCTGTATATTATTAGACAATGAATGATGCTTAAAGAATGATGACCTATTTTCTAAAGCATACTCAAAATATTAAACTTTAGAGACAAAGTAAAATATCATAAAGCTGGCTTCTGTTGGTAGAAACAGAGAGGTAGGTTAATAATCACTGTCCTAAGAAGAGCAAGAATGCTTAGAAATAAAAGTTGGAGACCCTGCTTCAAAAAAGATAAGTTGAATCTTCCAGCCCTGAGTTTCTAATATTACATGAAAATTGTGAAAATGAGCGTTACAGCCGAGTGTGGTGGCTCACCCCTGTAATCCCAGCACTTTGGAAGGCTGAGGCAAGTGGATCACAAGGTCAAGAGTTTGAGACCAGCCTGGCCAATATGGTGAAACCCCATCTCTACTGAAAATGCAAAAATTAGCCGGGCATGGTGGCATGAGCTTGTAGTCCCAGTTACTCAGGAGGCTGAGGCAGAAGAATTGCTTGAACCCAAGAGGCAGAGGTTGCAGTGAGCAGAGGTCATGCCATTGCATTCCAGCCTGGGCAACAGAGTGAGACTCCATTTCAAAAAAGAAAAAAAAAAGAGCATTACGAAAAAGAAAATACCAGTAGCCATTTCTTTCCATCCATGATTATTAAATACATCACCTTTTCTCATATAACAATTCAAGTGGCACATGGCTACAAAGTGAAAATAAATGGACTCTGGACACAACTGATATTGGCATAAAAAGCCCAACTAAGGGAGAATTTGTTCCCCACCCTCCTGCCCAAGGGACAGATGGCAATGTCTGGAGATATCTTTGTTGTCATGGCTGAGGAGGGGTCTACTGGAATCTAGTGGGCAGAGGCCAGGGATGCAGCTGACCATCCTAAGTACCCAGGACAGCCCCCAACAACAATGAACTATCAGTCCCAAAATGTTAACAGTTGCAAGGTTGATCCTCTGGTTTAAAGGAATAAATTCTTAACAGAGAACACAAAAACCTTCTAAGGCCTGTCTAGGCAATACAGCTCTAAGCTCAGAAGGAACAGAAAAGTTAAACTTCTTGGTAGACTAAAATCAAATTTGCTGAGAAAAATTAAAGTACTGGACTGATTCCAGAGTTTTACCATCACTTACAAGAACAGAAGAAATTTGGCTGGGTGCAGTGGCTCATGCCTGTAATCCCAGCACTTTGGGTTACCTGAGGTCGGGAGTTCAAGACAAGCCCGGCCAACATGGTGAAACCCCATCTCTACTAAAAATGCAAAAATTAGCCAGGCATGGTGGCACGTACCTGTGGTCCCAGCTATTTGGAAGGCTGAGGCAGGAGAATCACTTGGACCTAGGAGGCAGAGGTTGCAGAGTGCCAAGGTAAACACCACTGCACTCCTGCCTGGGAGACAAAGTGAGACTCTGTCTCAAAAAAACAAAACAAAACAAACAAACGAACAAAAAAAACCAAACAAACCAAGAACAGAAAAAATTTAAACGATCCACTAAAATGGCTTAATGGTTACACCGGAAGCACACAGAGAGAATCTATTCCAAGTAGGTCAAATATCTGATCCAAGAGGCATAAACCAAAGGCATTTATATCAGCTAAATTTGCACCAGTAAAGGATAACTTAGGGAATGATTTGAGAGAATATCCTACATTTCTTCATACATCCCAACTTCCATTTTCTAACGGTGTGGGTTCCATGAACAGGGATGCACAGAAGTCATTCAAATATTTGTTGAATGATACGGAATATGAATTTGCATGAAATGGACAGAGAAAAGTATCTTACATTTCTGAGAACTGCTTGTAATTAAAGTTACTGAGAAACAAGGAGAAAGAGAATCAGTTTCTATATTACAGAATTCAGAAAAAAACACCAAAGCTCTAAGCCATTTTACAAATAAATTCAATATGAAATCATTTACTTCCTATTATATTCAATTCCAGGGTTACTTTTAGAAAACATACTCATAACAACATGGCTTCAAGCTTGCCTACTGGATGAAGTGCAGACTTTAAGAAGATCATCTTCCCTCTCAGTTTATGGACCTTTAACATCGCCAAGGAGAATGAAGGCTCATTGCCTATGGTTCATAAAAGAAATGTCCAGGGGCCGGGCGCGGTGGCTCACGCCTGTAATCCTGGCACTTTGGGAGGCCGAGGTGGGTGGATCACCTGAGGTCAGGAGTTCAAGACCAGCCTGGCCATAATGAAACCCCATCTTAAAAAAAAAAAAAAAAAATGTCCAAAGGCTTTGAGTGCATAAACCAGCTAGAGTAGGGTAAGGTTTCTTCCTATCAGATTGAAAAGAAGAGAGAAAAGAAAGCTGAAAGGGTGTTAGACCAAGTTTTCCCCTTGTTTGTATTTAGAGTTGATTGTCAAAGCAGTGGTCCCTTTTGATCAGAGTGACTTAGAAAAATCAAGTAATTCCAACATAAATGATAGTTGAAATCTTCTGAAACCCAGGACTATTTATGCAATCACTTTTAAAAATGATTCTCCCCTTTTTCACTGTGATTTTATGCAAGTAAAATCACACAAGTAGATGGGGAACAAGAATCAACCATCTCTGAGGGACTTTAGGCACAATTTGGCAGACGGTCCTGACTTCTTTTCTGCAGTCTATTAGTGATTCAGCCATGGCCTCCTGTGGACTTCATCTGTTCACTGACTACAATGTCTTACATTTTCCTGAAAAATTTTTTTACATGATAAATTCTAATCTCTCCATCTAACTATTTTTTGAGGTTAAACCACCTACATTGCTTTATGTAGGAGACAATCCTCAAACCTATTGCCATTTGCCTAGGATCTCATAATGAAACATCTCTCTTCCCTCTACAACCACATGTATAATACATTTTAAGAGCTGTTTAACTTAGAAATTCTCAAAAAATATATTTTGAAATACTAAGTTTCATCATACCCTTACTTATAACCATGACAATCACTTCTCCCAACAATGAGGGTCGCCAGACCAAATCACTAGGGTAAATTTTGAAATACATCAATGGCCAGCATTTAGGCTAGGAATTCAAATATAACTAATGATTTAAACATATAAAGAACTATAAAACCAAAATGTGTGCTTAAGGCCAGCTCCACGAGTAACATGGCCACATTACTGGTCAAAGAAATGGTCATGACAGTCATTTTAACCATTGACTTAGATCACAAAATGACTGACTGTACACAGTGACTCAAGTGGCCATGCATATAAAAACAACCTAAATTCCAGTTGATAATGTGCACATTTTTGGAAAAACAAGTATAATCTAGACTAGAAGGTCTGTAAGATATTAATTTTTCCTTTTTTCACCATATCTTTTCCTATTGAACTTTGGAGTCTTGGCTCTATGGCTGCTATATTTCTTTTTCTTTTCTTTTCTTTTTTTTTTTTCAGTATTTATTTATTTCTAAGAGGAACTCTTCCATCACCATGCTGCCTTCAGAGCTAAAGTCATGATATATTTGTGCTTCTGAATTGTAAGGAGACAGACCTTCAGGAAAGATGTTCTAAATTTTCAAATGCATATCTTTTAAAATGTCTAGCTTAAAAAAATGAACAAACTGAAAAAAGAACATTTGTTCATTTGTTATTAAAAATGACTGGTCTACAGGAAAAAAAAGATAAACAAAAAAACAAAAAAGAAAGACCAAGAAATGACTGGTCTACAAAGGTTTTAGTAGATGGGGCTATACAATACATAACTGAGACTGAAGACAAAAACTGAAAATTCGTGGTTTCTAAAAAAGAGGAATCGGATATATTAGGTTGGCATTACCAGTTTTGGGGGAGAAACACTGAATAAGTTAAAGGGGGGAAAGATGAGAATGAGTGATCTGTTTTATCTTAAGAAACTTCTGTCCCATACAGAATCTTTAAAATAGACAATTATATAAAATGTATCTATTGTTCTTATGACATTTAAATAAGTTAACACAAAGTGGAAAAGGTGGCATTAGTCATCTTCTTCCTCATCCTCCTTAATTACTGGAGTACCTAAAATGAAAAAGAAAATTAGTACTGGTCATTCTCAACAAATTGCTAAAATTCTAGAAGAAAATATTTTCCTGGCCAGGCACGGTTGCTCACACCTGTAATCCTAGCACTTTGGGAGGCCGAGGCAGGTGGATCACCTGAGGTCAGGAGTTTGAGACCAGCCTGGCCAACATGGTGAAACCCATCTCTACTGAAAATACAAAACTTAGCTGGGGCATGGTGGCAGGCAGTTGTAATCCCAGTTACATGAGGCTATGGCAGGAGAATTGTTTCAACCTGGGAGGCAGAGGTTGCAGTGAGCTGAGATTGCACCATTGTACTCCAGCCTGGGCGACAAGAGCAAAACTCTGTCTCAAAAAAAAAAAAAAAAAGAAGAAAATATTTTCCTGTTAACCTGAGAAGCTCTGAGATACTATGAAGTGTGCCATAATAAAAATAATTTCACAAAATAATCTCTTTAATTTCAAATTCTCTGAAAAGCTTCTCAGGAGAATTCTCAAATGGTTTAGTATATATACTTATGAATATTAAGCCCCCTAACTGCCAAATTGCAAATAAAAATGCCTATGGCCAGGCATGGTGGCTCACTGCCTGTAATTTCCAGCATTTTGGGAGGCCAAGGTGAGAGGAGCACTTAAGCCCAGGAGTTGGAGACAAGCCTGGGCAACATAGCAAGACCCCATCTCTACAAAAAATTAATTAAAAAAAAAAGCCAGGGATGGTGGTGTGAACCTGTGGTCTCCAGCTACTTTGGAGGCTGAGGTAGGAGAATCACTTGAGCCTGGGAGGTCAAGGCTGTGGTGAGCTGTGATTATGCCACTGCATTCCAGCCTGGGTGGCAAAGTGAGACCTAGTCTCAAAATAAAATAAAATAAACCAACAGGTACCAAGCAGAAAAATAAAAAGTTCTGTACACACTGAAAGCTTTCTGCCAGACGCGGTGGCTCACGCCTGTAATCCCAGCACTTTGGCAGGCTGAGGCGGATGGATCACCTGAGGTCAGGATTTCGAGACCACCCTGGCCAACATAGTGAAACCCTGTCTCTACTAGAAATACAAAAAATTAGCTAGGCGTGGTGGCAGGCGCCTATAATTCCAGCTACTAGGAAGGCTGAGGCAGGAGAACACTTGAACCCGGGAGGCGGAGGTTGCAATGAGCCAAGATCATGCCACTGCACTTCAGCCTGGGCCACAAGAGCGAGACTCTGTCTCAAAAAAAAAAAAAGCTTTCTATGTTAAGCATAAAGAAATATTCTTCATTTCCCACAATAAAATGTGTAATCACAGTATTGCCAAAAATCTGAACTCCTCTGTTTTATGACCTCCCCCAGTTGCTGAACACTGGGGAGATATTGAAAAAAAGAATCACTGTAGAGAAAACAAAACATACCTCTGGTTCTCACTGGGCCAAGGGCCATCCATTTCTGAGCTTTAGCATTTAAAGCCAGTCTGACCCCAGCTGACTATTCAGTCTTAACTATTCAGGTATTTACCCTGCACTCCAGCTAAACTGATCAATTCACTATCTCCCAAACTCATCTTGCACACTTTTACCTCTGGGCAACTGGTTAACAAAGTTCCTTTATTTTTTCCCCCTTTTCTTTTCTTCTTTCTTTCTTTTCTTTTCTTTTCTTTTTTTTTTTTAGATGGGACTTCCTATGTTGCCCAGGCTGGACTTGAAGTCCTGGGCTCAAAGGATCTTATGCCTCAGCTTCCTGAGTACCTGGGTCTACAGGTGCATGCCACCACACCCAGCTTAAAATTCCTTCATTTTGTAATGTCCTCCTCAACTCTCCTCCCATCTAAACCCTTCCCTTTATTAAGAACTAACTCCAATGCCTCATTTCCTCAGTGATGCCTTCCAAGACGTCCACGTTCTTTATGGCAGTAAACGTAATTTGACCTCTCTGTACACCCACAGCATCTGTTTGTGGGACAAGTGAACTTTTTGTTGACACACAACATACAAAGTGTACAAATTATAATGTACAGATTGATAAATGTTCATAAGGTGAACAAAAGCTAGTTACCAGCACCCAGAAAGAAAAGATTATCAGAATCTTAAAACTGCCTCAGGCCCCCTGCCAGTCACTACACCCACAAAAGATATATTCTATCCTAATATCTAACACCATACCCCATTTTCCTTGTTTTTTGTTTTTTAAGATAAGGTCTTGCTCTGTCACCCAGGATGGAATGCAGTGGTGTGATCACAGCTCACTACAGTCTTAAACACCCATACTCAAGCAATCTTCTCGCCTCGGCCTCCCAAATAGGATCACAGGAATGATATAGTATGTACTCTGTATCTGACTTCTGTTTTGTTTTGTTTTGTTAAGATGTAATCTCGCTTTGTTGCCCAGGCTGGAGTGCAGTGGTGAGATCTCGGCTCACTATAACCTCTGCCTCCTGGGTCCAAGTGATTCTCCTGCCTCAGCCTCCTGAGTAGCTGGGATTACAGGCATGTGCCACCATGCCTGGCTAATTTTTTTGTATTTTTAGTAGAGATGGGGTTTCACCATGTTGGTCAGGCTGGTCTCAAACTCCTGACCTCATGATCCGCCTGCCTCGGCCTCCCAAAGTGCTGGATTACAGGCATGAGACACCGTGCCCCGCCTGGCTTCTTTTATTCGACATTATGTTTGTATGATTCATCTATGTTGTGTAAAATTGTAGTTCATTCATTTTTATTGCTGTTTAATATTCCATTATATGACTATACCATAATTTATCTATCTATTCTATTGTTCAAAACATTTAAGTTGTTTCTAATTTTTAGCTATTAAAATACTGCTACTATGAACATTCTCATAGGTGTCTTTTGGTAAACATACTCACCCTTTTCTTTGGGGTATGTAGTTAGGAAGGAAACTGCTGAGTCACAAGGAATGTACGAGTAGAGCTTTTGTAGATAATGCCAATTTCCCAAAGTGGTTATACCAAGTTACATTACCACCCTACACGGTATAAGAGTTGCCTCACACTTACTAGCATTTGGTATTGTCTGTCTTTCTCACTTTAGATTTTAAAGATCCCTCAGTTTTGCTTATGAGCAATGGAAGAGAAACAAAAACAGGCAAGTTTGCAGCCGTGGCCATCTCTATTCTGGTCTATCCCACTGGTTTAGAAGAGACTGAGGTGGTTCTTCTAGGGCCCGTTAGATTGACATGAAGTCAATACTTGGTCCAAAAGGCTGTAAGGTAGCTTGATCTATTCAAATTCTACATTGAGGGTTCTATTTTATTCTTTTTTGTTTTGTTTTGTTTTGAGATGGAGTCTCGCTCTGTTGCCCAGGCTGGATTCAGCTCACTATAACCTCTGCCTCCCAGGTTCAAGTGATTCTCCTGCCTCAGCCTCCCAAGTAGCTGGGATTACAGGCATCCACCACCATGTCCAGCTAATTTTTCTATTTTTAGTAGAGACAGTTTCACCAGGTTGGCCAGGCTGGTCTTGAACTCCCGACCTCAGGTGATCTGCCCGCCTCAGCCTCCCAAAGTGCTGAGATTACAGGTGTGAACCACCACATCCGGCCAGCTACTGTCTTTTCTTTGATCCTTCCTTTCTAGTTTTTGAAGATAAAGTAGGAAATAATCTTCTCTGAAGATACTTGATAAAAATTCCCCTAAAACAAAAACACATGCTTCCACTTCATTGACAAAAATTTACTGCAGTTTTGCACCTGGATCTACTTCAGCTGGCAGATGAGCTGATTGATGCATTCACCCCAATACCCAGGTGTGCCCATCTCCTTGAGGAAACCCATTCTATTTTTTGTAGCATGACGGGCCACTGAGAGGTGGAAAGGGCACAAGAACCATGAGATCTCCTGGAAATGCTTCTCTGGGGAGGTAATTTCATGAATGAGGTCTTCCAAGCAAATTGAGAGGGGATACCCCTCATCTCCTTCTATTTCACCTCCTCCCTCCCCCTCCTTCCAGATGGGAAGGAGGGTGAAGAAGGAAAAAATAAATAAATAAAATAAGATACCAAAGAGCTGGGAAAATGACTCCCTCTTTAGTTCCCAGTGTCTCTGCTATCTGTTAACCTTGAAAGAGCTGCAAATGAATGTTATCTCTGCAGGCTGGAGCCTGGCACTGGTTCATGCCCCCACGTCTCCATGGACCAGGCTCCCTCCTGGAAACACCTCTGCAAACAAACAGCTTGCTGCTTTTGTCTTATCTCTGTAAGCCTCCTCCCTGCTGGTCCCCCGCTCACGCTGCATATGAATTAGCAAATCAATGAAGCCAAAAGATTGTAAGATCAGATGTCCAGCAAATGGACAATGACATAGTTCTGCCTCAGTTTCCCCTTTAGCATTGTAAGCCTATAAAGGGGAGAGAAGTTGCAGCTTGGGGAGCTCGGTGAATGAGGCTGTAGCCCCCTGAAGCTCCCGGGCCGAATAAAAAGCCACTTCCTCCCACAGTTTGGTGTTCAAGAGGTTTGTTCCCTGCCACTCCTGCTTCAAAATGACACCAAACTTCCCCAGGTACTCCTCAATCACTGTGTTGTCTGTCAGAGGGATGGTCTTATTCTTTACTTTGGCTTGTCCATGTTTCGACAGACTTCAGATTTGGAAATCCTCAGTGTGAGATATAGAAGGTTTCTCTTCAAACAGCCTGCTCAACCTTTCACTCTTTTAATTCTCAGTACCCCCCCATTTCTTCTCCTTTTCTTCTAACTTTACTACATGCCTAAGCATGTCACAGCACCAGCGACGTTATCAGCACCAGCTCACATCCCTTTCCTTATTTAAGAAAAGACTAGCTCTCTAGTTTGCTGCAGACAACCCTTTCCTCCTTTCCTCTCTTTCTCATCATGCATCTACCTTATCTAAAAAAATTTAAATGTTTAGCCAATCAAATCCAGTTTAAATTGTGCAGTCCGACCACAGCCAATAAAGAAAAGACACAAAAGCAAAAGTCGAATTAAAAATAAAAACTTCTACTCTCCTTTGTTCTGTGTGCTCTTGTAGCAACCAGTCATACAGGAGACACCCTTCTGCGCAAAAGTAAATTTGCTTTGCTAAAAAATCCTTTGTCTAAGTGCCCGTTTTTCCTTAAGTCTCCGAGCCTCATTTCTAACCGTTCTGGTGGCCCGTACAGGGATTCCCATTCTCCTTCGGGGAGGGGGTCTTCAGTTCTCCCCCATACAGGGGGAGACGTGTCCCACTGTCCATTGCAGTGGCCTCAGTGATGGGAGATTGAGACCCACCCATTATGATAAATAAATCCGAGCTCTAAGCAACATGAAGAGGAATAGCTTGCAACACCGTGGCGACTAACTCTGTGCATAGACCAAAGTGCAAAACATCACAGGGGCGACAAAGCATTTCCTTAGTAGTCAGGATATTCTGGAGGTTGAAAGTGTGTGAATAGTGCTAAGCACTACTGCTGTGCAAGGTAAGTAAGTCCTCTCTGCAGTTTCGTAGTCACCTCATCCAGCTTAAGGTAGAAGCAGCCAGAGTAGACAAAGAGAAAGAAGGGTACAAAGAGCCTCCAGTAAGTGAGGCTAAAGATAAGCAAGACATTCCTAATATGAGGAATTGAGCCTTAACGCAGCCTCAGGAGAAAGATAAGCAAAACGTTTCTAATATGAGGAACTAAGCCTTAACACAGCCTCAAGAGAAAAGTAGTCAAGAGATTCCTAATACAAAAAATTGAGCCTCAAAGCTTTAGTAAGCTTCTAGAAAGAAGATGAGAAACCTCTAGTAGAAGTTGAACCCACCCCCACACCACACAACCTCTGAGATAAGAAACATTTCAAGTAAGACAGAAAAAATAAAAAGTCAAAAAGGTGATTAAATTCCTTCTGATAGTCCCTTGAGGCTTATGTTAAAATATTAGAAAAATAACATGCAGCATTTTTAGGTTCTGGGAGGTAACTTTTACAAACACATCACTAAGAATTTTCTTTAGGCAAAGTCTTGCAATGGTTCTCTGCACCAGTAAACTCACACCATCAATCCTTTTGATGCATACAACAAAGGCCAAGCAGTGTTTATCTAGCAATTCCAAGGCGTAAGGTTTCACTACTAGTCATCTGAGAAGTATCCTGTCACGTTTCTGCTGCCAGGAATCATGTGGGAATGATTCCAGTCATTTAAACCTGAGCTGTTTTCCTTTCCTCTGCTCCTTCTTTGCCCAAAGTGCCTGTTTTGCCTGGATGGCTTTGAGGGTTGATAAGCCTTCCTCTTTTTCAGAAGATTTTCAGGAACCAAAGAGATTTTTATTTGCTCTTGCTCTGCCATCTTTCTAGTGTTGCAGCCACTGATCCAGACTGAATTCTTAACAGCCCAGCTAAACTGAATTGGGGAGGTATTATTCAAAGTCAAAATTAAGGTTGATTTATATTAAAATATACATTTGCATTTTGGGATTGATTTAAAATCTAAAATAATAATAACTTTTTATTTTGTTTCTGAGACAGAATCTTGCTGTCATCCAGGCTGGAGTGCAGTGGTGCCATCTTAGCTCACTGCAGCCACTACCTCCCAGGTTCAAGCAATTCTCCTGCCTCAGTCTCCTGAGTAACTGGAATTACAGGTACCCACCATTAGGTCCAGCTAATTTTGTATTTGTAGTAGAGACAGAGTTTCACCATGTTGGCCAGGCTGGTCTCAAACTCCCGACCTCAAGCGATCCTCCCCGCTTGGCCTCCCAAAGTGCTAGGAGATCGCAGACGTGAGCCACTGCACCAGCTGACAATAACATATATTTTGAATACTTACTTTATGCTATGCACAATATTTAGCATAGATTGTCTCCATGTGTTCAGTGTTTCACATAGATTATTTCATTTAATCCTCATAATAATACTCTGATATATGTTCTAAAATGATTACTAATGGTACTATTATCATCTCCAGTTTTAGATTACAAACAAACAAGGTTTGGTGAGATTAATTAATTAGCACAATTTCACAAAAGCTATTAAGTGGAGGAGCTGGGACTCGACTCAGTTAATCATGGTTATGTACTGATGCTGACACATCTTAGATATTGGGAAACTAAGATTGGGGATGAGGGGAGAGAAAGTGAGAGAGAACACCACAATTTTGATCCAATTGTAAAAAAGCAACTGTTTACCATGTATTTCTGATTATTCTGAAGAATCAGAATAATTTTTGATTTTGATAAAAATTTGTGACCTTTGTCACCTTTCTGACTTGAGAATAAGTCTAGCTTTCTTTCATTTTTTAACTTGCTTCAGTGAGCTAGAAGTTTATTTTTCTTTTACATAAAAGTACAATTAGATAGATAGACATGGATCTTTGTGTTGTCTGGAAGTCAGGATCCTTCTCTCTTACTGCTTGCATGGGTGACCTCTTTGTGATTGAGGGAAGAGTGAGAAAAGGAGGAGGCTTAGCACCAAACCCTGAATAATTCCAGCTTTAATCCAATGTAACAGCAGAAAATTTATATCAGGAAAAAAATAAATATACACTTTTTTTTTTTTTTAAATAAACACAGGGTTTTTCTCGGTATATTGCCAAGGCTGATATCAAACTCTTGGCCTCAAGCAATCTTCATGCCTCGTTGAGTAGCTTGGGACTACAGAAATGTGCCACTGTGACTAGCCCCACATAGATTTATAAGGCCCAGCTTTCTTATAAGCTTTTGCTCTAGGGAGAATCTTGTGCCAGTCTAAATATCCCAGCAGTTTTTCATCTCACCTTGGCCCAAACCTAGACCATTCAATTTTATATAGATAGAAATGACCTGGAAGATCAGAGGCATTCTTTCTTTAGTTTTTCTCCTCTTCATGATTCCATGCCACAAATTTCTTTTTTTTTTTTTTTTTTTTTTTTTTTTGAGACAGAGTCTTGCTCTGTTGCCCAGGATGGCATGCAATGGTGTAATCTCAGCTCACTGCAACCTCTGCCTCCCAGGTTCAAGCAATTATCCTGCCTCAGCCTCCAGAGTAGCTGGGATTACAGGTGTGCAGCACCACGCCCGGCTAATTTTTGTATTTTTAGTAGAGACGGGGTTTCACCATGTTGGTCAAGCTAGTCTCGAACTCCTGACCTTGTGATCTGCCCATCTCAGCCTCCTAAAGTGCTGGGATTACAGGTGTGAGCCACCATGCCCAGCCTACACAAATTCCATTTTTATGCCTAGAAAACATGTCCAAACCAGCTCAGAATCACTCACCATCCAGTTTTTTCAGTTTGGGCACTCTCTTGGTTGCTTCTTCAATCCAGTTGTTCTCAGCAGAATGTTTCTCTTCCAAGGGATTACCTACAAACACCAGGTCTTCCAGGCATGGCAGTTCTGCCAGCTTCACAAACTCAGCTACAAGTGCAAACGATATTTTCCATATTAAAACAGCAAGTTTTACTGTTACAATTTTGGGGATTAAATTCCAATATCATTAACCCTCAGTTTGTGACTATTCATAACAATTAGTTGTTTAAGATTTTGAAAGAAGCTAGGGAAGTTATACCATATAAAGTCATTCTCAGAAGACATTACAGGATGGGAGGGAAAAAGACGACATACCCCTCTACTTTAAATGCTAGCCTAAGGATGAAAGAAGATGAGATAAGGTTAAGAGTCAAAAAGAACAAATTGTTCTCCAGTGACAGGTCTTTATGCTGTGCTGCTGCATCAGTGTGGGTTAAGCTAACCTGCCTTTGTCCGTACCCATTCCCTCATCCTTGAATTCTTAAAACAACTCATTCAAATCTCTATTGCAGAACTTATCACACAGTTTTGTTTTTTTGTTTTTGAGACAGAGTCTCACTCTGTCGCCCAGGCTGGAGTGCTATGGCACGATCTCTACTCACTGCAACCTCCGTCTCCTGGGTTAAAGCAACTCTCATGCCTCAGCCTCCCAAGTAGCTGGGACTACAGCCGTGCACCACCATGCCTGGCTAATTGTATTTTTAGTAGAGACAGGGTTTTGCTATGTTGGCTAG
Organism: Ateles fusciceps; assembly: GCA_036589455.1. Lineage (NCBI taxonomy): Eukaryota > Metazoa > Chordata > Mammalia > Primates > Atelidae > Ateles > Ateles fusciceps. Next base: position 6,214,929 of record JAZHEH010000228.1, on the reverse strand, counting down.
GCTAGTCTCAAACTCCTGACCTCAGGTGATCTGCCCACCTCAGCCTCCCTAAATGCTGGGATTATGGGCATAAGCCATTGCATCTGGCCTCTTATCACACAGTTTTATGATTATTAGCTTACAAACTAATTTTCCCCACTAAGCTGTGAACTCCTAGAGAACAGGGATAATGTCCTATTCAACTATGTATCCAAAGAGACTGGTATAGTTCATCGCATATAAGTGAATGAATTATGTACACTTCCTGTGCTTAGAAATCAATGTTCTCATTTTGCATCTTTTTCCTTGCAGACTACTTTCTATAAACAGGAGGTAGAAGGTTAGCAAAGGGCGACTCTCAGCTTACCCCAGTCTTTTACCAGGTTATTAGACATGTAGAGAATCTTCAATTTCTTCATTACATGAATCCCTTTCAACTTCTCAATAAAATTGTAGGAGATCCACAGTTCTTCTAATGTGTCCCCTACTGCCTCCTGAAAAAGAACAAAATTTGATTTACATGCTTATGTTTAACCTTTTCTTTCTGTCTCCTTCTTTATAAAGATACAGATAATGGCTTTAAAGCAAATTAAGACTCTGCCTCTCTACTTGTAGAGAGCTAATAGTTGTGTGGGAGGTTATTTTTTCTTATTAAGTGAGCCAAGTAGAACATTCTCTTCCCTTCCTCACTAATCTGAACTCTTCCTTCCCTGATTGTGCCACTAAAAAATAAAAAAAAAAAACCCAAAACATAATACTTTACTAAGAATAGCCACTGAAATCACCAAGAAGGGAAATAACAGCACTATCTTAATGGTATGGTTTTCAAATTACACTCCTATAAATTATATTCATCCTTACAATATCTGCTTTAAAGCAGTTAAGGCAGGTTATTTGATTTCTATTATAGAGGGATTAAGAGCTTTTTCTAAGAACACACTGCTATTCAATAATAGAGCTTGGTCTAAAATTCAGGGTCTTCCCCAACATTTATTATGATAATTTTCAAACATAAAAAAGTTGCTTTTGTTTTGTTTTAGTTTTGTTTGAGAGAAGGCCTTGTTCCATCACCCAGACTGGGGTGCAGTGGCACACTCAACAGCTAACTGCAGCCTCAACCTCCCCCGGGCTCACGCAATCCTCTCACCTCAGCCTCCCTAGTAGCTGGAACTGCAGGCGCACACTACCACATCTGGCTAATTTTTGTCTTTTTGGTAGAGATGGCATTTTGTAGAGATGCTGCCCAGGCTGGTCTTGAACTCCTGGACTCAAGGGATCTGCCTGCCTTGGCCTCCCAAAGTGCTGGGATTATAGGTATGAGCCACTGTGCCCACCCAACAATACAATTTCCTATATGTATTTGTAAGTAGATAATAAAGACAAGATTTTAGTGAAGCAGTCTAGTGAATATCAATGAGGAAAACCTGGCAAAGTTTGATGAATCAATTCAGTGAAATCTATCATTCAATAAACTGACTCTTTGAGAATTAGACAATAACTGAACAGTCTATTTAGCAAACTGGTTAGCTTCTGCATGTAAACAAATCATGTATCCCCCCCAGTTTCTTACTCTCTAAAATGAAGAGATTAGCACCATGAGATACCATCTCATACCCATTAGGATGGCTACTATCAAAATCACAGAAAATAGTAAGTATTAGTGACGTTGTGGAGAAATTGGAACCTTGTACACAGTTGGCAGGGAGGTAAAATGGTACAGCTGCTATGGAAAACAGTTTGGCAGTTCCTTAAAAAATTAAAACAGAATTATCATATGGTAATTGATATCACTCAACAGGGGGATCCAGCCATTCCACTTTTGGGCATATCTTCAGAAGAAATGAAAGTGGAGTCTCAAGATATTGGTACACCCCACGTTCACAGTAGCAAATTCACAATAGCACAGTAGGTTAACTATAGTTAACAATAATGCATACAGTCATGCAATGCATAACATTTCAATCAATGATTAACTCCATATACAATGGTGGTCCCATAAGATTATAACAGGGCTGAAAAATTTCTATTGCCTAGTGATATTCCAGCAGTTATAATGTCATAGCATAAGGCATTATTCATGTTTGTGGTGATACTAGTGTAAAAATGTATGCATAACACATACATTTATGTATAATAATAATAATAAATGACAATATTACTGGTTTATATATTTACTATACTTTTTATGGTTATTTTAGAGTATACCCCTTTTACTTATAAAAAAAAAAAAAAGCTAACTGTAAAATAGTCTCAGGCAGGTCCTTCAGGAGGTACTCTAGAAAGAAGGCACTGATATCATAGGAAATGACAGCTCCATGTGTGTTATTGCCCCTGAAGACCTTCCAGTGGGACAAGATGTGGAGTGGAAGACAGTGATGTTGACTCTGGGTAGGCTTAGGCTAATGTATGCATTTGTGTCTTCATTTTTAACAAAAATGTGTAAAAAGTAAAAAAGATTTAAAAATTTTAAACTAGGAAAAAGCTTATAGAAAGCTTATATAATAAGGATACAAAGAAAGAAAATATTTTCGTACAGCTATACAATGTGTTTGTGTTTCCAGCTGAGTGTTATTACAAAAAGACAAAAAGTTAAAAAAAATTGAAAAGTTTATAAAGTTAAAAAAGTTGACCAGTTGCAGTGGCTCACACTTGTAATCTCAACACTTTGGGAGGCCAAGGCAGGCAGATCACTTGAGGCCAGGAGTTTGAGACCAGCCTAGCCAACACAGAGAAACCCTATCTGTACTAAAAATACAAAAACAAAAACAAAAAACAAATTAGCCAGGCATGGTGGTGAGCACCTGTGATCCCAGCTACCTGGAAGGCTGAGGCAGGAGAATAGCTTGAACCCAGGAGGCAGAGGTTGCAGTGAGCTGAGATCAAGCCACTGCACTCCAGCCTAGGTGACAGAGTGAGACTGTCTCAAAAAAAAAAAAAAAAAAGTTACAATAAGCTAAGGTTAATTTATTATTGAAGAAAGAAAAACATATTATTTTAATTTATTTATTCATTTATTTAGAGACAGAGTCTTGCTCTATCGTCCAGACCGGAGTGCAGTGGTGTGATCACAGCTCACTGCAAACTGGAATTTCTGGGCTCAAGCAATCCTCAGTTTCCTGATACCCAGGGACTAGTGTGCATCACCACACCCAACTAATATATATATTTTTTGTAGAGATGGGTCTCACTATGTTGCCCATGCTTGACTCCAACTACTGACCTCAAGTGATCCCGCCGCCTCGGCCTCCTCAAGTGCTGGCATTACAGATGTAAGTCACTGTGCCCAGCCAAAAACTTGTTTATAAATTAAGTGCAGCCTGTGCACAATGTTTTATAAAATCTACAGTTGTGTACGGTAATGCCCTAGGCCTTCACATTCACACACCACTCACTCACTGACTCATCCAGAGCAACTTGCAGTCCTGCAAGTTCCATGTATGATAAATGCTCTACACACCTGTACCATTTCTTATATTTCACACTGTATTTTTAATGTGCTTTTTCTATGTTTAGCTATACAAATACTTACCATTGTGTTCCAATTGCCTGCAGCACTCAGTACAGTAAAATGCTGAAGACGTTTGTGGCCTAGGAACAATAGGCTATACCATATAGCCTAGGGGTGTAGTAGGCTATACCATCTAGGTTTGTCTAAGCACACTCTATGATGTTCACACAGCAACAAAATTGCCTAATAATGCATTTCTCAGAATATATCCCGGTCATTACGTGATGCATGACTGTATTTCAAAAAAGCTGGAAGAGAAGATTTTGAATGTTCTCACTACAAAGAAATAATAAATTGTTTGAGTGATTAATATGCTAATTACCTTGGTTTGGTCATTACAGAATGTATATATATGTATCAAAACACCACACTGTCCCCTATGAATAGGTACAATATGGAACCTGCAATCAGCTTGCCAAGGTCTGACTAACGTACAATGTGTTAATTTAAATTACTCAGAAATAAATCTATACAAGGCCTTATAGGAATTAAAACTATTGAATTCTACTGAAGGACATAAAAAATATGAATACATCTTCTTGTAAGATTCATTATTACAAAGATATAATTTCTTTATTTATTTTTATTTATTTATTTATTATTATTATTATTATTTCTTGAGACGGAGTCTTGCTCTATCGCCAGTCTGGAGTGCAGTGGCGCAATCTCGGCTCACTGCAACCTCTGCCTCCTGGGTTCAAGTGATTCTTCCGCCTCAGCCTCCCGAGTAGCTGGGACCACAGGCACATGCCACCATGCCCGGCTATTTTTTGTATTTTTAGTAGAGACGGGGTTTCACCATGTTGGCCAGGATGGTCTCGATCTCTTGACCTCATGATCCACCCGCCTCGGCCTCCCAAAGTGCTGGGATTACAGGCGTGAGCCACCGCGCCCAGCAAGATATAACTTCTTTCCAAATCAACTCACAAATTTAATATTTAGGAGTTTTTCATACATGGAAAAGATGGGAGAGCAACACAACTTGTACAAAGTTTGCAACAATCTAAGTGTCTACCAGCAGTGGAGTAGCTAAATATATTAATACTATGCATTGAGGAAAACAAGAAGGTAGAACTTACTTGTGTGTGCTGAAATGGAATAATTTACCAGATGTATTAAGATAACTTGATAAAATGATTCTCAAGTTTCTCTGAAGAGTATGCTGATAAATATTTTGAAAAAAGGGAGAGGACTTGTCTTCATAGATATAAAAATGCATTCTAAAGTTAAAGAACACTAAAGCAGCATGATATTGAAGCTGAAATTTATAGAAAGAACAACAAACAGAAAGAAAGTGACCATCATTCAGGAACCTACCCATGCATATCCAGGAGTTTAGCAGGTGGCATTTCCAAACAGCAGGAAAAGGAGACTTTTCAATTAATGGCTAACCAATTAAAGAAGAAGAAGAAAAAAAAGACACGATACCTGCCTCGTGGCACATGTAAAAATAAACTCCACATGGTTTAAAAGTATAGACTTAAAATTTTTAATTAAAAAAGAAAAGATATTACTATTTTTACAATCTAGTAGTTAGGACCTTCTATGTAAAATACAAAACACTGAAACCATAAACATCTGACTAACCAAAATTTTTAAATACCATTTAGCAACCATGAATAAGGTAAAAAGACAAGGGACAAATGAAGAAAATATATCAGTAATTTTGAAAACTGCATTAAATTTCAACATGGAACCTGCAATCAGATTGCCAAGGTCTGACTAACGTGACTTAAGTCCTCTGCTTCTTCCTCTTCTCTGCCCCCGCTCACTTTCCTTCTGCCTTCTCCTCTCCTTCATTAGCTTCTTTTTTGTTTGTTTCTCCAATTATCTGTCAGTGAACACTTAGGCTGTTTCTACCTTTTGGCTATTATAAATAATGCTGCTACAAACATAAGTGTATTTTTTTTTTGTTTGTATTTTTTAAGGGAAAAGTAATCAGTATTTTAACAGAAATAGTATTAATAATATACACAAGATTTTTAGAAATCAATCAGTACAAACTAGTATAAAAAGAAAAGTCTTTCTCACTCTGTACCCCTAGCTCCCTTTCCCAGAAGTAACAGCCATCACCAGAAATATTCTATGCATATATGTACATATAAATATTCACTTTGCTTTTTCTATACCTAATATATCTTGCAAATTATTCCATCTCAACACACAGACAGAAGTTCCACCTCATTGTTTTTCCTCAATGCATAGTATTTATTAATGTATTTAGCTAGCCCACTGCTGACAGACACTTAAGATTGTTGCAGTCTTTTGTACAAGCTATGTTGCAGTGAAATACTTGCTCCACCACTTTTGTCCATGTATGAAAAACTCCTAAATATAGAATAGTTGGGACAAAGTAAATATATATTGAATATTGTGATAGTTATTGACAAATTGCCTGTCTCACCAACAGTGTTTAAGGATGCCTGTTCATAACTGTTACGCCAGGCACACTGCCTATAGGGTAGGACTGCTAAAAAAAAAAGGAATACCTGCTCACTATACTTGAACACTTTACATAACTGAGCCTCATTTCTTTCCCTTAAAATGAGGATAACATTATCTACCTGTGAGCTGGAAATGAGATAATGCATGTAAAGAGCCTGCTGTGTAGTTAATAAAGATAACTACAACAATAATATAATAACATTTTCAATAATGGCTATTAGGAATATTGAAGAGTACCTACCATTCAGTAAGAAAAAGATAAATCTAGTAGAAAAATAGCTTAAAAATGTGTTTGGTCAATTTCCAAAAGATGAAGCCTAAATGAGTAGTATATAAAAAGACGTTGAGCTGGGTGCAATGGCTCATGCCTTTAGTCCTAAGCACTTTGGGAGGCCAATGTGAGCAGACTGCTTGAGCTCAGGAGTTCAAGACCAGCCTGGGCAACATGGTGAAACCACGTCTCTACCAAAGAAAAAAAAAAAAAATAGCCAGGTATGGTGGTACATGCCTCTAGTCCCAGGTACTTGGGAGGCTGAGGCAGGAGGATCACTTAAGCCCAGGAGGTCAAGGAGGTTGCAGTGAGCTGAGATCGTGCTACTGCACTCCAGCCTGGGTGACAAAGTCAGACTGCTGTCTCACAAAAAATATATATATAAATATATATATTAATTATATTACATTATAAAATTTAATATAAAATTATATTAAATATTACATAAAAATATAAAGGAAAGACGTTCAAAGTCACAACTGACTAGACAATGGAAATTAAAACAACACAGTACCCGCCACGAATAGTGGCCCATAGTCTCAGCTACTCAGGAGACTTGAGGCAGGAGGGTCACTTGAGCCCAGGAATTTGAGTCCTGCCTGGGCAACATAGAGAGACCCTGTCTCAAAAAAAAAAAAAAAAAAGGTCAACAATAGCACCAGATTCCATTTTGCCTATCGTATTGGCAAATGTTAAAAATATGAATACTACTCAATGATGTTGAGGTGGAGGGGATAATCCTCATCCATGCACCAGTGATGGAAATAGAAACTAGCATTAGCATTGCGGGAACAATTTGAGGTACCTATCAAAAATTTAAATGCACAAAAATATCCTCAGCTTTTTGACTTTTAAAAATCTATCCCATCATATGTAAACACAAAAATAACTTCTGAGGGACAAAGATGTTCACTGCAGCATGATTTGTAATAGCAAGAAAAGAAAAAGGAAGAAATTGAGAGAGCGAGAGAGAAAGAGCACTCACACTCCTCACCCAGAAAACAAAACCTGGAAATAATCTAAATGCCAGAAGTACAGGAATAGTTAAATACATTATTGTATACTGATACTGTGGAAAACTATACAGCTATTTTTTAAAGTTTAAATCTGCATGTAGTGATATTGAAGGATATTATTGATATATTATTGAATCAAAAAGCTAAATTATAGGAAAACATGCCTTGTACACTATCAAACAATATGGCTCACATACACACACACGCACACACACACACAGAGTTATTTATTTGTGTATACACAGAAAAGATTTTAAAGTCTAGAAACCAATAAAATTTTTGTTACTTCATGGAGCTGGCGGGGAGAAGAAGGTAGAAAGACAAAAGATTTTCATAGCATATTTCATATGTTTATAAATTGCTTGATTTGTTTTGCAATGAACATATTACTTTTAGAATTAAAAAAAAAATTTTGTGTGTGTTTTTGTTTTTTTTTTTTTTGAGACAGAGTCTTGCTCTGTCACCCAGGCTGGAGTACAGTGGGCATGATCTCGACTTACTGCAACCTTGACCTCCCAGGTTCAAGTGATTCTCGTGCATTAACCTCCCTAGTAGCTGGGATTACAGGTATATGCCACCACAACTGGCCTAGAATTAAAATTTTAACTTAAGTAATAGTTGTATAATTGTAATAAAACATATTGAGTCACTCAATAAACACAGAGTGTCTACTAAACATATCAAGCAGTATTGTAGATGCTAATTAACAAAACTTAAACGGCCAGGCCCTCACAATCGTTCATGCCTGTAATCCCAGCACTTTGGGAGGATGAGGCAGGAGGATCACTTGAGGCCAGGAGTTCAAGACCAGCCTGGGCAACATAGTGAGAATTTACCTCTACAAAAAAATTTTTAAAAATTAGCTGGGCAAGGTGGTGCACACCTGTAATCTCATCTACTCACCTATAGTCCCAGCTTCTCAGGAAGCTGAGGAGTAAGGATTGCTGGAGCCCAGGAGTTCAAGATCACAGTAAGCTATAATCATGCCACTGCACTCCAGCCTGGGTGACAGAGTGAGACCCTGTCTCTAAGCAAACAAAAATCAAAACTGACATGGTCATCAGGATGTGTGTGTGTGTGTGTGTGTGTGTGTGTGTGTGTGTGTGTGTGGAGAGAGAGAGAGAGAGAGAGAGAAAGAAAGAACAAACAATAATTTTAGGTAATAGTGAGTAACATGAAAAAATAAAATTACAACTGGTAAGAGTTTTACACAGGCAGGCGTGGTGGCTCAGTCTTGTAATCCTAGCACTTTGGAAGGTCAGGCAGGTGGGACTGCTTGAGCTCAGGAGTTCAAGACCAGCCTGGGCAACATGGCGAGACTCCTACCAAAAATTCAAAACAATTAGCCAAGTGTGATAGCATGTGTCTTTAGTCACAGCTATTGGAGAGGCTGAGGTGGGAGGATTGCTTGAGCCACGAGGCAGAGGTTGCAGTGAGCCAAGATAGCGCTATGACATTCCAGCCTGGGCGACACAGTGAGACCCTGGCTCAAAAAAATAAAGAGTTACTCCACCAGGCATGGTGGCTTACACCTGTAATTCCAGCACTTTGGGAGGCTGAGGCAGGAGCACTGCTTAAGCCCAGAAGTTTGAGATCAGCCTGGGCAACATAGTGGGACCCCGTCTCTATGAAAAATTAAAATATTAGCTGGGTGTGATGGTGCACACCTGTGGCCCCAGCTACTCAGGAGGCTGAGGTGGGAGAATGGCCTGAGCCCTGGAGGTCAAGGTTGCAATGAGCTGTGACTGTGCTATGCATTCTAGCCTGGGTGACATCGTGAGACCTTGCCTAAAACAAAAACAAAAAGCATTACTGCTTAGAGAGCCGCTTTAGATATAGGGTGATTGGGTCACCTTTAAGGATGTGACATCTGAGCTGAGATGTGAAGGTTAAGAGGAGACCACATAGTGGAAATCCATGGTAATAGAGTTTTAAGACAGAAGGGGAACCTCAAGTACAAAGATCCTCAGGTGGGAATGAACTGTGCATGGTAAAGGAACAGAAAGAAGGCCCGTCACTAGAGATTATCAACTAGGAGAAGAGAAACATGAAATGAGATCAGAAAGAAAGGCAAAGGCCAGATCATATATACAAATGGGCTTATAATGTACCTTAATATAGGATTTAAGTGGGTAGGAAAACAGGTAAACAGAAAAAAAAGAAAAAAAGAAAAGATAATGTACCTTAATAATTTTCTTGAGTAGTTTTAAATAAACCCTTTTTCTTCAACTTAACACTCCATGTTTCACACACTACAGTAATCATCTGCAATTTACTAAGACCACTACTTAAAACATGCTATGAGGCAGGTGTGTCTAGATGAATACGTCATCTAGTATGTGAACCTATTTGAAGCCCAGTATCTGCATCCCTATGCAGCTTTCATTTTCTTTTATGCAGTGCTATGGCACAATCATAGTTCACTGTAAACTCAAACTCCTGGGCTCAAGCAATCCTTCCGCTTCAGCCTCCCCAAGTAGCTGGGACTATCATGCCTGGCTAATTTGTTTTTAAATTTTCAACAGAGACAAGGTCTTGCTACATTGCCCAGGTAAACTCCTGGCCTCATGTGATCCTCCCACTCTGGCCTTCTAAGTGGTGGGATAAACCACTGGCATAAACCACTGTGCCTAGCCATAGCTGTATTTTTATTTAGTCTGCACATAAGTAATAAAGCTTTTGGACATACACCCCACATTACATCCTGGAAAGAAAACTAACTATTGAGTATCATTGATAGAAGTGTATAGAAAGTGAAGATATCTAAAACAAGTGATGGTTTAGCCAGATAACATCTGAATACATGCATTTAATCCTATATTTACAATTTGTTCGTGGTCTCTGGGTATTTATTTTATTTTATGCAAGAAATTACATACTACAGCATTACTTGAGAATTTGGGATTCTATAAGGGATTCCATAAATACCTGGGGGAACATCAAGGACATATTAATACTAAACATTCTGGAGTACATTTATCTGCAAACTATTCCTTTATAGGTAACTCAAAGTTAAATTTAGCCTGAAATATAATAAATTCTGAATTTCTGTATTAAAATTTATTGGGAAAGGAAAAGGAGTCAGGGCCATACAAAATTTCAGTAAGTTATTTATTTATTTAACAATAAACATATTAAAAATTATGCAGAAAATTTCACTTCATCTTTCCTGAAATTGACTAGTTTTATGTAATTGTTCCACCTCACCTTCTATGGAAGGAAATTCAAATAGCCAATAAATATAAAAATAAGACATGTCAAAAAATTTTTAAATGCCCAACGTTGGTATGGGAAATTGGGAAACCTCACACATTATAGGTTGTTACAAACTTTTTGAAGGGCAACTTGAGATGATGTCACAAAAGCCTTAAAAGAAACTCATACCTTTTGACCTAGTAATTCCATTTCAAGGAATTTATCCAAGAAATTATTCATGGATGTGTGCAAATTAAATAAATAAATAAATAAATGATAAATAACAACCTACCAGTCCATTTAGGTTCTTTATGTTGTTTCTTCCTAATGATAATATCCTCAAGTTTTCTGTAGTGAAAAGAAAACATTTTTTTGTTTACTAGAATCACATTACACAATTGTACATCTAGTATAATAAAGCTTTAATAAGTTTTATATAATAGATATCCTTATACAATGAGTAAGAAAGGTTGTGTTAACAAAAATGGGTAATCAAGTCGAAAATAGCATTGATCTATCATCTAAGGTAAACACTACAGGTATAATTTCATAACATGTCACTATTAAATTAAAAAATGATTAGCTATCTGGAACACATGGTCTTAAATTGCTGGCTAATAAAAATATGACACGATAAAATAGCAGTAGAGAATATTTTAAGTTTGGGAACATACACATTTCAAATCTCTTATGAGAACTCACACTAGAAATAAGAACATATATTTATGTATTGTCCACCTCACTCCATGAAGAATTAGAAGTGAAATAAAATAAATTTGGTATTTAAAAAAATCACTTGCTTTTAATCTTTTAAATAATTAGACTGTGATTTGGTTAAAAAATAAAATACCTATCTGTATTTTTTAAAGGTTATTTCTATTTCTATTATCTATAGGCTATTTCTGGAGTAAGATACAAGGGGTGAGGGGTACTGGAATAGAAGATTAAAAGATTCATAAGATGTTGCTTTTTCTCAAATAATTCACTATCTTAAGAGCAGAACATCTTCCCAACTAATAATGGTTAATATTTATTGAGCATTTTATATGCACCAGGCACAATTCTATGTACTCTATATATACTAATTAAATCTTCACAATAATTATATGAGACAGGTAATTATTATTATAATCCAAGGTAGACTGTTATGAATATTCCCAAAAGAGTAATTAATTTTGATGATGAAGTTGAGGGAAGTCTTTAAGGAGGGAGTGACATTCAAACGTGGCATTCATAACCTTTTTTTCTTGAGACAAGATCTTGCTCTGTTGCACAGGCTGCAGTGCAGTGGCACCATTATAGCTCACTGCAGACTCATTCTCCTGGGCTCAAGCAATCCTCTTCCCAAGTAGCTGGGACTGCAGGTACATATTACCATGCCCAGATAATTTTAAAAATTTTTAGTAGAGACAGGGGTCTCACTATGTTGCCCAGGCTGGTCCTGAACTCCTGAGTTTAAGTGATCCACCTGACTCAGCCTCCCAAAGTGCTGGGATTATAGGCGTGAGCCATGGTGCCTGGCTGCATTCTTAAATCTTAATTTCTTATAGGATTTTCCTGTTACAGGAAGAAGCTGTTCTCAGTGAAAAGTATTGCATTAATAAATGTTACAAAGTCATTTTTAAAATAGTATATTTGGGTGTGAATTGGATAGTACAAGTTTTTAGATGACTTTGAATGCAACATTAAAGCATTTGGTCTTTTCTAGGAAAAGAGGTACCATTAAAAGGTCTCTGATTATAATGATATTCAAATAATATTTTTAGAAAGAAAACTCTGTTATCAGTGATGAAGGCCACCTGAAGGGCAGAAAGACAGGAGAAAGGAGATCAGTTAGGAGGCTATTGAGGGATCTGTTAGGTAAACAGTTAGGGCTGGTCCTTGGAAAAACAGCCCATCTGAAAAATCACAGCTACTGGCAAAAATAGAGCACCCTGGGGAAAACTCAGGCTGCACCTGCATGGATAAGTAGGTAGGGTCCAGCACAGATTGTTCTTTGTGTAATTGGCGGGCTCCCAGGAAAAAGTTTCTTTCCCTTTTCAGATATGTACATAGTAGGCTCCCTGGGAACTTCTACAGAGAGGAGGGGGGGGACTTACCTAAAATAAACCCACAATTATACAAACAAGAGAAGCAGTGCTTTATGCTTGCCTAGAGACATACCAACAACTACATAGATAAAGGGGAGTTGTGCAGACAGCTTTTCAGATAAGAAGAGTTAAACAGCTACAGCAGGGACAGGAGTTTCTTATAAAAGCTTTTGAATTCAACTGTAAAAAAAGCAACTCAGGCTTCCCTTTCTGCTACAGAGAGCTTTCTTTTTTCACTCATTAAACTTTCATTGCAACCTCACCCTTTGCATCCACATTCCTTAATTTTCTCAGTCATGAGACAATGAACTTCGGATAACACCTTAGATAATGAGACCAGTGACCCTGACCTGTTTTACTATCACAAAAGTTGTAAGGCAGTGTTTTTCAAACTATGGGTCATGAGTCTAAATTAATAGGTTGTGAAATCAATTCAGTGTGTTGTGATCAGCATTTAAAAAAAAAAAAAGCAGAAATAAAAATTTAAAAATACATACTGGAACTGGCCAGGCATGGTGGCTCACACCTGTAATCCCAGCACTTTGGGAGGCTGAGGCAGGCGGATCACTTGAGGTCAGAAGTTCAAGACCAGCCTGGTCAACATGGTGAAACCTAGTCTCCACTAAAAACATAAAAATTAGCCAGGCGTGGCAGTGGACACCTGTAATCCCAGCTACTTGGGAGGCTGAGGCTGCAGAATTACTTGAACCCAGGAGGCAGAAGTTGCAGTGAGCTGAGATTGTACCACTGAATACCAGCCTGGGCAACATAATGAAAAAAAAAAAATACTGGAACCTTGCTATATAAGGGTAAATACTGTCTTACAAACTTTATTTAAGTTTGTATGTGTATGTACATATTTGATATGCATATTCATATGGCTGTATAATAAATTCAGATGTATTTCTTACTATGGAAAGTGGTCAAATGTTTGAAGAATAATGACCTAAGGAGAAGATCATGAGTGTCTAAATTAAAGTTGTAACTCCTGGAAATGGAAAAGCAACACTTTCTTTTGAGAGCTCCTTCAAAGAGTAGAGTTAACAGGATTTAGTGATGAACTTGCATGTAGGGCTTGAAGAGAGACCATAGTAGTAGGCTAAACAATGGCTCCTCAAAAGATACCTACATTCTAATCCCTGGAACCTGTAAATGTTACCTTATATGGCATAAAAAGTATTTTGCAGATGTGATTAACGATCTTGAGAGATGGGGAAATTATCCTCAAGATCAGGGTGTGCCCTAATACAATCACATGTATCCTCATAAAAGAGAGGCAGACAGAGATTTGACACAGGAGGAGAAGCCAATGTGACTACAGGCAGAGATTGGAGTGATGAGTCACAAGCCAAGGAATGCAGCAGCCACCAGAAGCTGGAAAAGGCTAGAAAAAGATTCTCCTCAAGCCTCCAGAGGGAGTATGGCTTGATTTTCGCCAGATGTAACTGATTTCAGACTTCTGATCTCCAGAACCATAAGAGAATAAATATCTATCGTTTTAAGCCATCAAGTTACAGCAGCCATAGGAAACTAATAAAGAGTCAGAGGCCTTGGCAACTGGGAGGGTGCAACGTCATTAACAAGAATAAGGAGCACAGGAAAAAAAATAGGGATGACGAGGAATTAACATTTAAATACAAGAAGTTTGAAATACAGACAAAACAAATCTGAACAAAGGAATATATAATTAAAATCTGATATTCTATTTCAGATGTCTCAATTCTAACTCTATAAAAGCTTTTAGATGTCTTTAAAATGTTCAGAGCTCATGCTATCTCTAATTTTCTTCGGATAATCAAACTTAAGACATAGTTGGCGAGGTGCGGTATCTCCCTAAAATCCTAGCACTTTGGGAGGCCAAGGCGAGTGGATCATGAGGTCAAGAGATCGAGGCCATCCTGGTCAACAAGTTGAAATCCTGTCTCTACTAAAAATACAAAAATTAGCTGGGCATGGTGGCGTGTGCCTGTAGTCCCAGCTACTCGGGAGGCTGAGGCAGGAGAATTGCTTGAATCCAGGAGGCGGAGGTTGCGGTGAGCCAAGATCACTCTAGCCTGGGTAACAAGAGCGAAACTCCGTCTCAAAAAAAAAAAAAAAAAAAAAAAAAAGACATAGTTTATGTATTCTATTGTCTGACAACAAGTATGGCTAAAACAGATGCCAGTTTCTGGAATTACATATTGTCTCTGGAATGTTTATTACAATAACTAGGAAATCCATGAACCATCTGTTACTGTGAATCACTTACTTAAGCCATTCAGGTTGGCAATTTTTTTCAATGCAGTTTGTAGACAGTGAAAGCTTCCTTTAAAAGAACAAAGAAAAAATTTAAATTAATGTGAAAAACTTAAGTGGTAAATCAGAAATTATTCCTTAACAGTAGTACCCATGAAAGATAGTATTTAAGTCATATTTTTCCCCACTCAATCATAGCATTTATTGGCCAGGCACAGTGGCTCACACCTGTAATCCCAGTACTTTGAGAGGCCAAGGCAGGCAGATCACCTGAGGTTGGAAGTTTGAGACCAGCCTGGCTGGCCAACATGGTGAAACCCCATCTCTACTAAAAAAAAAAAAAAAAAAAAAATCAGCCAGATGTGGTCACCTGTAATCCCAGCTACTTGGGAGGCTGAGGCAGGAGAATCACTTGAACCTGGGTGGAGGAGTTTGCAGTGAGCCGAGATCATGCCACTGCACTCTAGCCTGGGGGACAGAATGAGACTCCGTTTCAAAAAAAAAAAAAACCATAGCATTTATTACTTCATTTTGAAATCGGTGTTTTTCTCTAATTATGTAAGTTAATAAACACTTATTGAAAATTTGAAAAAAATCTTGACGGCAATTTGGTATTAACGATTTTTTTTCTTCCTGAGATGGAATCTCCCTCTGTCACCCAGGCTTGAGTACAGTGGCACCATTTCAGCTCACTGTAACTTCCACCTCCCTGGTTCAAGCAATTCTCCTGCCTCAGCCACCCAAGTAGATGGGATTACAGGCACCTGCTACCATGCCTGGCTAATTTTTGTATTTTTAGTGGAGACATGGTTTCATCACATTGGCCAGGCTGTTCTTGAACTCCTGACCTTAAGTGATCCACTTGCCTGGGCCTCCCAAAGTGCTGGGATTAGAGGTGTGAGTCACCACGCCTTACCCTGGTATTATCAAATTTTTTAATGCATAACATTTCTCGACCCAGTTTTTCACTTCTAGAAATACATCTTACTGAAATATTAATATAAATGCCAAAAGATATATGTGTTACTGGAATAGCAGAAAGATTGAAAAAAATCTCTGGGCAAGGTGGCTCACGCCTATAATCCTAGCACTTTGGGAGGCTGAGGCGGCGGATTGCCTAAGCTCAGGAGTTTGAGCCCAGCCTGGGCAACACGGAGAAACCCCATCTCTACTAAAATAAAAAAAATTAGCTGGGCGTGGTGGCATGTGCCTGTAATTCCAGCTACTCGGGAGGCTGAGGCAGGAGAATTACTTGAACCTGGGAGGCGGAGGTTGCAGTGAGCCGAGATTGCACCACTGCAGTCCAGCCTAGGTGACACAGGGCAACTCTGTCTCAAAAAAAAAAAAAAAAAAAAAAAAAAATCTACAAACACCTGTTAACTGAGGAACAGACAGTGAAATACTAAGCTGCCACTAAAACAAAGGAGATTGGGCTATAGATAATGACTTGGGAAGATGTCTATGATACATAGTTTAAAAACCATCTAGCAGAACAATTTCTTTTTTTTTTTTTGAGATAAAGTCTCACTCTATGGCCCAGGCTGGAGTGCAATGGCACGAGCTCAGCTCACTGTGACCTCCACCTCCTGGGTTCAAGCAATTCTCATGACTTAACCACCCAAGTAGCAGAGATTACCGGTGTGCACCACCATGCCATGCTAATTTTTATATTTTTAGTAGAGACGGGTTTTTGCCATGTTGGCCAGGCTGGTCTCGAACTCCTGACCTCAGGTGATTCACCTGCCTCTCGGCCTCCCAAAGTGCTGAGATTATAGGCGTGAGCCACCGTGCCCAGCCTAGCACAATATATTTTATATGATCCTTTGTGGAAAAAAAAAACCAAACTCCACAAAACTATGTATATATATTTGTGGAGATATATATTTTTTCATGTGTTCAATCATTCCAAAATTTATATTGAAAAAAATTAATATGTAACCTTTTTTTTTTTTTGAAACAGGGTCTTACACTGTTACCCAGGTTGGAGTACAGTGGCACAATCTCAGCACACTGCAACATATGCCTCCTACCTAGGCTCAAGTGATCCTCCCACCTCAGCCTGCAAGTATCCGGGACCACATGTGTGCACTACCATGTCCAGCTAATTGTTTTGTATTTTTAGTAGAAACGGGGTTTCACCATGTTGACCAAGCTGGTCTCAAACTCCTGACCTTGTGATCTGCCTGCCTCAGCCTCCCAAAGTGCTGAGATTACATGCGTGAGCCACTGCACCCAGCTGATACTGATTTTTAATAGTCTTCATATGTATCTTCCCAGACTTTTTCTATACATTATTTTAATTATATAAAAACAAAATTTTTAAAGGGGAAAGAACTACACATCCTCCGTCTTCTTTTCTTGATAAAACTTTAAATATCTTAGTAAGTTTTATGCAAAAAATAAAACAAAGCTAGGAACACTGGTGTGCACCTGTAGTCCCAGCTACTCAATAGCCTGAGGCATGAGAATTACTTGAGAATTTTGGAGTCCACCCAAAGAGCAAGATCCCATCCCAAAAAAGAAAAAAAAACCTACCAAGACACAAAACAAACAAAACCTATATATATACATAATAAAAGTGTGTGGTTCTTTTTTTTTTTTTTTAAGAGGACAGGGTCTTACTCTGTTGCCCAGGCTGGAGTGCAGTGGCACAATCATAGCTCACTGCAGCCTCAAAGTTCTGGGCTCAAAAGATCCACCTGCCTAAGACTTCCAAGTCACTGGGATTACAGGTATAAGCCACTATGCCCAGAAATAAAAGCTAATTTTGTTTAACACTTAATGTATATCCAGTATTCTTCTAAGCACTTTACTTGTATTAACTATTTAATCATCACAATGATCTTTTGGGTAAGTATTATTATTATCCACATTTTACCAATGAAACTGAGGCACAAAGACATTTTCTCAATATTACATAGTCACAAAGTGGCAGGACCAAAATTAAAACCGAAGTAAGTTTGATTCCAGATCATGCATCTTACCCTTCATGATTTGACTTGAAGGAATCATTCTTTTATTATTATTATTATTATTATTATTATTATTTTTTTTCTATTTAAAACAGCAAAAGAGGTTGGGCACAGTGGCTCATCCCAGCACTTTGGGAGGCAGAGGCAGGTAGATCACCTGGGTCAGGACCAGCCTGGCCAACATGGTGAAACCTCATCTCTACCAAAAATATAAAATTAGCCAGGCATGGTGGCACATGCCTGTAATCCCAGCTACTCAGAAAGCTGAGGCAGAAGAATTGCTTGAACCTGGGAGGCAGAGGTTGCTGTGAGCCAAGATCGCGCCATTGCACTCCAGCCTGGGCAATAAGAGCGAAACTCCATCTCAAAAAAAAAAAAAAGTAATTACTATATCATGTAAAGACTGGTCAAATCTGTATATTTTCTAGTCATCCCCCACTCCTGAGAACTCCTAGTGAAAAATGGAGTGCCTTTAAATCTAGGAATATGGTTGGGAAATAATTCTTTAATTCTTGTTGTGGGAGCCAGTGCAAAGAGATTATCAGCAAAATATGAACAGGTTGACTCGAGGTGATTTACAAGGCACTTTGGTATGAAGTACAAAACTTTCTCAAGTTTGTTTGCCTTTGAGATTGGTTTATGACACACTGTGTTCTCATCACAAAGAACAAGCTGCACACAAAAGCTAAATGTTTGCTCTCCCCTTTGATCCCACAGATGGATATTAGTCTAATGGTGGGTTCACAAATATGTGTCCTAGAATTACCCAAGTTACTTACTATAAATTCAGATTCCTAGGTTTCATCAGTAAATATTCTGTTTCTATGTATTTGGGATGGGGCTGATCTCCTGCATAAAGTGCAGATAATCAAGGGATCACACTTAGACAAACACAGGGTGAAGAAATCAGAAAAAAAAAAAACCCAGTGATTCTATGGTATACTATAGCCCTGACAAGAGAAACTTGTAGCCTAAAAACATGGTTACAAGGCAACATGATATAATTGCCTCAAATTAGCCACAGAATCCTGCTAAATCACATGCCTTGAGAAAATAAATTAAAAGAAATTACTATAGATCTAACAATTAAAGTCACAGGATATATTACAAAATAAGTAGGCCAGGCACAGTGGCTCATGCCTGTAGTCCCAGCACTTTGGGAGGCCAAGGTGGGTGGATCACTTGAGGTCAGGAGTTTGAGACCAGCCTGGCCAACATGGTGAAACCCCATCTCTACTAAAAATACAAAAAAATTAGCTGGGTATGGTGGCGAGTGCCTGTAGTCCCAGCTACTTGGGAGGCTGAGGCAGGAGAATTGCTTGAACCTGGGAGGCAGAGGTTCCGATGAGCCGAGATCACGTCACTGCACTCCAGCCTGGGTGACAAACAATGTCTCAAAAAAAAAAAAAAAAAAAGGAGAATTTGATCCCAATTAGAATTTTTTTTAAAAAAAGTTAGAAGGCTCTACAAAAATGCTAGCACTGGTTCTCACAAGGTGTTGTGATTTGGGTTGATGTTAATTCCTTTTCTTTGCACTGTTTATATTTTCCAGATGTTTTACAGTAAGTTTTTTATAATTTTAAAGTTTTTTTTTTTAAGGGGTATCACTTAGGCATGTAGTAAGTAAATATAGTTCTGACTTTGGTGGATAATTTTACAAGAGAAAGTAGTAGATTTCATAACAGAGTCATAGTTTATTGTGGTGCTCGCTTGAGCAGCACGTGTACTAAAACTGGAACGACAGAAGATTAGCATGGCCCCTGCACAAGGCTAACATACACATTCATGAAGTATTCTGTACTTAAAAAAAATATGAGACTGAGCATGGTGGCTCACACCTGTAATCCCAGTACTTTGGGGGGGCCGAGGTGGGTGGATGACAAGGTCAGAAGTTCAAGACCAGCCTGGCCAAGATGGTGAAACCCCATCTCTATTTAAAAAAAAAAAAAAATATATATATATATATATATATGCTTCCGCACAGCAGAGGAAACAATCAACAGAGTGAAGAAGAGAAAATTTGTTGAATGGGAGAAAATATTTGCTCGCTCTCTATCTCTCTTTCTCTCTCTATATATATATATATGGTTTATTGTGTTATTTAGCTTCTCCCAAAATACTTGATTTATATTTTGAAACACATTATAACAACTGTACTAAAAACATGGTACTGTTCAATATTTTTCTATTAATAATCCTATAAACCAGTAATTTTTCATGTTTGGCCTTGCCAAAGGGAGAATTACAGTAAGCAAACAAAAAATAAATGAAGACCACAGAAAACAAACATATTTTCCTATTTTGTGTGTTTAAGAAAACAAAGGGAAACCTAATAGCAATACTGGAAGGATGAAAAGAGAACTTACTCGCAATTAGCAAGCGTGGACAAGGATGCATCCATCTTCTCTATGGGGGGAATCTGGGCATAAAGTTTTATCTCTTTGGCTTCAGATGGCCTCTGGCCAGTTTTCTCTTCCTATGAGAAAAATGCATTTGGAAGAAATAAATCCATGATTGTAATGTGGAACCAAAAGAGGTCAGAACTTCCCAAGACTTTTCTATGTTTATTTCAAAACAATTGTTAGAATTTAACAAACTGTTTAATAATTCTTTACCATTAACTTATTGAAAACATTTACCTACTAACCCTGATAATCAGGTTTATATGTGGCTGAATCAGATAACTGTTAGATCCCTACCAAATGGAAATGAAAAGGAAATAAAAAAAAAAACAAACTTTTATTTTTGTGGCATTTAAAATTTGAAAAGGACACAAACAAATGCAAAGACATCTCATATTCATGGATCAGAAGAATTAATATAACTAAAATGTCCATACCGCCCAATGCAAGCTACAGATTCAGTGTAATTCCTATCAAAATACCAATGTTATTTTCACAGAAATAGAAAAAAATCCTAAAATTTATATGGAACCAAAGAAGAACACAAATAGTTAAAACAATTCTGAGCGAAAAGAACAAAATTAGACGTTAACACACTACCTGAGTTCAAAAGATATTATAAGGTGAACACAACCCAAACAGCACAGTATTGGTATAAAAGCAGATACAAAGACCAACAGAATGGAATGGAGAATCCAGAAATAAGTCCATGTACTTACAGTCAACTGATTTTTGACAAAGGTACCAAGAACACACATTGGGAAAAGATACCCTCTTCAATAAGTGGTGCTGGAAAAATTGGATATCCAAATGCAGAAGAATGAAACTGGACCCCTATCTCTCACCATATGCAAAAAATCAACCATGATGAATTAAAGACTTAAAGACTCAAAACTATACAGCCACTAGAAAAAAATATAGGAAAAACACTTCAGGACATTGGTCTAGGAAAAGATTTTATGGCTAAGACCTTAAAGCACAGGCAACAAAAACAAAAATAAACAACAGAACTAAAACTAAAAAGCTTCTGGCCAAGCATGGTGGGTCATGCCTGTAGTACCAGTACTTTAGGAGGCCGAGGCAGGTGGATCACCTAGGTTAGGAGTTCAAGACCAGCCTGGCCGACATGGCGAAACTCCATCTCTACTAAAAATACCAAAAATGAGCCAGGCATGGTGGCACATGCCTGTAATATCAGCTACTTGGGAGGCTAAGGCAGGAGAATTGCTTGAACCCAGGAGGTGGAGGTTGCAGTGAGCCGAAATTGTGCCACTGCACTCCAGCCTGGGCAACAGAGTAAGACTCCATCTCAAAAAATAAAAATAAAAATAAAAGGCTTCTACACAGCAGAGGAAACAATCAACAGAGTGAAGAGAAAATCTGTTCAATAGGAGAAAATATTTGCAAACTATTCATCTGACAAGGGAACTCAACTCAATAGTAAAAAGACAAACAGGCACAGTGGCTCCTGCCTGTAATACCAGCAATTTGGGAGGCCAAGGGAGGAGGATTGCTTGAGCCCAAGAGTTGGAAACCAGCCTGAGCAACATAGCAAGACCTCATTTCTACAAATAATTTAAAAAATCAGCCAGATGTGGGGTGGTGCATCACTGTGGTCCCAGTTATTCAGGAGGTTGAGGCTGTGGTGGGAGGATCACCTGAGCTCCACTGCAATGCAGCCTAGGGGGACAGAGATCCTGGCCCCAGAAAAAGAAACTAACTAACAAAACTAAAAAAACCAGAGGCTCAGGGACCATTTCCTTTGCTTTTCTATGTTTTTTATAACCTATTACAGTGTAAGACACACAAAACTCCTTTCAAAAACTTAAATCATCACATATCAATCATAGAAAATAGGCTGGGCATAATGGCTTATGCCTGTAATCCTAGCAGTTTGAGAGGCTGAGGCAGGAGGATCACCTGAGCTCAGGAGTTTGAGACCAGTCTGGGCAATATAGTGAAACCCTATCTATACTTTAACAAAATTAAATTAAAAGAAAAATAAAATGTATCAAAGTAATAATAATAATGATAGAAAATATACAATTAGTTGTAAAGATCTAAAACACATCCACTCAGTGCTTATTTTTATGTTATCTATTTGTAGGTTAGAGGAGGAGAAACTGACATTTAGTAGATCCTCAATAAATGTTGGGTGAATCAATGAAAAAGTGAAATTGATGTTTTCAAATAATCAAAGTCAAAAATTCATGGGCCAGGCACAGTGGCTCACACCTCTAATCCCAGCACCATGGGAGGCCGAGACAAGAGGATCACTTGAGCTCAGGAGTTCAAGACCAGCCTGGGCAACATAATGAGACTCTGTCTCTACAACAACAACAACAACAACAACAACAAATTAGCCAGATGTGGTGACACACACCCACAGTCCCAGCTACTCAGGTGTTAGAGCCTAGGACGCCGAGGCTGCAGTGAACTACAACTGTGCCACTGCACTCCAGCCTGGGTGACAGAGCGAGACACTGTCTTAAAAAAAAAAAAAAAAAAAAAGTAAAAAATGTATGGCCATAATGTAATCTAGAAACAGACTCTACCAGCCAAAACAAAAAACACTAGTTACTGTAAGTAAAATAAAGTCTCAACATCCAATTCAAGGAAAATTAAATCTTGTACTAAGTCTACTCCATACTCCTTTTTTCTTAAGATTTTTCATTATATATTTAACCAAACAGAAATAAATTATAAAAATACATTTAAAGTGTCTGTCCCTACAAGTCCAGAAAAAAAAAAATACATTTAAAGTAAATGAGAAATTTATAAGCACTAAAACAAGAATTCAAGTATTTCATTATTTTATTGACCTTTGTGTATTTTCCCCAGACACCAATGCTTCTGAAAGCCTTTTTATTCAAAGCCTAGTTACAAAAGCAAAAGGCACATTATTATACAAAAAAAAACTACACTTGATCTTAGCCAAAAGGCCAAGAAGCGATGCAAAAAAACTACTGATAACATAGACAAATAAGTTTATGGCCACAGAAATTCAGGAGCCATCTCTGTACTCTATGGCAATTCTGTCTACATGCTGAATTATAACTGTTCAAACTTTATTAGCATGTTATAGAATGCTGAAAATATAATTTACATATAATGCACATTTTTTACAATGTAGTTTCCTTTCTAGTACTGCTATATGCTTTAGTATTTTTATTTAATGTTTTTTGTTCAATTGTATATGCATGATTTACATTTGTCCACATTGATTACCTCTGTACTAACCTCTAGGAGGCTAAAACCACCCTCTAAAGCCTAGATAATCCACAATTCATATAACTCTAGCATATGAAAATGACATGTAGTTTAGTGATGATAAAGTTGAAAAAGAAAATGTACTAACACAGAAATTCCAGCAATTTTATAGCAATAGATAAAATCATCCTTTCCATATTTAAATTTTCCAGTGGTCAGATATTTTTAATTGAAAATTTTATTATGATATTTAAAGTTTGTCCAGTTCCCGCAAGGATAACATTTTATGACTATAGTATAATATAACTAGGGTATTGCTATTGATACAATCCACTGATTTTATTCAGATTTTCCCAAATTTGCTTGTACTCATGTGTATGTATGGCTGTGTGTTAGTATGTGTGTACTAAGTTTTATATAATTTTATCATCTGTGTAGGTTGATGCATCCACCACCATAGTCAAGATAGCTGAAGAGCTCCAATACCAAAAGGATCCTCTGTATTAAATAGCTGGATTTGAATAACTATCCAAAATTTTTCCTTGTACGGTTTCTAAAAGAAGGAAAAACTCATGTACTCACCCATCTCGCTAAGGCTTCTTTGATTGTTGTTGCTTTCGCCTTTAAAAGAAAGAAAGAAAGAAAGAAAACACAAAACAAAGTTGTCTTTATTTACTTATTTATTTTTTGAGACATTCTTGCTTTGTTGCACAGGCTGGAGTACAATAACACCATGTCTGCTCACCTCAACCTCCACCTCCTAAGTTCAAGCGATTCTCCTGCCTCAGCCTTCCGAGTAGCTGGAATTGCTGGCGTGCACCACCACACCTGGCTAATTTTTTGTATTTGTAGTAGAGCCGGGGTTTCACCATGTTGGCCAGACTGGTCTAGAACTCCTGACCTCATGATCTGCCTGTCTTGGCTTCCCAAAGTGCTGAGATTACAGGCGTGAGCCACGAGCCCCAAAGTGGTCTTTATTGGTGTGATTTGTTGATTCACTTTTCATGCAATAACTATTAGCATTGGTTTTTACCATTAAAAGGATTGATTTCTTTCTTTGAGACTTTATATACAAAGAGGATGTTTTAATTTCCTGAAATCAGAATGATTTATTTAAGTGTCTCTGAGGAAAAAATAAGAAAATCATTATGTAACACCCATACACTTCACTCCCACTTTATGTAGCTTTCAATATTTGATATTAAAATACATCTTATTTAATTGATTCTGAGGATCTACATCTTTCATACATTTTAATATTTAAATTTGGATGCATTTTATAATCAGGAATAATTTACAATTGTTGTGGGCTGGTGGCAGTGGTCAAATTTTAGAAAAATATTAACCACTTTACTTCATATCATAAATTCCTTTTTATGTTTGCAAAGGATGAAGATAAAGGATACGATAAAAATCTGTATGTCTACATATATTTAAAAGAACTCTAGCAATAAATACAAAATAAAAATTTTAAATAATAAAGTATTTGTCACAGTTCAATTCAAACCAATTTTTTCTTAGTAAAACATAAAATAATGTTGCACCTTATAATTAATAGCAGCTTAGATTCAATTTAATATATTTAAAACTCTAAAGGTACCCAAAGGAAGATATCCTTAATGAATTATTGCTCGTGCTCTTTTTTAAAAAAGAACCCCAAAGAATAACAAAAGAAAAGTTTTTAAACTATGTGAACAAATGTGAACCTGAAAGAACCAATACTTCAAGATGAATCCTGAGTAGTTAACTGGGCCTAAATTTAAAACAGGGCCTAAGCTAGGCACAGTGTCTCACGCCTGTAATCTCAGCACTTTAGGATGCCATGATGGGAGGATCACTTGAGGCCAGAAGATCAACACCAGCCCAGGCAACATAGCTAGACTCCATCTCTACAAAACAAAATATAAAAATTAGCCTGGCATGGTGGTGCATGCCTGTAGTTCTAACTACGTAGGAGGCTGAGGTGGGATGATAAATTGAACCCATAAGTTTGAGGTTACAGTGAGGCATGATTGCACCACCACATTCCAGCCTGGGCAACAGGGCAAGCCTGTCTCTGAAAAAATTAGATTAAATTGAATTAATTAGACCCAAGCAGCCGTTTGCTTACTAGAGGTCACACACATACGCTGAATTCCCCCAAAAAACACACCTCTGTTCAACTTCGGGACTTCCAGCATTGATCGGAACCAATCAGAGCTCACCTGAATCAACCAATCGGCTCACTCGGATCAACCAATCAAGACCCAGCTGTATCAACCAACCAGAACTGAGTGAATTTGAATCCTTCATTTACATAAACAGACCTGATTCAGAAGGTGGGCAGGAACTTTTGCCATAAAACTCAAGCTCTCCCTTTGTTCTCTGGAACACACCTTCCTTCTACACCTAAGGCTGGATCTAGCCATACATAAACTGTTCAATGACATAAGGTCTCTTCCCTGCATTTTCCTTTTGAGAGGACTTTTGTTCACAAATGTATACCATAATGTCTAGAAAGTAAAGACATACTAATAAATAACCCTTGGATTAAGAAGAAAATCATAAAATAATAAAAGAAAAAAAAGTCAAAATTTGGGGAATGTAACACTAAGAAGACAACTTACAGATTCAGATACATTTGTCACAAAATAAGAGATAGAAAACAAATGAGCGGCCAGGTATTCCTTTTTAAAATCTCAAACACATCAAGGATCACTTCTAATCACCATTATGAATTATTATTAATAATTAATATATACTTTTCTTCTCCTGGCTGAGAGAAGATATTTTCAGTATGAAATCAATGAGGACCAACATTTAGAATATACAAGGAACTCCTAAAATTCAAAAACAAAAAGGAAAATGGAAAAGTTGGCAAAAATATGAACAGATAATTCACAGAAACTGAAACCCAGATGGGTAATAAGAATATCAGGAAGGCTTGGCCGGGCGTGGTGGCTCACACCTGTAATCCCAGCACTTTGTGAGGCTGAGGTGGGTGGATCACAAGGTCAGGAGATCGAGACCATCCCTGCTAACACGGTGAAACCCTGTCTCTACTAAAAATACAAAAAATTAGCTAGGCATGGTGGCATGCCCCTATAGTCCCAGCTACTTGGGAGGCTGAGGCAGGAGAATCACTTGAACCTGGCAGGTGGAGGTTGCAGTGAGCCAAGATCACGCCACTGCACTCCAGCCTGGGCAACAGAGTGAGACTCCATCTCAAACAAACAAACAAACAAACAAACAAACAAACAGAATATCTAGAAGGCTGGGCATGGTGGCTCAGGCTTGTAATCCCAGCATTTTGGGAGGCTGAAGCAGCCACATTGCCTGAGTCCAGGAATTCAAGACCAGCGTGGGCAACATGGTGAAACCGTCTCTCTATTAAAAATACAAAAAATTAGCCAGGCACGATGGCACAGGCCTGTAGTCCCAGCTACTCGCAGGCGCTAAAGTGGGAGGATCCCGGGAGGTGGAGGAATCCTGATTGCACCACTGCACTCCAGCCCAGGCAAGAGTGAGATATTGTCCCCAAAAAAAACAAACAACAACAAATTTAACACTGAGAATCAGAAAAATACAAAGTAAAACAATGGAACACTAAAATACATCCTCAGATTGGCAAAAGTTAGAAAGTTGGTGAGCACATAAAGAAATGGGAACTCTTGACTGGGCGTGGTGGCTCACGCCTGCAATCTCAGTATTTTGGGAGGCTGAGATGGGCAGATCACTTGAGGTCAGGAGTTTGAGACCAGCCTGGCCAACATGGTGAAACCCTGTCTCTACTGAAAATATAAAACTTAGCTGGGTGTGGTGGCACACGCCTGTAATCCCAGCAACTTGGGAGGCTGAAGCAGAAGAATTGCTTGAGCTCTGGGAGGGAGAGGCTGCAGTGAGCCGAGATTGTACCACTGCACTCCAGCCTGGGTGACAGAGCAAGACTCTGTCTCAAAACAAAACAAAACGAACAAACAAGAAGAAATGGGAGCTCTCCTGCACTGCTGGAGGAAGTAATTACTGGTCAAGCTATTCTGGAAAGCAGCCTGAAAAGTGCCTAGGGAAATTAAGTATACATAGACCCTATGATGGTATAATCCCACTCCTGGGTGTATTTCCGAGAGAAATCTTTTGCATGGGTCCATAAAAAGGTATTTTCACAACACTATTTGTAGAAAAAGAGTTGAACCCATCTAGTTGTTTATTGGGGCAATATAAATTTGTATAAAGGTAACTGGTTTCCCTATAGATAGGAGTCAAAAACTCAAATGCCTAAAGGTCCTCATGGACATCACTAATGGGTAAAGCTGGCCAATTAAGGGCGGAACCAGGGTAAAGAAGATAACCTCTACTCAGCTCCAGACAACTGTAAGCAGGTGGGACTTGGGGAAAAGAGCTACCCTAATACCATACTTCTTCAAATTAAAAAACTCCATTAATTGTAAGTAACACCTTTATTTTATGTAACATTAAGAAAGAAAAGATGCTGTCAGTTATAACATACTGTATCTCAGTAATATGAAAATGTGAAAAAAATGTGTCCAATGGTGAAACATATTTATTTTTCAAGAAAAACTGGCAATCTTCGTTTTAATGTAAAATATCATCATTTGAAGACATTGTCCTGAAGGTCATAAGGAAAAAAAAAAAAGACACTGGAAGATAATTTTTTTTTAAATTTAAATAGTATGTGGGCCCATATTTCTGGAGGGATGCATGTCTGCCAGTTTGCAGACTTAGCTAGTTCTAAATACAGTCATGTGCTGTATACCACATTTCCGTTAACAACAGACCACATATAAGAAAGCAGTCACATAAGATTGTAATGCTGTATTTTTACTGTAACTTTTCTATATTTATTTGAGACAGAGTCTTGCTCTGTTATCCAGGCTGGAGTGCAGTGGTGCAATCTTGGCTCACTGCAATCTCCACCTCCTGGGTTCCAGTGATTCTCATGCCTCAGCCTCCCGAGTAGCTGGAATTACAGGCACACCATTACATCCAGCTACTTTGTATTTTCAGTAGAGGAGGAGTTTCACCATGTTGGCCAGGCAAGTCTTGAACTCCTGACCTCAGGTGATCTGCCCGCCTCGGCCTCCCAAAGTGCTGGGATTACAGATGTCTGGGATTACAGGCATGAGCCACAGCACCCTGGCTGCTTTTCTATGTTTAAATACACAGATACATTGTTTCAACTGCCTACAATATTCAGTACAGTAAAATACTGTAAAAGTTTGTAGCCTAGGAGCAATAGCCTACACCATCTGGTTTTTGTAAGCATATTCTATGATGTTTGCAAGGCAAAATTACCTAATGATGTGTTTCTGAGACTGATCCCTGTCATCATTAGGTAATTTATAACTGTACTTATTCTGATTCTCTATTTGAAGATTTTCAACAATTGCCATAATACTTTCATAAATATTTAGGTCTGAGCCTTCTTCACCTCAATATAAACCTAGGTCCAGAACTTTTAGCTTTCCTTGGCAGTGGTTTCCAGCTAACTGCCTGTGGAACAAAGTAAGGAAAGCAGTGGAGAAACTACTTTGTAAAGAGTGGTATTTAATCATGTTGAAGGCAGGCATGACTTCCCCATTATTTCCATCTCCTGGGCTCAACTTCTGCCCACTTATATAGCACTGGAATCACAAAAAGAAAACAAGTAATTATGCTTCTTCTTCATAAACATCTCTATCCAGTAGGACATCACAGACTTTGCTCAGTAGCTCTGGCTGGGTTTGTAGTCCTTTTCAGACTAGATAGAACCACCAAGTATTTAAGCAAGAGAGTGCATACTTCAAGTAAGAGTTGAGGAACATCTCTAGGTAAAACCATTACTTCATAAAGAGCTCTCATTGGATAGACAGCTAGCTGGTAGATTTCAAACCTAAGGCAACAGCATTTCTCAGTGTGGTGGGATTCCTCCCAATTGTATAATCAATTGAGATGTGTTGTCGAAATGCACATTCCTGAATTCATAATCTGCATTCCAACAAGCCCATACCTATACATACTGAAATTTGAGAATCACTGCTCTAATATATCCATCAGAGCGTGTTTACAGTGTTACCGAATCATTGCACTCGTAGTCATTCAGAAGGCAACCTGGCTACATCACAGGTTATGAATACTGCTGCAATCCGTGTTTTACAGACCCTTCTGGTAACCAGCCCCTCCCCTGCATCTCGACGGGTGGGGGGGGGGGGTCACTAAAATTACTTTTATGTAAAGAGATATCTTTATCTATACTCTCCTTCCCATCACCCTTCCCACTCCAATGCGCTCTTTTTGGAGAATGTCTTGCTCTTCGCCCTCCCTTTTCTCTTGTCAGAGTCCCTCCACCTTAACCCTACCTCCGATCCACCCCAGGCCGCCCTCACCCCAGACCAACCCTGGCCAGGGCTTCTCTTCTCCTCGGGCCCCCTGACTTCACAGAGCTAGCGTCAGCTACCGGCTCCCTTCCGCTGTTTAAGGACCCCCAGACCCTGAACACTCCACAGTCACCCTTTTCCACTCCCAATCTTCTCTCAGCTTTGGCTAAGCGACCCGAAAGGTACTCACCATAACGGCGGTTGCTACTGTCACTGCTCTGGTTGCTAGGGCCCGCGGGGTCAGCGCGCGTGCGCACTTCTCGGCGCTCGCCGCCGAAGCCCCATCCCCGGCAGCGGTCCTTTCTCTCCGCCCTCAGGGTGGTGCGAGCGGGGCATTGTGGGACGGCGTGGCGGCCGCCGGGGTCCTCCTACCCGGCCGCTCCTGGCTGCCCTTTGGCTACTCTAGGGCTTAGCCGTGCAGAGTGGTCAGGAACGAAAGCAGTTTCAGCTGATCTGGAATGACATGCCCGCCTAAAGTTTAAAACCTTAAAACCTCCCCCTAACAACTGCCTTTCTCATAAAATAATGTTCTTAATTCCTTTCCCCTACCAATGGCCTTTCCCATCCTTTTCCGGACGGGGGAGAATAAGCGGCTTGCTGTAATTTACCTCTCCATCTCACTGAGAATACCCAGAGCCAAACTCCACCGATTTTATGTTTCTTTACCCCGGATCCTCCAGGGAGCCAGAGGCAGCTGAAAGCTCGGTTCATTTTATATCAGCAGGGTGTCTTTTAAACATCACAAATTGTTCATTTTATATCAGCAGGGTGTCTTTTTTCCCCCACCTACCAAGTCAGCTAAAAATTATAAACAATAATAATTCATAGAGTTGCTAGGGGTATGGAGAAATAGGGCCACACAAATATGCTGCTGTTTAGAATTCATACAGCCTTTCTGGAAGGCTGTTGGCTGTTCAAAAACTTTTGTACCCTTTGTGATCCAGCAGTTCCATTTCTAGGACTATATCCTGAAGAAATAATCAGATTAGAGCACAGAGATGTATGTTCAAAGCTTTAATAGCAAAACAAACAAACAAACAAATAAAACCTCAAATATTAACAAAAGAGAATTGGTGGCCGGTACTGGTAGCTCATGACTGTCATCCCAGCACTTTGGGAGGCTGAGGTGGGAGGACCACTTGAGGTCAGAAATTTGAGACCAGCCTGGCCAACATGATGAAACCCCGTCTCTACTAAAAATACAAAAATTAGCCAGGCATGGTGGCACACATCTGTAGTCCCAGCTACTCGAGAGGCTGAGGCACGAGAACCGCTTGAACGCAGGAGGCAGAGGCTGCCATGAGCCGAGATGGCGCCACTGCACTGCAGCCTGCATAACAAGAGCGAAACTCCGTCTCAAAACAAAACAAAAAAGAGGAGAGGAGGCGGGGGAGAGAAAGAGAGAGAAGAGAGGAGAGAGAGGAGAATTGGTTAGTAGTATTAAACATCCAGTGCAATAATGCAATAATGTACTTCCACTAAAAAAGTACAAATGACACGTGGTGGCTCACACTTATAATCCCAGCACTTTGGGAGGCTGAGGTGGGCAGGTGGATCACCTGAGGCCAGGAGTTTGAGACCAGCCTGACCACCATGGAGAAACCCCGTCTCTACTAAAAATACAAAATTAGCTGGGCGTCGTGGCACATGCCTGTAATCCCAGCTACTCAAGAGGCCGAGGTAGGAGAATTGCTTGAACCCGGGAGGTGGAGGTTGTGGTGAGCCGAGATGGTGCCATTGCACTCCAGCCTGGGCAACAAGAGCAAAACTTCAGTCTCCAAAAAAAAGTACAAATGACTTGCTAAAAGGCATCTATTCACATGCAAAGATAGTCATATTTTAAGTAAAAATGGAAGTTACCAAACAAAATAGTTGGTACGATTCTCTTTTAAAATTATACATAGTGGCTTGGTGCAGTTTGTTCACACCTGTAATCCCAGAACTTTGGGAGGCCAAAGCAACAGGATCCCTTGAACCCAGGAGTTCAAGACCAGCCTGGGCAACATAACAAGACCCTGGCTTTATAAAAAATGAAAATTAGCCAGGTGTGGTGGTACACACCCATAGTCTCCAGCTACTGGGGAGGCTGAAGCAGGAGGAATGCTTGAGGAGTTTGCAGCTGCAGTGAGCTATAATTGTGCCACTGCACTCTACCCTGGGCAACAGAGCCAGACTCTGTCTCTGAAAAAAAAATTGCACATAATACACACACATATATAAACATATATCTAAAAGGATATTATGTGGGTTTAATGTTGGCTATGGACTGAGTAGTGGCACACCAAAATTCATATGCAATGATCTGGTGACTTTCAGTTCTTTGATACTTTCTGAGAGGTCTTGGGGGAGGGGTTCCCTAAATTTTAAGCTTTAAAATCAGAAGGGTCAATTTCTGTTTATTTAAAAAGAAAAAAAACTGTCTATGGGACTGTTGGATAGGTTTCAAAATCTTCGTACACTTCATATAAAGAACATTTTGAGTTCCAGATTCTCAAAGGTTAAAAACATTCACACAGAAAATAAAAGAATTATATAACTTGGGCCCTTCTTTTGTTCTTTCATATCCTACAAAATGGTAAAATAGATTCCAAAACCTGTTCACCAGAGAATATGTAGGTCTGCTTGCTTTTATTTCAGGGCTGGATAAAAGAAGTTGAAAGAAATGTTAAAAGTAGTATTGAAGGCTGGGCCTGGTGGCTCATGCCTGTAATCCCAGCACTTTGGGAGGCCAAGGTGGACAGATCACCTGAGGTAGGGAATTCCAGACCAGTCTGACCAACATGGTGAAATCCCATCTCTACTAAAAATAAAAAATTAGCACGGCATGATGGCACATGCCTGTAATCCCAGTTACTTGGGAGGCTGAGGAAGGAGAATCACTTGAACCCGGGAGGTGAAGGTTGCAGTGAGCTGATATGGCACCATTGCACTCCAGCCTGGACAACAAGAATGAAACTGTCTCAAGGGTAAAAAAAAGAATTGAAACATTGTCCCCAAATTCAGAACATCTAGCAGATCCTTTGAAAAGAATAAGTAAAATAGTGTTAAATAATACAAAATAGCTGGGCGCAGTGGCTCACGCCTGTAATCCCAGCACTTTGGGAGGCTGAGGCTGGCAGATCACTTGCAGTTGGGAGTTCAAGACCAGACTGACCAACATGGTAAAACCCCATCTCTCAAAAAAAAAAAAAAAAAAAAAAGAATAATACAAAACAGAACTAAATACAATATGTTAAGAAATCTTTAATTTTTAGGGCCAGGCGCAGTGGCCCATGCCTGTAATCCCAGCATTTTGGGACACTGAAACAGGCAGATCACTTTTGGTCAGGAGTTCAAGACTAGCCTGTCTAACATGGTGAAACCCCGTCTCAACTAAAAACACAAAAATTAGCCGGGCATGGTGGCACACCCCTGTATTCTCAGCTTCTCGGGAGGCTGAGGCAGGAGAATTGCCTGAACCCGGGAGGTGGAGGTTGCAATGAGCTGAGATTGCCCCACTGCACTCTAGCGTGGGCAACAGAACAAGACCCTGTCTCAAAACAAAGAAATCTTTAATTTTTTTGGTCTTAAACTCCTGAGCTCAAGCAGTCCTCCCTCTGTGGCCTCCCAAAGTGCTGGGATTACAGGCCTGAACCACTTCACCAAGGCCTATATTTTTTCTTGATGTTAATACTTTAAAACATATTCAATTTTAAAAACAATGTTAATGTGGGGGAAACTATTTAATATTACTACAAATTAGGACAACTCTTAAACCTCTGCCAAGAGAGCCCTCACAAACCACTTTTTTTTTTTTTTTTTAGATAGGAGTCTCACTTTATCACCCACGCTGGAATGCAGTAGACCAGTCACAGCTCACTGCAACCTTGACCTCCTAGGTTCAAGCAATCCTCCCACTTCAGCCCCCCAAGTAGCTGGGACCACAGAAGTGTGCCACCATGTCTGGCTAATATTTTGTATTTTTGGTAGAGACGAGGTTTTGCCATGATGCCCAGGCTGGTTTTGAACTGCTGAGCTCAAGCGATCTGCCCACCTCGGCCTCCCAAAGTTCTGGGATTACTGGTATGAGCCACCGTGCCCAGCTGCACAAAATCCACTGATCAACCAAAATCAAAGTCTAGTAATTAATATCGTTACCTTTCCCTTCAAGTACGTAAAAACAAATGGCAACTGCAAAACTGAAACTAAATTATAATGAGAACCAGAATTTTAACATGTTTCAATTCTATACATTTTAAGTGTTTAGAATAAAAACTCAGAACTTCATCTAAGATTATCCTAACAAGTTAAAGCTCGCCCACAAACTGTAATTAAGTTTTTGGTGGAGAAGGTGGAAGGTGGAAGGGATGAACTCTGTCTTTCCTTCAGATAATTACATTGTCTACATGTGTAATTAGTAATTTGCAACTAGAACTTGGAACCTGCCTATTTTTAAACATAATTTTAAATAAAAGTGTGAAGGAAAGTTGTTTAAATTATACAGAGATAAGGGAACTGTGGAGAATCAAAGCAAGTGTTTCTCAGTAATTAGCTGACATTCTAAAGACAAATATCTTAGAGTTTCCAACTTTCTCTAAAGATCCTGGAACAGGGTGCAACTAGACACATATCAAAATCTGATTAACAGCAGAAAATATTCTGTGACTTCAGTCCACCACCACCTAGTCTCTGAGTCATCCTGTTAGAATTTACTCTAGCCTCTGACTATTATGAGAAAATTATCATAACCCAGTGGTTCCTCATCATAAAACCAAGGGCCTATGTCAGCCCTTGTCAAAACATATCTAAAACAGCTGGGTGTGATGGCTCACGCCTGTAATCCCAGCACTTTGGGAGGTCAAGACAGGTGGATCATGAGGTCAGAAGTTCCAGACCAGCCTAGCCAACATGGTGAAATCCCATCTCTACTAAAAATACAAAAATTAGCTGGGCGTGGTGGAGGGCACCTGTAATCCCAGCTACTCTGGAGGCTGAGGCAGGAGAATCACT
Source organism: Ateles fusciceps (assembly GCA_036589455.1). NCBI lineage: Eukaryota > Metazoa > Chordata > Mammalia > Primates > Atelidae > Ateles > Ateles fusciceps. Next base: position 6,180,264 of record JAZHEH010000228.1, on the reverse strand, counting down.
TGAATCTGGGAGGTGGAGGTTTCGGTGAGCTGAGATAGCACCATTGTACTCCAGCCTGGGTAACAAGAACGAAACTCTGTCTCAAAAAACAAAAATAAAATAAAATAAAATAAAAGATCTGTTTTGGTGGAAATGGATTTATTATTGTGGTTGAAATAGACGTTTATTTGAGCTACTTTATGCTATAAATATAAAAATATTTTTATATTTTTTTCCTCTCTGAGTTAATCACTGGTAAATGGAAAAAAGAAAGAAAGAAAAATAGCACCAAATATGTGGAAAGTATTTTGGTTTGAAGTACAAATTCTGATAAGTCTAAGCAAATAGTTTTGCAGGCTTTGAGTTATGTGTGTGTGTGTGTGTGCGTGTGTATTTTGACAGGATTTCACTCCCACAGCCCAGGCTGGAGTGCAATGGCACAATCTGGGCTCACTGCAACCTCCACACCTCCCAGGTTCAAGAGATTCTTGTGCCCCACCGCACCCCACTAATTTTTGTAGAGACAGGGTTTCCGCCAAGTTGGCCAGGCTGGTCTCAAACTCCTGACCTCAGGTGATCCACCCACCTCAGCCTCCCAAAGTGCTGGGATTATAGGTGTAAGCCACCGTGCTGGCCAGATGTCTGATTTTTTGTTTTTGTTTTCCTGTTTTTTTGAGAGATGGAGTCTTGTTCTGTTGCCCAGGCTGGAGTGCAGTGGCACGATCTTGGCTCACTACAACCTCTGCCTCCCAGGTTCAAGCAATTCTCCAGCCTCAGCTTCCCAGGTATCTGGGACTAAGGTGTGTGCCACCATGCCCAGCTAATTTTTGTGTTTTTTAGTAGAGATGGGATTTCACTACATGTTGGCCAGGCTTGTCTTGAACTCCTGACCTCTGGTGATCTGCCTGCCTCAGCCTCCCAAGGTGCTGGGAGTACAGGCGTCAGCCACTGTGCCCAGCTGAATGTCTGGTTTTTAAAATGAGATTTTTAAAGCCAGGTACAGTGGCTCACACCTGTAATCCCAGCACTTTGGGAGGCTGAGGTGGGCAGATTATTTGAATTCAGGAGTTTGAGACCAGCCCGGTCACCATGGTGAAACCTCCAAAACCCGTCTCTACTAAAAATACAAAAAACTAGCTGGGTGTGGTGGTACACACCTGTGATCCCAGCTAGTTGGGATGCTGAGGTGGGAGAACTGATTGAACCTGGGAGGCAGAGGTTGCAGTGAGCTGAGATCAAGACACTGCACTCCAGCCTGGGCAACAGAGTGTGACTACGTCTCAAAAACGAACAAAGAAACAAAAACAAACCCAGACATCCAAATTTAAAGGACCCTTTGACTTCTCAATAAATTTAAGATACAGTTGGAGTCACCAAAATCCATAATTCAACAGGGATTAAACTATTTTAAAGGTCTAACGAAGGTGTACTATAATGTGAACTACATGTGTAAAGAGATAGTAAAATGTCAAACTAATATCCTCCCAACATTGGTCTATTATTTCTCTTTCAACATTCCTATTGGGGATGTTTTATTCCTTCACTATTCCAAGAGAAGAATTTATTGGCCAATTGTTTCCTAGTATTTTTTAGATATATGCCTCTGTTATTTCAATTAAAGTAAAAGTGGCTGGGCAGGGTGGTGAGATCCTGAATCCCAGCTACTTAGGAGGCTGAGGTGGGAGAATCACTTCAGCCCACGAGGGAGGTTGCAGTGAGCTGTGACGGTGCCACTGCACTCCAGCCAGGGCGACAGAGTGAGACCCTGTCTCAAATAATAATAATAGTAATAATAATAAAACCAGGCTCAGTTGTGTGTGTCTGTAATCCCAGTACTTTGAGAAGCTGAGGTGAAAGGACTACTTAAGGCCTCGAGTTCAAGACCAGTCTGGACAGCATAGCAAGGCCCCATCTCTAAAAAACCAAAAAGGTTAAAATGAGGCTATACACGCCTATAATCCCAGCACTTTGAGAAGCTGAGGTGGAAGGATCATTTGAGCCCAGAAATTCGAGGCTGCAATAAGTCATCATGGTACCATTACACTCCAGCCTGGATGACAGAGAAAGACGACCTAGTCTTTAAAAAACTAAGAATTAAAAAAAGACAGCTGGGTGTTGTGGCTCACACCTGTAATCCCAACACTTGGGCAGGCCGAGGTGGGAGGATCGCTTGAGCTCACTAGTCCAAGACCAGCCTGGACAACGTAGGGAGACACTATCTCTACAAAAAATAAATTTTCCTGGGTGGCACACACCTGCTGTCCCAGCTACTCTACTCTGAAGGCTGAGATGGGAGGATCGCTTGAGCCCAAGAGGGTGAGACTGCTGTAAGCAAACAAAAGCATTTAATGCTAGAAACTTCGCAGCCATCTTACGCTGAATATAGCAAACATGCAGGGTATATGCTCCTAAGGAACAGTGTCTGCAGCACTAGGACTCTGGCCGGTGAGCAGCTGGCAGAATAAAGGTGCATGGGATGAAATTTAGATCCTAGCCACCATTTAGGGGGAATGAATGTTCCACTTGATGTCTAGGAGACAAAACAAAGGACCTCGCTTTGTTTTCAGATGACAAACGAGCTAGTAAGCCAGCTTTCCTAAACCAGCCAGTCGATTCCCTCACTCTGCTGCCAGGCGCTCTGCGGAAAAGGGCCCGCACCTGCGGGCAGCAGGAAGCCCTCCCTCCCCCCCCCGGCAGGCGGCCGGTTTGCAGGCGCGCGCGGTGCAGCTGGGGGTGAAGAATCAGCGCTGCACCTGGGCGGAGGCCAGCGACGGAACCAGCGGCGCCCCCTGCTGCGGCGGCGTTAGGTGGACTGTCGCCTCCACTTTGAGGGGGTTTTTCAAGGTGGCCCTCGGCATCCGACTGAGGCATGGATCCTTCGAAGCGGCCGGCCTGAGGCTCCACGCCCGTGAAGTCGCCGCCCAGAGCCGGGTCCCTGGCCAGGTCCAGCCCCCTCACCGCTGAACGCCTTGTGGTGGGCGAGGGAGTGGAAGAGGTGGCCTCGGTGGCTGACGGCCGACACCGCAGGGTCACCCGCTTGCTTCCCCGGGCCAAGCCTTCCGCTTTCATATCCAGGCGCTCCTCGGCCAGCCCAGTCTTGGGCGTGACGGTTAAGGTCGCGGCCTTTTGGGGAGAAAAGGAGCTATGCGGATATTTGGCCTCCAGGCCTGGAGGGGGGACCCAAGAGGCTCGGAGCGCGGCCGGGGCAGTCCGCCACACAGTGCCGGGACCGTTGCGGCTTTAAGCCCCGCAAGGTCTGGCGGCCTGGCGCTGGCGGCCTAGAGTTCGCGCTGAGGTGAAGAGAGGAAGGCCTGGCCTGGCAGAGCGTGGCCTCGTGGGGCAAAAACCCTACAGGACCACGTGATGGGACCTTGCCTTGTCCCTGCGGCGCCACCTAGCAACGGGCTGCAAGAGAGGCAACTTCGGAGGGCCCAGGGTCCTTTGAGCTGCTTGAGGCCCCATGTGGAACCGCCTGGAAGAGGCAGGAGCCCCTCGCGAGTTTACCCTGGACGTGTGGCGAGTAAGTTAAGGATTTTTAACAGAAAGTGCCAGCCCGTGGCCTCCTCTGAATTCCCTCTCTGGCCACCAGGGGTCAGTATTCCCTAAGCCTGATGAAAGGCCGCCAAATGTGCTAGGCTCCTAACAAATTCCTTTTCTCCCTTTAATCTTTGTCTTAGATTAAGAAAGACTGTCAAGGTTAAAGTTTAAGCGTTTCCGATGAGATACTGAACTGAACTATAAAGGTAGAGATTGATAATAGAAACTGGTGGAGACACACTTCCCTGACTTTAATGCCAGCAAAGACCCAAAACCAGCCCGGGGGACATAGGGGATGAGCGCAAAAGGGAGCATAAATTTTGCTTTTTCATTCAGAAACCAGAACTACAGAGCCAGGCGCGGTGGCTCACGCCTGTAATCTCAGCACTTTGGGAGGCCGAGGCGGGCGGATTGCCTGAGGTCAGGAGTTCGAGACCAGCCTGGCCAACATAGTGAAACTCCATCTCTACTAAAAATACAAAACTTAGCCAGGTGTGGTGACGGGCACCTGTAATCCCAGCTACTCGGGAGGCTGAGGTGGGAGAATTGCTTGAACCCGGGAGGCAGAGGCTGCAGTGAGCCGAGATTGTGCCACTGTGCTCCAGCTTGGAGGACAGAGTGAGACCCTGTCTCAGACCAAAAAAAAAAAAAAAAAAAAAGAGAAAGCTGAACTTCAAATGCATACCCTGAGGAAATAAGCTGTATTGTCCTGTGGGCTGGCACAAGTATTAACAATGTATATTTTTTTCATGCAGAAAAAAAGCTTACAAGTATATTACATTTCTGTTTTTTTAAGAAAGAGAGAGGGCCTTGAACCCACAAAATAAAACCATAGTTTTACATTCATACATACATTTATATGAATATTGTATTTTATATATGTATACAGAATGGTACTGGAATGGTTCTGGAAGGAAACACTTCATGGTAACTACCCTTGGGAGAGAGCTGAGATTGGGTAATGATTTAAGAGGACCTTTTATTTTATCTGTATTACTTAAATCTTTTTTTAAGGGGGTCCCCCCTCCCCCGCCCGTCCTCCCCCTCCCCCCTCGTCCCCCCCCCCCCCCCCCCCCCGGGGCGGGGGGGGGCCCCCCTCACAGTGAGGAATGTATTGATATATGTAATTTAAAATTTGTTTTCTGGCTAGGCATGGCGGCTCATGCCTGTAATCCCAGCATTTTGGGAGACAGAGGCAGAAGGATCACTTGAGGCCAGGAGTTCAAGACCACCCTGGTCAACATAACGAGACCCCCCCTGCCGCCATCTCTACAGATTTTTTTTTCTTTTCTTTCTTTTTTTTTTTTTTTTTTACCACCACAACACTGAGTTTTATTAGGGATTTCATTAAGGTTAAATTTCTAGGAATGAGGGAGTCCTAGTTAGAGGGCACAAAAGCCCACAAAGTCTCCTCCAGATCTCATAGTGGCTCAGGTTCTTTGGAGGGTTCGCCACCCCATTCCAGGTACAGATTATTGCAAGGATACTGATCTGGCCCCACAGGCTGGTAGACAGGGCAAATCACCCCCACCCAGAACATGAACATCATGGAAGCCACGGAGCTGAAGAGCTGTATACACATGATATTCCAAGAAATAGGTGTGGGGGACATATCCACATGGTTCCTGATATACATTTCTAGGTGCCAGTGCATCCCCAGTTCAACCTCAGGTCCAGGTGGTCTCAGTTATACCACGATCTCTCTCCTGCTGTGAGTGGTCAGGGAGTTTCAAGTAGTCCTCATATCCCATGCCGTCAAGGCTCGTAGTCTTCCACATGCATATTATGGCATTCTTAGTGGCAGCGACCCGTTCTTCTTCTTAGGTTAAGGCCCTGGGAGCATGTCCTTGGTAATGTGGTGAGGCTGTCTCTTGCACCCAATGGCATCACATTCTGGGACGCCCTTTGCAGCCACTGGACTCCCAGGACCCCAGCCCTGGCTGCCCCTATCTTCACCTACTACAAAATTTTTTTCAAATAGCTGGCCCTGGTGGCTCACGTCTGTCATCCTAGCTACTCAGGACTCAACTGAGGTGGGAGGATCACTTGAGGACAGGAGTTAGAGGTTGCAGTGAGTTATGGATTGCACCACTGCTCCCCAGTCTGGGTGACAGAGCAAGACCTTGTCTCTAAAAATTTAAAAAAAAAAAATTTTTTTTTTTGTTTTCTACTAAGGAATTCTATCTTATAGGCCTTCATGGAGAAACATATTGTTGAAAAAAACAAATTAAAAAAAAAATTCTATCTTAATTAAAATGCATGTGTAAAATGAGGTTAATTAAACCCAGGTGAACACATTTTATTAAACTGCTTATCAAGGAAGAGGATTGTGTATATAAGTCGTAAATCTGGGAGAGAAACAATCCCATTTTCAAATCTTATCCCACTTACCTATAAATAATTGCCGTGTGTCATATTTCTGGATAGAATATATTTGCCACTGAAAACATATGGCCATTGGACCAAGTGTTTCTTGTTTACAGCCATCCAACAACCTGGTTTTCTTTGAAAAGTAAGTATCTGTAAGGTACTTTTCTCTGAAAAGTAAGGACTTATTAAAGTCCTGTCTTTGTTCCTTTGGCCATAAATATTGTTGGGGCTCAGAGAACAATACCCCAAAATGAAGGCCTCAGAAGCAGATGTTTTTCTTTGACCTTCTCCTGCTCCCCCTGTCTCCTGAGTCCCACTCTTCCTTGAGGCTAGCCATAAAAACTAGAATCCCTTTTCTTCTAGGCAGATCGTAGAAACCGGAACTCCTTTTCCCTAAAGCCAGTGATAAAACCTCAAAATATTACTGAAATTTTCCCTCTGCCTTTCTGTGTAAAAATTGGCCATAAACGAATTATCTGTTCTACATTATCTGACTGTAAGTTATGATTCCCATTCTGAAGAGGGACTGCCCCACACCCAGAAAGAAGGAATACAAGCTCAGAAAAGCCAAGAAGAATCTAGACAGACAGGCCTTGCTGGGTTTCCCCCACTCAATGGGGGAATAAACACTATCCAACCTGTGGTGTGGGGGTAAAAGAATTTACCAAGACAGTTGTAGGTAAAGAAAGGGAGATTATTTAGAGAAAGTAGGAAAATATTTAAGATTTATTAGAGAAACTAGGAAAATATTTATTAGAGAAAGGAGGAAAATATGCTGCAAGAACATCCTAACAGGCAGGCCAGCAGAAGAGAAGTTGACTGCAAAGAAACAAAGGCTTGCTGGGGGATTTTATAGAATAGTGTTTATGCTGCCTGTTGAAGAGGGATTTGTGCAGTAGTGATAACACCAAGGTTGCTGTGAACTAACTTGCAGGGGTCTGGTGATAGTTGGGCAGAGGAAGATTATGAGTTGTTTTGCAGGAGGGCTGGGTCCTGGACCATGAAGAAAGGCAGACTTATAGCTTATCTGCTTCTTCTTTTTGCTTTCCGCTCATCCCACCAGCCTGACTCCCTTTCTCTAATTAGGACTGAACCCTTTTTGTCTAATCTTTTCTTTTCTTTTCTTTCTGAGACGGAGTTTCGTTCTTGTTGCCAGGCTGGAGTGCAATGTCACGGTCTTGGCTTACCACAACCTCTGCCTCCCGGGTTCAAGTGATTCTCCAGCCTCAGCCTCCCAAGTAGTGAGATTACAGGCATGTGCCACCACTCCTGGCTAATATTGTATTTTTAGTAGAGATGGGGTTTCTCCAAGTTGGTCAGGCTGGTCTCGAACTCCTTACCTCAGATGATCCACCTGCCACAGCCTCCCCAAAGTACTGGTGAGGGAATGTGTTCTCTTCCCGGGTCCACAAGGGGGCGTAGGTTTAAGGACAAGAACTTCCCAGAGCCATGCCCACCTCCCCGTCTCTCTCCATCTGGGAGATTTAACGGTCTCTGTTTTAATTTTTGAGAGCGCGGGGAAGAAACAAAAGTCAGTCACTCTCAGCAGAAGTTCTGAGGAACTCCTTTCATTGGCCAGAGGTCTTGGAGAAGGTGGGGGTTCCTCCCAGGTTAAAAGTCCCTTCTTCCACACCCCTTTGGACTCCATGTTTGGATCCCCTTTCACGAATACTGTCTTGTGGAAGCCTGTCTTCCCCTCCTAAACTCCATCTCTGTCTCTCAATTCCCTTCCACCCAGTGTGGAAGCTGTCTTTCTTCTGGATTCCATCTTTCTGGATTCTCTCACTCAGTGTGAGAGCTTTCCTTCTCTGAATTTCCCTCTGGAATCCCCTTCTACACACTCTCTCTCATGGAAGTTTTCTCTCTCCTTCTCTTTTTTTTCTCTTTCTCTACCTAAATAAATAGCTTTTCTGCAACACTTTTGGATCTGGAATTACTTTACAAGTGTACCATACACCTGCTGTGGTCCCCTCTCTCATTCTTGAGAGGGCGGAGAGACCAGGAACCTACAATATTCTCTCGTAGGAGCTGTGCCTCCCTGGCACCCCCTAAACCCGGTTACACTGGGATTACAGGCGTGAACCACTGTGCCCAGCTGTCGAATCATATTCTCACATGGCTGCCCATACTTTGTTGAACCTAAGTGTAAAAATGGACAGTTTCCCCTGTGTCTTTGCATCGTCTTTTTTTTTTTTTTTTTTTTTGAGATGGAGTCTTATTCTGTCACCCAGGCTGGAGTGCAGTGGCGCGATCTTAGCTCACTGCAACCTCCACCTCCTGAGTTTAAGTGATTCTCCTGCCTTAGCCTCCTGAGTAGCTGGGATTATATGCATGAGCAACCATGCCCAGTTAATTTTTGTATTTTTAGTAAAGACAGGGTTTAGCCAAGTTGGCCAGGCTGAACTCAAACTACTGACCTCAAGTGATCGGCCTGCCTCAGCCTCCCAAAGTGCTGGGATTACAGGCATGAGCTAATGTGTCCGGCCTCTTTTTTTTTTTTTTTTTTTTTTTAATACAGTGTCTTGTTCTGTTGCCAAGGCTGAGTGCAGTGGTGCAATCACGGCTCACTGTAGCCTCCATCTCCTGGGCTCAAGCTATCTTCCTACCTCAGCACTCTCCCACTCTCCCAGTAGTTGGGACTACAGAAATGTGTCACCATGCCTGGCTAATTTTTTCATCTATAGAGACAGGGTATCAATATGTTGCCTAGGGTGGTCTTGAACTCCTGGCCTCAAGCAATTCTCAGCCTCAGCCTCTGAAAGTGCTGAGTTCAAAGAGCTGGGATTACAAGCATGAGTCACCACACCTGGCTGGATCTTCATTTTGAAGGCTCCCATAATACACGTTAAATAGATTTGTATGCCTTTTCTCCAATTTGCCTTTTGAAAGTTGATTTTTTCAGTGAACCTTCAGAAGGTCAAGTCTTTGCCAGGCACAGTGGCTCATGCTTGTAATCCCAGCACTTTGGGAGGACAAGGCAGGTGGATCACCTGAGGTCAGGAGTTTGAGACCAGCCTGGCCAAGATGGTAAAACCCCTTCTCTACTAAAAGTACAAAAATTAGCCAGGTATGGTGGTAGGCACCTGTAATCCCAGCTACTTGAGAAGCTGAGGCAGGAGAACTGTTTGAACCTGGGAGGTGGAGGTTGCAGTGAGCTGAGATGGCACCACTGTATCACTGACCTCCCAGCGTTAGAAAAACAACTCAAGTAATTTTGACATATGCCTCCAAATCATTATACTGCCCATAAATATTAGATTTTGTGAGTATGTATGTTAACATGTGAAAAAATACAATGCCTTCCACAAGCTTTTATCGTCCCAGGGTTCCAAGGCCACTTTAAATGAATATGAAATAGCTTACTCATGATAATTTGAAAGAATCAAGAAGTCTTTGTGTTTTCAATATCCTGAAATATGTAACAGGTTTGTACAGATGTTTTTTAAATGGTCAGTGGTTAGAAAAAACTTGCATTTCTGGCCGGGCATGGTGGCTCATGCCTGTAATCCCAGCACTTTGGGAGGCCGAGGCGGGTGAATCACCTGAGGTTGGGAGTTCAAGACCAGCCTGACCAACATAGAGAAACCCTGTCTCTACTAAAAATACAAAAATTAGCCAGATGTGGTAACACATACCTATAATCCCAGCTACTTGGGAGGCTGAGGCAGGAGAATCACTTGAACCTAGGAGGCGGAGGTTGCAACGAGCCAAGATTGAGCCACTACACTCCAGCCTAGGCAATGGAGAGTGAGACTCCATTCTTGATAGCCCTTTAAACAATTCAATACTGCATGTTAACAAAGATTATATATTTCTTTTTTCTTTTTCTTATTTTGAAAAAGACTGAAGTATTCTGAGAATTACCAAATGTGACACAGAGACACAAAGTGAGCACATGCTGTTGAAAAGGGTGCTGATAGACACTCTTGACACAGGGTTGTCACAGACCTTCAATTTGTGGGAAATGTAATAAAGCAAAGCCCAATAAAACAGAGTATACCTGTATTTGAAAGTTAAAATATGTTAAGTACTTTACACAGATTATCTAATTTAATCACAACAACCTTATGAAGTAGTTACTGTTATTATACCCACTTCATATATGAGGCATCTAGACAGAAATCCCAGGCTGCACTGCTTACTAACTGTGTGAGCCTGGATTTATGTCTACTGTAGAAGCATCCTTGATGATATTACCTGTCTTAGTGCATTTGTGTTGCTACAAAGAAGAGCTATAAAGAAAAGAGGGATTTTTTTGTTGGGATGGGGGAGCAGTCTTGCTCTGTCACCAAGGCTGGATGGAGTGCAGTGGTGTGATCATGGTTCACTGTAGCCTTGACCTACAGTGAAGTTATTCTCCCACCTCAGCATCCTGAGTAGATGGGACTACAAGTGGGTACCAAGTGGATACCACTGCACCCAGCTATATTTATTAAAAATTTTTTTTTGTAAAAATGGGCTTTCACTATGTAGTCTAGGCTGCTCTTAAACTCCTGGTCCCAAGCAATCCTTCTGTCTCAGCCTCCTAAAATGTTGGGATTACAAGCATGAGCCACCACCCCTGGCCAAAAAGAGGTTTCTTTGGCTCACGGTTCTGCAGGCTCTACAAGAAGCAGAGTGCCAGCATCTGCTTGTGGGGAGGGCCTGAGACTGCTTCCACTCACTGCAGAAGGGACAGAGACCTAGCATGTGCAGATCACATGGCCAGAGAGAAGCAGGAAAGATGGGAAGGAAGTGCCAGACTCTTTTTCACAACCAGCTCTTGGGGGAGCTCTGTCACCTAGGCTAGAATGCTGTGGCATCATCATGGCTAGAATTCCTGGGCTCAACCAATCCTCCTGCCTCAGCCTCCCAAGTAGCTGGGACTACAGATGCTCACTACCATGCCTGGTTAATTTTAAAAACATTTTTAGTAGAAACAGTCTTGCTAGTTTGCTCAATCTGGTCTTGAAATCCTGGCCTCAAACAATCCTCCTACCTGGGCCTCTCAAAGTCTTAGGATTATAGGCATGAGCCACCATGCCCACCTGGGGGATCAAATTTCAAATGGGATTTGGAGAGGACAACATCTAACTATAGCACTACCCTTTACATCACTTAATGTTTCTTAGTACGACTCTCTTTGGGAGAAACCGATTTCTAAGTGTTGCTTTTATTTTATGAAAGTTGTATATTTTGTGTAAGTAATTAGGTTCCTCCTTTGCATAAACCACTATTAAATATATGACTGAATGAGTGGTCAATCTAGGTAAGTATATAGGATTCCAAAATAAGCACTATTATATTAGCTTCATTTCTGGCTTAATTTTATGGATAACTTTTCTCTTTCTCCTTTCTACTTCATATTGTTTTACTCCATTTTGGATGCTTGGTAACGACCTGAGATTCTTTTTGAAATAAAGATCTCAGAGACAGGTGGCCACATACAGTCACCTCCTGGGGGAAAAGCAAATACCTTTAGTTAGTGTATGCCATTTTTAGGTTGCTTTATCTATAAGGAAGAAATTGAGGTCTAGGGCTGTGCTGTCCTAGTGCTTTAATTCATGTAGATGTAGAGTCATGATCCTCCTGCATGGCTTCTGGGACTACCTTTCTGGCCTGCTACGTTCCTTATATCTTCCTCCTGTGATCTCCCACCCCAAAAACATCTCTATAGTAGCAGGTCCACTTGGGAGTGAGTTGAAGCAGAGGCTTCCAGAATTCACATCATAGAAAATTATACTACACAGGCCAGGTGCAGTGGCTCATACCCGTAATCCCAGCACTTTGGGAGGCAAAGGTGGGCTGTTTGCTTGAGCCCAGGAGTTTGAGACCAGCCTGGGCAACGTAGTGAGACCTCCTCTCTACAAAAAATAAAAAGGTAGCCGGGTGTGGTGGTGCATGCCTATATTCCCAGCTACTTGGGAAGATGAGGTGAGAGGATCACTTGAGCCCAGGAGATCGAGGCTGCAGTGAGCCATGATCATGCCACTACACTCCAGCCTGGAAGACAGAGTGAGATCATCTCAGAAAAAGAAAAAAGGAAAGGAAATGAAAGAAAAATTATACTATATGGTAAATGACTATACTCAAAACAGCATTTAACAATTGATCATAATTAAGTTATACCTCTAAGGAACATTTCATTGTTAAGATCTAATGGGCACTTGCTTGGATAGACTCAAATTGGCGAAGGATTTTGTACATACCCAGAAAATCATGGGATGTGCCGTGAAATCACTGAAAAACTTTTTTATTTTCTTTTTTTTTGAGACAGAGTTTCACTCTTGTTGCCCAGGCTGGAGGGCAATGGTGTGATCTCAGCTCACTGCAACCTCCACCTCCCGGGTTCAAGTGATTCTCCTGTCTCAGCCTCCCGAGTAGCTGGGATTATAGGCATGGGCCACCTTGCCTGGCTAATTTTGTATTTTTAGTAGAGATGGGGTGTCTCCATGTTGGTCAGGCTAGTCTTGAACTCCCAACCTCAGGTGATCACCTGTGTTGGCTTCCCAAAGTGCTGGATTACAGGTGTGAGCCACTGTGCCTGGCTGAAAAACTTTCTTTTGCTCAAGGAGTGAGTCTTAACCACCGCACACGGCTGGTAGCTTTCTAACCACATGTCTTAACCACCGCACATGGCCGGTAGCTTTCTTAACTATCATTTGCTTTCCTTCCTTATCCAACAATCTGCAAAGTTCAAATATGTCTTCTAATAAGCAAATCAACTGATTTCCTAGTAATGGGCCATCCCCTAGTATTTATGAGGATGGATCAGGAGTATACACAGGGTCCCAGACATCCTATACCTAAATATTTCAAAATTATAAATCAAATGAACAAAGTGTTAAATAAGGTATGTTCTTTTCTCCTTCCTTGATAAATATACCACCATAACAACTCATAAGGTCAGGCTCAAATTTAAAATCTTAGAATCTGTTGAAGTTCTGTACTGGTCTCTACTCTCTGCTCTGGTCTATTACAACTCTAGATAGTGCCCAGTACATTGCATTGGGTTGAGGCAGACAGGTCCCTGTCCTTCTCAGGAGAATAATCGAACTAGATGATTGTGGGAGGAAGTCTAATTTGGTAGGCATAACATGACCTCCAAAGATGAAGGCTGTGGCCTGCAAGGAATTGTCCTGAAAATCTTGGCATCAAGACATTCATTCTTCCAGGTAGGCAATGACCATATAGTGACTGAGAATCCCCTGGCAAACATAAAGGAAGTATATCCACAGGTGCAGTGCTCCAGGTCTTCAGATTGGGGTTCAGAGACAAGTCTTTTTTTCTTTTGATACAGAGATTTGCTCTTGTTGCTCAGGCTGGAGTGCAGTGGCATGATCTCAGCTCACTGCAACCTCTGCCTCCTGAGTTGAAGCAATTCTCCTGCCTCACCCTCCCAAGAGGCTGGGATTACAGGCGCCCACAACCACGCTTGGCTAATTTTTTGTATTTTTAGCAGACATGAGATTTCATCATGTTGGCCAGGCTGGTCTTGAACTCCTGATCTCAGGTGATTCACATGTCTCAACCTCCCAAAGTGCTGGGATTATAGGCGTGAGCCACCGTGCCCAGCCCAGGGACAAGTCTTGAATAAACATTCAGCAATGTGTATGGGTAATAATGAGACAGAGTCCATTCCTTAAGGCACTCAGGTGGCCAGGTTTCCAAAACTCAGACGTGGTCAGTTAGGGCCAAAGGGAATATGAGACTCCAGAGCAATACCAAATGTCAGTCCTCAAAAAGGGGACACAAGGCCAAAGCTAGGCCAGCCACTGAGAGTTGGGAAAGCACTTACATTTCTCTCGGTTAAGGTGAAGACCGGTCCTACAAATAAGATCAAAGTTAAGTCTATGTGGACCCAGCAGTGAAGGAAGGCAAGTTGCAAAGGTTGAGAATCAGGGAGGACCTGATAAGGAAGCTGAGCTGGCTTTGTCCCAAAAAAGGTTCGTACATGCTCTGGAAAACCCAACACAGGCTGGGTATGGTGGCTCACACCTGTAATCCCAGCACTTTGGGAGGCTCAGGTAGGCAGATCACTTGAGGCCAGGAGTTCAAGACCAGCCTGGCCAACATGGCAAAACCTCATCTCTACTAAAAAATACAAAAATTAGCTCGGTGCCATGGCATGTGCTTGTAATTCCCGCTACTCAGGAGGCCAAGGTGGGAGAATAGCTTGAACCTGGGAGGCAGAGGTTACAGTGAGCCGAGATCGTGCCACTGCACATCCAGCCTATGTGATAGAGTGAGACTCTATCCTACCAAAAAAAAAAAAAGAAAAGAAAACTCAACAAGAGATATATGAATAGGATTTTTATTAAGGGTATATCTGGTCTCTGGCTACAATGTTACATTTTGCTGTGCTTGACAGATTTTTTACCATTGAGATGTTTATGGAAGAAAGTTTGAATTTGCTGCCAGGCATCTACCTGTGCCTTTGAGTGAGCCTTTGGCTCACCTCCATAGACTACTGCACCCCCAAACTGGATGCACAGCAACTCTAGAAGGAGGAAAATAAGGTGGGTTAATATAATGACCAGTGCCTGGGTAACAGATTATCTGGGGTCTTTCTTTCCCATGGGCTTGTAACCTTTCAGAGGCTATCTGAGCGTAGAATTCACTCTTCCAGCCTTGATCATCCATGCCAACAATAAACAAGAAAGGCCCCTGGGCCTTTTCCAATGGAATAAGACTTTGGCGATTGCATTCCTCCAATGGATTGCTCCAACTGTCTGTCAAATTGAAAAATCCTGACTTAGTGATTTTTATTTTTCCTGTATCACTGACAAGTTTAGGAATAATCATATCCTTGTAATGCAGACGAGCTATTGTGTTGGCTACACAGGCATTAATAACTACAGTGGCTGTGATGCCCTTCAAGAAAGAAGCCATTGAGAGACACAGGTCACCTCCTTTGGAAAATCCAAGAAGCCCAATACTAGGAGTTTTCACCTGTTGAGGAAAAGAGAAAGAAAACAAGCTTAGAATTCATAAATGGAGGTCACAGACAGTGATTTTACATTCTCTAAGTAGCTTTCTTTTTTTTTTTTTTTTTTTTGAGATGGAATCTCACTCTGTCACCCAGGCTGGAGTGCAGTGGCGCAATCTTGGCTTACTGCAACCTCTGCCTCCCTATCTCAGGTGATTCTCATGCCTCAGCCTCCCGAGTAGCTGGGATTACAGGCGTGCCACACCACGCCCGTCTAATTTTTGTATTTTTAGTGGGGATGGGGTTTCACCATGTTGGCCAGGCTGGTCTTAAACTCCTGACCTCAAGTGATCCGCCCGCCTTGAGACCTCCCAAAGTGCTGGGATTATAGGTGTGAGCCACCTCGAATGGCCGGTAGCTTTCTTAACTACCATTTGCTTTTCTTCCTTATCCAACAACCTGCAAAGTTCAAATATGTCTTCTAATAAGCAAATCAGCTGACTTCCTAGTAATGTGCCATCCCCTAGTATTTATGAGGACGAGTCAGGAGTATACACAGGGGCCCAGACACCCTATACCTAAACATTTCAAAATTATAAATCAAATGAACAAAGTGTTAAATAAGGTATATTCTTTTTTCCTGCATTGATAAATATACCACCATAACAATTCCTGAGGTCAGGCTCAAATTTAAAATCTTGGAATCCACTGGAGTTCTGTACTGGAACGGTGACGTAGGGGAGAGCCAGTCCCTGGATCCTGCACCACACTTCTCTTCCATCCCTGGCTTCTTCATGGACCTTAAGGGGCCTCTCACACGTGTGTGTGGACACCCCAGCCTGCATGTTTAAGGCCTAGGTATATATACACTGACGAACTCAGAAAAGAGGCTTAGGGCCTGGAAGCAGGATCAGAGCTGTTTGGCAGACAATTCTGGTCTGCCAGATCCCAAGAACACTGGGGGTTGTGAGGAAACCCTGAAGAATATCTTATATCTTAACATTGGCATGTCTGGGTCTCTTTAAACCTGGATGATAACAGAGTATCTATCATCCATTTTTAGTTATACCGAAGTGTTTTTGTTGTTCGTAGTGGTGGGTTTTTTTTGAGATGGGGTTTTACTCTTGTTGCCTAGGCTGGAGTGCAATGGTGCAATCTCAGCTCACTGCAGCCTCCACCTCCTGGGTTCAAGCAATTCTCCTGTCTCAACCTCCGAAGTAGCTGGGATTACAGGCGTGCACTACCATGCCCTGCTAATTTTTGTATTAGTAGAGACGGGGTTTCACCATGTTGACCAGGCTGGTCTCAAACTCCAGACTTCAGGTGATCTGCCCGCCTCGGCCTCCCAAAGTGCTGGGATTACAGATGTGAGCCACCGCAACTGGCCAAAATATTTTAATTAATTAATTTTTTCTGTTATCAGATAAGGACTTTCTTTACAAAACCATATTTTTTCTGTTATCAGATAAGGACTTTCTTTACAAAACCATATTATCATACCCAACAAAATTAATAATGATTACTTCATATCATCAAATACACCATTCTTATTCAAGTGTCTCTAGTTGTCTTCTTCTTTTCTTTTTTGAGGCAGAGTCGCGCTGTCTCACTGTCTCACCCAGGCTGGAGTGCAGTGGCATGATCTTGGCTCACTGCAACCTCTGCCTCCCGGGTTCAAGTGATTCCCCTGCCTCAGCCTCCTGAGTAGCTGGGACTACAGGTGGACACTACCATGCTCGGCTAGTTTTTTGTATTTTAGTACAGACAGGGTTTCACCATGTTGGCCAGGATGGTCTCCATCTCCTGACCTTGTGATCTACCTGCCTTGGCCTCCCAAAGTGCTGGGATTACAGGCATGAGCCACCGCGCCTGGCCAACAAGTTATCTTAAAAAATATCTCTTTATAGTCATTTTCTCTATATACATTTACATTAATCTTATTAAGGAGGAAAATTGAACTCCAGAGAGAGTAACTTCCTTCTTCAGAATCATAAGGCCACTTTGTAGTAGACACAGAGCCAGAACTCTTTTTAGTCCTGTGCTCTTTGAATTTTGATACACAATTACAAAGACAACTAAAGAGTCAAGTCTTTTTGTTTGTTTGTTTGTAGATCCAAACCAATTTTTCTTTCTTTCTTTTTTTTTTTTTTTTTTGAGACGGAGTCTTGCTCTGTCGCCAGGCTGGACTGCAGTGGCGCAATCTCGGCTCACTGCAACCTCCGCCTCCTGGGTTCAAGTGATTCTTCCGTCTCAGCCTCCCGAGAAGCTGGCACCACAGGCACGTGCCACCATGCCCGGCTAATTTTTGTATTTTTAGTAGAGACGGCGTTTCACCATGTTGGCCAGGATGGTCTCAATCTCTTGACCTTGTGATGTGCCCACCTCGGCCTCGCAAAGTGCTGGGATTATAGGCATGAGCCACCTCACCCAGCCAATAGTCAAGTCTTAAGGCATTAGAGAGAGAGATGGGAGAAAATAGAAATAATGATCCTAGTATAATAACGTTTTTTGAGACGGGGGTCTCACTAAGTGTTGCCCAGGCGGTCTTAAACGCCTGAGGTCAAGCAACCCTCCACCCTCAGCCTCCCAGGTAGCTGGGACTACAGATGCACATCACCATGCCCAGCTTCCATCCTAGTAACTTTTGAAGGAGACTTGGTATTTCCTGGCATGTTTCTAGTTCCCAGTGTTCAGCTGTCCATCAGCTCTACCTGCTCTCTTCTACACTCAGGTGATCACCAGAACCCACCTTTGGATGCTGCAGCATAAAGTCCACAGCTTCTTCAAAGTACTCCAGGTGTATATCATTCAGATGTTCAGGGAGGTCTTCAAATCTGAAATAAACCAGAGCAAGCACAGCAAAACCATGTCCGGCCAAGAGGCTGGCCCTGTATTCACAAAGGCCACCGCTATTCCCAAATAGATCAATGATCCCGGGGAAAGGGCCCCTTGCCTGGAGAACATCACAAATCACAAGGAGCTTTAGATTCTCAAAACACACTAAGTAAACAAGTTTTTGAAGCCAAGGAGATTGGGGGTAGAGAGATTGGCAGAAAAAGAACAAAATGTCTTATTTTCTTAAACAATAATAATAATATAGAGGGATAAAAAACTACATATTGGGTACAATGTACACTACTTAGGTGAGAGGTGCACTAAAATCCCAGAGTTCATCACTATACAGTTCATCCATGTAACCCCAAGCCACTTGTGCACTAAAAGCTAATGAAATAGTTTTTTTTATTTTTTATTTTTGGACAGAGTCTTACTCTATCGCCTAGGCTGAAGTGCAGTAGCGCAATCTCGGCTCACTGCAACCTCTGCCTCCTGGGTTCAAGCCATTCTTCTGTCTCGGCCTCCCGAGTAGGTGGAATTACAGGCATGTATCAGCACGCCCGGCTAATTTTTTTGTATTTTTAGTAGAGACGGGGTTTCGCCATGTTGGCAGGCTGGTCTTGAACTCCTGACCTCAGGTGATTCACCCACCAGGGCCTCCCAAAGTGCTGAGATTACAGGTGTGAGCCACCGTGCCCAGCTTTGTTTGTTTTTAATGAAAGCTTTTAGTCGATTCTTAGTATGATTTTTTTTTTTTTTTTTTTTTTAGACAGGGTCTTGCTCTGTCACCCAGGCTGGAGTATAGTGGCACGATCTTGGCTCACTGCAACCTTGCCTCCTAGGTTCAAGTGATTCTCCCACCTCAGCTTCCCTAGTAGCTGTGACTACATGTGTGAGCCACTATGCCTGGCTAATTTTTTTGTAACATATTTTTAGTAGAGGTGGAGTTTTGCCATTTTGGCCTAGCTGGTCTTGAATTACTGGCCTCAAGTGATCCACCCGCCTCAGCTTCCACAGTGCTAGGTTTACATGCCTGAGTCACTGTGCCTGGCCCAGTCAGTATTATTTATTGAGATCCTAATATATCCTTGGGAAAGCCTCTAGGAATATAGATATTTAGAAATCTGTAAGACCCAATTCTATCCCCAGGAATTTACAGTGTAGTGGGCAGCCATGAGTTAAGGCTAAGATTGCTGAAGACCTGTAAAACTAAAGCATGGTCTCTTGTTCTGGAGAATAATCACAGAATTCAGTTTAAGGATTCTGTGTGCTGTTGCAACTCTAGAATTTATTTTTATTTTTTATTTTATTTATTTGTTTGTTTGTTTGTTTGTTTGTTTTTTACACAGGGTTTCACTCTGTTGCCCAGGCTGGAATGCAATGGTGTGATCTCGGCTTACTGCAATCTCCACCTCCTGATATCAAGCAATCCTCCCACCTCAGCCTCCCAAGCAGCTGGGACTACAGGTGTGCACCACCATGCCTGCCTGACTTTTTTTTTTTTTTTTTGTAGAGACAGAGTTTCACCATGTTGCCCAGGCTGGTCTTGAACTCCTGGGCTCAAGTAATCCGCCCACCTCAGCCTCCCAAAGTGCTGGGATTACAGGCCTGAGCCACGGTGCCCAGTTCAGCATTTTCTATGGTAGAGGTTTAAGTCAGCAATTTAGTTGGATGGGATTAATCTGAGGTCTTCTTTCTAGGCCACCTTTACCTAGAAAGCATCCTGTGTTTACTTAGACTAGGGTTCCTCAACCTTAGCAGTGTAGACATTTGGAGCAAGATAATTCTTTGTTCTGGCAGTTTTCCTATGCGTTGTGGAACGTTTAGCAGCACCTCTGGCCTCTGCCTGCTAGATGCCAACAGCACTTCTCCCTTCAGGTATGACAACCCAAAATGTCTCCAAATATTGCCAAACATCGTCCCCCAGGGGAAGGCGAAAAATCGCTTCAGGTTGAGAACCAGGGACAGCATGTTTATGATAGAAGGGAGGGGACTGTCAGGCAGTTCTGTGTGTGTTTTTAAATGATTCTAGGGCATTGCCACTTTTGTGGATTTTAGCTTCTTTGGAAGTTTGATGTGACAGGAGGCAAAAAACATTCTTGCACATCAGCTTCAGGTTTTGCCCAAATCATATTCAAACACAACCACATGGCTGGCATATAGTGGCTCTCAATAAATAGATAATAAGTTGAATGCACTATTCGGCACAGGTAAAAACTCATAGTGCCTCGGTGGGGGAGGGACATGAAACTCGGAAAGACTGGAGCAGCTACTCAGGAGGCTGAGGTGAGAACAACACTGGAGCACAGGAGGCTGCAATGTGAGCTATCCAGCCATGGCACTCCAGCCTGGGCGACACAGGGCACCTAGAGACTCAGAATCCATGACAGACTCTGGAGAGAAGTAGCAAGTTCAGGGATGTTCCACGTCACGTGATTCCCAGGACATGCAAGGGGTAGGCAGGGGTCGCAGAGCTCGACCAAGTTCTGAGCAGAAGCTACTCACCTGGCGGCAGGTAGAGCGCGGCGCGTACCCGGCCTGCACGCACCAGCTCGCGCCGCACGCCCGGCTGGAGGAAGTCGCGCTCGTGCCGCGCCTGGCACAGCAGCCGCCCGGGCTCGGGTCGTGGCCGTCCAGCACCTCCAGCTCCACGGAGAAGGGCGTCTGCACGTCGCGCTTCACCAGCTGCCCCAAGGCTTTCTCGGGCTTCAACGCCCACAGCAGCCCCATGGGCTCGCACCCCGCGAAGCTGCCGCCCAACGCGGGCGCGCGCTCCAGGTCTAGCTCCCCGCGGGCGTCGGCGCGGTAGCGCGCGTGGGCCCGGAAGAGCGCGCCATTCTCGTCGCACAGGGACGCGCGCAGCGTGACCGGCTGCTCCGGGGCCAGGCCGCGCACGGCGATGCGCACCGGCTCGTCCCAGCAGCTGCGGCCGGCAGGCTCCAGGATCAGCGTCGCTGCCATTCCGACCTGGGTAGAATAGGGTCGACCCAGCTCCGTCGAGTCAGTGGGCGGGCCTGACGGCTTTGCCCACTCCAGGAAAGCAGTCGAGGGCGGAGTCCTTAACTGTACTCCTATTGGTTGGGATTGAAGACAGGCTCCAAGCCGCTGCGTGGGTCGCCTAGAGTTTGTGCAAACACACCAGTGTCCCAAATGATAAAATAAATGCTAAAATAAGAGTTAATGACTAATCTGGCCGGGTCCGGTGGCTCACGCCTATAATTCCAGCCCTTTAAGAGAACGAGGTGGGTGGATCACACCTGAAGTTAGAAATTCTAGACCAGCCTGACCAACACAGCGAAACCCCATCTCTACTAAAAATACAAAATTAGCCAGGTGTGGTGGTGCATGCCTATAATCCCGGCTACTAGGGAGGCTGAGGCAGGAGAATTGCTTGAAACCAGAAGGCAGAGGCTGCAGTGAGCCGAGATTGCACCACTGCACTGCAGCCTTGGCAACAAGGGCAAAACTCCGTCTCAAAAAAAGAAAAAAGTGAATGACTGTCCCTGCAATCCAACGTAGTGAGTGTCGAAATAGAGGTACGAAAACCACTGAGAGGTAAAGAGAAAGATACAGTTCAAAAATTTAGATTTTGAAAAAGCATCCCAGGTGATTGTATTCAGGTGATGCGTGGAGAAACATGGTCATAATTCACCCCTTACCCTTCAGTCCCTTACCAGGCCTTTTTTCCTAGAGCTAATGGTACCTGAAGCAAAGCTGATGTAAGGGGGAGGCAGACCTGGCAGAGTTCCAAGTCTGACCCTGATCCTTAATACTAATGATGATCTTTAGCAAGAAACATAACTCTCTAAATTCAGTTTTTGTTTTTGTTTGTTTGTTTTGACAGAGTCCCGCTCAGTCGCCCAGGCTGGAATGCAGTGGTGCAATCTTGGCTCACTGCAACCTCTGCCTCCCAGGCTCAAGTCGTTCACCTAACTCAGCCTCCCAAGTAGCTAGGATTACAGGCACCCACCACCATGCCTGGCTAATTTTTGTATTTTTAGTAGAGATGAGGTTTCACCGTGTTGGCCAGCCTGGCCTTGAACCCTTGACCTCGGGTAATCCTCCCGCCTCAACTTCCCAAAGTGTTGGGATTACAGGCGTGGGCCACCGTGTGCAGCCTAAATTCAGTTTTCTTATCTGAACAGGCTTATTGTGACCATTAAATGGGCTAACATGTAAAAACACTACACTGGCACACCTATAGGGTTAGTACCCAGTGAAAATTTTGTTTCGTTTCTCAACTCACAAATCTAATCAGTGTTAGAGTCCCTTTTGGATTGTATGCATACAGAGTTTTAACAGTAAGTCAGTGGCACTCTCAGCCTGTGTAATTGAGGAGAGTTTTATAAAGGTACTATCTACAAAGGCATGGACAAGGTTTAAAAACAGAAACAATGAAACAAGATTTGGTGTAGAACCCTGAATCTGAAGGTTCAAGGGAAGTGGGCAGTCTGGTAGGAGTTGTAGCTTTTCTAGAGGGTATGGTTTGTGGCAGGAAGGCGGAGACTATAAATTCCTTGACTCTCCTGTTTTTCAGTATCTTGCTAATGCCTCTTTTTGGCCAAACCCAGCCATACAGCTCAGCCTAGCTGGGAACATAGCAGGGTAGAGAAGGGAGAAGAGCATATAGTGACACCCAGCTCAATAAACATGTATAAACTGAACAAAAAGGTATTAGAGTATATGAAGTAAGTTCACTGTGTGCTGGTTACCAACTTGTTTGAGTCCAGTGAGACAAAACAGATTCATATATTTAATACAACAATGTACATTAACTGGATTTATTACTTACAGATAGGCAGCAAAGGATGACAGAAGCCTAAGAATCATTGCAAACCAGTCCTCCAGGGTTCAGGAATGCTGCGGGGTGATGGAGTCTCATGTGCATGTGCCCACTTGCACTGCAGCTGCCCCTGAGTTTTGTAATCTGGGGTGGGTCATGTGACTGTTGGGCTAAAGCATTGGAAGACATCCTGTTTGTAGGGAGGGACTGGGATAGAGCCAGGGCCATTCCAGCCATCCATCCCTATGTCAGGATGTTACATTTCCGTCACATTCTATGGTTATTCTTGAGAACTACTAGTGAGAAAGAGGGGAGAGCTGAGTCAGTCCAAGGCCAACCAGAGAACTGCCCTGCAGTCTGTTCCCAACCCAGGTATCTCCCTTAGCAAACCTAGTACATTTCATAGGCCCTCCAGACTCCCAGGATCTGGAGGCAGAGGTTTGTCTGATCATATTAATGTGGGACTTTGGCCGGGCACGGTGGCTTACACCTGTAATTCCAGGGCTTTGGGAGCCTGAGGTGGGCGGATCACTTGGGGTCAGGTGTTTGAGACCTCCTGGCCAACCCCGTCTCTACTAAAAAGACAAAAATTAGCTGAATGTGGTGGTGCACGCCTGTAATCCCAGCCACTTAGGAGACTGAGGAAGGAGAACCACCTGAACCCGGGAGGTGGCGGTTGCCGTGAGCCCAGATCGTGCCACTACACTCCAGCCTGGGTGACAGAGCGAGACTCTGTCTCAAAAAAAAAAAAAAAAGAAAAAAAAAAAAAAAGAAAAGTGACACCTTGACTGACACAATCTCAGTGCAATATTATTAATCCATCAGAATACATTTCACTAGGTCCAGGAGACTACTATGATAAGCAGGATGATCAGGCTTGCTTGGAGCTGTGGCTTTCCCCCAAGTCCTAGTGATCCAGGTAAGAAGTTGCTAAAGAGATCCAAGAAAGATTGTTTTTTGTTTGTTTGTTTGTTTGTTTTGAGATGGAGTCTCACTGTGTCGCCCAGCCTGGAATGCAATGGTGTGATCTCTGCTCAGTGCAACCTCCGCCTCCTGGTTTCAAGCGGTTCTACTGCCTCAGCCTGCTGAGGAGCTGGGATTACCGGCCCCACCACTATGCCCAGCTAATTTTTATATTTTTAGTAGAGATGGGTTTCACCATATTGGTCAGGATGGTCTCTAACTGCCAGCCTCAGGTGATCTGCTTGCCACAGCCTCCCAAAGTGTTGGGATTACAGGTGTGAGCCACCGAGCCGGGCCAGAAAGATTCTTTAGGTAGCCACTCTGACTACAGTCAGCAGGGCTGCTTTCAGATCTCCTTTACCTGTGTCTCATCCATGCCTGAGATATTATCCAGGTACAACAGGAGGTGTTGGCAGTGGCACACACTCCTCCCTGTCATTTAAAACAACCTTCCTAAGGATTTGAAGGGTGTCTCTGGGCTGCCAAGGCAGCGGCACTGGAAGCAACAATATCATTTTTTTCATGAGCACTGACTCCTACGCCTGGTACCAGAAATCTCATAGAGGATCGAAATGCAGAGTCAGCCACTACCTGGCAGTTTCCTAATAAGCATGGTGCATACTTTTAGGCTGCTGGGCCAATAATGTGTCTTGTTCCAAGGGGTGACACGCAGGAGCACCCCCAAGCATGTCCAATGTCCAGGATTCCATGATCTGCCAACTTTCCAGGTATGATATTGTCCATCCCATGTTTGGCTCACTCCCAGATCACCCACAGAGGAAGAGGCAGTTTTCAGATGCACACTGCATCATTTTATTCAGTGATCCAGTCGTGGCTATGGAGGATTGGTATTCACCAGGCAATTCTTATTAATGGAATAGTGACATAAGCTCACTCTCCCCCATATGTCGGGAACGGCATGTCTGCCGGGGGAACTCTCGGCCAGCGAGAGGGTCCCAATACCGGGTCCCAATACCTGGAAGAGAGAGTGCGCGGAAATAAAGATAGACAGATAAGCAGGGTCTGGAGGACTGAATAAGCAATGCCCATATAGCAATGCCCAAACAGCAATTTTATTTGTGCAAAGGGTCCCAATATATACTGTTAGCTTTCAGTAGCTGACTCAACCCACATTGTTAATTCTATACAATAAAGAGGAACAAAAGTTACAATACCGCAAGTCTGGAGGAGAAGATAAAATACCAATAAAAGGGAAGTACATAGCCAGGGGCCATAAGAGTAAGCACGAGGGTGGAGATTTTTCTTTACCTATTGTGTAGGGATTTACATTTGAGAAGGTAACATTCTTTAAGGTCAGGAAAAGCAACATTCTTTAAAAGTCAGGCAAAACTCATAGATCTTAAAGGTAACAACAGGGCTTAGATAATGTTTAGTAAACAGAGTCATAAAACTAGAGTAAACAGAGTCATAAAACTAGCCCAAAACAGGTACCAAGATAAAACACAATGTCTTAGTAAAACCACACAGCCATCACCGAGCCATTGTGTCAATGTCAGGGAGTCTGAGATAACTTCTACAAAATCATCCATCTTCTAGTTCCTGCTTTCCCTTAGCTCGACTGCCTCCAGGAGGGGAAATATGTCTGGGATCAGCTCACATTATGGCGGAGGCACAGTCAGAGGGCCTCTACGCTGGAGCGATCCCCACACCCATACAATCAATATTGCTCACAAAACCTGTACACAGAGGGCTAGCATTACACCTGATATGGTTTGGCTATGTCCCCACCCAAATCTTATCTTGAATTGTGGTTCCCATAACCCCATATGTCCAAGAGGAACTTGGTGCGAGGAAATTGAATCATGGGGGTGGTTAGCTTCATGTTGTTCTTATGATAGTGAGTTCTCATGAGATCTGCTGGTTTTATAAGGGGCTTTTTCCCTTTTGCTCAGCACTTTTTGTTGCTGCCATGTAAGGAAGAACATGTTTGCTTCCCCTCCCGCCATGATTCTAAGTTTCCTGAGGCTTCTCAGAAGGCTGAACTGTGAGTCAATTATAACTCTTTCCTTTGTAAATTACCCCATCTCAGGTATGTCTTTACTAGCAGCGTGAGAATGGACTAATACAATAAATTGGTACTGCAGAGAGTGTTGCACTGCTGTAAAGGTACCCAAAAATGTGGGAGTGACTCTGGAACTGGGTAACAGTTCCAAAGTCTGGAACCTCTGTTGGCACCATTTGGAGGGTTCAGAAGAAGGCAGGAAAGTGTGGGATTGTTTAGAACTTCCCAGAGACTTGGAGGGCTCAGAAGACAGAAAGATGTGGGAAAGTTTGAAAGTTCCTAGAGACTCATTAAATGGGCCGGGCGTAGTGCCTCATGCCTGTAATCCAAGCACTTTGGAGGCCAAGGCAGGTGGATCACCTGAGGTCGGGAGTTCAAGACCAGCCTGACCAACATGGTGAAACCCTGTCTTAAAAAAAAAAAAAAAAGAAGAGACTCATTAAATGGCTTTGACCAAAATGCTGATAGTGATATGAACAATGAAGTCCAGGCTGAGGTGGTCTCAGATGGAGATGGGGGAACTTCTTGGGAACTGGAGTAAAAGTTACTCTTGCTGTGCAAAGAGACTGCTGGCATTTTGCCCCTGCCCCAGAGATCCGTGAAACATTGAACTTGAGAGAGATGATTTAGTGTATCTGGCAGAAGAAATATCTAAGAGGCAAAGAGTTCAAGAGGAAGCAGAGCATAAAAATTTGGAAAATGTACAGGTTGACTATGCTATAGAAAAGAAAACCCTGCTGGGTGCAGTGGCTCATGCCTGTAATCCCAGCACTTTGGGAGGCCAATGTGGTGGATCACCTGAACTCAGGGGTTTGAGACCAGCCTGGCCAACATGGTGAAACCCCGTCTCTACTAATATTACAAAAATTAGCTGTGTGTGGTTGTGCACACCTGTAATCCCAACTACTTGGGAGGATGAGGCAGGAGAATTGCTTAAACCTGGGAGGCAGAGGTTGCAGTGACCCGAGATCACGTCACTACACTGAAGTCAGGATGACAAGAGCTAAACTCCATCTCCAAAAAAAAAGAAAAGAAAAAAAGAGTGAAGAAAACCCCATTTTCTGGGGGAGAAATTCAAGCTAGCTGCAGAAATTTGCATAAATAACAAGGAGCCTAATGATAATCACCAAGACAATGGATAAAATGTCTCCAGGGCACATCACAGACCTTCATGGCAGCACCTTCCATCACAGGCCTGGAGGCCTAAAAGGGAAAAATCATTTCTTGGGCTAGGTCCAGGGCCCCCCCTGCTGCATACAGCCTTGTGACTTTGTACCCTGTGTCCCAGCCACATCAACCGTGGCTAAAAGGGGCCAAGGTACAGTTCAAGCCATTTCTTTGTTTTGTTTTTTAGGTAATGTCTGGCTTTGTTGCCCAGGCTGGAGTGTAGTGGCACCGATCTCAGCTCACCACAACCTCCACCTCCCGGGTTCAAACTATTCTGCTGCCTCAGCTCCTGAGTAGCTCGGACTATAGGCGTGTGCCAGAATGCTTGGCTAATTTTTGTGTTTTTAGTAGAAATGAGGTTTCACTATGTTGGCCAGGCTGGTCTTGGGCTACTGACCTCATGATCTGCCTGCCTCAGCCTCTCAAAGTTCTGGGATTACAGACATGAGCCACAGGGCCTGGCCCAAGCCATTTTTTTAGAGTGCAAGCCTCCAGCCTTGGCGGGTTCCCTGTGGTGTTGGGCCTGTGGATGTGCAGCAGACAAGAATTGAGGTTTGGGAACCTCTGCCTAGATTTCAGAGAATGTATGGAAATGCCTGGATGTCCAAGCAGAAGTCAACTGCAAGGGTGGAATCCTTGTGAAGAACCTCTGCCAGGGCAGTGCAGAAGGGAAATGGGGGTTGGAGCCACTACACAGAGTCCCCGCTGGGCACTGCCTAGTGCAGCTGTGAGAAGAGGACCACCATTCTCCAGACCCCAGAATGGTAGATCCACCAACAGGATGCACTGTGTGCCTGGAAAAGCCTCAGGCACTCAATGCCAGCCCATGAAAGCAGCCAGGAGGGTGTCTATACCCTGCAAAGCCACAGCGGCAGAGCTGCCCAAGGTTGTAGGAGCCCACCTCTTGCATCAGTGTGACTTGGATGTGAGACATGGATTCAAAGATCATTTGGGAGCTTTAAGGTTTAATGACTGCCCTACTGGATTTCAGACTTGCATGGGACCTGTGGCCCCTTTGTTTGGCCAGTTTCTCTCATTTGGAGCAAGTGTATTTGCTCAATGCCTATACCCCCATTGTATCAAGGAAGTAACTAACTTGTTTTTGATTTTGCAGGCTCATATGCAGAAGGGACTTGTCTCAGATGAAACTTTGGGCTTGGACTTTTGAGTTAATGCTAGGATGAGGTAAGACTTTGGGGAACTGTTGGAAGGGCATGCTTGTGTTTTGAAATATGACGACATGAGATTTGGGAGGGGTTGGGGCAGAATGATATAGTTTGGCTGTGTCCCCCACTCAAATCTCATCTTGAATTGTTGTTCCCATAATCCCCAGGTGTCATGAGAAGGACCCAGTGGGAATAATTGATTCATGGGGGTGGTTACCCTCATGCTGTTCTCATGAGAGTGAGTGAATTGTCACAAGATCTGATGGTTTCATCAGGGGCTTTCCCCACTTTTGCTTGGCACTTCTTGCTGATGCCATGTTGCCAGGTCTGTCCCACAGACCCTGGCCGATGGATGAAATGAGTACTTAGACACGTGTATGCAGTGTAAGAGCAGCTAAGTGACTGCCTGTCTCTAGTGGCCAGAAAGCCCCAAGAAGCTGGAGCAGTTGCTTTTATTCAGTGCAGGCACAATGTTGGAAACCTGGAGACATCACAACCTGTAGGTAATTAACATTTATTGTTCCCCTTTCAGGGAACATCATGCACGGATGATCAAAGGTCAATTCCTGGTCCACATAAGTAAACAAGCCTGTTTCAAATAAATTCCTCCACACTCCCTTGTACCTACTCCTTGCCCTCTGCCTCAGGGTTATAAAACACCTGCCTTCAGCTTTTCTCCCCCCGGGGCTCTGCAGAACCTTCTGACCTTTCAGAAAGTTTGTGTCCTTTCCCTGTAGTTTTTCCCCACCACTCTGATCAATCCCCTACACCATGTGAAGAAAAACATGTTTGCTTCCCCTTCCGCCATGATTGTAAGTTTCCAGAGGCTTCCTCAGCCATGCTGAACTGTGAGTGAATTAAACCTTTTTCCTTTATGAAAGTGAATTAAACCTCTTTCCTTTACTCAGTCTTGGGTATGTCTTTATTAGCAGTGTGAGAACGGACTAAAACAACACCAGTCTTTCTTTTTTGTTGTTGCCATTGGGACACTTCATCTATGTAATCAAAGGAGCATGGAGCATCACAGTACCAGCCCATTATGGTTTTGTAGTGGTTGTAACTAGCTGCAGAAGTCAGTTAAAACAGGGCACCTCTGGCTCCCTTCCATGAGTGCCCCCTTTTAACTTAACTGACTTCTGTAGCAAAACCAGCTACTGTGAGGTACTAACCCACTAAAACGTTACAACCACTACTTCTGTAGCAAGAAGAAGTTAAGACAGCACTGAATTCTGTGCCAGATCTTTGTTCAGTAAGCCAAGGCTTAGATTCTGTTGGTGTGCACTAAAGTGTTAGCAATGTTGGCATGGTTTACCACTGACAGATGACTCTGATCAGTGATAGAATGAGGACCAGAATGGCAGATCCAACATTTCCTCAGGTTACTTGCAGTGGCCACAGCTTAGCATTATGCTTCCAAGCCTTTGCTGAGAATTCCTTGTGGAAAAAGCAGATTGACAGGTTAGTTCCCCACCCTCACCCCCTCCTGGGTCCATAGATGTTCATACCTACTGAGGAAGGGTTGGGCTGAGTTGGTGTAGCAACCCAGTCTCTCTGTCCCTGTCCTGGGCCCACTACCTCCGTAGGCACCCTTTGTCCTTGTTGCTTGACCCAGAGTTTTTGGCTTTGGTTATCTGGTCCAGAAAGGGATATTGTGCCCTAGACAAACTTGCAATATCTTATAATATTTCTCACCTAACTAGAAGGATCAGATGTCCCTAACACTGAGGCAGGAGAATAGGGTCTGGAAGCAGTAGATCTCGGCTCACTGCAAACTCCGCCACCTGGCTTCAAGCGATTCTCCTGCCTCAGCCTCCTGAGTAGCTGGGATTATAGGCCTGTGCCACCACACCTGGCGAATTTTGTATTTTTAGTAGAGATCGGGTTTCTCCGTGTTGGTCAGGCTGGTCTCAAACTCCCAAAGAGAAACAAGTGGTGATCTGTCTTCCTCGGCCTAACAAAGTACTGGGATTACAGGCGTGAGCCACCATGCCTGGCTGAAAAGTTCTTAAACAGATTTCTAGAGGTGTATTTTGTCTAGTGGAGTGAAACCCACTGAGGTTTTTAGAAAATCCCACAAATTTTTAAGAAAATTGTTCTGGCTGAAGAACAATTCCAGTTCCACCATGAGCTGGAACTTAAAAGGCAGAGTACAAAATTGAAAGAGAAGTTTGGACTCCCCTTTTCCATCTAGGAAGCAGGTTAAATTTAATGGCTAATTCATTTTCATAAGGAAAATAGAGGTTTCAACTCAGGAGGTACAACCAAAACCCACAGAGAACAACTCACAGAGAGTAAATTGAACACTAATGAAGGAATTGGCAGCAAGTTCTGTTCTCAGGTGTGTTTCAGGGTTGCTACAGGCTAGTGACAGCTGTGTGCCACGTTTTCCCCATTTTTGAACAGGAGTGTCTATAGGAGTTACCTTATACTTGTCGCACCATTGTATCATGGATATGTGTCTGTGAGGAGAGCTAACTTGTTTGTTTCAAAGCTGCTCAGATTGAGGAGAATGATATCCAAGGTGCTGTATCCTGAGCCTCATCTATACCTCAACCTGATATAGATGATAAAATCTTGGACTTTCACCCTGAATGTGATGCTATAATGAAATGAGATTTTAGGGGAAGAGGGTTTAGAAGAGGGATGGGTATATATTACATGTGGAGGAATGTATGGCCAGAAGGCAGATTGTCTTTTCCAAAGATGGTTACAGTATTTCCCATTCCACATGCTCTCCTCCAGAACCTTGCCACTCTCCTTTCTTTTTTTTTCTTTTTTGAAATGGAGTTTCCCACTGTCGCCAGGCTGCAGTGCAGTGGCGCGATCTCGGCTCTCTGCAACCCCTTACTGCTGGATTCAAGTGATTCTCCTGCCTTAGCCTCCCAAGTAGCTGGGACTACAGGCACGCACCACCATGCCCAGCTAATTTTTGTATTTTCAGTAGAGACAGGGTTCACCATGTTGGCCAGCATGGTCTCGATCTCTTGACCTCATGATCCGTACACTTTGGCCTCCTAAAGTGCTGGGATTATAGGTGCGAGCCACCGGCCTGGCTCACTCTCCTTTCAAGAGGCAGACTCTATGTTCTCCTTGAACTTTGGTTAGCCTTTGACTGCCTTGCTCCATGGAGTATGGCAGAGTGACAGTATGCATAATAGCTTCCAAGACAAGGATGAACAAAGGTCATGTCATTCTGCCTTGCTTGGTATGCTTACCCTTGGAGACTCTACTTTTATGGGAGGGAGGTTGGTGATGGTTGTCAGTTGGGAACTCAGGAAGGGATATGATTTAGGGGGTTCTCAATTTCTTTCCATCTGGGCCTTCTTGCTAATTACTTGGGCTGAGTGTCAACCCCTCAGTCAAATTGCCCCAGCCTGTGTCACTTCGAACAATGGTGATCCATTCCTACAGAGTCCTGTCCCATTTGCAGACTCTTGAGAAAAATACATGGTTAATAGAGTTTTTTTCTAAAAAAAAAAGTATAATAATGCTATGTAGTGTTGATGTCAAGGAGAGTAAGGAATGACTCCTCTAAGATTACCACACTATGACTTTCCAAGGTCTATTTTTTTTTTTCTCTTGAGTCAAGGTCTCACTCTGTGCAGTGGTGCAATCATGGTTCATGCACCAACCTTGACTTCCCAGGCTCAAGTAATCCTCCTACCTCAGTCTCCCTAGTGGCTAGGACCTCAGATATGCACCATGTTTGGCTAATTTTTGCTGGGACTGGGTTTCGCCATGTTGCCTAGGCTGGTCATGAACTCCTGAGCTCAAGCGATCTGTCCCCCTTGACTTCCCAAAGTGCTGGGATTATAGGTGTGAGCCACTGTGCCCGGCCCCAAGGTCTGTTCTTAGATCCAGGATGTGAGAGGGAAAATAGATCATAGTCATTCCCCTTGGAAGAGAGTAGAAACTTAACCATTTCAGAGACAGGTGGTCTCATCTCCTCCTGTCAAAGGATTCTTCGCTGACCTTTATAGTGAAAAGGTCAGCCTTTCCTCATATTAACACCCCCTCTGTATGTTTTGGCCAAATAAAATTCTACCCTGTTACAGTTGAACAGCAAACATTAGGTGACCATTCTTTCACAGTGATGGAAAAAGTCACCAGCTTTAAAGCTCACCTATGACTCAAAGCATTAACTAAAAAAACCTAGAATGAAACACAAATCTTAACAGGTGGGTATATTTTTCACTTATTTGTGTCATATACCTCTGAATCTTCTACAACAAGCATGTTAGATTAGTTAAACTGATGACAAAGCTTATTCAACAAAGTTACCTAAAATACACCATTCATGACAAAGACATGGCTTTGATGTTATATAGGAGACAGCTGATTCACATAGGGTTATTGAACCCTAGAATCTGATCTTGGCTCTCCCATGTCAACAACAGACAAATGCATTACAATTTAGGGAAAGCTGTTTTCTGGGTACCTCCCAGGTGTTTGCAGAAGAAGGCTAGAATTTGCTTCCAGGCATCCACCTGGGCCTTAGAATGAGCCCTGGGCTCCCCACCCCACATCACATGTTTATTCACTAATGGGTGAAAGGAAGCTGGGCACAGGGGGAAGTAAGGAGGCTCGATGTGATGCCCAGTCCCTGGGTAACAGATGATCTGGGGTTTTTCCTTTCCATGGGCCTGTAACCGTTCAGAGAGTGTTTGGGCATACAACTCACTCCTCCAGTTATGATCATCCTGACCAACAATGAACAGGATGGGCCCCTGGGCCTTCTCTATTGGAATCATGCTGGGGTTCTCATACCCTCCTACAAGGTCATTCCTTATATCCACAATGTCCATGAGGCCTGAGAAAGCTACCTTGATTCTCCTCGGGTCATAGTCCAATGGCGGAATGCTAATCTGCTTATAGTTTATGCCTCTGTTCCCACTCGTCCCGGATCCATTGATGGAAACTGTGGCTGAGACATTCTTCAAGAATGAGGCCATTGCGAGACAAATATCAGCTCCTAGAGAAATGCCCAAAAGCCCAATGCCTGGGCCTTTTACCTGGAAGAAAGGAAGAGAGAAGAGTCGAGTCAATAACTTATCCAGGCCGGGCACGGTGGCTCATGCCTGTAATCCCAGCACTTTGGGAGGCCGAAGTGGGTGGATCACTTGAGGTCAGGAGTTTGAGACTAGCCTGGACAACATGGTGAAACCTCGTCTCTATAACAATACCAAAAAAAAAAAAAAAAACAAAGCATGCTGTTGGCAAGAAAAAAAAGAAAATAAATTTAAAGAGAAAAAAAAATACAAAAAGACATAGCCAGGCATGATGGCAGGCGCTTGTAATCCCAGGTACCCAGGAGGCTGAGGCAGGAGAATTGCTTGAGCCAGGGAGGCAGAGGTTGCAGTGAGCCAAGACTGCACCACTGCGTTCCAGCCTGGGGCAACAAAGCGAGACTCCATCTCAAAACCAAAACCAAAACCAAAAATTATCCAATTCAAAAGCATTTTTCTAAAAATGCAAACAGAGATGCTGCTAGCTTTAATCTGGGAATCATCCACAAGAAAATCAACCTCAGCTGATAGGGAAGTTTCTTCCCATGTACAAAGTATCTGGCTGAACACCTGACAGACAAATCTTTTTTTTTTTTTTTTAGACGGAGTCTCACTCTGTCGCCCAGGCTGGAGTGCAGTGGTGCGATCTCGGCTCACTGCAACCTCCGCCCCCTGGGTTCAGGCGATTCTTCTGCCTCAGCCTCCCAAGTAGCTGGGACTATAGGTGTGTGCCACCACGCCTGGCTAATTTTTGTGTATTTTTAATAGAGATGGGTTTTCACCATGTTGGCCAGGCTGGTCTTGTACTCCTGACCTCGTGATCACTTGCCTTGGCCTCCCAAAGTGCTGGGATTACAGGCGTGAGCCACCACGCCCGGCCACATGACAGTCAAATCTTAAAATCACTGAAAAATTTGGAAACTGATTATAAACATGTCAGAGAATTATCCACTAGAGAATGCTGAGCCACAGAGCCCATCAAGTTCAGGGCCACATTCAGGTAGGCCTGACTGAAGTCTTAATGTGGCAGTGCATCCAATAGTGTGGAACGAAGTTCTGTCCCAAGATGTGAATCATTCATCAGATCATCAGTCGGTATCTGAGTAGTCCCAGAGCGTGGGTGGGATTCAGACCGGTTAACCTGGCGCCCTGGACTCATCTGAGGCAAAAGGAGCCAGGCTTCTCTCCTGGGTCCTCTTCTAGGGCCCCAGGGCATGCAGGGTGTGGCGCCCAACCCACCCCATAGAAAGCCTCTTTGCCTCACACCACCCTCAGTTGTTGGATGAAAGGTGTTGGATGATATGTATTGGGAAATGATTACAAAGCAAGACTTTAGAATAAGTACATTTGTTCTTAGCTTCTGAAAGGGGTGAACAAGTTCTGACCAAAATCTGAGAACATACTCTGACATCAGAAAATTAAAGTTAAAAAACAGAGAGAGATCCAAGATGGCCGATTAGCAGCAGCTCAGGATTGTAGCTCCCACTGAAAGCGCAGAGAGTGAGTGGACGCCACACTTTCAGACGAATTTTCATTGCCTACGGACCAAGAGATCTTGGCGGAGGAGCCCCACGGGTCACCAGCGCGACTCTTTTGGCCGGCGCGGCCGTTTTGCAGGCGCCCCCAGCGCGGCGGTTCTCAGTCCGGAGTATACGGGACTGAGTGCCCTTTTGGTTGGCGTTTGGAGCTCCGGGAAGACAATCTCCCATTCAGCTGATTGAAAAACGGACTGAAGTGGGGAAGCAGACCCGGAGATTCCCAGGCAGAAAAGCGCCACAAATCTTAACGCCGCTGTTTCAGCCGGCGTAGTGGGTCGCCGCAGGGGAAGGCTGGTCCCCCCCACACACACAAAAAAAATAGCAGTTGGCACTGCTGAGGATTGAGAGTTTCACATCAAGTACAGCTGAACCCGGGAAGGTCTAGCTCTGTGGGGGAGGGGCGTCCACCGAAGGAAAACTAAGAAACAGAAAAAACTTTACCACCAACAAGCTGGACATCCACTCAGAGACCTTATCTGAAAGCCAGCAATTACACAGACGACAGGTGGATAAATCCACAAAGATGGGAAGAAACCAGCGCAAAAAGGCTGAAAACACCCCGAAATCAGAATGCCTTTCCTCCTAGAGAGGATTGCAGTGCCTCATCACCAACTGAAAAAGGCCTGATTGAGAATGAATGTGAGGAATCAATAGAATCAGGCTTCAGAAGGTGGATAATGAGAAACTTCTGTGAGTTAAAAGAACATGTTCTAGCCCAATGCAAGGAGACTAAGAACCTTGAAAAAAGGTTTGACGAAATGTTAACGACAATGGACAATTTAGAAAGGAATATAAGTGAACTAATGGAGCTGAAAAACACAATACGAGAACTTCGCGAAGTATGCACAAGTTTTAACAGTCGAATTGATCAAGCAGAAGAAAGGATTTCAGAGGTCGAAGACCAACTTAACAAAATAAAACGAGAAGACAAGATTAGAGAAAAAAGGGTAAAAAGGAATGAGCAAAGTCTCCAAGAAATATGGGACTATGTGAAAAGACCTAATCTACGTTGGATAGGTGTGCCTGAATGTGACGAAGAGAATGAATCCAAGTTGGAAAATATTTTTCAGGATATTATCCAGGAAAACTTTCCTAACCTAGCAAGGCAAGACAATACACAACTCCAGGTAATACAGAGAACACCACAAAGATATTCCTCAAAAGAGCAACCCCAAGGCACATAATCATTAGATTCACCAGGGTTGAAACAAAGGAGAAAATACTACGGGCAGCCAGAGAGAAAGGTCAGGTTACCCACAAGGGGAAGCCTATCAGACTCACAGCAGATCTCTCAGCAGAAACCCTACAAGCCAGAAGAGAGTGGGGGCCAATATTCAACATCCTTAAAGAAAAGAACTTTCAACCCAGAATTTCATATCCAGCCAAACTAAGTTTCATAAGTGAAGGAAAAATACAATTTTTTACAAACAAGCAAGTACTCAGAGATTTCATTACCACCAGGCCTGCTTTACAAGAGCTTCTGAAAGAGGCACTATATACAGAAAGGAACAACCAGTATCAGCCATTCCAAAAAACCCATCCGTAAGCTGCATCCAGACCCATCTCACATGCAAGGATATACAGAGACTCAAAACAAAGGGATGGAGGAAGATTTGCCAACCAAATGGAGAGCCAAAAAAAAAAAAAAAAGCAGTAGTTGCAATTCTCATCTCTGATAAAATAGACTTTAAAGTAATAGAAACCAAAAGAGATAAGAAGGACATTGTATAATGGTAGAGGGATCAATGTAACGGGAAGAGCTAACGATTCTAAGTCTATGTGCACCCAATATAGGAGCACCCAGATACATAGGGCAATTTCTTGGTGACTTACAAAGAGACTTGGACTCCCACACAATAATAGTGGGAGACTTTAACATTACATTGTCAATATTGGACAGATTAATAAGACAGAAGGTTAACAAGGATACCCGGGACTTGAACTTAGACCTCGAACAAGTAAACTTAATAAACATTTACAGAACTCTCTACTCCATATCCACAAAAGATACATTTTTTTTCAGTAACACATCACATTTATTCTAAAAGTGACCACATGGTTGGGAGTAAATCACTCCCCAGCAATTGCATAGCATTTATAGGTTTAAATGAAATATTGGTTGGCTGTTTGTTATTTTCCTCCCTTATTCCTTCCTGTCTCCATTGTGTAACACAATTATTAGCATAAAAGAGCTTTTTAATATCCATTTCTAGACTGCATTCTAGCCTGGGCAATAGAGCAAGATTCCCGTTCTCTCTCCCTCTTTTCTTCTTCTTTTTCTCTTTCTTTTATTCTCTTTTATTCCTTCTTTCTCTCTTTCTCTCTTTTCTTTAAAAAAAAAAAATAGAAAACAGGCAAGATATCAAGTGATAAGAAGTATTCATTTTGGACCAACAGTTTAGAAGAAAAATGTGTACCTGGAGAGAAAGAGAAGAATAATGAATAGTTCCTGTAATATTCCATTTATATAACATGAGGTTTTTGGAAGGTACACTGAAGAAGTCAGTGCCTATTATCTGTGACCTTTTGTGCTTATCAGTTTGTTTTGCTCTCCCTGATGTCAGTTAGAGTCTGATGAAAATGGAGTCAATTTGAACAGAGCAATGATTTGGTTATGATTAAAGGTCAACAGTGATCTGTACCTAATCACTATTTACCACTTCTATATTGGGTTAGACAACAGTCATTTTTTTAACCATATAATACGCCCTTATTCTTAGAAAATAAGTCTATTATTTCATAGGTTCCTTTTAAAAAATATTATTAAGTTTAGAAAGATAGATGAGATGGGAATGAGGAGGTCTAGGTCTTAGCTCCACCATTCATTAGGTGTGGAGAGCTGGGCAAGAGACTTCAACCCATGTTTCAAGTTTTCTGTATGGAAATGAGTTGAAGTGCTAGTTTAATAGATGGTATTCTTAATACTGATATTTGAAAGGCAATTAGTTACTTTCCTCGTTTCTGTCAAAATTAATGGTAGCTTCCATGACAAATTTTTATGGGTACTTTGAATTATACATTTGCATGTGTCAAAAATAGTTTCTATCATCAACTAGTTTGAAATACAAAAAAAAAAACAAGCATGCAAAGACAATAGATTGGAAGTTCAATTTGCAATGCACAGATAATATTTAATATTACTAAATAAAATCTCACATGGATTTTACAATTCATTCTATATCACGAATCTATCTGACAGAAAAAGTAGAAATAGGCACCTTAAGCCAAGGAAGTCTCCAAAAGAAATCTTTGTGAAAGAGGAACAGAGCAGCATTACTGCACGTGGTACAGGTTACATTCTCTATGGAGATATTTCTAGAAAGACTAATTAAATAAAGGACACAGGGAGAACCTGGGGATGTTGAAGCATGTAGCACAGGGCTTCTTCAAAGTACTCCAGAGGTATGATGTCCAAGTTCTTGGGGAGATCTTCAAAGTTATAATAAGCTAGAGCCAACGTGGCAAAGCCATGGCCAGCAAGGAGGCTGGCTCGATATTCCAACAGGCCGCCTCCAATACCAAAGATGTCAATGATCCCTGGGAAGGGTCCAGGTCCTAGAAAACAAAATATTATAAATGGAAGTCATTATACAATTTAAAGAATTTGCTTTCCTGGCTGGACACAGTCGTTCATGCTTACAGTCTCAGCACTTTAGGAGGCCAAGGCAGGAGGATCACTTGGGGCCAGGAGTTCAAGAACAGCCTGGGCAATGTAGTGAGACCCCCATCTCTACAAACTTTTTTTTTTTTTTTTTGAGACAGAGTTTCACTCTTGTTGCCCAGGCTGGAGTGCAATGGCACTATCTTGGCTCACCACAACCTCCCAGGTTCGAGCAATTCTCCTGCCTCAGCCTCCCGAGAAGCTGGGATTACAGGAATGTACCACCATGCCTGACTAATTTTGTATTTTTAGTAGAGACGGGGTTTCTCCATGTTGGTCAGGCTGGTCTCGAACTCCCAACCTCAGGTGATCTGCCCGTCTCGGCCTCCCAAAGTGCTGGGAATACAGGCATAAGCCACACACTCGGCCTACTTTTCTTTTTTTTAAATTAGTCTAGTGTGGTGGTGCATGCCTGTAGTCCTACCTACTTGGGAGGCAAAGGAGGGAGGATCACTTGAGCCCCAGTGGTTGAGGCTGCAATGAGCCATGACCACACCACTGCACTCCAGCCTGGTCAACAGAGACAGACCCTGTCTCAAAAAAAAAAAGAAAAGAAAAGAAAAGAAAAAGAAAAACATTGAAACAAAATTTTATGTACTGTTGCATCAGCCTTCTGGTTTTTGGTTTATGATATTTCAGATGTCTATATAGAAAGAGAGGAAAGATCCGTCTTTGAAAACCTAAAAAAAAGAAAAAAGAGGAAAGAAAAAGAAATACCCAGAGATGGCTTTAGTCTGAAGTGTGACCCGTGGTAAAGCAGGACATAAAGGAGTGGAGAAGAGACTCGGTGTGCCTAGAACATTAGAGAAGGTGACATGGTAATAACCTCATTGACTGACATTATTCTGCCTTAGACAAGTCAGGCTGATGCCTGTATGGATCTGTAGGATCTGTAGGGTAGTGATTAATAGCAAAGTGGATAATGTACCTGCCCACCTGAACTTGTTTTTTCATTTGCAGAATAACAATACCCACTTTATTCGTATATTATAGAGACTAACTGATAGAATGCAATGGAATGCAAGTAAAAACCATTGTACACAGCCTAACATCAAAATCCATTTTTTTGTTTGTTTTTTTGAGATAGAGTCTTACTCTGTTGCCCAGGCTGGAGTGCAGTGGTGCGATCTCGGTTCACTGCAACCTCCGTCTCCCAGGTTCAAGTGATTCTCCTGCCTCAGCCTCCCAAGTAGCTGGGAATACAGGCATGTGGCACCAAGCCCAGCTAATTTTTGTATTTTTAGTAGAGTTAGGGTTTCACCATGTTGGCTAGGCTGGTCTTGAACTTCGTCCATCTCGGCCTCACAGAGTGCTGGGGTTACAGGCGTGAGCCACGGAGCCCGGTACCAAATCCTCTGTTTTGGTAGTGGCCACTGACATAGTCAATGCTAGCTTCTCTGACCTTGCTCCAGAGCCAAGCCAGTGCTAGATCGGCACTGGAAACTAACGGAGACCCAGGCCACTGACGCTCACACCTTTCGCCAGCAGCCCGGCTCACCTGGAGGCAGGAAGAGCGTGGCGCGCACCCGGCCCGCGCGCACCGGCTCGCGCCGAACGCCCGGAGGGAGGAAGTCGCGCTCGTGTCGCGCCTGGCACAGCAGCCGTCCAGGGTCAGGGTCGGGGTCGTGGCCGTCCAGCACCTCCAGTTCCACGACCAAGGGAATCTGTACGTCCCGCTTCAGAAAGCGCCAAAAAGGCTTCTCGGGTTCCAGGGCCCAGAGCAGCCCCATGGGCTCGAGCCCCGCGAAGCTGCCGCCCAGCGCGGGCGCGCGCTCCAGGTCCAGCTCGCCACGGGTGTCCGCGCAGTAGCGAGCGTGGGCCCGGAAGAGCGCGCCCTTCTCGTCGCGCAGCGACGCGCGCAGCGTGATCTGCTGCTCCGGGACCAGGCCGCGCACGGCGATGCGCACCGGCTCGTCCCAGCAGCAACGGCCCGCGGGCCTCAGGAGCAGCGTCGCTGACATCTCGGAATCGGAGCGGGGGAATCCTAAGGTCGAGGTCAGGGGCCAGTCCGAGATCTTGGCAAGCGCGCCGTGTCCAGAGGTCGTCCGGCGTCCTCAGGTGCCTGGAGCGGCCGGTGGCTGAGGAGTCCCAGAAAGCGAGTGGGACTTAAGACCGGTTAACATGGCGCTCCGGACTCGTCTCAGGCAAAAGGAGCCAGGCTCTCTCTGTCCTCTCCTAGGGGCCCCGGGCGCGCAGGGCGTGGCGCGCAACCCACCCCGTAGAAAGCCTCTCTGCCTCACACCACCCACAGT
The DNA here is from genome assembly GCA_036589455.1 of Ateles fusciceps. NCBI lineage: Eukaryota > Metazoa > Chordata > Mammalia > Primates > Atelidae > Ateles > Ateles fusciceps. Next base: position 6,140,076 of record JAZHEH010000228.1, on the reverse strand, counting down.
TGTTGGAATGAAAGTTGTTGGATGATCAATTTGTGGCGAAACCAGAGGTGAATAAGATCAAGCCAAATTCCAGCTTTTCATGGGCTCCACGGCAGGTTTTGTTTGCTTATTTATTTATTTATTTATTTATTTTTGAAACGGAGTTTCGTTCTTGTTGCCCCATGACAGGTTTTGTTTCTTTGTTTTATTTATTTACTTACTTACTTATTTTTGAGACGGAGTTTCACTCTTGTCGCCCAGGCTGGAGTGCAATGAATGGCACGATCTCGGCTCACTGCAACCTCCACCTCCCAGGTTGAAGCGATTCTCCTGCCTCAGCCTCTGGAGTAGCTGGGATTACAGTCATGCACCACCTCAGCTAATTTTTTGTATTTTTAGTAGAGACAAGGTTTCTCCATGTTGGTCAGGTTGGTCTTGAACTCCTGACTTCAGGTGATCTGCCCGCCTTGGCCTCCCAAAGTGCTGGGATTACAGGAGTGAGCCACCATGCCTGACCTTTTTTTTTTTTTTTTTTGAGACCGAGTTTCACTCTGTCACTCAGGCTGGAGTGCAGTGGTGCGATCTCAGCTCACTGCAACCTCTGCCTCCCAGTAGTTGGAATTACAGGCACGTGCCACCATTCCTGGCTAATTTTTGTATTTTTTGTAGAGATGGGGTTTTACCATGTTGACCAGGTTGGTCTCAAACTCTTGACATCAAGTGATCTGCCTACCTTGGCCTTACTGGGGATTACAGGTGTGAACCACGGAGCCTGGCCTCTTTTTGTTTTTTGAGCTGCAATGCAGTGGCGAGATCACAGATCCCTGCACCCTCAACCTCCCAGGCTCAAGTGAGCCTCCTGCCTGAGACCTTGGAGAAGCTGGAACTACAGACCGTGTCACTGCCACCATGCCGCGCTAATTTTTAAATGTTTATTTTTAGAAAGGAGGGGTCATCCCGTTTCCCAGGCTGGTCTCGAAATCCTGAGCACAAACTATCCTCCTATAATCCCAAAGTGCTAGGATTATAGACATTTTTTTTAAAGTCTTATATTTTGAGCCACTGCACAAGGCCTGAAGATCCAGATTTCTAAGAAAAGTCTAAGTCACATATTTTTTCCTGTCATGGAATGTTGAGATTGGCTTAAGCCAAGTGAAGATTGCCACCATTGCCCCTGGGGTCAGGGTGGAGTTAGCATTCCCTGGAACTCATAGCTACAGGGGGAAGGGCAATAAAATCAGGAATTCTCCTAAAAGAGAGAAGTGTAATATATACTGAGCAGGCACCTGACAATATGAGTGTGGCAGAGGAACTTCTCATGAGGGTACTGATGGCTTTTTGAAAATTAGGGCAAGAAAGGACATTTCTAAAATTTAGAGAAATAGGCTGGGCTCAGTGGCTCACGCCTGTAATCCCAGCACTTTGGGAGGCCGAGGCGGGTGGATCATTTGAGGTCAGGAGTTTGAGAACAGCCTGACCAACATGGAGAAACCCAGTCTCTACTAAAAATACAAAATTAGCCAGGCGTGATGGCGCATGCCTGTAATCCCAGTTACTTGAGAGGCTGAGGCAGGAGAATCACTCGAACCCAGGAGGCGGAAGTTGCGGTGAGCCGAGATGGCACCACTGCAATCCAGCCTAGGTGACCAGAGCAAAACTCCATCACAAAAACAAACCAAAAAAAAAAAAAAATTAGAGAAATAAAATATGGGTTTAAAAGGAGTTATGATTATTAATGTGGCAAATTAAGGAATTTGGAAGTTGGAGACTATGAGGAAACTGTGGTGTGTTTAGATTTGAACACAGAATTTGACATAAAAGATATGTTGGAAAACGAAAAATTGCTGCTAGATAAAAATTCTCCCTCAGTTTATCTTCAATCCTCAAAATCAGCTGGAAATGGGAGATCCTGTGGAAACAAGTCAGGGGAGATAAGGTAAACCCACTTGTCTTCCTAGTAGAAATTTTACTGATAATTAGAATAGTAATAAGTATTGAAATAGAGCAAAAACAAGAGGATGGGCCAGGTGCGGTGGCTCATTCCTGTAATCCTGGCACTTTGGGAGGCCAAGGTGGCCAGATCACTTGAGGCCATGAGTTCCAGACCAGCCTGGCCAAGGTGGCAAAACCCTATCTCTACTAAAAATGCAAAAATTAGCCAGATGTGGTGACCCATGCCTGTAGACCCAGCTATGGGGAGGCTAAGGCAGGAGGATCGCCAGGAGGCAGAGGTGGCAGCGAGCCAAGATGGTGCCACTGCACTCCAGCTTGGGAGACAGAGGAAGACTCTGTCTCAAAAAAAAAAAGAAAAGTGGATGTTGTCAAAAAGGGTGGGGGGAGAGCGAGAAGTCTGTGTCAAAATATATCCTATTTTAGGCTGGGCTCTGTGGCTCACACCTGTAATCCCAGCACTTTGGGAGGCTGAGGCAGGAGAATCACTTGAATTTGGGAGGCGGAGGTGCAGTGAGCTGAGATTGCACCATTGCACTCCAGCCTAGGCAACAAGAGTGAAACTCCATTTCAAAAAAAATAAAAATCCTATTTTTTATAAATCTCCAAACAAATGCAAATACTCCTGTCAGTAGGCTCAATCAGCAGTTACCTTGACACCCTGAAGAGCTAATACAGAGAAAAAATGCCCAAGAATCATCTAATTTTTCTATATTAGGCAGGAAATTGAGTAAGCTCAATATTCTGTGGTAATATCACCATAAAACTAGAAAAAAGTAGAAACAAATAACTGGACACTGGTGGACTTCAGTATGGAACTAAAAAATAAAATGTTTTGCCAGGCACAGTGGCTCATGCTTGTAATTCCAGCACTTTGGGAGACCTAGGTGGGAAGACTGCTTGAGGCCAGGAGTTTGAGGCCAGCCTGCACAACAAAGCAAGACTCCATCTCTGCAAAAAATTAGCCAGGTGTGGTAGTGCATGCCTGTAGCCCTAGCTACTCAGGGAGGCTGGGATGGAAGATGGCTTGAGCCCAGAAGTTTAAGGCTTCTGTGAGCCATGATCATACCACTGCATTCCAGCTCTGGGCATTAGAACAAGACTTTGTCCCCATAAAGTTTTTTTTTTTTTTTTTTTTTTTTTAGACAGTCTCACTGTGTTGCCCAGGCTGGAGTGCAATGGTGCAATCTTAGCTCACTGCAACCTCCACCTCCTGGGCCAAGTGATCCGATGAGCTGATTCACTTTTCCCACTACATTTAATTTATTTAGAGACAAGGTCTTGCTTCGTCTAGTCTGGTCTTGAACTCCTGGCCTCAAGATCCTCCTGCCTTGGCCTCCCAAAGTGTTGGGATTACAGGTGTGAGCCACCTGGCCTGGCCCCCATTTTTCTCCATAGTTTCCAATTGATGGCTACTTTAAAATTTGATCATCCACAAATACTATTATTATTATTATTATTTTTGAGACGGAGTGTGTTTGTTTTTGTTTTTTATTTTGAGACGGGATCTCTCTTCCTGTTGCCTAAGCTGGAGTGCAGTGGCATGATCATGGCTCACTGCAGCCTCAACCATTCCTGTTCAAGTGACCTCCCACCTCAGCCTCCTGAGTAGCTGGACATTACTGATTTTTTCTTAACTATCTCTATAGTTTTGTCTTTTACATAATGTCATATAATTGGAATTATACAGTATGTAGCCTTTTCAGGCTGCCTTCTTTCACCTAGCAAGACACATTTTTTTTTTTCTTTTTGAGACACAGTCTCACTTTGTCGCCCAGGCTGGAGTGCAGTGGTGTGATCTTGGCTCACTGCAATTCTGCCTCCTGGGTTCAAGCGATTCTCCTGCCTCAGCCTTCCAAGTAGCTGGGATTACAAGCACCTGCCACCATGCCCAGCTAATTTATGTATTTTTAGTAGAAATGGGGTTTCACCATGTTGGCCAGGCTGGTCTTGAACTCCTGACCTCAGGCTCAACCACCACCAGCCTTAGCCTCCCAAAATGTTGGGATTACAGGTGTGAGCCACCGTGCCCAGCTTTTTTTTTTCATGAGACAGAGCCTCCTTCTGTCACCCAGGCTGAAGTTCAGTGGTGCAATCTTGGCTCACTGCAACCTCTGACTCCTGGGTTCAAGTGATTCTCATGCCTCAGCCTCCTGAGTAGCTGGGACTACAGGTGCACGCCACCATCCCTAGCTTATATTATATTATATATATATATATATATATACACATATTTTCCAAGATGGAGTCTTGCTCTGTCATCCACGCTGGAGTGCAGTGGCATGATCTTGGCTTACTGCACCCTCCGCCTTCCAGGTTCAAGCAATTCTCTTGCCTTATCCTCCCCAGTAGCTGGGATTACAGGTGCCTGCCACTGTGCCGGCTAATTTTTTTTTTTTCTTTTTGTATTTTAGTAGAGACGGGGTTTCACCATGTTGGCCAGGCTCTGGTCTCAAACTCCTGACCTCGTGATCCAAACTCCTGACTTTCAGCCTCCCAAAGTTCGGGATTATAGGTATGAGCCTCCGTGCCCGGCCTGGCTGGGTACATGGTATTTCATGCCTCCTTGGCATTGCTTAGTTTAGAGCCTACATAGCAAGTGGCTTCAAGTAATTAGTCTAACTGGGAGTGAGATGTGACAGCTATCATATTTTAAATGCTTCTCTGGGCCTGATAATTTAAAGGGGCTTGTATTTCTCAGATGAAAGGCTTTTTTTCTTTCCTCATGACTATAGTTAATAGTGTATTGTATACTTGAAATTTCCTAAGACAGTAGATCTTAAGTGTTGCTATGATCTGAATGTTGGTGTCCCCTACCTACCCCAAATTCAAATGTTAAAACCTGTCAAAGGACAAAATCACAATTAATTTAGTTAAAAATCTCCATTGGAGGCCAGGCGCGGTGGCTCACGCCTATAATCCCAGCACTTTGGGAGGCCGAGGCGGGTGGATCACAAGGTCAAGAGATCAAGACCATCCTGGTCAACATGGTGAAACCCCGTCTCTACTAAAAATACAAAAATTAGCTGGGCATGGTGGCGCACGCCTGTAGTCCCAGCTACTCGGGAGGCTGAGGCAGGAGAATTGCTTGAACCCAGGAGGCGGAGATTGCAGTAAGCCGAGATTGCACCATTGCACTCCAGCCTGGGTAACAAGAGCGGAGCTCTGTCTCAAAAAAAAATAAAAATAAAAATAAAAACAAAAATCTCCATCTGGAGGTTAGCCTCCCCCGTACAATTAATTTAGTTAAAAATCTCCATTGGAAAAAAAAATGTCTTAATTGGCTTTATTGTGATTCTAGGATCAGGCAACACTTCATTCCATAAAACAGAGTAAGTGTTCAGATGAGCTGAGCAGAAGTTGGCTTTATAGACAGAGAAGAGCTGAAGAGAGCAGAAGCAAAGAACAAAGAGCTTCCTGGTCATTTCGAAGCTATTTTTTTTGTAAGGTGGGAGTCAAGGAGACAGACCAACAGAAAAGTAATTGATTAGTTACTTCAGGCTAATTTTTTTTTTAACTTTTTCATTATTATTCTCATTTATTTTTAATAGAGACAGGGTCTCACTGTGTTGCCCAGGCTGGCCTTCGTCGGGCATGGTGGCATGTGCCTGTAATCCCAGCTATTAGGGAGTCTGAGGCACAAGAATTGCTTGAAGCTGGGAAGCAGAGGTTGCAGTGAGCCAAGATTGCGCTGCTGCACTCCAGCCTGGGGGACAGAGCAAGACTCTACCTCAGAAATGAAAAAGAAGGTTGGGCGTGGTGGCTCATGCCTGTAATCCCAGCGCTTTGGGAGGCTGAGGTGGGCCTCCCAGTTGTGTGTTGAGATAGTAAGAGGTGACTTTTTTCACTTCTTGTGGTTTCTACAAAGTTACTCCCCTCCCAAACGGATAAAGTGTACAGTTTATAAAAATCTTAAAAACTCATTCTTACTGGAAAATTCATTTTAATAATGAGAGGGAAAAACTCTAAGTAGTTATTAAAAAGCAAAGAATGAATACACATACACACACTAAATGTGGCAGATGTTCCCAGGAGAGATTAGCAACAGAGCGGCCACATGATCAAATAAAAATTACAGTTTGGCTGGGATTGTCCCCTCTTTGCCATCCAAGTATTTGTGGAAGAAAGTCTGGCGTCATTTCCAAGCATCTACCTGAGCCATGGCGTGAGCCCTGGGCTCCCCTCCCCAGATAACAGGACCGCCCACCAAGGCATGCGTGGAAGCCCGGCCTGGGGAAATAAGGAGGCTCAATATAGTGCCCTGCCCCTGGGTAACAGATGACCTGGGGCTTTCTCCTCCCCCTGGGCCTGCAAGCGTTTACAGGCCTCATTAGCATAGAACTCACTCTTCCAGTTGCGGTCATCCTGATCTACCAGGAACAGGAAGGAGCTCTCTGCCCTTTCCACAGGAATGAAGCTCTTCTGGTCAGGTCCTTCTAAAGGGCTGTTCAGGACATCCACAATGTCTGCAAAGCCATCTTTGGTCACCTTGATGCGATTTTTGTTGACGCCGACAGGGGGCAGGGTCTCACCCTTATAGTGTACGACTCCCCCAGCACTGGCCACAGAGCCGTTGATGATGACAGCAGAGCCGTGATGCCCTTCAGGAAAGAGGCCATGAAAGGCAGAGTTCACCCCCTTTGGAAATTCCAAGCAGCCCAACTCCTGGACCTTTTACCTGAGAAAGGGACAAAGGAAAAGAAGAAGAATGAGTCCACAAACAGTGGAATACAGTGAGTTGTGCCCACCCTGCAAGTCAGTTGAACCTGAGCCTGAATCTGGGTTCTACCATTTACCCAGATTTGCACCTTTGGGAATTTGCCTCCCCTCTATCTCTTCCTTTCCACAATTTCTCAATCACCACTCTTGGTGAGAACCATGTGGATGACCTATCAGCTACTATGGTTCTTCAGTTCCTTAACCTTGTATCTCCCATGATCTTTTTCTCTCTCCCACCTGGGCTACCCATTCCCACTGTCATAACTAAACTGATTCATCATCAATAAGTACATCATCTCATGGCTGGGTGCGGTGGCTCACCCCTGTAATACCAACACTTTGGGAGGCAGAGGTGGGTGGAACATTTGAGGTCAGGAGTTTGAGACCAGCCTGGATGACATAGTGAAACCCCATCTCTACTAAAAATACAAAAATTAGCCAGGCGGTAGTGACACGCACCTGTAATCCCAGCTACTTGGGAGGCTGAGGCAGGAGAATCGCTTAAGCCTGGGAGGCGGAGGTTGCAGTGAGTTGAGATCGCACCACTAACTCCAGTCTGGGTGACAGAGTGAGACCCTTCTCAAAAAAAAAGAAAAAAAAAGTACATTATCTCCAAAATCTCAGCTTCAAGCATTCCACTCTCTGAGTGCCATCTTCAGTACTTTCAATTTAACCATCCTGGTAAAATTTCTACCTCTGAGAGACCTCCCATTTCTACCTCTGTGAGACCCTGACTATCACTTTGTCACTATGAATATCTTCCTCGTGTTCTCACTTCCCGTCTCCTCTAGCCTGGATTTCCTGCTTCAACAGCAGCATCACTCCTTTGCAAACACTCTTACCTCCTCTAACCTCCCTCTTCTTTTGGCCACACTGGCCCAGAAAGTGCTAACCATGTTAAATCCACCTATTCATTTCCTCTAGGCTCACATTTGTGCAAATGAACACTGCTGGAGAAGAGGAAAAAATACACGTTTATGCTGACAGATCTTAGTTTCATTTCATGACCACAAATTTAAATGAACATCCACATTGCCCATCAACCCTCTCATATATCATGGCTGTGTTTACCTTTCACTTCTCCAGGAGAGGTCTTCATATCTTCTCCTACCTCCTCAAGCCCTTTTAACCCTCACCTTTCCCTTCACTTTTAGCTCTTCATACTTCATTGAAGAAACAGAAGCTATTGGTAGGAACCTTTCCTCATTTTCTCACTGCCAAATCTACCTACTTCCGTGGGAACTCAAACTGCCTTCCCTCCTGTTTCCAAGGAAGTATCTGATATAAATTTGTTTTAATATAACTGCTGTCCAGGCATCCATTCTCAGACCTGATGTGTTATTTGAAACCCAGCAGTGCCCTGTCATCTTTGGCCTAGTCAAAACTTTCAGGCTGGGTACAGTGTACTCTGTCATCTTTGGCCTTAACTAGGGTACTGCTGTCATCTTTGGCCTAGTTAAAACTTGGGAGTTTGATCACTTTGGGTAGGCTGAGGCAGGAGGATCACCTGAGGTTGGGAGTTTGAGACCAGCCTGACTAACATGGAGAAACCCCATCCCTACTAAAAATACAAAAAATTAGCCGGGCATGGTGGCAGGCGCTTGTAATTTCAGCTACTCGGAAGGCTGAGGCAGGAGAATCGCTTGAACCTGGGAGGCAGACGTTGCGGTGAGCCGAGATCGTGCCATTGCACTCCAGCCTGGGCAACTAGAGCAAAACTCTGTCTCCAAAAATAACAAAACAAAACAAAAAATAAACTTTCCCCTCTGTTTGTTCCTCATCCCACTGACCCAAAACCCAACACACATCATAACTGCTGACCATGTTAAAACCTAATCATGGCAGAGCACGGTGGCTCACATCTGTAATCCCAGGATTTTGGAAGGCCGAGGCAGCAGGATCACTTGAGGTGAGGAGTTCGAGACCAGCTGGCTAACATAGTGAAACTCTGTTTCCACTAGAAGTACAAAAATTAGCCAGGGGCGGTGGCACGTGCCTGTAGTCCCAGCTACTTGGGAGGCTGAGGCAGGAGAATCACTTGAACCCAGGAGGCAGAGGTTGCAGTGAACAGAGACGGTGCCACTGCACTCCAGCCTGGACAACAGAGCGAGAGACTCCGTCTCAAAACAAACACAAAAACAAACAAACAAAAACCTAATGGTCAACACTAGAGTCTTGTAAATAGGTTTGTGTATAAATCAGCCAATCCATAACCCCTGAGGGAAACCTGCTTGGGTAACACTCAGACCTCAGTAATGGATTTGGCCCCATAAGTCCTGTCTGTCTCTCTCCCTCTCACTGGCTAAACGTCTGTGTCCCAGACAGCTCTCTATTTCCCAATGGCCCTGCAAGGCATACTGCCTTCTTGGGTCTGGGGTCTGTAAGGAATACGCTGCTTATTTCACGTGCTTTGTTGTGCTGCCTCCTCTGTGTCTCACCTGACCCCAACCCTAACTCCTTTCCAGGTCATGGCTCTTCCACAGAGTGGCTATCTCTGTAGGATGAACCTGGAATTGTTTGTGGTGGCAGACACGCTCGTGACTCGTCAGGTCAGACAAGAATCACAAGGGTTCTGCCACTTTAAACAAGTACCTTATGACATGACACCTGGTCATAGATCGGATGCACAGACATTAAGCCATCTGCCAGGAAAAAGAATTATCCCATGAAAGGCACACTGTAAACATGACCAAATCTAGAGCCTCGTCAGGGCAGGGCTACAGTTTATCGCCATTCTCCTGGCAGAGAACGCAAGATTGAATTACAAACAAAAGAGCCCCGCATTTCTGTTCCTAACAAAAGCCACCCCTCTATTTGTGCTTGCAAATCCCATCTACTGTCATTCTCGAGGACCTCGCTCCTGCAATTATTTTCCTCTCTCCTCCTTTACAGCTATCTTCCCTACTGGCTTATTCGCATCAGTGTACTTCTACCCTCTAGAATCTCTTAGGTTTTGATGACAATTCTTGGCCCCAGTCACTCTAGTTATAGCCCTAGTTCTCTACTCCCTTTCACAGCAAAATCTGTGGAAAAAGTTGTCTGAAGTTGCTTGTTTTCTTGGCTTCCACTCTCTGCTCCAGCCCCTCCGGGGTAGTTAGAGTTTGCACTGTTCCACAAGGTTACCAATGTCCTCTATGCCATAAATAAATGGCCATTTGATTGGCTTCTCTCTCTCTCTCTTTTTTTTTTTGTTCAGCTTTATTCTATGAAGAATTGATTGGCTTCTCAATAGCAGTTAATTTTTTTTTCTCTTGTGGCTTCTGCAACAGCACCCTTGGCTAGTTTCAACCATTTATTCCTCACAAAAGTACTAGAAATTAAATGATATGTTTATCATCCCAGTTTTTCAAAGAAGAAACAAGGGTCCCAAGGTCATGAGGCCAGTAATCGGCAAAATAATCAAAACTTATATTTAACTCTTCTCTATGTATATCTAATGCTGGTTCCACTACAGTATACCCTATCACCTTTTTCTATTTTCTTTTTCTTTCTTTTTTTTTTTTTTGAGATGGACTCTCGCTCTGTTGCCAGTCTGGAGTGCAGTGGCGCAATCTCGGCTCACTGCAACCTCCCCCACCCCGGTTCAAGATGCTATTTTCTTTCTTTCTTTCTTTTTTTTAAGAGATGGGTCTTGCTGTGTTGTGCAGGCTGAATTGCATTGTCTATTCAAGCCACAATCATAGCACACCATAACCTCAAACTCTTAGGCTCAAGGGATCCTCCTGCCTCAGCCTCCTGAGAAGATGGGACTATAGACACAAACCACCACACCCGACTCTCCTATCACTTTTCTAAGAGCTCCAGTGCTTCCATCCACCTTGAACTCTAATTGAATTATATAATAAGTAAGATTTATCTTCTGATCCTCTGATATGCTGAATCTGGAACTCCTGAAACATTTCCTAGTATCCAGTTTCTTTGGCTGCCAAATTCCTCCTTTAAAACCCAACTCTAGGCCGGGCGCGGTGGCTCACGCTTGTAATCCTAGCACTTTGGGAGGCCGAGGTGGGTGGATCACCTGAGGTCAGGAGTTCAAGACCAGCCTGGCCATCACGGTGAAACCCCATCTTTAAAAAAAAAAAAAAAAAATTATTAAAACAAAACAAAACAAATCAAAACAAAAACCCCAACTCTAAAAGCAAACCCCCCACAACTTAATCCTGTGCTGAGAGGATACAGGGAAGAGAAGATAGTTAAACTCAGACACTTAAACAGGTACCTTTTTTTTGTTTTAAAGACAGAGTCTCACTCTGTGGCCCAGGCTGGAGTGCTACAATCTTAGCTCACCTCCTGGGTTCAAGCGATTCTCCTGCCTCAGCCTCCCAAGTAGCTGGGATTACAGGCACCCGCCACCACGCCCAGCTAATTTTTGTATTTTTAGTAGAGTCGGGATTTCACCACGTTAGCCAGGCTGGTCTCAAACTCCTGACCTCAAGTGATCGGCCCTCCTTGGCCTCCCAAAATGCTGGGATTACAGGTATTAGCCACTGCACCCAGCCAAAACAGTTACCTTCTGAAGAAAGTGATTCCCTACCTCTTCCCCTTTACTTCTTGGGTCAGACCCAGGGTTCTCAAATGTGTTTGGGTTCATTATGAAATAAAATAACAAGGCCAGGTGCAGTGGCGCAAGAATCACTTGAATTTGGAAGGTGGAGGTTGTAGTAAGCCAAGATTGCACCACTGTACTCCAGCCTGGCAACAGAGTGAGACTCCATCTCAAAAAAAAAAAAAAAAAGAAAAAGAAAGGAAGAAACTGTCCATAAGAAGAGACTAAAAGCCAGGTGTGGCAGCTCACACCTGTAATCCCAGCACTTTGGGAGGCCGAGGCGGGCAGATCAATCAGGAGTTCAAAACTACCAACGTGGTGAAACCCAGTCTCTACTAAAAATACAAAAAAATTAGCCGGGCATAGTGGCGGCACACCTGTAATCCCAGCTACTCAGAAGGCTGAGGCAGGAGAATTGCTTGAACCCAGGGGCGGAGGTTGCAGTGAGCCAAGATCGCAACCAGCCTGGTTGACAGAACAAGACTCTATCTCAAAAAATAAATAAATAAGAAGAAGTGACTAGAAAAGGTAGTGTGTGTTGGTGTGTTGGGGTAGGGAATGGCTGTCATGAATGAGCCAACTTCTGTGAAAACCAGACCATTTAAGAAGAGACCTGATACATAGCCCATAAATCTGAGAGAAGAACTTCAGGATGACTGATCAAGTAGTTCACAGCTTCTTCAAAGTACTCCAGATGGAGCATCTCGATGGTCTTGGGGAGGTCTTCATGCTTATGATAAGCCAGAGCCATCACAGCAAAACCTTCCCAGCCAGCAGACTAGCCTGATACGCCAGTAGGCCACCTCCAGTTCCGAAAATGTCCACAATCCCAGGAAAGGGCCCAGGTTCTTGGGAAGAAACAAAACAAAATGCAAACCAAACTATTCCCAAAACAGTTGGATGGTTTCTTATCAAGTTAACCATATACTTACCATACATGTGACCCAGCAATCCCATTCCTAGGTATCTGCCCACAAGAAGTGAAAACTTGTGTTCATGGAGAAACTTGTAGGCAAGTGTTTATAGTGACTTTATTCATTATAGCTAAAGACTGGAAACAACCCAAACGTCCTTCGACTGGTAAACGAATCCATCTAATGGGGTACTACCAAGAAACAACAAGAAAGATTGCTACATAGAAGAGACAAATGACTCTCCAGTGCACTGAACAGAATGCACTCATTCAATGGAGACAGACTCAAAAGGCTACTCATTCGAATGATTCACTCACAAATGAGTATGTTTTACCATTTACATTAAAAGTTTGCATTTCATACAAAAAAAATTAAAGAATAATAACGTAGGCTGGGCGCAGTGGCTCACACCTATAATTCCAGCACTTTGGGAGGCTGAGACAGGATCACCTGAGGTCAGTTTGAGACCAGCCTGGTCAACATGGTGAAACCCGATCTCTACTAAAAATACAAAAATTAACCGGGCGTGGTAGCGTGCACCTGTAGTCCCAGCTACTCGGGAGGCTGAGGCAGGAGAATTACTTGAACCTGGGAGGCAGAGGTTGCAGTGAGCTGAGATCATGCCACAGCACTCCAGCCTGAGTGAAAGAGTGAGACGCTGTCTCAAAAAAAAAAAGAATGCAAAAACCTTATAGGCAACACTTTAAGAAATAGTTAAGTGCTGATACCATCAAACCATCAAAGTCCCACAGACACGTGTGCCCTTTCCTCCCTTTCCAGTTTCCTGGACTATCTGTGTATCTCTTGGTTTTCTTTATAGTATTACCACCTAGACGTGTACTGCAAACAATATTTTAATCTGCCTATTTTTTGAATTGTATCTAAATGGAATGATACTGAATGTGTTCTTCTAGGGTTTGATTATTTCACTCAAGAGTGGTTTGGAGATTCATTCATGTTGATTCTTTTTAAATTTTTTTCTTTTACTTTGCATATTTTGGTAGATGTTGATTCTTGTAGCTGTACTTCAATCACTTTAACGGCTGGAAATCCCCCTCATTTTCTTAATCTGCTCTATTGTTGATGGACATTTGGGCTGTTTCCAGTTGGTTTTTCTCTCTCTCTCTTTTTTTAATTAACTGCTCATCTGCAATGTCTTTGGTCTTATAAGGAATATGCCTCCTGGTGCACATGTACAAGTAGAATAGCATATTCAGCTTTCTTTCTTTCTTTCTACTCTTTCTTTCTTTCCTACTTTCTCTCTCCCTCCCTTCCCTTCCTTTCCTTTTGAGACAGTTTTGCTCTTCTTGCCCATGTACAAGTAGAATAACATATTTAGCTTGCTTGCTTGCTTTCCCTCTTTCTCTCCTTTCTTTCCCTTCCTTCCTTCCTGCCTTCCTTCCCTCCTTTTCTTCTTTCTTTTTGTGACAGTTTCATTCTTGTTGCTCAGGCTGGAGTGCAATGGTGGAATCTCTGCTCACTGCAACCTTCACCTCCTGGGTTCAAGCGATTCTCCTGCCTCAGCCTCCTGAGTAGCTGGGATTACAGGCATGTGCCACCATGTCTAGCTAATTTTGTATTTTTAGTAGAGACAGGGTTTCACTATGTTGGTCAGACTGGTCTCGAAATCCCAACCTCAGGTGATCTGCCCACCTCAGCCTCCCAAAGTGCTGGGATTACAGGCATGAGCCACTGCGCCCAGCCACATATTCAACTTTCTAAGTTAAGACAAATTGTTTGTCAGAGTAGATGAATATGCTGACTCCTTCTAGCAGTGAGTTTCATTTCCTCCACATACTGGTCAGCAATTGATAATGTTGACTTCTAAATGTCTGCCACTTCTGAGGGTGTGAAATGTACTCTGTTGTTTTATTTTGCATTTCTTTGATTATTAATGAGGATACGCATCATAAGCATCATTTCATTTTTACATTGGCTGATTGGTTTTTTGTTTTTTTTTTTTGAGGCAGAGTTTCGCTCTTGTTGCTCAGCCTGGAGTGCAATGGCGTGATCTTGGCTCACTGCAACCCCTGCCTCCCAGGTTCAAGCGATTCTCCTGTCTTAGCCTCCAGAGTAGCTGGGATTATAGGCATAAGCCACCACGCCTGGCTAACTTTGTATTTTTAGTAGAGACGGGGTTTCTCCAAGTTGGTCAGGCTGGTCTTGAACTCCTGACCTCAGGTGATCTGCCCACCTCAGCCTCCGAAAGTGTTGGGATTACAGGCATGAGCCATCAAGCCTGGCCTGATTGCTCTTTTCCTAACATAAAAGTATCCAGTAACTTCAAATTTCCATTTGACAACAAGAGGCCTTCCTCCTATTGTAAATGCTAATTTACATAAACCTTAACAGACTGTGGGAGTTGCAAGATAAGTTGCAAAACTGAGAAACTTAAAAGAACATTCGCAGGCTCCACACCCCTCAGATCCCGAGAGACCCCAGTGCCCCAGCAGCGATAGCAGCACAGCCCATGCATGTGCTGGAGGACAGGGACTGTTGCTGGCGGCTTCCAGAGGGCTTCCTGCGGGTCTTCAGCCTCCGCTTCTCAGGGAGCTGCGTGTGACACTGCAGCAGCACCACAGCTTCCTGGCCTGGGAGCAGTACTGCACCCTGCTGCCCGACCTGGCGGATAAAGTGGCCCGTGGGTCTGAAGCTCTAAGCGTTTCCTGAGGCTTGGAGCCCAACCCCGAGGGCCTTGTGAGAGACGAAGCACACGCAAAACGCTGAGGTCTTCATACTGCACCAGCCCCTGCGGAAGTATGACCACCGTGTGGGTGAGAAGCACCGCTGGCTAGAGCAGCACCTGGAGCCCCAGCTTGTGGAGTGAATTATCCTGACAATCGACAAGACCGTGATCTTTGGGGACCTGTCCAATGATGACAAGGACACCATTAGAGGCCACAATTAACACCTGGTCCTGCCCTGCACGAGGAGGCGGCTGCTCTCCTGGAGTGACAACTAGAGGGAAATCATCGACCGCCAGCGGGGGAGCTACGCGGCGGGAGCCGCGAAGGAACAGGCCCTGCAGCGGGCAGTAGCTGCAGCTTGAGCAAGGGCGGACAGGCAGGCCATAACCTCTGCGCTGTCACAGGCCCGGCCACCTGGCACCTCCATGGAAATACAGTGAGAAAACCAGTCGGAATACTTTTTATTAAAAAAAAAAAATTGACTTTCTGGTCAATAAATAAAAAAACAACAAAAAAATTGAAACTACCTGCAAATAGCTTTTTTTTTTTTATGAGATGGAGTTTCACTCTTGTTGCCCAGACTGGAGTGCAATGGCGCGATCTCGGCTCACTGCAACCAATGCCTCCCAGGTTCAAGCAATTCTCCTGCCTCAGCCACCTGAGTAGGTCTTGAACTCCTGACCTCAGGTGATCCGCCCGCCTCGGTCTCCCAAAGTGCTACAATTGCGGGCGTGAGCCACCGCGCCCGGCCTGTTTTTTGTTTGTTTGTTTTTTATATTATGTGCCTTTTCCCTTTCCTTACAATGTCTTTTAACTGAGCACTAGGTTTGAAGGACCTCTCAATTTTGGAGCAGCAGGGGCACTTCCCCAGCCAGCTTTCCATTCCATTCCTGTCTCCTTACACTAACCTCCGGAATGTTGGAAACTACATCCTTTCTCCGTGTGAAAAACACAGGGACACGGGATGGGAAGACGCGAACAATTAGCAGAGGTGGCTCACCTGGCAGCAGGAAGAGCGTGGCGCGCACTCGGCCCGCGCGCACCGGCTCGCGCCGCACGCCCGGCGGGAGGAAGTCACGCTCGTGCCGCGCCTGGCACAGCAGCCGCCCGGGCTCGGGTCGTGGCCGTCCGGCACCTCCAGCTCCACAGGGAAGGGCGTCCGCACGTCGCGCTTCACCAGCCGCCCCAAGGCTTTGTCGGGCTCCAACGCCCAGAGCAGCCCCATGGGCTCGCACCCCGCGAAGCTGCCGCCCAACGCGGGCGCGCGCTCCAGATCCAGCTCCCCGTGGGCGTCGGCGCGGTAGCGCGCATGGGCCCGGAAGAGCGCGCCATTCTCGTCGCGCAGGGACGCGCGCAGCGTGACCGGCTGCTCCGGGGCCAGGCCGCGCACGGCGATGCGCACCGGCTCGTCCCAGCAGCAGCGGCCCCTGGGCTCCAGGAGCAGCGTTAGTGTCATCCGGGCAGGAACTCAAATGATCCGGCTAACCTGCCTCAACTTTGGATACCCCAGCAACTGCACCCAACTCTTAGGCTCCATTGACACAGCCGGGGGATGCTCGCAGGACAGCAAGAGATGAGGCCGCCATTTTGCGCCTTGAAGTCAGACCTGGGAACAACTGAACAGGGTGGGGAGAAAGAAGCTTGTTAGAGATCCTCTAGGGGTGCCGTCGCAGGCTGAGCGCCCACCAGGGCAAAGCAGCAGTCTGCTAATGTGAGCTGGGAAGACCAGAGCCCAGCCAATCAGCAAGACCAAATATAGACACCCTCGAACTTGCTTAAAGCTTCCTGTCTTGAAATCTCCACTTTATATTGGAAAGCAACTTCCTAGTTTTGCTTTTCAGAAGCTTACTGGCCCGCGGAGTGGGCTGAGACCGGGGTTGGTTCTTAAAGAACCTGGCAGCTAGGCAGTCTCCCGGCGCCGGACTCCTGATGGCGAAGAGGAATGCAGGACTGGAATTGGGTTTGATCACTTTCTTAATTCACACTCATTACTAATCATGGGGCTTTTCTTTCAAATCTGCACCATGGTGTTTTGCTTGTGTGTTCTCTGTATATGCCTATCCTCCACATCAATCCCACGTGGAAGGGTGCTGGCTTCTTAACTAGCTGTGTGACCGCTGAGCTTCATTCCTTACAGATGTAAAAATAGCCAAATCAAATAAAGTAGTAGTTATTCTTTTTTTCCTTTCTCCCCCTCCCCCCCTCCCCCCTCTCCCCCTCCCCCTCCCCTCCCCCCTCCCCCCTCCCCCTCCCCCCTCCCCCTCCCCCCCCCCCCTCCCCCTCCCCCCTCCCCCCCCCCCCCCCCCCCCCTCCCCCCCCCCCTCCCCTCCCCCTCCCCCCCCCCTCCCCTCCCCCCCCCCTCCCCCCTCCCCTCCCCCTCCCCCCCCCCCCCCCCCTCCCCTCCCCCTCCCTCCCCCCCCCCTCCCCCCCCTCCCCCCCCCTCCCCCCCCTCCCTCCCCCCCTCCTCCCTCCCCTCCCCCCCCCCCCCCCCTCCCCCCTCCCCCTCCCCCCCCCCCCCCCTCCCCCCTCCCCCCTCCCCCCCCCCCCTCCCCCCCCCTCCCCTCCCCCCCCTCCCCCTCCCTCCCCCTCCCCCTCCCCCTCCCCCCCCCCCTCCCCCCTCCCCCCCCTCCCCCCTCCCCCCTCCCCCCCCCCCCCCCCCCTCCCCTCCCCCCCCTCCCCCCTCCCCTCCCCCTCTCCCCTCCCCTCCCCCTCCCCTCCCCCCCCCCCCTCCCCCTCTCCCCTCCCCTCCCCTCCCCCCTCCCCTCCCCCTCCCCCTCCCCCCTCCCCCCTCCCCCTCCCCCTCCCCCCCCTCCCCCTCCCCCTCCCCCCTCCCCTCCCCCTCCCCCTCTCCCTCCCCCTCCCCCTCCCTCTCCCTCCCCTCCCCCCCCCCCTCCCCCCTCTCCCCCTCCCTCCCCTCCCCCCCTCTCCCCCTCCCCCTCTCCCCCTCCCCCTCCCCTCCCCCCCCCCCCCCCTCTCCCCCTCTCCCCCCTCTCCCCCCTCCCCCCTCTCCCCTCTCCCCCCCCTCTCCCTCTCCCCCTCCCCCTCTCCCCCCCCCTCCCCCCCCCCCCCCCCTCCCCTCTCCCCCTCCCCCTCCCCCCTCCCCCTCTCCCTCTCCCCTCCTCCTTCCCTCTCCTCCCCTCCTCCTTCTCTCTCCTCCCCCCCCCCTTCCTCTTTTCTCGTACGATTTTCAGCTCACTGAAACCTCCACCTCCCAGGTGTCAAGAGATTCTCCTCCTCAGCCTCCCAAGTAGTAGGATTACAGGCGCCTACCCACCACACCCGGCTAATTTTTGTATTTTTTGTAGAGATGGAGTTTCACTATGTTAACCAGGCTGGTCTCGAACTCCTGACCTCACGTGATCCACTCACTTCAGCCTTTCAAAGTCCTGGGATTACAGGCATGAGCCACCTCACCCGCCCATAGTTATTTTCTCTTTTTTTTTTTAAGACGGGGTTTCACCATGTTGGTCAGGCTGGTCTTGAACTCCCAACCTCAGGTGATCCGCCCGCCTTGGCCTCCAAAGTGCTTGGATTACAGGCGTGAGCCACCACGCCCGGCCTAGTTACTTTCTTATTTTTGTTCTAGTTAGGCAAGTGTTACCTCTGTATCCTTTTTTTTTTCTTTTTCTTTTTTTTCTAAAAGATAGGGGTCTCCCTATGTTGCTAGCCTGGAGTACAGCAGCTGTTTACCATCATTGCACAGTTATAAGCCTCAACTCCTGGGCTCAAGCCATCTCTCCTGCCTCAGCCTCTCAAATAGCTGGGACTTAAGGAGCGCCCCATGCACCAGGCTTTTTTCTAAGTTTTTCATAAGCTATTGGTTCCAACCAGAGGTGGTTTTTTCATCAAACTTAAACTTTAGGCCCCTCCCAAGCCTTTGTACCTGATTTTGTAATTTCCTGTCTTTATAGTTAGAGAAACCTATACATGCATAAGCTTCAAACTCACAAAACCTGTATTTGCCTCTGCTTCTAATAAGGCTGTCCCCCAAGGTAAGCCTTTTTACCTAGTTCCAAATGGTCTCATGTCCCATATCATTAATCATACAACTACCTGTAGTTCTAATTACCTTTGGTTATTAGGTTCTGAGGCACACATCAAGTATATTTTGTGCATAGGAGTCTCAGGAACTAAAGGAGGTAAATAATAGTAGCTAATTGTTAATACTTACAAGAAACCTATTAGTAAATTATGGCCCCAGAGAATTTAACTGATTTTCTGAAGATCAGACAGCTAGAAAGTGAAAGTTGGGCAAGGCGGTTCACACCTGTAATCCCAGTGTATTTGGAGGCTGAGGTGGCAGGGTTGCTTAAGGCCAAGAGTTTGAGACCCGCCCTGGACAACACAGCAAGACCCTGCCTCTAAAAAGGAAAAGGGAGAGGATTCATACCTTTGAAATCGGATTCTCAAGCCTGTGCTCTGAACAACTATGCTTTAACTCTCTCTCACAGGATGTTGAGATTTGGAAAGAAACTCATGTGTTGGTAGACGTAAAAACTGGTATGACCTTTTCATGGCAATGAAGCAAACATTTTTTTTTCTTTTTTTCTCTTCTTTTTTTTTTTTTTGAGACAGAGTCTCGCTCTGTCACCAGGCGTCAGGCTGGAGTGCAGTGGCAGGATCTCAGCTCACTGCAACCTCTACCTCCCAGGTTCAAGCAATTCTCCTGCCTCAGCCTCCTGAGAAGCTGGGACTACAGGCAAGTGCCACCATGCCCAGCTAACTTTTGTATTTTTAGTGAAAGTCGGGGTTTCACCATGTTGGCCAGGATGGTCTCCGTCTCTTACCTCGTGATCCACCTGCCTCGGCCTCCCCAAAGTGCTGGGATTACAGGCGTGAGCCACTGCCCCCGGCCTTCTATTTTTTTTTTAGATGGCGTCTCTCTGTCGCCCAGGCTGGAGTGCAGTGGCATGATGTTGGCTCACTGCAACCTCCGCCTCTCAGGTTCAAGCGATTCTCCTGCCTCAGTCTCCCAAGTAGCTGGGATTACAGGCACCCACCACCATGCCCGGCTAATTTTTTGTATTTTTAGTAGAGATGGGGTTTCGCCATGTTGGCCAGGCTGGTCTCAAACTCCTAACCTCAAGTTATCCACCACTTGGCCTCCCAAAGTGCTGGGAATTTATAGGCATCAGCCACCTCGCCTGGCCTTTTTTTCTTTCTAGGCAAAAATAGTTAAAACGTGCATTCTCTTTGACTGCACAGTTGCACTTCTAGCAATTTCTTTTAAGTAAACCTTCATGAATGTGTGTAAATATTTGGCTACAATGCTTTTATCATTTTAATAGAGAAAACATTAGACAAGTTAGCAATATAAATTTGTTTAACTAGTTTACTTGTGAGGTCATAAATGAAAGCAGTGTAGTCATTTAAAGTTATATAGCAGAAGAATATATGATAATTTTTCCATGAAACAGATGAAAAAAGAGGTTAGAGAACAATATAAATATACTTTTTACCAAGATATTAACATATTTTTTAAAAAGGCTAGTCAAAAACTACCCCAGTACCTGGGTGCAATGGTGCCTGCCTGTAGTCCCAGCTGTTAGGGAGGCCTAGGCAGAAGATTGCTTGAGCCCAGGAGGAGTTCGATACCAGCTTGAGCAACAGAGCAAGACCTCATCTCTTAAAAAAAACAAAAAACTGAGAAGACAAGACATGAAAAGAATTAAAACACACACATCTACTTCAAACTGTTGTTTCTTGAGCCTTGTGGTTTTATGCATAGTACTTCTTTGGTTGTTTGTTTTTTAAGACAGCGTCTCACTATGTTACCCAGGCTGGAGTGCAGTGGTGCTATCATAGCTCACTGCAGCCTCGACCTCTCCTGGCTTAGGCAGTCCTCTCATCTTAGCCTCCCAAGTACCTGGGACCACAGACATGCACCACCATACCTGGCTAATTTTTTTTTTTCTTTGAGATAGAGTCTCCCTCTGTTGCCCAGGCTGGAGTGCAGTGGCTCAATCTCGGCTCACTGCAACCTCCGCCTCCTGGGTTCAAGCAATTCCCTGCCTCAGCCTCCCCGAGTAGCTGGGATTACAGGTGCCCACCACCACGCACGGCTAATTTTTGTATTTTTAGTAGAAATGGGGTTTCACTGTCTTGGCCAGGCTGGTCTCAAACCCCTGACCTTGTGATCTACCTGCCTTGGCCTCCTAAAGTGCTAGGATTACAGGCGTGAGCCACCACTCCTGGCCTAATTTTCTTTTCTTTTTTTCTTTCTTTTTGTTTTTTTGAGACAGAGTCTTGCTCTGTTGCCCAGGCTGGAGTGCAGTGGTGCGATCTTGGCTCACTGCAACCTCTGCCTCCCAGGTTCCAGCAATTCTCCTGCCTCAGCCTCTTGAGTAGCGGACATTGCAGTCACGAGCCACCACACCCAGCTAAATTTTATATTTTTAGTAGAGATGGGGTTTCACTGTGTTGGCCAGGGTTGGCCTTGAACTCCTGACCTCGTGATCTGCCCGCCTCAGCCTCCCAAAGTGCTGGGATTACAGGCATGAGCCACCATGCCTGGTCCAGACTTTTGCATCATCCCGCAGATGAAGTCTTTACCCATTAAACATTAACTCCTCATTCCACCCTCCCCCAACCCCCTGCCACCAGTCCCTGGCCACCCACTATTCTACCTCCTGTCTCTGAATTTGACTACTTTAGGTACCTCATATAAGTGGAATTATACAGTATTTGTTCCTTTGTGTCTGGCTTATTTCACTTAGCATAATGTCTTCAAGGGTTATTTATATACTTAGAGGATATCATAATTTCACTCCCCCCCCAGAAATTTTGCTCTGTCACCCCAGGCTCTGGAGTGCAGTGGCCAGATCATGGTTCACTGCAGTCTCAACCTCCTGGGCTCGAGCAATCCTCCCACCTCAGCCTCCCCAGTAGCAGGGACTACAAGCATGTGCCACCTTACCTGGCTACTTTTTAAGTTCTTTGTAGAGCCTGGGGTCTCACTTTGTTGCCCAAGCTAGTCTTAACTTCTAGATTCAAGCAGTCTTCCTACCTCAGCCTCCCAAAGTGCTGGGATCATAGACAGGAGCCACCTCGCCCAGCCATTTCATTCCTTTTTTCTGAGATGGAGTTTCGCTCTTGTTGCTAGGCTGGAGTGCAGTGGTGCGATCGGCTCACTGCAACCTCCACCTCCCAGGTTCAAGCAATTCTCCTGCCTCAGCCTCCTGACTAGCTGGGATTATGGGCACTCACCACCATGCCTGGCTAATTTTTTATATTTTTAGTAGAGACAGCGTTCACCATGTTGGCCAGGCTGGTCTTGAACTCCTGACTTCAGATGATCTGCCCACTTTGGCCTCCCAAAGTGCTAGGATTACAGGTGTGAGCCACTGTGCCTGGCCCATTTCATTCCTTTTTAAGGCCGAATAACATTCTGTTGTATGTATCTTTCACATTTTGTTTATCCATTCATTCACTGATGGACATTTGGATTGTTCCTACCATTTACCTATTGTGAATATGCTGCTATGAACATGGGTATAGAAATATCTGTTAAAGTCCCTGCTTTCAATTCTTTTTTTTTTTTTTTTTTGAGACAGAGTCTCTCTCTGTCACCCAGGCTGCAGTGCAGTGGCACAATCTCGGCTCACTGCAACCTCTACCTCCTGGGTTCAAGCAATTCTCTGCCTCAGCCTCCTTGAGTAGCTGGGATTACAGGCACCTGCCACCACACCTGGCTAATTTTTTTTTTTTTTTTTTTTTTTAGTAGAGATGGGGTTTCACCATCTTGGCCAGGCTGGTCTTGAACTCCTGACCTCATGATATGCCCAGTCCTGCATATCAATTCTTTTGGATATCTACCCAGAAGTATAATTGCTGTATCACATAGTAATTCTGTGTTTAATTTTTTGAGGAACCTTCTGAGACATTGACCACCACCTGCGGAAGTCTGGCCTGCAGACCCCAACTCAATAATGGATGAATGAATGCACTCTTACACCATTACAGTGATTTAAGTGGGCTAGGGATGGTTGTCAGCTGCTTTCAGAGGGTGAAATGCAACCAATCGACCAAGACTCCCTCTCCATCCTTTAAGATTTTACAACAGAGGTTCTAAGTTAACACACTTGTGGATAATTCACATGGTTAAAAGAGTGGTTTTACGAATGATAAAGCTTTAGGTTCCTGTGCCCAGAGTAAACACTATTAACAGGTAATTCCCCTTTTATCTCCCTGAGAGGACCATCCAGCACAAAATTTACTTAAGTAAACAGAGTGGAGACAAAGGAATGTGGGGTAAACAGACCCAAACTGGGAAAGTCTCTTATCGTCTCTACCTCTTTCCTGTGCTAATGTAAATGAGGCAGCTGCCTTCAGCCTGCCCCAGTAAAACCGTTCGGCCTTCCAAAGGGTTTGAAACTATAACTTTCCATAAATATTTTCTGTAATATTTTGCCAGCCACCCCAAGTGAATTTCAACAACCTTCAACAGGGTTTTGATTTACTTTATTAGAGACAGGGTCTCCCTCTGTCACCCAGGCTGGGTTGCAGTAGTGCCATCATAGCTCACTGCAGCCTCAAACTCCTGGGCTCAAATGATCCTCCTGCCTTAGCAGGGTTATAATTAATTTTTTTAGGCTTTACTTTTCATACCAGAAAATGTACTCTCTCTTTGTGGGGGTCCAACGGTCTGAGTGCAGCTTGAGCCCAAGTGCTGAAGTCCATATTCAGGTTGGTCAGCAGCAGCAGCCTTGCCTGGAACCAAGAGATGGACCACCTGAATAGTATGACCTGGGTCAGTGAGACAGAGCCTTAGGCCCGGAAATCTTTCCTGCTGTCAGGATAAATTAGTTTGTTTCACAAGGGGACCCCTGAAGATCAGAATTTCTATATCTGGAAGACTTCTATGACTTAAAAAAAAAAGAATTTCTGTACGTGTGAAATTATGCTATTAGAAATACAAGATGTGAAGAGTCCCCCTTGTAAAAAAAAATAGTGTTAATGGCAAATAATCTAGCCAGGATTTGGAGATCAGGGAAAATGGGATTGAACTGTGGACAAAGGAGGTTAAATAGCAGTGGAGGAGCTGAAAGGGGAATGGTAAAGTCCAAGGACAGCTTCTACTTTTAACCATCTGTTCTATCAGCTTGGTAAGCTGATGCCTGCTAGAGCTATGTAGTCATGTGTTCCCTGCTTTGCCTCTTTCTCAGGATTTATAAATGCCTACTGGGGAAAAATATTGAGCTGCATAGATCTAGAGGTTTTTTAATTTTTATTTTTATTTATTTGAGACGGAGCTTCACTCTTGTTGCCCAGGCTGGAGTGCAATGGCACGATCTTGGCTCCCTGCAACCTCTGCCTCCCAAGTTCAAGCGATTCTCCTGCCTCAGCCTCCTGAGTAGCTGGGATTACAGGTATGTGCCAACAGACCCAGCTAATTTTGTATTTTTAGTAGAGTCAAGGTTTGACCATGTTAGTCAGGCTGGCCTCAAACTCCTGACCTTAGGTGATCTGCCTGCCTCAGCCTCCCAAAGTGCTGGGATTACAGGTGTGAGCCATCCGGCCCAGGTGAGGTTTATTTTTCAAAGAATGATCAAGAGGCCAGTGGTGGTATCGGGCTGTAATACCAGCTACTTGGGAGGCCGAGGCAGGAGAATTACTTGAACCTGGGAGGCAGAGGTTGCAGTGAGCCGAGATCACGCCACTGCACTCCAGCCTGGGTGACAGAGTGAGACTCCATCAAAAAAATAAAATAAATAAAGAGAATGACAAGAAATCCATGAAACCACCAATGAA
The DNA here is from genome assembly GCA_036589455.1 of Ateles fusciceps. NCBI lineage: Eukaryota > Metazoa > Chordata > Mammalia > Primates > Atelidae > Ateles > Ateles fusciceps. The sequence continues at coordinate 6,115,531 of JAZHEH010000228.1, read as the reverse complement.
TAATCAATAAATATGATGCAATTTCTCAAAGCTCAGTTTACAAAGAAGGAAATTTAATAAATAGTCGACGATACCCCCAACTGAACCCACAAGTTCTCTGAGTGGACTCATGGAATTCTAAAGGGTTGGTTGCTTGGAGACCGATAGAAACAGCTTTGGAACCTAAGAAACCAAGGAAGGCTTAAGATGCAGAACGTTGCTTCTCTCTGAGGACTGCGCCGTGGGAGGCCATTTGGAAGGTAATTTTGAAACACTGCTCCTTTGCCAGTATCTGAAAGGTGCTCGATGCTGTCAGCTAGAAGATGAAAGGCAACCTGAGGTAGCTGAAAAAACTTTGGATTAGGTGTCATGATCCGCCCGCCTCAGCCTCCCAAAGTGCTGGGATTACAGGTGTGAGCCACTGCACCTGGCCAGTGATCTTAATTATATCTCTCCTCTCTGGGCCTCAGTTTGGGGATTTATAAAATCAAGACATTAGGCCTGTTACAGTGGCTCATGCCTGTATTCCCAGCATTTTGGGAGGCCAAGGCGGGAGGATCGCTTGAGTCCAGGAGTTCAAGACCAGCCTGAGCAACATAGTGAGACTCTATCTCTACAAAAAACAAAAAAAAATTTAGCTGAGCATGGTGCTATGTGCCTACAGTCCCAGCTATGTGGGAGGATCACTTGAGCCCAGGAGGTCAAGGCTGCAATGAGCCATGATTGCGCCACTGCACTCCAGCCTGGGTAACAGAGAAAAAAAAATCAAAGCATTAGACCAGGTAATCTTTATGGCAGAGTTTTTTGAGTAATCTCTGGAGACAGCTGTATAGCTGTATGAATGCACGGCGAGACATTAGAAAGTAGAGGGGGAAAAAATGAGGGGAACTTTTGGAGGGCAAAAAGGCAGAAAGGGATTTGAAATAAGCCAGGTTAAGAAGCTGTTCTCTAATCCCCAGTCTCCCCCACTAACAAGGCTTCCTTCATACACCCACTGATAACCTTTGGGCTGTGCTTTCTTTAAATTTAATGTGTATTAAACCCCTGAGAGCTTGTGAAAATGCAGTTCTCTAGGCCTCACTTGCAGCCTACTGAATCAACATTCTGGGAGTAGAACACAAGAGTCTGATGTAAAGGATCCTTTATCCGTATCTACTCCAGGCGCAGTCCCAGCATTTCAGGAGGCTGAGGCAGGAGGATTGCTTGAGTCCAGAAGTTTGAAACCAACCTGCACCACATAGTAAGATTCCATCTCTAAAAAAAGTTTTAAAACATTAGCCAGGCATGGTGATGGGCACCTGTGGTCCCAACTACTGGGGGTGCTGAGGCAGGAGGATTGCTGGAGCCTGGGAGGCAAGGCTGCAATGAGCCATGATTGTGCCACTGCACTCCAGCTTGGGTGACAGGGTGAGGCCCTGTCTCATAAGTAAATAAACAAACAAAAAACTCTAACAAACACCACCCCAGAAGCTGACTGCACACTCTTGGACTCCAGCTCAGAACTTCAGAATCAAAATCTGTTGGTAGAGATTAGAGTGTATTATTTTTGTTTTTTTAAAAAAGGCTTTTAGCTTTCGGAAGATACTGATACTAAGGCTTATTGCCTTTTAACCTTTTCTTTCAAGGCAGTTTCCTCTATTTTAATAACCAAAGGGAAAATGCAAGATATTACTCCTTTTAGCACACATTATTCAACCTGCTTTGACCACTTGTACGGATAAAGGTGAGGATAAGGGACTGATAAGCAAACAGAAAAGTAGAACTAAATTTGGAATCTCTGAGATACTACCCAATTTAAGTTGAGTTCTTATATTAGAGGCAGGAGAGGAATTTAGTCCAACTCCCACGTTTTCCAGTTGGAGATATAGGAAGTTCATCAGAGTTTAACTAAAAGCATATGGCCTAACCCTTCCAACCCAATTCCTACCCTTCCTGCCCAAGTTCCTAGAAATGCAGATGATGCTGGTGGTTGCTCATTGCAGGGCCTGGACTGCAGTTATGCCATGATTGACTTACTCAATTTTTTATGCTGTCAATGTACAGGACCCAGGACCTGCCATCTGTTTTTGGTTCTAGAGGGCTATTTTTTGGGAGTGGGGTGCTGCCTCATGATGCTGGTCACATAATGTGTAAGTTTAGATAATAAGGGGCCTCCAAACTCCATTAATAAGTCCTTTCTTCCTTCTCTAAGCACCCTCTAACTTCTGAGTGCCCCATACCCCTAAATTTTTCCCACAGCGCCCAGTGCATCTAACTGTGGGACCCAGAGACTTGCCTTCTAAAGACAATAGTCCATCTTCTAAACCAATAATAATTACTCACACATATATTTTACAGTTTGCAAAGAACTTTCATACATGTTTCTAATTTTGAGCGTCATATCAATCAGCACTAAGTTAGAACAGGTATCAGACTCAATTTTCAGGTTGGCAAACTACAGATTTTAAATTATTTGTCCAAGGTAACGTGACTGGGAAGTGTATAATTTGGCCTTATACCTGTCCCATGATTCCAAGACAAAGACAAGCCTGAACAAGCCTCTTCTGATCAGACCTCGTAACATTTTGTCCTGTCCCCATTCCTTTTCAAAACAGACCTATCATGGGTTCCCTTCCTTCTAAATAAGCCATCATATCAGATGATAATAACTATTCCTTAAGAATTTATAATAATAGTAATATGGTATTCTTTTTGGGATGTTTGCATTTTAACTAAAAAGTCTTTTTGTCACAGGCTAAAGGGCATTTATCTGGGGACACCCTAAATCACTTTTTTTTTTTTTAGACGGAGTTTCACTTGTTACCCTGGCTGAAGTACAATGGCATGATTTCGTCTCATTGCAACCTCTGCCTCCCAAGTTCAAGCGATTCTCCTGCCTCAGCCTCCCAAGTAGCTGGGATTACAGGCATGTGCCACCATGCCTGGCTAATTTTGTATTTTTAGTAGAAACGGGAGTTTCACCATGCCAGTCAGACGGGCTGGTCTCAAACTCCTGACCTCGGGTGATCCACCTGCCTCAGCTTCCCAAAGTGCTGGGATTACAGGAGTGAGCCACCGCACCCAGCCAATCACTCCTTATAAGTAGTCATCTTGGGATAAAACCAGTCCTCATCCATTTTTTAAGTGTTTAGGATCAAACTGCCCCCTGCCTTAGAAGCAAGATGTGGACACACTGATGTGTCAGGAATGCAAAATGTTTTAGAAGAATATGCAAAGCAGGAGAATGCTAATGTTGTTTTCATTTGACCATTCATATTCAACCAGTGAGGAATTCCTCTTGGCAAGAATCTTATAAGACAGGTCTGGTGTTGACAGAATCTCTCAGTTTTTTGTTTTTTACTAAGAACATCTTTATTTCTCCTTCACGTTTGAAGGCTGTTTTTCCTGAATGTAATATTCTAGATTGGAAGTTTTTTTCCTTCAGCACTTTGAATGTGTCATCCCACTCTCCCCTGACTTGTAAAGTTTCTGCTGAGAAGTCTGCTGCCAGCCATATTGGAGCTCCTTTATGATGTCATTAATAAGTGCTCTTTTCTCTTGCTGCTTTTAGGATCATTTTTTAGCCTTGACCTTTGAGAGTTTGCTTATTATATGCCTTGAGGTAGTCTTATTAGGGTTGAGTTGGCTTGGTGTTTTATGACCTTCTTGTACCTGTATATTCATATCTTTCTCTAGGTTTAGAAAGTTCTCTGTTATTATTTCTTTAAATAAACTTTTTACATTAATCTCTCCCTCTACATCCTTTTAAAGGCCAATAACTCTTCAACTTGCCCTTCTGAGGCTATTTTCTAGTTCTTGTAGGCATGCTTCCTTTTTTATTCTTTTTTTTTCTCTTTTAATCCTCAGACTGTGTATTTTCTTTTTTTTTTTTTTAAAGATGGGGTTTTACCATGTTGGCCAGCCTGGTCTTGAACTCCTGACCTCAGGTGATCCACCCACCTCGGCCTCCCAAAGTGCTAGGATTACAGGCATGAGCCACCGCGCCCGGCAGACTGTGTATTTTCATATAACCTGTCTTCGAGCTCACCTATTCTTTCTTCTGCTTGACCAATTCTGCTGTTGAGAGACTCTAATGCATTTTTCAGTCAACTGAATTTTTCAGCTCTAGAATTTATGCTTGATTTTTTTTTTTTCTTTTTGCAAAGTGAAAACAAGTTTATTAGAAAAGTAAAGAAATGAAAGAATGGCTACTCCATAGGCAGAGCAGCCTTTCTGCTTGATTTTTATTATTTCAATCTCTTTGTGAAATTTCTTTGATAGAATTCTGAATTCCTTATCTTGTTATCTTGATGTTTGAGCTTCTTCAAGACCACTATTTTGAATTCCCTGTCTGGAAAGGTCACATATCTCTGTCGCTCCCGGACTGGTCACTGGTGCCTTATTTAGTCTCTTTGGTGAAGTAACATTTTCCTTGATGTTCTTGATGCTTGTGGATGGTCATCAATATCTGGACATTTAAGAGTTGGGTATTTATTCCAGTCTTTGCAGTCTGGGTTTATTTGCACCCATTCTTCTTGAGAAGGCTTTCCATATATTCAAAGGGGATTAAGTGTTGTGACTTAATCCTATAGTCTCTGCAGCTGATGTGTATTGGGGGGGTGCCCTAAGCCTATGATGCCTGCAACTGGTGCCAACTCCTGGATACACTCATTGGTAGCTTTGGGTAAGATAAGGAAGAATTCCCTGGTTACCCAGGTAACATCTCTCATTTTCTGTCCTCTCTTTCCCCCAGTCAGGAATCTCTCTCCCCCACTGGGCTGCCTGGAGTTGGGGGAAGGGGTAACATGAGCACTCCCATGGCCACCACAGATGGCAGTGCACTGGGTCACACCTGAAGCTTTGCAGACCAGTACAGTATTGAGTCCTGCCCAAGGCCTGTGGGCACTACTCCTTAGCTACCACTGATATTTACTCAAAGCCCAAGGGCACTTTAGTCAGCAGATGGTGAATTCTGCCAGGACTAGGTCTGACCTGCCAGAGTAGTGGATTCTCTTCTGGCCCATGGTGGGTCTGGAAGTGTAGTGTAGGAACCAAGGCTTGGAACCAGGAGCTTCAGGATTCTGTCTGGTGCTTTATTTTCTTGTGGCTGAGCTGCTACTCAGGTTGCAAGACAAAGTCCAGAAGAGCATCTCTCCCTGAGCTGCCCTGCCTGGAGTTGGGGGGAGGAATGATGCAGGCACTCCCTTGGCCACCACAGCTGGTGTCACATGGGGTTACACACACTCCAAGTCCCCTGTCTCCATGACCAGTGCAGCTCCAGGGTTTGCCCGAGGACTGTAGTCCTTGTGACCTGCATTTATTTATTCACTCGTATTTATTCAGGGCTCCAGACCACTTTGGTCAGCTGCTGGTAGAACCAGCTGGGACTCTGGTCCGTCCCGCTCTGGCTGAGGATTCTCCTCTGGCCCAGAGCTGATCTAAATGCTTCCTCTGTTCGCCAGCAGAATTCTGCTCAGTGTTATGCTGTGCTGTGACAGGGCATCGGTGAGTTCCAATGCAAAATCCCACACTCCTCTCCCTCCCCGACATGCACAGATTCTTTCTCCAAGCTGCTGTGCCAGGAGTAGGGGAGGAGGGGGATAGACGATGCAGGATCATCTTTCCCACCCTCTTCAGTGCCTCTTCCCTTGATATGATATGAAAACCAGGTAATGTCAAGAAGCAGCTTCTCCGATCCTTCTGGAATCTCTGCCTGGTTCAGCCTGCCAGCCTCCATGCCTGCCTCCACCATGTCCATCAGGGTGACCCAGAAGTCCTACAAGGTATTCACCTCTGGCCCCTGGGCCTTCAGCAGCTGCTGAGGGAACTCCTCTTAGCAAGAATCTTATAAGACAGGCATGGTGCCCACATCAGCTCCTCAAGCTTCTCCCAAGTGGGCAGCAGCAGCTTCTGGGGTGGCCTGGGTACAGGCTATGGTGGGGCCAACGGCAGGGCATGGGAGGCATCACCGCGTCACGGTCAACCAGAGCCTGATGAGCCCCCTTAACCTGGAGGTGGAGCCCAACATCCAGGCCACACATACCCAGGAGAAGAAGCAGATCAAGACCCTTAACAACAACTTTGCCTCCTTCATTGACAAGGTATGGTTCTTGGAACAGCGGAACAAGATGCTGGAGACCAAGTGGAGTCTCCTGCAGCAGCAGAAGAAGGCTTGGAGCAGCATGGACAACATGTTCGAGAGCTACATCAACAATCTTGGGTGGCACCTGGAGACTGTGGGCCAGGAGAAGCTGAAGATGGAGGCAGAGCTTGGCAACATGCAGGGGCTGATGGAGGACTTCAAGAGCAAGTATGAGGGTGAGATCAATAAGCGTACCAAGATGGAGAATGAGTTTGTCCTCATAAGGATGTGGATGAAGCTTACATGAACAAGGCAGAGCTGGAATCTCTCCTGGAAGGACTGACTCACGAGATCAGCTTCCTCAGACAGCTGTATGAAGAGGAGATCCCGGCGCTGCAGTCCCAGATCTCAGACGCGTCTGTGGTGCTGTCCATGGGAAACAGCCGCTCCCTGAACATGGACAGCATCATCGCTGAGGTCAAGACACAATATGAGGAGATCACCAACTGCAGGCAGACTGAGGCTGAGCGCATGTACCAGATCAAGTATGAGGAGCTACAAATGCTGGCCGGGAAGCACGGGGATGACCTGCAGCGTACAAAGACTGAGATCTCTGAGCTGAACCAGAACATCAGCCTGCTCAAGGCTGAGATTAAGGGCCTTAAAGGCCAGAGGGCTTCCCTGGAGGTTGCCATTGCAGACACTGAGCAGCACAGGGAGCTGGCTGTTAAGGATGCCAATGCCAAGCTGTCCGAGCTGGAGGCCGCCCTGCAGTGGGCCAAGCAGGACATGGCGCAGCAGCTGCGTGAGTACCACGAGCTGATGAACATCGGGCTGGCCCTGGACATTGAGATCACCACCTACAGGAAGCTGCTGGAGGGCAAGAAGAGCCGGCTGGAGTCTGGGATGCAGAACATGAGTATCCCATACAAAGGCCACCAGCGGCTATGCAGGTGGTCTAAGCTCTGCCTATGGGGGCCTCACAAGCCCCGGCCTCAGCTATGGCCTGGGCTCCAGCTTTGGCTCTGGTGCGAGCTCCAGCTCCTTCAACTGCACCAGCTCCATCAGGACCGTGGTTGTGAAGAAGATTGAGACCCACAATGGGAGGCTGGTGTCTGAGTCCTCAGACATCCTGCCTAAGTGAACAGCTGCAGCAGCCCCTCCCAGCCTACTTCTCCTCAGGCTGCCCCAGAGCCTGGGAGGGAGGGCCCCTGTGCAAGGGAGCAGGAGGAACAGGAGACCCACCTGAGGCTCAGCCCTAGCCCTCAGCCCACCCGCAGAGGAGTTTACTGCCTGGGGTCCCCCTTGCCCACGCCTCCAGCTGCAGAACAATTCAATGGCTTTTTTTTTTTTTGTCCAAAATAAAACCTCAGCTAGCTCTAAAAAAAGAAAGAAAGAAAATCAGCTACTATCGTCGCTCACCTGATTTTCTGTTGCTTATGAAGATGCTTTTCTTTTTTTTTATTTTTTTTAGAGACAGGGTTTCACCATGTTGGCCACACTGGTCTTGAACTCCTGATCTCTGAATCCATCCGCCTCAGCCTCCCAAAGTGCTGGGATTACGGGCATGAGCCACTGCACCCAGCCCTCTTTTTTTTTTTTTTTTTTTTTAATAAGGAGTCTCACTCTGTCACCCAGGCTGGAGTGCAGTGGCACCATTTCATCTCACTGCAACCTCCACTTCCCAGCTTCTTTTTTTAATTTTTAATTTTATTTATTTTATTTATTTATTTTTTTAAAGACGGGGTTTCACCATGTTGGTCAGGCTGGTCTTGAACTCCCGACCTCAGGTGATCCGCCCGCCTTGGCCTCCAAAGTGCTTGGATTACAGGCGTGAGCCACCACGCCCGGCCCTGCTTCCTAGCTTCAAGTGATTCTCCTGCCTCAGCCTCCCGAGTAGCTGGGATTACAGTCCCCTGCCACCACACTCAGCTAATTTTTGTATTTGTGGTAGAGATGAGGTTTCTCCATGTTGGCCAGGCTGGTCTCGAACTCCTGACTTCAAGTGATTTGCCTGCCTAGGCCCCTCAAAGTACTGGTGACCGTGAGTCACCATGCCCGGCCTAAAGGTGCTTTTCTTGCGGGGGACAGTTGTTCAATTTGGTGTACCTGCATGGAGACAATTGCTGGAGCGTTCTGTCTGCCCATCTTGCTCCAGCCTTTCCATTTTCAACCAGTAAGAATAGCCACTGTTTCAGGGAAAAAAAATCATCTTGTGACCACCCTCTTTTTCCTAACTTTTCCAGTCTATTTAAATACGAGGTGCCATTGTAAAGACATTGCCTTCAATGGTTGTGAAGAGATGAAGCAATTAAATTTAGCCTCATGTGCAAAAAGTCCTGGAGTGATAGCATATTAATCACGTGTCCCTTAATTTGAGGGAGGTTATTCATTCTGGCTTAATAGCGTCTAGATGAAAGTTGAGCCTTCACTGAGCACTGTGGCTCACACTTGCAATTCCAGCCCTTTGAGAGGCTGAGGCAGGTGGCCTGTCGACCCTGAGAGTTTGAGGCCAGCCTGGGCAACACATTGAGACCCCATCTCTCCTAAAAATAAACAGATAGCTGGATGTGGTGGCACATGCACCTGTAGTCCCAGCCACTCGGGAAGATGAGGTGGGAGGATTACTTGAGCCCAGGAGGTTGAGGCTGCAGTGAGCTATGATCATGTCAGTGCTGCACTCCAGCCTGGGCGACAGAAGGAGACCCTGTCTCAAAACACACACACACACAACTTACCCTTAACAGAAAGTAATACAACAAGGTCACTTTTACACATGGAAGACAGTAAGAGAAATCATGCCCTAGGGAGACAGGTTGTGTGCGGGTTAAGGAGGAAAGAGAAACAAGTCAGATCTGGTCTGTGGGGCACCTTGGATGCAGGGCAGGAGTTGACACTAGCAGGATAGAAAGACATGGAGTAATGGTCTCTCCTTCCTCCTTATGCATAAGAAGCCTGCCTGCTCCTGGGAGTGGCAAGGCCAACAAAGTGAGTGGTAGGGAGTGGCGCTTCAGCCAAGGCCAGCATGGTACAGAGGTTAAGGAGGTTAAGTGCTCCAGAGTTGCGATCCAGCAGGCCAGGTTTGAAACCTGACTCCTCTGCTTATGGGCTGTGTGATCTGAAGCAATGTACCTACCTCTCTGAACCTCAGCTTCTTCCAATAGGAAATGAAGATCATAATATCTTCCCTATGTAAAACCCACAGCAAGGTATTCCAAAACTATCATTATTAGGCCAAGGGAGTGCTTCAAAAGGAAAACAAAACAAAACTAACACTAAATCTAAGCATTTGTTATCTACAGTGTTTGCCATGCTAGCTACAATCTGGAAACAACCCATCCAATTAATTCAGGAAGAGTCAAAACCATTTACCTATTTGATAAAATACGTTACAGCTGTTCAATATTTTAACAAGTAAAAACTCTGTAGCAATAGATGTGCTGGGTGACTCTTAAAGAAGAAACAGGAGACATGGTCACTGTGCCGTGGAGCCAGAATCTTTAACAATGTGAGCTGTCACAGGATTAACAGTTAAAGTAAGTGGTACAGATGAGGAGTGATTTACAAACTTGGGTATGACCTGGTGGCCTGGATAGGTCAAGAAAGAGTTATGGAACAGGACAGATTGAGCTGGGCCTGGAAACTGGATAGAATTTGTGTCAAGTATGAAAGCCTATTTCATGTAGAGGATACAGAAGGAAGCTCCATTATGTGGAGAGAGGATACTCAGAGAACAGGCAGGAGACTGGACTGGCTCAAGCAGAGGTTACATGCCAGGACAAAGTCATAAACTGAGGCCAAAGTCATGGAGAACCCTGAATGCCATGCTGAATAGTCTGAACTTTATGCCATAAGCCTTTTGAACGAAAGAAAGCAACATCTGAAGACAAACTGGAAGCACGGGATACTGCCGAAAAGCAGTCATCCCTCACATGGAGATGAGGGTCTCATACAAAATATTTAGAATGTTGCACCATTTTCTTTTTTTGTTCTAATTCATGTGGTTTTTTCCCCACCCCCTTTCCATCTGTTTTTCAAGTTATTCTCTTTCTGAACTGCTATGGGCTACCAATTTCTGCTGACCTAGAGCTCTCATCAGTTCCTCTCATTCCCTTAACAGGTTCCTGGCGTCATCTCCAGGCCTTGCCTCTGGGCCAGGCAGTGTGGAAGGAAGCATTTGCTGGGAAGCAGTATGACCAGGACCCAGAAGGAAAAGACCTTTCTCCCTCATTGCTTCTATCAGTCACTGCCCCCACAGCTGGGATGGGGCATGACTTTAAACAACTCAAAACTGAAAGGCAAGGAGGAGTGTGCCTCTGTCACCAGTGTGCCTCAGGTCAGCTCACAGCGCTGTCTGCACCGCAAGAGCCAATATTTGAAAATGGCTGCTGCAAACCTTACCTTCTCTCAGGAGGTGGTGTTGCAGCGAGGGCTGCCCAGCTTTCCTTACAGCCAGTACAGCTTTTGACCACCTCTACAACACCGATGGCATCATCCACACTCCCCGGATCAGGAAGGCCCGGCCTCAGAAACCTGTTAGCTTCAAGTTCCTGGGTTCCTCAAGTCCCTTAGCAGGAGACACTTCCCTGGCTGTGAAGACAGAAAGCTCTGCTAATCCCGAAAAGAAGCTGAAGAAATTAAAGCCAGCAGGTGCCGTCTGGGAATCACCCCGCCCTCCCATTCAGCGTCCCCGCATGCATCCAGATAGTCTAGGTCGGCCGCCTTCTCCAGATGTGAACCTGGAGGACGGAGAAGCCTGGCTTTCGCCTCTTGAGAAGGAGGCCAGAGCATGGGAGGACACTGTGCTGGAAAAGCTAACAAGCGCACAGCCCGATGGATCCAGAACAAGCGTCCTCAAAGGCCTGGGGTATCCCCCAGCAAGTGGCAGAGCTTCCTGCACCAGCAGTACGACTGGAGTCACATCCGGGACGAGCTTACCTCCTCCAGCGACCTGGAGCTCCTGAAACAGCTGGAGGCAGAAGAGACAGCAGAGTTTGAGGATCAAGGTGTCATCCTGCCCCCACCGGAAAGAAGAAGCCAGAACTGCTGCTTCCTGCTTACTACAGGTATACTGGCCAGGGCCCCAAGCATACCCTTACTAATCCGTGACTCCCCTTCAGGGACTCCCAGGTGGACTCACACTTCCGATTTCGGAATGCACTCTCCCATCAACCTCATGTTCTCCACCAGCAGCCTACTCTCTGAGAGCTCTGCAAAGTAAGGTTTCTCAGTCTGCACTGCCGACATTCTGGGTTGGATAATTTTTGTTGTGGGAGCTGCCCTATGCATTATAGAATGCTAGCAGCATCCCTGACTCATACCCACCAGAGCACAACCTCCAAGCTGTGATGACCAAAGATATCTCAAACGCTGCCAAGTGTCTCCAGGAGGGACAAAATCATTCCCAGCTGGGAACCACTACTCTTAAAGGGATTGGTTCCCAACCTTCTCCAGCAGACTTAGCCATCAGACTGCTGGTCTAGTTACCATCCAGGTGCTCCCGGAAATGTATCCTTGGTGGAGTGAGGAAGGCAAGAACCTCATAGCACTGAGTGGTCCTGCCTCACTCTGAATAAGGAACCAGGGTGTCACTGACTCAAAAACTGACTAGCTACAGGACAGAGAACCAGACAACCTGAGAGAAAAAGATGAGTACATGTTTCTCAGATTGCTTCCATCTCATTTATAGCTAGAGGGAAGATGAGCTATTATACTATCCCTGATTCCCAAGAGTGAACTAAAAATAACTGGAAGTCCATTTATTCATTTGTTAGACAAATATAAACTATGTTCTTGCTACTTTCTAGGTACTCTCCAAAGTGCTGGGAATACAATGTAAAAGCAACAGACATAGACATGCACCTTTAAGGAGCTTACAGCCTGTCCACCAGGTGGATGGACATTAAATAACCACACACAGAATAGACAGAGCGAGATGACGTAGGAGGTGGCTTCCCATCCCCAAGGCCATGCAGCCTCTAAGGGCACAAATGTTAACAAAGGGTTATGCTGGAGCACAGCCGCTCTGCCATGCTGCCTGGTGGCTGCAGAAGGTGTGGATCCTTCAGTAGCTGGGTAAGGCGGCTGTAGACAGGCCCTTCTGGCAGCTCCACATTCAACTGGCACCATGGGGACAAGGCTAAAAGTTAAACATAGGTGTTCTGCAATGTTCAGGTGTGTAGGAGCTGAGCTTAATGAGGAAAGGAAATGAGCTGTGGATCTAATAGAAAGGGGGGATCCACTTCCTACTCTTTCCCCTTTTCCCTCCTTTCTCACCCTTGCCAAGATTGCCCAGTTACTTCCCACAAGCAGAGACAGTTGAAATCATGCCCAGCAACAAGACCACTGAGGATATCCATGAAAAGATGAGCATCTCCCAGCCCCAAAACCAGAGCTACTTTCGCCAGATGAATCCCCCAAGCTGGAAAGTTTGTCTACTCCACAGACAACACCTTTGAACAGGAGATTTACTTTGGTAATAGAGCTGGGCCCCTGTGGTAGGGGCAGAGGAGGACATGGGCCAGGGAGATGGAAGGTCACTGGGGGCTAGAAACAGTTGTGGGTATGGACAAGAGGCCCTGGATGACCCTGGTTTTCATGTTCATGACCCAGCACCCATACTAGCACAGGAGTCGGGTTGGGAATGATATCTAATAGGGACGGAACTGCTCTCTCTCCCCGCTTTCTCTGTCCTTCCATCTTACTAAAGAGGCAGTGAAGGATGGAACTGTAAAGTAGGCAAGACTTAGGGAAAAACCAATTTCTTCTCTGTCCACCCTTCTCCCTTCTCTCACTTTGAAATAATCTCCTACCATCCTAATTTGGAAAAAGTTAGGGCTTTGGAGTCAGGCACATTTGGCTTTAAAGCCTGGCTCAGTATTTCTTAGTAACTTTCAGTAAATTATATAATCCCTCTGATCCATAAGTACCTTATTTGTGAAGTGATACTAACAAAAATGCACTTTGAGTAGATGAGAAAGCACCTGTAATGCTTCTTGCCCATTGTCTAAGGTGTTCAATAAATGTTCACCACCTTCCCCTGCCCTACTGCTGTCCTTTAGATGCCTGGGCTTCCAGGATACCTGATCTAGGTCTTTGTGTTCCAAGCTATTTCTTCTTCCCAAGCCCCATCTTGTTCCTAAACTGCTGCAGCTGAAAGTCTTCTCAGTGTTTAACAAAATTACTCTAAGTATTCATGACTCATGGGATTAATAAGGTGCCTCTTTTTTAGTATCTAGCTTTTCATAAGGGATAAGGCCTCTTAGTGGTTATATAGGTTCTTTTCTTTTTTTTGAAACAGGGTTTCACTCCCATTGCTTAGGCTGGAGTGCAGTGCTGCTATCTTCACTGCAACTGCCACCTCCTAGGCTCAATAGATACTCCTGCTTCAGCTTCCCAAGTAGTTGCACCCAGCTAATTTTTGTAGATTTTGTAGAGACAGGGTCTCACAATGTTGCCCAGGCTGGTCTTGAACTCCGGACCACAAGTGATCCACCCGCCTCGGCATCCCAAAGTGCTGAGATTACAGGTGTGAGCCATGGCACCCGGCCATGGGTTCTGCCTTAGGAAAGAAAGCACCATCCTAGGGTCCCAGACCTCTAATGAGGTGACTAGCTATGACATTTTTTTTTTCCCACAGACACTACGGTGACTTATCACTGTGATATTTCTAAGCAATGGTCACCTTCAAAGGATGCCCCAGAGTATGTTAGTCATGGATCCTAGGGGCTTAGATTAGGGTAAAAGGAAGTTGGGTCTGATCCTGGTGATTGGGAACCCAGGAAGAAAGGAAAGAGGGAGGTTACAGGGGAACTCACTGTTTCTTTGTTCACAGATAAAGTCCGGATCATCCACCAGATTGGTGCAAAGAGAGACCAGATTCTCCTGGAAAACCTAAATCGGTATAACAAGCAGCTATCTAAGGTCTTCCCTGAAACTCCAGAAAAGTGGAGTGCCCAGGCAATTCCTGAAGCACGTAAGGAGGAAGCTGATAACGGGGAAGGCAGGGGTTAAAAATGGGAATGTGACTGCTTCCCATCATTACCCCCCATTCATGTGCTAGAGCTCCCAGTTCATGGACTGAGGCACCATTAGCATCTAGGCAATCCCCTTTCTACCTACTAAAAATAATCTCACAATATTATAAAATACTAACTGTAACTAGGAAGAGCCTCACAGGAACGTACATTCAGTTGAGACCTGATATAACTTAGGTATAACTAAGTGCTTTAGGGCCAATAGTTACCAACAAGGCAGCTCCTATTTCAATGCTAATAATAGGGGAAGTGCATCAAACTCCTGAACCAGCATTCTGCCCTTTTCCCTTGGGCTGGCTCTACCCTCCCACTCCACACTCAGCCCACCTATACCTGAACTTTCACAAGGTCATCATTCTTCACTCTGTAAGACAAAGAGAGAAGGGAGGTGGCCAAGAAATTAGCTTATGAAACAAAATGTGCATCTCCTCCAGGAGACTCCATTTACCATGACACCATTCCTATATACCAAGCATAGGTTTTATGGTACAAGGCCAGCACTTTGGAAGGCCAAGGCAGGTGGATCACTTGAGCCCAGGAGTTCGAGACCAGCCTGGGCAACATGGCAAAACCCTCTCTGTACTAAAAATACAAAAAATAAGCCAGGCATGGTGATGAACACTTGTAGTCCCAGCTACTTGGAGGTCTGAAGTAGGAGGATCACTTGAGTCTGGGAATATTGAGGGTGCAATGAGCCCTGATCATGCCACTGCACTCCAGCCTGAGTGACAGAGTGAGACCCTGTCTCAAAAAAAAGAAAAGGAAATGAAAGAGTTCTTTTTTTGTTTGTTTTTGGAGACAGGGTCTTGCTTAGTAGCCCAGGCTGGAGTGCAGTAATATGATCATGGCTCATTGTAGCTTCGACCTCCCAGGCTCAAGCAATCCTCCCACCTCAGCTTCTCAAATACCTAGGGTCACAGGTGTGCACCCCACACCCAGCTAATTTTTAACTTTTTTAAAGATAGGGTCTCACTAAGTTACCCAGGCTGGTCTTAAACTCCTGGCCTCAAGGGATCCTACCACCTCAGCCTCACAAAGTGCTGGGATTATAGGCATGAGCCACTGTGCCCCACCAAGAGTCATTACTTTGTGTGCTCCCTTTAGATTGGCAGTCCCCAACCTTTTTGGTACCAGGGACCAGTTTCGTGGAAGACAATTTTCCCACAGACCAGTTGGGTGGGGGATGGTTTCAGGATGAAACTGTTCCATCTCAGATCATCAGGCATTAGATTCTCATAAGGGGTGTGCAACCTAGATCCCTCACATGTGCCGTTCACAATAGGGTTCACGCTCCTGTGTAAATCTAATGCCACTGATGATCTGACAGGAGACAGAGCTCAGCAGTAATGCTTGCCTGCCCACCGCTCACCTCCTGCTGTGGTGGCCTGGTTCCTAACAGGCCATGAACTGGTACAGGCCTGTGGCCTGGAGGTTAGGGACCCCTGCTTTAGATGACTGTTGATATGGAAGTTGGCCAGTGGATGTGTTTCTATCCATCTATAACCCAAAGGACTGGAACTAAAGTAAATGCTGGCAGTTGTATTTTTTATTCCTATGGGGTTAAATATCAGAGATCTAAGACTTTCTCACCACAAGTCCATTTAACTCCTAGAGCATAGGGATATAGGAGAAATGGGGTTAATTCAGCTAATTCTCACCTCTTCAAGAGGGAGAAGTCAGGGGAGGGTCACGAGGCAAAGTGTGAGCTGGCCTGTTAGAGGTGGTTCCACAGCTCCCAGTTGCACACACCCTATCCCGCAAAAGAGGGAGGCCTCAGCAGAGTAGCTGAGTCCCCCAGCACGTCCAAGCTGGTGGGGACCATTTGGAGGAGATGCAATGTATGGGCATCTGTGCTAAACTTCCCTGGAGTCTCACAGGACTCTTTTTATTTTCTTGAGATGGAGTCTTGCTCTGTCACCCAGGTTGGAGTGCAATGGAGCAATCCCAACTCACTGCAACCTCCACCTTCCTGGTTCAAGCGCTTCTTCTGCTTCGGCCCAAGTAGTTGGGATTACAGGCGCCCACCACCACACCCGGCAAATTTTTGTATTTTTAGTAGAGACGGGGTTTCACCATGTTGCTAAGGCTGGTCTTGAACTGCTGACCTCAAGTGATCCACCCGCATCAGCCTCCCAAAGTGCTGGGATTACAGGCGTGAGCCACAGTGCCACGCCTCACAGGACTCTTTTTGTGTTATGCCTTCCTTGCTCAAAGGAAAGAATTGATTCAGAGCAAATCTAAAGATGTTAAGAGTTGGAATGAAATCTTGGAAAAAAACAGAAATGGCTGATAGTGACTGATTAGAACATGAGACTAACAGGCGGTATAAATGATGAGTTTAGTACGTCTGGAAATGTTTTTATCATTTTCCCTTCCCCTTCTCCATACAGCTTTTTTTTTTTTTTTTTCTGAGAAGAGGCTTTCTAAACTTGACACCATGAAAAACATTAAGTTCAGAAAATATAACAACTGTAGCTTTAAAATATAACTAGCCAGGTGCAGTGACCCCTGCCTGTAACTCCAGCACTTTGGGAGGCCAAGGTGGGTGGATCACTAAGTCAGGAATTCGAGACCAGCCTGGCCAACATGGTGAAACCCCGTCTCTACTAAAAATACAAAAATTAGCTGGGCTTGGTGGCATGCACCTATAATCCCACCTATTCGGGAGGCTGAGGCAGGAGAATCATTTAAACCCAGGAAGCAGAGGTTGCAGTGAGCCAAGATTGCGCCATTGCACTCCAGCCTGGGTGACAGAGTGAGACTAGGTCTCTAAATAAATAAATAACTATATCTCATATTTATGGTTTCTTCTGTTCTCAAATTTGTTGTCATGCGGAAAAACTCAGAGACGTTAAAATCTTTAAAATTTCACATCTTATAGCACCATTACTCTCCCCGAATTAAAAACATTAAAAGGAACTTAATATGTTAGAAATTAATGGCCAATGACACTAAATTGCAATGTATCAAATATTGATTTTTATGAGCAAATCTTGTTATGTATAAACATAACTGTGTTCCTAAAGATTTAGGTTCCTAAAGATAACCTTTAAAAGGTGTGTAGATATCTCACTTTCCCTCCACAAATCTCGCCCCCATCATCATGATAGCTTACCATGTCTGTAGTCAGGACTTTCCATAATTCCCTGTGTCCTTGTACTCAGTTCCCTACATACTCATGGGAAAATTCACTCTTGAGGGTTTTGTTTTGCTTTGGTATTAGTCAGGAATAGGAATGGGATGCAAGCTAGGGCCACTGTGTGGCAGGGCCTAGGGCAGTGGAGTGAGAAGACCTCACACTGCCATGGTGCTCAGCTTGCAGACCTGTGCAAGGAGCCCTGCGCTGGACTGCTTTGCCCACCCCCGCCAAGGATATGCTGCTGCAGGTGGGTGAGGAGGATGTGCCTATTAAGTCCCGGAGATTGAAGAGGCAGGCACAATCACTGGAGGAGGATGTAACCTGGGAACTGACGGTCCTGCGGAGGATGCTGCAGGAATGGAAGACTGCCTGGGCTCTGAGTGAGTGAAGGGAGGTCCTGAGATACTGTATGTGTTTGTGAGAGGTGGTTCTGATCTTGGACTAGGCTTTCTCAATTTTTGAAAATCCATCCCTCCTTTGTGAAATGTAAAAATCTGGTTGCCTCATTAAGGCTAGACTAGATAAGAGCCTTTGGGGGCCGGGCATGGTGGCTCACGCCTGTAATCTCAGCACTTTGGGAGGCCGAGGTGGGTGGATCATGAGGTCAGGAGATCAAGACCAGCCTGGCCAATATGGTGAAACCCCGTCTCTACTAAAAATACAAAAATTAGCTGGGCGTGGTGGCATGCACCTGTAGTCCCAGCTACTCAGGAGGCTGAGGCAGAAGAATTGCTTGAGCCTGGGAGTTGGAGGTTGATTGTGCCACTGCATTCCAGCCTGGGCAACAGAGCAAGACTCTGCCTCAAAAAAAAAAAAAAAAAAAGCCTTTCACATAGTGGGTGTTAGATGAACTTTAGTTAACATATATCTGGGTGCTTTTTGCATGAGTGGGTATTACTTCAGTAATTTGTGGAAACTCATTACACTGAACACTCTTCAGAGGCACGGACCCTATCTTTTTTTTTTTTCAACATGGAATTTGGCTCTGTTATCCAGGCTGGAGTGCAATGGCACTCTATCTTGGCTCACTGCAACCTCTACCTCCCAAGTTCAAGTGATTCTCCTACCTCAGCCTCCCGAGTAGCTGGGATTACATACGTGTGCCACGTTGTCTGGCTAATTTTTGTATTTTTAGTAGAGACAGGATTTCACCAGGTTGGCCAGACTGGTCTTGAACTCCTGACTTCAGGTGATCCACTTGCCTCAGCCTCCCAAAGTGCTGGGATTGCAAGTGTAAGCTACCGGACCTGGGTGACCCTATCTTAATAATTTCCAAATGTTATGCTCAGTAAATGATGCATGAAGGGAAGAACAAAATATGCTGCCCAACCATTGTCCATGTCGTAGTTGACTGCGGTATAAACAATCCCTCTCCCAAAATTCATTTGTAGAGTTGGGGCTATTCTTTTTTTTTTTTTTTTTTCCCCAAGACAGAGTCTTGCTCTGTCACCCAGGCTGCAGTGCAATGGCACAATCTCAGCTCATTGCAACCTCTGCCTCCCAGGTTCAGGCAATTCTCCTGCCTCCGCCTCCCAAGCAGCTAGGAGTACAGGCGCCCGCCACTGGGCCCGGCTAATTTTGTATTTTTAGTAGAGATGGAGTTTCACCATGTTGGCTAGGCTGGTCTCAAACTCTTGACCTCCTGATCTGCCCGCCTTGGCCTCCCAAAGTGCTGGGATTACAGGTGTGAGCCACCGCACCCAGCCCAGAGTTGGGGCTATCCTATATCTACTTTGCCTTCAAAGATATGAGAGTAGAAGTCTCAGTGCCTGGGGCAAAGTAATGGCCTGGCAAGGACTGTTGAAAGCTATAGTATTTGAGAACTCAACACTGCTGGCTTTCAGAACATGATAGATAAGCTTAGTGCAGGAAAAGGAGAGGTGATCCACTAGGTAAACTGGATCAGATCAACAACAACAAAAACTGAAGGAAGCACCTACAGATAGTAGGAGCTTTGAAATAAAAGTCTGATACCTGCCAAAAGAATAGTTAGCAACTAAAATGAGGAAGATGTTGAAAGCCAAAGGGAAGTGCCCTCAAAGACAAAGAACCTAATGAAAACCACCACAATGAACATTCATTGAACCTCTACTATCTTGCCAGGCACTTTGCTAAACACTTTGTCTAGCTGACTCATTTAACACTAAGATTAACTCAATATGTGGGTTCTATCTAGTATTATGCCTGTATTATAAATAAGGAATCTCAGGCTCAGAGAGGTTAAGTAATTTATCCACGGTCACACAGCTAATAATTGTGAACCCCAAACCAGGTATGTCGGAAAACAAAGTACCCTTAACTACTTTGTTTTATGGTCACTTTTATTTTCCAGATGGTTACAACAAAAAGTTATTTAAGGAAAGAGATAAATATGATGAGATTGGGAGAAGTTTTGTCTGGGAACTTACCTGAGAGGGTACATGGATCATCAGAGAAATAACTCCCTAAAGACCCCATCTCTGGGTTCTTTATTCTCTGAGCTAATGTTTTGCTTGAATTATTCTGGGTGAAGGCAGTCTTGTCACCTGCCTGCAGCACCATATCTAACCCTAACCAGGTACTTCTCTTCTTATTTCCCTCATTGCGGCTCAGTCACAGAGTGGCACCACGAGACAGTAGAGAACCTGCTTCGGAGCTTGGCAGACCTGCATGACAACATTCGGATCCAAGCTATCACCACATGTGCCACAGCTGCTGTGGAACGGCCCCAGATTGCCACCAGCCAGAGGGACTCAGGTGAGAGCCAAAGCTGAACTGCTTGAGAACATAAACAACTCATAAAGCCATGGAACATCTGAAGTGGTAAGGGCCTGGAGCTTATCTGAGATCATTTTACAAATGAGGAGACCAAGACTTAGAGACTGGCCTATATATACATGCTTATCAGCCATAGGGATGAGATTAAAATTCCAGACTTCTAGTCCAGTAATTTTTGAACTACATTTAATCACCTTTTGTTTGCTCGGTGGCCTGCAGGGAAGTTAACACTTCCCACCTTGAAGATCCCATTGTTTTTTTTTTTTGGTAGAGACTGTGTCTTGCTATGTTGACCAGGCTAGTCTTGAACTCCTGGCCTCAAGTGATCCTCCCACCTCAACCTCCCAAACTGCTGGGATTACAGGTGTGTGAGCCACTGTGCCCAGTCAAGATGCCTTTTTTTTTTTTGAGACAGAGTCTCGCTCTGTTGTCCAGGCTGGAGTGCAGTGGCGTGATATTAGCTCACTGCAACTTCTACCTCCTGGGTTCAAGCAATTCTCCTGCCTTAGCCCCCCGAGTAGCTGGGACTACAGGGATGCACCACTATGCCCGGCTAATTTTTTTGTATTTTTAGTAGAGACAGAATTTTGCCATGTTGGCCAGGCTGCTCTTGAACTCCTGACCTCAAGTGATCTGCTCGCCTCAGCCTCCCAAAGTCCTGGGATTACAAGCATGAGCCACCGCGCCCAACAAAATCTTAAAATATGAGTCACAGGCTCAGCTGTGCCACTTCCTGGGAAGTCAGCTAACCTCTCTGAGCTTCAAATTCCTTATCTATAAAATGAGGTAGACAAAGAGATTAATAAGACCTTTCTCCTTCCTACTTGAGAATTTGAGCTTCAGTTAAATGCCCACCTATTCCCCTAAAGAACCTGATAAGAACTATCTTTATAGGCAACACTGGTTATGATATAAACTCTGACTGATACATTACATTGGGACTGGGAAGAGCTATAAGTGAAATATAAATACCTGATAGGGACACCATAGTTTGGGCCTCTCTGGATGCTGTAACTTAGGCAGGCCTTTTTGGACCCTAGAATTGTGTCTATGGAGTTCTCATAAGAGATATTAGTTCCTGTCAAGCATAAATTCACCCAGTGAATGAACAACAGGCTCCTGTGCTGTCCCCAAAGGGCTCTGTGGAATGCTCAAGACAGCCTCAAGAACTCCAGCCAAGGCTGGGTGTGGTGGCTCATACCTGTAATCCTAGCACTTTGGGAGGGCAAAGCGGGTGGATCACCTGAGGTCAAGAGTTTGAGACCAGCCTGGCCAACATGGTGAAACCTCGTCTCTACTAAAAATAAAAAAATTAGCCATGTGTGGTGGCAGGTGCCTGTAGTCCCAGCTACTTGGGAGGCTGAGGCAGGAGAATCACGTGAACCCAAGAGGCAGAGGTTGCAGTGAGCTGAGACTGTGCCATTGCACTCCAGCCTTGGTAACAAGAACAAAGACTCTGTCTCAAAATAATAATAATAATAGTACTCCAGTCAAAAGGGATGCCTGATGCTGCTGCCCTGTTGACAAACTAAGGTCCTGTCCCATATCCTTCTGGTGCCATACATGGACCATGACAGTCTAATGAACCTTAATGTTTAGTTGAACCAAAAAGACTCCCTGGTGAGCTCTGCAATGATACCTGCCTTGCCCAATTCAACCAAGGTTGGAAGGCAATGAGATAATCAATGTGAAAACACGATATTATATAAGTAAATGGCAAAGCACTACCTAAATATAATTGTTCTTAAAAATATAAAGGCTGCTGAGGCAAATTGGTCGCTTTTAATCACTAAAACTAATGGTGTAGTTCACTGTAGCCTCACTGGAAATATTCTTCTTCAGCTTGAATATAGCTCTTTAGAAGACAGATGATAAAGGATTGGGAACTGGCATACTAGCACAGAGGTGAGCTTTAACCCTTTGAGCATAAAATCCTGCCCATCTCAAGGGCTCAGCTAAACTGTAATTATATTACATAGCACTAAGCAACTGCAACTGGGACAGAGGTTGGCCACCACATGGCTGTGGAAAGGAAGCTGTGTGTGAGAAAAGCAAAGGGGCTAGTACTATCTTACCTGGCTCTTTTGATCATAGGCAAGACTATCCAGGACTTGCCAGAGGTTCTACTGCCTGCCCTAGAGGCTGCTCTTTGTGACAAGAATGCCAATGTGCGAATGGCAGCAGCAATATGCCAATATGCCATACAGTCACATAATCCCCTTGCCCGGAACATCATGCAGACTGCCCTTCTGAAGGGTGAGTAACTCTGTTACTTCTGACCTGGAAATATAGGATAAAGAGGTATCTCACTATCAGCTTTCCCAGTCCTTTCCTCTCCACTATCATGCTCTGTGATGTCTGCTGTATTGGGTTTGGATTTCTGTCAGAGTATCTGAAAATTAGGGCCAGACACTGTCGCTCACACCTGTAATCCCAGAACTTTGGGAGGTCAAGGCAAGAAGATCGCCTGAGCCTAGGAGTTCTAAACCAGCCTGGGCAACATAACAAGACCACATCTCTATAAAAAAAATTTAAAAATTAGAGGTGTGGTGGTGTACTCCTGTAGACCCAGCTACCTGGGACGCTGAGGCAGGCCTACATATACATGCTTATCAGAGTCAGCTTGAGACAAGGGAGTTGAAGCTGCAGTAAGCCATGACGGTGCCACTGCACTCCAACCTGGGTGACAGAGCAAGACCGTCTCTAAAAAAAAAGAAAAAAAGAAAATTTGCTCTTCCTCCTAGGTAGTTTAACAAAACAGGTACACTGCCACCAAGTGGTAGCTGGACTAATTTTTTTTTTTTTTTTTTTGAGATGGGAGTCTCGCTCTTGTTGCCCAGGCTGGAGTGCAATGGCACGATCTCCGCTCACCACAACCTCCGCCTCCCGGGTTCAAGCGATTCTCCTGCCTCAGCCTTCCAAGTAGCTGAGATTACAGGCATGCACCACCACGCCTGGCTAATTTTATATTTTTAGTAGAGACAGGGTTTCTCCATGTTGGTCAGGCTGGTCTCGAACTCCCAACTTCAGGTGATCTGCCCACCTGGGCCTCCCAAAGTGCTGGGATTACAGGCATGAGCCACTCCACCCAGCCTGGACTAAACTTTTAATAGATGCACTTGATTAGAGACCATGACTTCTTTCACATTTTCATTGAAAAGATGACATAACAACATTAAATACTTTTTTTTTTTTTTTTTTTTTGAGATGGAGTCTCGCTCTGTCACCCAGGCTGGAATGCAGTGGCACGATCTCAGCTCACTGCAACCTCTGCCTCCCAGGTTCAAGCAATTCTCCTGCCTCAGCCTCCTTAGTAGCTGGGACTACAGGCACATGCCACCATGCCTGACTAGTTTTTGGTATTTTTAGTAGAGACGGGGTTTTGTATTAGCCAAGATGGTCTTGATCTCCTGACCTTGTGATCCACTCACCTGGGCCTCCCAAAGTGCTGGGATTACAGGCATGAGCCAGCCACCCAACCAGTACTTTTTTGAAAATTAAAAAAAATTACTACCTGAACACATGTCTTTCATTTCTTGCACATTAACTTCCAGGCCCTGTCCACATGTTGTTGGAGTTATATAACCAAAAAGGCTCTGAGATGATAGGCCTAGGGTGCCTAAGTGCTGTCTCCAAGAGATAGGCTGTTCTTTGCCTTGACAAGGAAAACTGGCTGACTGGTTTGGCCTTCTGCACGTAGATACTCAGCAGTTTAATTCCTCTGTATTAAGAAAACCTCTCACCCCAGCCTTCCCAATCTTTAGGGGGAAAACAACTGCATCTCTCAGCTAGGCTAAAATGCCTCATGGCTCTGTTTCCTAACAAGAGCCGTTAAAATTTAACTTTTCAGGTTGAGATTTTCAGTTTATATTTTAGATCTTGATACGATTTTTTTTTTTTTTGAGACAGAGTTTTGATCTTGTTGCCCAGGCTGGAGTGCAATGGTGTGATCTCGGCTCACTGCAACCTCCACCTCCCAGGTTCAAGCAATTCTCCTGCCTCAGCCTTCTGAGTAGCTGGGATTACAGGCATGTACCACCACACTCAGTTAATTTTTGTATTTTTTGTAGAGACAGGGTTTTACCATATCGGCCAGGCTGGTCTCGAACTCCTAACCTTAGGTGATCCACCCACTTTGGCCTCCCAAAGTGCTGGGATTACAGGTGTGAGCCACAGTGCCCAGCCAATATAATTCTTCTAAATATGGTTTAAATAAGAAATTGTGCGGGGGGTGGTGGCTCACACCTGTAATCCCAGCACTTTGGGAGGCCTAGTCGAGTGGATCACCTGAGGTCAGGAGTTTGAGACCAGCCTGACTAACATGGTGAAACTCCATCTCTACTAAAAATATAAAAATTATCTGGGCATGGTGGCAGGTGCTTGTAATCCCAGCTACTCGGGAGGCTGAGGCAGAATTGCTTGAACCCAGGAGGCGGAGGTTGTAATGAGCTGAGATCATGCCATTGCACTCCAGCCTGGGCAACAGAGCAAGACTCAGTCTCAAAAAATATATAAATAAGTAAATAAGAAACTGTATTTGTAGACCGAGTGGGGTATGAGGAAGTGAGGTTCAGGTGGGTAGCACTCTTGGGTATCAATCCAAAGGCTGTTCTCCAGGGGAAAACACATCACCATTCTGAACTCTTTTTCACCCAACTGTGGCAGGTAACAGTGTGGATAGCTGGGCTGCCGCTCAGTGCTTGGCTCTGGAAGGTACTGCCACTTACGCTGTGATTAACAGGATCCTCCACCAGCTGTTTACAAAGAAGAATGAAGACACCAAGGAACAGTCTTATATCCTCCTGAGCCATCTGAGTGAGAAGACAGTATGTGTCCATTACAGGGTCAGAGAAACAGTTTTGGGGAGCAATTAGGTCTTTGAGGTCAGTGAATGTAAGCAATCTAAAATGCAACTGGGGCCAGGGGCAGTGGCTCACCCCTGTAATCGCAACACTTTGGGAGGCCAAGGCAGATGGATCACCTGAGGCCAGGAGTTTGAGACCAGACTGACCAACATGGGTGAAACCCCATCTCTACTAAAAATACAAAAGTTAGCCAGGTGAAGTGGCGCACACTTGCAGTCCCAGCTACTCGGGAGGGTGAGGCATGAGAACTGCTTGAGCAGTGAGCTGAGATCATGCTACTACATTCCAGCCTAGTATATAGAGCAAGATGCTATCTCAAACAAATAAAATAAAATAAAATAAAGTAAAATGAAATAAAATACAGCTGGGCCGGGCACAGTGGCTCACCCCTGTAATCCCAGCACTTTGGGAGGCTAAGAGCATCTATTTAGTCCAGGAGTTCAAGACCAGCCTGGGCAATATAGTGAGACCCTGTCTCTACAAAAAAAAAGAAACAAAATTAGACAGGCATGGTGGTGTATGCTTGTAATCCTAGCTACTCAGGAGGCTGAGGTGGGAGGATCACTTGAGCCTGGCAGGTTTAAGGCTGCAGCGAGCTGAGATTGCACCACTGTATGCCAGCCTGAGCAACAGAGTAAGACCCTGTCTCAATTAATTAGTTAAATAAAATGCAGCTGGTTGGGTTGATGATCTCAAGCAGAAGGTGGACTAAGCATGAATAAACCTGGGTGTAGAGGTGTACACAAGGGGAAGTCACAACAGTTAGCTGAGAGAAAAGTGAGAACTGGGTTGCAAATTGTCTCTATTTGCATATGGAAGAGAGTTGTGGCATGTAGAATTTGCTTCTGCTAGAACTTTACTATTGTAAACTGCAGAGACCTACATTTGTGTTCAGTTACTTTCAATAGCAATGTGAAAGTTACAAGATTGAGGCATATAAAAATCATTTAAGGGATAAAAATATTTAAAGTCAGGAAACAAAGGTCCCAGTTTTCTGTTTAGACTTTTACATTTGTATTTTGTTCCCTAATTTATGATCCCAGAGTCAGCTGGCTGAGAAGGAAACATGCCCCATCTCTTGTAAACCCTAGTGACATTAATTATTCAGGATGCCATGTCAGAATGTAACTTCAAGGTTGTAGTATCTCTAACAGTGATTGTGAATATCCATACAAGTCCTCCATTTCCTCAGACCCTGATACACACCATGCTTGCTGTGGAGCTGAACAGCCGTCAATGGAAGAACCGGATTGTGGCCTGCCAGGCTTTCTCCCGGATCAGTGGAAATGTCTGCTTGGTAAACCTCTTTCTTTGCCTACAGGACAGAGAACCTAAGAGAGGCTGAGCTACAGAGGCCTTCTACTTTTTGCTGCTATCTAGTATCTCACATTTACCAAACAGATCTCTATCTCCCACATCACTACTTCTTACTTTTAGCCCAGAATTATCTTCAAATGCCAACATGTCTGTCTGTGAAGCCAATGCTTCTCAATGCGGTGGCGGTCCACAAACTGTTGGTAACTGATCCACAATGAAATAGCACAAAAACTGACAGGAGTTTAGAAACTTTTATAGTAATTTGACATTGCCTCAATATCAACAGACTTTGTCAGTCAATGGTGCATTCCCCCCCGCAAATTGGTCCTTCATCAAAGACCATTTGAGAAGCACTGATACTTAAACTACCCAAAAACCCATCTACACAAGTGTCTGTGCTGGTTCTCTAAGTGTTCAGCACACACATATAAAACATAGTCCCAGCCGGGCACAGTGGTTCACACCTGTAATCTCAGCACTTTGGGAGGCCGAGGTGGGTAGATCACCTGAGGTGAGGAATTTGAGACCAGCCTGGCGAACATGGTGAAACCCCATGTCTACTAAAATGCAAAAATTAGCCAGGTGTGGTGGCACACACCTGTAATCCTAGCTACTCGGGTGGCTGAGGCACGAGAATCACTTGAACCCTGGAGGCGGAGGTTGCAGTGAACCACTATCACACCACTGCACTCCAGCCTGGACAACAGAGCGAGACTCTGTCTCAAAACAACAACAATGAACATAGTCCCAGCTTTCACAAAATTAACACTGTGGTAGGAACAACAAGACCAATATATACAGATGATTCAAGAACAGTCAATAAATACAAGGTACTCTTTTAAAACTTTTCAGAAAGAGAGAGAGAAGTGTGAGTTAAACTTATTGGTTAAAGTTCTGTGAAGAGGCCCGGCGTGGTGGCTCATGCCTGTAATCCCAGCACTTTGGGAGGCAGGGCAGGTGGATCACTTGAGACCAGGAGTTTGAAACCAGCCTGGCCTTCATGGCAAAACCCTGTCTCTACTAAAAACACAAAAATTAGCTGGACATGGTGGCACATGCCTGTAATCCCAGCTACTCAGGAGGCTGAGGCAGGAGAATCGCTTGAACCTGGAAGGCGGAGGTGGAGGTTTCAGTGAGCCAAGATCACACCAATGTATTTCAGCCTGGGTAACAGAGGTAGACTCCATCTAAAAAAAAAAAAAAAGGTCTGTGAAGAAGTGTGGACTCCGCTAGAACTAAAGAGGGAATTCCAGGCAACACCTTGTTTTTGCCATTATTTCCCAACATCTTCAGCTGTCCAAATGGGATCTTTCCCTTCTTCCTAGTGCTACTTCATCTTTTCCTTATAACAGTGGCTATCTCCAGAATAGCCCAGAACATTGCCATTCCCATGATAAGTGAACACCCCTCCACTCTGTAATCCTGACATTTTGATATGGGAAGCACAAAATCTGGCCACTCAGTACAGTAATCACATGAAAAGGTTTTGGACTTGAGTGAGTTCTGCCTCAAATGCTATAGCACCCTGCTGCTAAAGTCCTGGACCAGCAGCGCAGGCGTCACCTAAGAGCTTATAGGAAATGCAAAAATCTCAACTTAGGCCAGCTCAATCAGAATCTGCATTTTAACAATATAGTTTTAACAACATCCAATTCATTTGTACCTTTACTTCCTTGGAGCTTGTCACTTAGAATTGCCAACTAAAAGTAAAATGACATGCAGAGCTAGCAGAGGCTGAGGTAAAGATGATGAGGATCTCATGGCAGACTGCTGGAGATAAGAAAGGCAGTGTGTCTATGAGTCTTTTCACTCATTCAGTAAGCATGTAGTTTCTGACCACATCTGATGCACCAGGCACTATGCTACCGCTGGGGGTGCAGGGATAAGTCTTCCCTTGGTAAATGTTATAAATAGCTAAAACAGAAGCAACTATAGGTGTTGTGGGGATTTCCTGTGCTTACAAGGGGCAAAGAAGACTTCACTAAGAAGATGTCTTTATTTTATTTTTTAAAATTTTCAATAAAATTTCAGTGTGATAGTAAGGAGATGCTTTGGAGCTAAATCCTAAAGGAAGAGTACAAAGACATCAAGTACCAAGTAGGATTAGAGAAGGGAGATGCATCTAACAGGGAGAACAGCATGGGCACATTTACACAATCATCGGGTAGTAATCTTTGCCCATTCCTCTCTGAGACAAGTGCACTTATAGAGTGACCAACTGTTCTGGTTTGTCCAGGCCATAGGACTTTCAGTACTAAAACCAGGAAAGTCCCAGGCAAACTGCAATGAGCTGGTCACCTCATCAAGTATCACTTTCAGATTTTAAGTCTCCTAGGTACAGATTATGTTGGCACTGACACCATATAGTTTAAAGGATGAGCTTGGGAGAGAGAGCTGGGTTTCAGTCCTGGTTCCAGCACTCACCAGGCTAACCTTGGACAAGTTGGTCAAAGCCTCCATTCTGTCATCTATAAATGGTAGTAAGTAACATCTACCCCACTGGATTCTTTAGGAGAGTAAGGGATGGACAAAAACACTCAGTACAATCCTCGTTAGTACAGTGGTGAGTAAAAAAAGAATAAAAAACAGCATAATGCCAAGTACAAAATTAATGTTCAATAAGTGATAGCTAATGATCATACCTATTTATAGGATATGAAACATAAGTTGATCCAGCTGATGTGGAATGACTGGCATAAGGAAGTGAGGCGAGCAGCTGCACAAGCGCTGGGGCAAATGAGCCTTGGGAAAGAGGTGCATGACATAATCAGGTAAGACCCAGTCAACATGAGGAGACATTCTTCTAAGAAGTGTTTAGTGAGACTTGATTATGACAGGAAAAATAAAAATAAGTGTTTAGGGGGCCTGGGATCCAGCCACCCAGCATTTGTTGTATTTCTCTACTAAAAATACAAAAATTAAATGGGCATGGTGGCGTGTGCCTGTAGTCCCAGCTACTCAGGAGGCTGAGGCGGGAGAATCGCTTGAACCCGGGAGGCAGAGGTTGCAGTGAACCGAGATCATCACTGCACTCCAGCCTGGACACAGAGCGAGACTCCATCTCAAAAATAATTAATTAATTGATTTTAAAAAATTAGCTGGTGTGGTGGTATATGCCTGTTGTCCCAGCTACTTGGGAGGCTGAGGCAAGAGGACTGCCTGGGTCCAGAAGGTCCAAGGCTGTTGTGAGCCATCATCATGCCACTGCATTCCTGGGCAACAAAAACCCTATCTCAAAAAAAAAAAGAGAGAGAGAGACTGCACAGGAGCTAGGCACAGTGGGTGAGTGCCTATAATCCTAGCTACTCAGGCTGAGGCAGGAGACTCACTTGAGGTCAGGAGTTCAAGACCAGCCTGGGCAACAAAGCAAGACCCTATCTCTAAAAATACTTTAAACAAACAAACAAAAAGACTGCATAGGCATTCCAGGCTGGAAGCCAAATGCAGAAATAATCATGGCACACATAAGGGCAGTGGAGAAGAGAACTTGATTGTGATAAGGGGTGCAAGCTGACACTTTCCTTTATTCAGTCATTCACTGTAACTGAAAGCCCTGGATTACCTAATTACCTAATAGCTATGTATAAGGGATTCAAGTAAAGATGATGATCGAGCTCTGTACTCAGTAAAACTTGTCTCATGAGCATAAGGCTGAATGGGATTGACACCCTGCAGAACTTGGATTTTATCATGAGGGCATTAGTAGGGGTTGGGGGCTAGGTACTGAAAGTTTAAGGAAGTGAAAGAAAAGCAACTTGTGCCTTACAGGGTCAAGCTGGGTCAAGGAAATTCCCAGGAGCGTGTGGAAGCTCTCTCCCTGATAGGTGAGCTCAAGCTTATGACTGCCAAGCTTCTCCCAAGCTTCCTGCACTGCTTCTCTGATAACTTCACAGCAGTTCGGCGGGCAGCCTGCTTGGCAGCTGGTGCCCTGCAGATCCGCGACAAGATGGTGAGTCAGGGAAACACATTCTCATCTTATCTGATTGACCTGAGAGAGCATTACCTTCCCTGGTTGTGCACAGTATACATAACATTCTTCGGGGACACAGAATGAGAGATCGGAACTGGGAAGGGGGTATACAAGCCACTTCAAACAGGACCGTGTCAGAGGTGTCCAGTCTTTTGGCTTCCCTGGGCCACACTGGAAGAATTGTCTTGAGCCACACGTAAAGTACACTAACACTAAAGATAGTCGATGAGCTTTAAAAAAAAAAAGGTCCGTGCATAAATCTCACGTTTTAATGAAGTCCACAAATTTGTGTTGGGCCGCATTCAAAGCTGTCCTGGGCCGCATGTCAGACAAGCCTGGTTTAGCTCCTAGCCAGCCCAGACTTCCATTCTAGAGCACCCCTGAATCCTGTTCTCACCTCAGTTAACTAGCTTCTCATTACGTGGATGCTGATGGGCTTTAGGATCAACTCCCATAAATGGAGTTATAATTTTATAATTCTATTATTAGGGAAAAATCTGCTTGAAGTATTCAAGAGAAGCCATATGGCCACAGATCTGTAGACTGAGAAAATCAATAGCAGATAATAATTCAGCTAATATACTCACTATACATACAGGTTAGTACTTTAGGCTCCAGCTCATTTGTCACCAGAATTGATAGGTCATTTTTTCAATTATAGCTCCTTTCAGAGATAAGTGGTGTCCCTGTTTCTGGTTCATTCTTTTATTTTTGTTTTTTTGAGACGGAGTCTTGTTATGTCACCCAGACTGGAGTACAGCGGCATGATCTCAGCTCACTACAATCTCCGCCTCCTGGGTTTAAGCGATTCTCCTGCCTCAGCCTCCCGAGTAGCTGGGATTACAGGCATGTGCCACCATGCCCAGCTAATTTTTGTATTTTTAGTAAAGACAGGGTTTCACCATGTTGGTCAGGTTGGTCTCAAACTCCTGACCCTCAAGTGATCTGCCCACCTTGGCCTCCCAAAATGCTGGGACTACAGACGTGAGCCACCACACCTGGCTGTTTCTAGTTCATTCTTGCTCTGGTTCTCCCCCACTCAGCACTGCCTTTTATCCATCCCAGGTGCTTGAATGCCTCCTGAACCTGATGCAGAGAGATCCTTACTGGAAAATCAAGGCCTTTGCCATTCGAGGTAATATAGAGGTAGTGCCCCAAACTCTTCAACCTTAAATACCTTCCCCTATGCAAATATAACTGATCCCCAGAAACTCTCTAATAAAGGAGTGAAGTGCAGGAGAGGTAATAGTCTCAGCTTTTCAGAAGTTCCTTGTCTGAGAAGAGAAAAATTATTTTCTTCTTTTTAATTTTTAGTTAAAGATCCTGAGTCTAGGTATATGTCAAACTTGTTAAGGTAAAGAAAGGGCTGACAAGACAGTCCCTGCCAACAGAATTAAGGATAAATTCTAAGTAGGTATCCACTGCTGGCTGCATCTTGCTTTCCTTGGAGATTTCAACTATTACGCTCTGTAAAAATCAGATCAGTTTCAAGACTGCTACAGACCTAAAACCCTGCCCCTTAATCTGCCTAGTTTCTATTTAAAATCTTTGGCATTGCTTCTCTTTTGACATAGGTAAATAATTGTGCCTCCTTTCCCCATCACCCTGCCGGGACTAGGCTGGTCTTCTGTTATCTGTCCTATATTTCATCCCCCAAATAGACAAATATCCTAATGGGCAAGGATGGGATGGAACATC
The DNA here is from genome assembly GCA_036589455.1 of Ateles fusciceps. Taxonomy (NCBI): domain Eukaryota; kingdom Metazoa; phylum Chordata; class Mammalia; order Primates; family Atelidae; genus Ateles; species Ateles fusciceps. Next base: position 6,083,709 of record JAZHEH010000228.1, on the reverse strand, counting down.
CCTCTTCTAGAAATCCTTTGGAGGTAATGTCCCACTCTAACCTATCCCTAAAATTCTAATGGTGATTAATTACCATCCAAAAGGGAAGGTATTGTTTGTAAATCTCAATTTATTTCTGGATGCTAGAATATAGTAAGCTCAGTCTTCAGTGACATGCTGCCCTCTAATCTCTGCAGCTTTGGGACAGATTGGGCAAGTAAGTCCCGAGCTGACAGATCTTCTGCTCTGGGCTATCCATTATGAAGAGTCACCAGGTGTACGACTGGAAGCTTGCCGTAGCATCCTAGCACTCAAACTTCAAGGAGACCGGGTCAGGGACACCTTCCTAGATGTGCTGCTCCTGGAGAACCATGATGCTGTTCTAAAGTAAGCACTAAACCTCTGGCTCCCACCATGACCTTATACTGCCAACTCTCACATCTTTGGTCATTGAATATGTCCCTGCCTTCTTTTCCAGGCTGCCTAATAGCAGTAAAAGCACAGGCTCACCTGCACTTTCACCACTCACCCAAGTAGGTAACAGAAAAACTGGCCTAAATTAGATTGAAAGTCAAGCTTATGTAGTTCACGTACCTTTTCTTCCCACCAAGGTGGTTTTAAGTTACTTATATATTCAACTAACATTTATCAAGTGCCTAATGGGACAATAAGTTTGAGAGTCAAAAAGACCAGGGTTTGAATTCCAGCTCTGGCATGCAATAGCTATGTGAGCCTATATAAGGTATTTAAACTCCATGAGCCCATCTTTTTCATGTATCAAATGCAGGTGATAGTTTACATTACAGGGTTTACATTACATTACACTACATAGTTTACATTACATTACTGAGATGATATGTTTAGTGCCTGTCACAAAGATGTTCAGTAAATGCTACTGGTACCTTCAAATATATTGTCTGGGCTGGATGTGGTGGCTCACACCTTGGATATCCCAGCACTTTGGGAGGCTGAAACGGGTGGATCACCTGAGATCAGGAGTTCGACATCAGCCTGGCCAAGATGGGGAACCCCATCTCTACTAAATACACAAAAATTAGACAGATGTGGTTGCACACATCTGTAGTCCCAGCTACTCGGGAGGCTGAGGCAGGAGAATAGCTTGAACCTGAGAGGCAGAGGTTGCAGTGAGCAGAGATCAGGCCACTGCACTCCAGCCTGGACAACTCTGTTTCAAAAAAAAAAAAAATTAAAAATAACAAATATGCCTGGGCGAGGTGGCTTGCACCTATAATCCCAGCACTTTGGGAGGCTGAGGCGGACAGATCACGAGGTCAGGAGTTTGAGATCAGCCTGGCCAACAGGGTGAAACCTCGTCTCTACTAAAAATACAAAAATTAGCCGGGCATGGTGGCATATGCCTGTAATCCCAGCTACTCGGGAGGCTGAGGCAGAATTGCTTGAACTCAGGAGGTGGAGGCTGCAGTGAGCCAAGATTGTGCTACTATACTCCAGCCTGGGCAACCAGAGTGAAACTGTCTCAAAAAAAAAAAAAAAAAAAAAAAGCTAAGCATCACACCATTTTTGCATATAAGGCTCAGCAAAACTGCACAGTTAGGATTGGAACTTGGGATTCTTACCTGATTCCAAGTCCCGTATTTTCTACCCCTCGCCTCCCCATGCTTTTTTAAAGGACAGGGTAGAATTATCTAAGAAGCCCTTCTAATCTTTCAGAGAAATGTACCAGACAATGAAGATACTCAACTTAGGAAATGAAGGAAACCAAGAAATGCTTCAGGAGATCAAGAACAGGGTAAATAAGTGCAAGCTCTGTTTTCAAGAGAAAATTCAGCGCTCTTAAGAGTTCCTCAGACCCTATCCCCCCTCAAATATATACATACCCTTTTTCCCACCACAGAAATACTTTCTAAAACCCCAGACACAGATGCCACATTGTTTGAAGATGCAAAGCATCTATGCAAGATTGGGTTATAATCAGGTCCTATCAGTCAAGACAAAAACAAAACAAAAATCCTATTAGTCCTATCAAGTAGCCCTCAAAAATCAGGGTTCATTATTATTGTTTCAGAAAGACTATTTTTCTCCCTTCCTGTTTTCTTCCCATCATCCCCAAACCCAAGTTGTTTATTTTTCCTTTCTTGCAGCTAGGCATAGAGAGGAAATAAGGGACTGGAGCTGCCCCCCTAGATTTTCTTCTTAATTTTTCTGAATTCCTAATCTGGGTTCTCTTACCAAAGAAAATCTCTAGCTGAAAGGACTGTTCTAATTTTTCCCTTTTTTTTTTTTTTTTTTTTGGTGGTGGGAGGGCAGTCTTGCTCTGTTGCCCAGGCTGGAGTGCAGTGGTGTGATCTTGGCTCACTGCAACCTCCACCTCTTGGGTTCAAGTGATTCTTGTGCCTCAGGAACCCAAGCAGCTGGGATTATAGGCATGTGCTACCATACCTAGCTTTTTTTTTCTTTTTTTTTTTGTATTTTTAGTAGAGACAGGGTTTCACTGTGTTGTCCAGGCTGCTCTTGAACTCCTGGCCTCAAGTGATCTACCTGCTTCAGCCTCCCAAAGTGCTGGGATTACAGGCATGAGCCATCCCGCCTGGCCTGGATTGTTCTAATTTTTCTTTTTTCTTTTTTTTTTGCAGCCCCAGCTGTTGCATTGTTCTAATTTTTCAAAGTTGTTAGATGAGATGAAGGAATAGAGGAGAAAGGACTAAAAAGGTAATTCAAGAAACCAACTTCACACCAAGCAACTATTTCTTAGCAGGTTCCTTTTATCATGCCCAAAAAGCTGAAGTAAAATTTTCATGAACAGATATAAAAAAAATCTCCAAGCAATATCATAAGAGAACGATGTTCTCAGGCATTTATATACCACCTACTACTGATAAGCATAATGCAATTAGTTACTTCCTTTTTTTCTAGAGACAGGGTCTCACTTTGTTGCCCAGGCTGGAGTGCAGTGGCATGATCATAGCTCACTATAGACTTGATGGCTCAAGTGATCCTCCCTCCTTAGCCTCCCACAATTACTTTATTAATGCTCTCTGATAACTTGCTGCCTAGTACAGGTGTTTTGTTTTGTTATTCAAACATTATTTGTTCTAATTTAGATTAAAACACTAAGCCAAAAGGACTTGCTGACGCAGAAAATACTCAAGCTGGAGATGGTCATGGGAAAAGTAAGGGAGGAAGCAAAACGTGTTTACTTGAAACCCAAAGGAGAACAAGAACCACTAACACTCCAAACTTTACTCCAAAAAACTTTTCAGGGTAGGTTTCCTAGGGGTGAGTTCTATGCTTTGATTCCTTTGATAAGCCTCTTCCAGGATCTGGATGTTTTGGGACTCAGTAGCAAGCCCTGGAGGAGGAAACAGGAAGGAGACTCCCTTCTCTCTTGGCTACCATCCACTCAGTCTTTTTAATTTTTTTTTTTGTTTCTCAGGTTTTTATTCATTTATTTTTTTTCCCCTTTAAAAAAAGTTATCTCTATTTGAACTGATTTAAAAGTTAGGTCAAAAAAGGACATATCACAAAAACACAAGTCTTTATAAAACAAAATGAATTTCTGGTGGTCCTGGTAAAAAAAAAAAAAAATGAAAAACTAGTGTGTATGTTTGATTAAGCACCCAAAAAAGCCTTATGAGCTTAACCTTAATAGTGGTAGTAGTTGCTGGTCAGGCACAGTGGCTCATGCCTGAAATCCCCGTGCTTTGGGAGGCTAGGGTGGGAGGATCACCCCAGGCCAGGAGTTCAAAACCAGTCTGGGCAACATAGCAAGACCCCTCCATCTCTACCAAAAAAAAAATTAAAAATTTGGTGGCACACACCTGTAATCCTATCTACTAAGGAGGCCAAGATGGGAGGACTGCTTGAGCCCAGGAGGTTAAGGCTGCAGTGACCCAAGATCTCACCACTGCACACCAGCCTGGGCAACAGAATGGGACCCTGTCTCAAACAAACAAACAAACAAAAACTAGTGCATGTCTCTGGAAAGTGGGCTTGGAGGGAGAGCTATCATTTTTACTTAATGCATATCTATGCTTTTACAACTTTTTTTTAAAAAAGACTTTACAGCTGGGTGCAGTGGCTCACGCCTGTAATCCCAGCACTTTGGGAGGCTGAGACGGGTGGATCACAAGGTCAGGAGCTCACCAGCCTGGCCAAGATGGTGAAACCCCATCTCTACTAAAAATACAAAATATTAGCTGGGCATGGTGGCATGCGCCTGTAATCCCAGCTACTTGGGAGGCCAAGGCAGAGAACTGCTTAAACCCGGGAGGCGGAGGTTGCAGTGAGACAAGATTGCGCCACTGCACTGCAGCCTGAGCAACAGAACGAGACTCTGTCTCAAAAAAAAAAAGACTTTATAAAGTCCTCAACCTTAAATAACAGAAAACTATCCATTATGGTGATAGGATCTTTGAGTCCTGGACACAACCTAAGTGACGAGGGTGCAGAAATCAAGCTGTACCAAAATATACTTACAAAATCTGTGTGCCCGAGCGTAGCAGCAGCCTCAGGTCACTCAGCCAGCTGCCTACCAGCTACCACCCCAAACCCAGGTCTTCTGGTTCCAAGTCCAGTGCTCTTTCTGGTATACCAGGCACTTTTCCACCAACCATGAGAATATTCACTTGTCAGATTTGGGGAAGTTTCTTCCAACTGCCAGAAAAAAAAAATGAGAGTGGAAAGTAACTTGAACACCAGCCTTCCTTCATGGCCAGCTTGCTAAAACTTGGTTACCTAAGGCCTATGAAGGCACAACTAGGTGACATGCTGCCCTTATGACAGCAGTGCCAGCCACAGATGCAAACAGCAAGCAAAAACATACCATGCTCTTAAAACTGAACTAGCTAGTAGAAAATAACTTTTCTGGGCCGGGCGCGGTGGCTCACGCCTGTAATCCCAGCACTTTGGGAGGCCGAGGCGGGCGGATCACGAGGTCAAGAGATCGAGACCGCCCTGATCAACAAGGTGAAACCCCGTCTCTACTAAAAATACAAAAAAATTAGCTGGGCGTGGTGGCGCGCGCCTGTAGTCCCAGCTACTCGGGAGGCTGAGGCAGGAGAATGCTTGAACCCGGGCAGCGGAGGTTGCAGTGAGCCAAGGTCGCGCCACTGCACTCCAGCCTGGCGCCTGGTGACTGAGTGAGACTCTGTCTCAAAAAAAAAAAAAAAAAAAAAAAAAGAAAATAACTTTTCTGCTAGAATTGGGTTGCATAATTAAATAGCATAAATTATCCACAAAGTTAGTGAACTGTTCCCAATCAGATGAGATTCTTTTTTTTTTTTTTTGAGATGGAGTCTCTCTCTGTCACCCAGGCTGGAGCGCAGTGACACGATCTCAGCTCACTGCTATCTCCACTTCCCAGGTTCAAGAAATCCTCCTGCCTCAGCCCCTCTATGGGATTACAGGTGCACACCACCAGGCCTGGCTAATTTTTATATAGTAGAGATGGGGTTTCACCATCTTGGCCAGGCTGGTCTTGAACTCCTGACCTCAGGTGATCCACCTGCCTCAGCCTCCCAAAGTGTTGGGATTACAGACGTGAGCCACTGCACCCGGCCTGAGATTGTCTTCTTTAAGAGGTTAACACGCTCCTTTTACATCCTACAACCACCCCAAGTTGCTTTTCACCTCAGCCATTATAGATTTTCCCTATCTTCCTCCTGCTCCTGCATTTCTTTTAACCATCCCACATAATAATCTAGCCTTAGAAAAAAGGAAACATTCTTTGGCACTTTAATAACTTTTCTAAGGTTCATACAAATTTAACAGTAACAAACAGGATACTGACCCGACCCTCCCCCCAAACTGATGTAAAAGAACTCAGATGAAAGATGCAAATTCAAAAAAAAATCTTCTAATGTCTGTCTCAAGCAGAATGACATGGTCAGTGCTACACAGTACACTGAAGCCTGAGGGTGATGAAGTTGGTGCTCTGAAATGATCATGGATCAAGTTTATTGTTCCACCTCCAACTTCTGCTTTTCCTTTTGTACCTAGATGAGATGGTTCTTCCTAGAAGATCTTCTGAGGTTTGTGACATTGAAGCAGTCATAAAGGTAAATGTGAGCACACTGATGGTTATCAAGGTAAGAACATGAATTAAAAAAAAAAAAGGTTGCAGTGGTAGGAAAGAATTGCTACTGCCTTGTTTCCAACAAGCAACAAGAAACTAGTTTAGGGCTAGAGGCATCTTGGTGAGCAGCAGCCCCTTATCATACAACATGGTTGCCAAGGAAAGCTGATCCTCCACACTGTCACAGGGCAGGTCCCCCACTCTCACAAATTCTGGGTAAGAGCGAAGCAAGAGTTCCATGGCATCAGCTTGCTGGGGGTATATTTCCAAGCACTTGGGTTCTTCCAGATGATACACACGGGAGTTTTCCACTGTGTAATAGAGAAACAAATGGCCCCCCTCACCTACCAGCCGAGCTATCCCATCCTGAAGCATGTGGACTTCTGTTTCTGTTGTCAATGGGGTCCCCCACGTTACAGGTTCTCCAGCTTCCCAGCGAACTGGAAGCCCGTAAACACTTAGTGCCCTCTCCCTATCAGTCAAAACAGGGGGCAGAGAATCATGGATGAAGTCTTTGGCTCGCTGGTCGGCCACAGCATCGACAGGAGCAAAGTGGCCCAGGCGGGCCACCAAGACCCGCACCTTCTCCATGAAAGCAGTTCTTCGTGGATCCTTAGAATCTGAATGCTGGGCTCCCATGTAATCCATGAAGTCTCGGGGCAGACCCCCTCCGAAACTCCACATTTTCTTCCATTGCAGCCTGCAAGGCCAAAGGCAGTATGGCCTCTAGAAGTCACCCCAGGTATTGCGCTGGTACGTGGACAAGGTGAGGTGCAGAGAATGGACTCCGTTCTGGCATTCAGCTTGGTGAATGAAGCCCCGAGGAAAATACAGCAAATCTCCAGGTTCCAACACGGTCTGCAGCACCGGCTCACCAAGGTCGTCCTGACTGAAGTTGGGGCTGGATGTCAGAGCCAGTTCCTCGGTTGGGACTCGTGGTCGGTATACACGCCAGAGTTTCCTACCTTCCAGCTGCAGCACGAAGGCCTCGATGTCGTCGTAGTGGGGGGGCAAAGCCCTGAGAGTTAGGGGGCGTGAGGTAAACGTTGGAGCCTGCCATGCTTCCAAACTGCTCTTGAAGCACAGCCAAAAACTGCCACACAGTGGTAGAGAAAGCCTGCGGACACAGGAGGCGCAGAGAGCAGCCGGCCTGGTACAGGGACCACGCGGCGGCGGGCAGCGCGCGGCCCGGTGGGTTCAGGGTTTCGCGTCGCCCGTTGATGTAGCGAGCAGCGTCCAAGTGCTGCCCGAACTGCACCTCCTCGTTGCGCAGCATCGCGTCCAGGTCGGCGGTGGAGAAAAGGCCCTGGTAGTAGGTGTGGTCCTGCCGCCGTACGAGCACCGCCTCCCGCTCCCACAGGCGCCGGTAGAAGTGATCTGGCGGCATAGGCGCGATGAGCCACTCAAAGAGGCGCGCCGCTCGCCGCCGGCTGCTGGGGATGCGGTTCAGCTCGGCCAAGATGCGCTGCAGCGGGGAGTCCCAGGCCGGCTCCCCACCCGTGTTATCCACCTGCGGCCCCGACGCCGTCGCAGGGGCCCCGGACGACTGGGCGGCCGCCAAGTGCTGCGCGGTGCACAGCAGGGCCGAGGTCTCCACCACCCGAGCCGGCAGCGGAAGCCGGCACCAGGCGCGCCGGCGGGGTCTGCAGGGAGCGCGCGGCGGGCGAGGCCTCCACCAGCTCTACGGACCCCAGGTGGCCGTAGGGCTCTCGCCGGGCTGCGTCCGGGACGGCCGACACCGCCGCCCCCACCGGGTAGCACGTCCCCCCAGGTCTTCGGCCGTCGACTCCACCCTCGAGTCCTCCGAGTCCTCGCTGGGTAGCGTCTGCACTCTCAGCGCTGCTATGCGGGATGCAACACTTCTCCTCAGCTGCCTTCGTATCTTCCTGGGCCTCAAGGGCAAGGCCAGGACTGAGCCGCTGTGTGCTTGGGGCTGGCGCCGGCGCCTCCACCTCCCCGCGCCTTAACAGCCCTGCACTAGCCCGGAGCCCATCCATGGCCCGACAGTCTTCCCCCGCCCGGCCGGAGCCGACGCGAAAGGGGTTCCTGAACGTAGCGGCTGCGGTGCACTCTGGGAAGGGGGCGCGGCCTCCAGCCGCCTCGGGGTTGGACACGCCCACCATTCTTCTACCCGGCCCCTCCCACTCGCTCTAATTAAATGTTTGGTTTCACGCTATAGCGGCAAGAACCCTTGCCAAACAAACCAGGAATCTACACTCAGAGGGCAATTTAAAAATCAAGTTGCGGCCGAGTGCAGTGGTTCCCGCCTGTAATCCTAGCACTTTGGGAGGCCGAAGTGTGTGGATCACCTGAAGTCAGGAGTTCGAGACCAGCCTGCCCAATATGGTGAAACCCCGTCTCTACTGAAAATACAAAAATTAGTCAGGTGTGGTGGCTTGTACCTGTAGTCCCAGCTACTCGGGAGGCTGAGACAGGAGAATGCTTTAACACGGGAGGCGGAGGTTGCAGTGAGCTGAGATGGCACCATTGCACTCCAGCCTGGGTGACAGAGCGAGACTCCGTCTCAAAAAACAACAAGCAAAATGAAGTTACTAGAGATTCCCCCAGGAGAAATGGCTACTTGACTGTTCTTTCATTCTAGTCTATGGATATTGCCGTGTTCCTTGGATGTCCTCATTTCTGAACAAGGATGTTCCCCCGGCAGCTTCCCACCTAAAAGTGCAGAATTCTTGTTTCCAAGGAATGCCCTCAGGCAGTTTGAGTTCTGTATAGACCTCTGCTCTGCAGATGAATTCACTGATTGAAGCCCTATCCAGGAGTTCCTCCACCTAACTTCTCTCCCTCCTTTCTCCAGTACAAATTCTCAAATTCATTGTCCTCTCTGAAAAAGAAGTTATGAAGTTCTCTACTTGCATTCTTGATATCTGCCCTACCTGCCCCTCTGGAGTTTTGTTTCATTAGCTATAACTTCTCTGGCTCTTAAATTGACTTCTTAAATCTGGGCCTCTAATTTAACAGGCAATGTGGTGGCATGAGGGTGTAATTGTTGAGAACATGGTCACTGTCATGCAACTAATTGCTTTGTACATAAAGATTCCTTCTCTTCATTTGAATCATTTAAGATAAACTCCCAGAAATAAAAAAGTGTTGGGTCAAAAAGAATACTTTTTGTGATTTTTTTTTTTTTTTTTTTTTTGGTCTGTTTTGAGATGGAGTTTTGCTCTTGTTGCCCAGGCTGGAGTGCAATGGCACGATCTCAGCTGACTACAACCTCCGCCTTTCAGGGTTCAAGCGATTCTCCTCCCTCAGCCTCCGAGTAGCTGGGATTACAGGCATATGCCACCAAGCCCAGCTAATTTTGTATTTTTAGTAGAGAAAGGGTTTTTCCATCTGGTCAGGCTGGTCTCCAACTCCGGACCTGAGGTGATCCACCCACCTTGGCCTCCCAAAGTGCTGGGATTACAGGTGTGAGCCACTGCGCCTGGCTTTTTTTTTTTTGGAGACAGAGTCTCACTCCGTCACCAGGCGCCAGGCTGGAGTGCAGTGGCACGACCTTGGATCATTGCAAGCTCCGCCGCCCGGGTTCAAGCAATTCTCCTGCCTCAGCCTCCCGAGTAGCTGTGACTACAGGTGCATGCCACCAGTCCAGCTAATTTTTTTGTATTTTTAGTAGAGACGGGGGTTTCACCATGTTGACCAGGATGGTCTCGATTTCTTGACCTCGTGATCTGCCCGCCTCAGCCTCCCAAAGTGCTGGGATTACAGGCATGAGCCACCGTGCCCAGCCTTTTTTTTCTTTTTTTGAGGCAGTCTTGCACTGTCTCCCGGACTGCAGTGCAGTCCCCGCTCTTGGCTCACTGCAACCTCCACCTCCCAGGTTCACCGGATTCCCCTGCTTCAGCCTCCTGAGTAGCAGGGATTATAGGCGCCTGCCACCACACCAGGCTAAGTTTTTGTAGTTTTAGTTAAGACGGGGTTTCACTGTGTCAGCCAGTCTGATCTCAAGCTCCTGACCTCGTGATCCGCCTGCCTTGGCCTCCCAAAGTGCTGGGATTACAGGCGTGAGCCACCGCACCAGGCCTTTTTTTTTTTTTTTTGTGATAGAGTCTCCTTCTGTCACCCAGCCTGGAATGCAATGGTGTAATCTTGGCTCACTGCAACCTCCACCTCCCAGCCAAAAAATTTTAAATACAAAAATTAGCCAGGCATGGTGATACACACCTGTAGTCCCAACTACTAAGGAGGCTGAGATGGGAGGATGGCTTGAGCCTGGGATGCAGAGGTTACAGTGAGCTGAGATCGTGCCACTGCACTCCAGCCTGGGCAATAGAGCCAAACCTTGTCTCAAAAAAAAAAAAAAAAAAAAAAAAAAAAATTCACCCATGTGAACAAAGATATTTATACACAGATGCTTGTTGCTTATAATTTCAAAACTGGAAATTATTCAGATATCTATCAACCGGCAGTTATTTAAAAGGATGACAAGGAAAGATGCCTAAATATGTTTAAAAATCAAATTATAGAACAATACATTGTCCCATTTTTTGCTTAAAAAATTCAGCCCATATACATTATGTATAATATCTTTCTTTTTCTCTTTCTTTTTTTTTTTGAGACAAGTCTCCCTGTTGCCCAGGCTGGAGTGCAGTGGTGCAATCTCATCTCACTGCAATCTCCACCTCCCAGGTTCAAGCGATTCTCCTGGCTCAGCCTCCTGAGTAGCTGGGATTACAGGCATGCACACCATGTCTGGAGCCTGTAATCCCAACTACATATATCATACAGAATATACAGAATAGTTTCAAAACTCTAAAAAGCCTCCTGTGCTTCCGTTTTATTTTTGGGGGATGGAGTCTCACAGTCTGGCTCTGTCCTCCAGGTTAGAGTGCAGTGGTGCAGTCTTGGCTCACTGCAGCCCCTGCCTCCCAGGTTCAAGTGAATCTCCTGCCTCAGCCTCCTGAGTAGCTGGGACTACGGGCCCACACGACCATGCCAGGCTAATTTTTTTTTTTTTTTTGAGACATAGTTTCTTTCTCATCACCCATGCTGGAGTGCAATGGCACGATCTTGGCTCACTGCAACCTCCACCTCCAGGTTCAAGCGATTCTCCTGCCTCAGCCTCCTGAGTAGCTGGGATTACAGGCATGTGCCACCAAGCCCAGCTAATTTTTGTATTTTTAGCAGAGATGGAGTTTCACCATGTAGGTCAGGCTGGCCCTGACCTCATGATCCACCTGCTTTGGCCTTCCAAAGTGCTGAGATTATACAGGCATGAGTCACTGTGCCTAGCCAATTTTTGTATTTTTAGTAGAGATGGGTTTCACCATGTTGGCCAGACTGGTCTCAAACTCTTGGCCTTAAGCCATCTGCCCACTTCAGCCTCCTAAAGTGCTGGGATTACAGGCGTGAGCCACCCCGACTGGACCATGCTTTACTCATTCAGTCCTCTTTTCTCCCCCACAAATACCTGTCAACCACTGATTTTTCTTTTCTTTTTTTTTGGTTTGTGTTTGTTTTTGGTTTTGGTTTTTATTTTGAGACAGGGTCTCCTCCTGTTGCCTAAACTGGAGTGCGGTGGCATGATCATGGCTCACTGCAGCCTCAACCCCCACCCCCTGCTCAAGTGATCCTCCCACCTGAGCCTCCCAGCTGGACAACTACTGATTTTTTTCTTTACTATCTCTACTTTTCTTTTACACACTGTGATATGATTGGAATTATACAGTATGTAACCTTTACAGGCTGCCTTCTTTCACATAGGAGTACACACTTTTTTTTTCTTTTGAGACACAGTCCCACTTTGTCGCTCAGGCTGCAGTGTAGTGGCACCATCTCACCTCACTGCAACATCCTGGGTTCAAGTGATTCTCGTGCCTCAGCCTCCCAAGTAGCTGGGACTACAGGCACACACCACCACCCCTGGCTAATTTTTGTATTTTCAGTAGCGACAGAGTTTCACCATGTTGGCCAGGTTGGTCTCCAACTCCTGACCTCAAGTGATCCGCCCTCCTTGGCCTCCCAAAGTGCTGGGATTATAGGCGTGAACCACCACGCCCACCTGCAATACACATTTCAGGAGGTTCATGCATGCATGTCTTTTCCTGGCTTTACAGCTCATTTCTTTTCACCTCTGAATACTGTTCCATTATATGAGTGTAGCCGTTTGTTCACTTACTTCTGGAAAGACATCTTAGTTGCTTCTAGTTTTGGGTGTTTATAATAAAGCTTCTACAAACATTCATGTACAGGTCAGACTTTGTATCATGACTTCATTTTTTATTTTACATGCAATATTCAAAAAACATAATAAAACATTAAATAAATATAACAAATATAAGAATAAATCTTCAAAATTAAAATTAAAATGATATGGTCCATTATAATTGATTAATCCTTTTCTTTTTTTTTTTTTTTGAGACAGAGTCTCACTCTGTCCCCCAGACTGGAGTGCACTGGTGCGATCTCGGCTCACCGCAACCTCTGCCTCCCAGGTTCAAGCAATTCTCCTGCCTCAGTCTCCTGAGTAGCTGGGATTACAGGTGCACACCACCGTACCCAGCTAATTTTTTGTGTATCTTTTAGTAGAGATGAGGTTTCACCATGTTGGGCAGCCTGGTCTCGAACTCCTGATTGCAGGTGATCCACTCGCCTCGGCCTCCCAAAGTCCTGGGATTAGGCGTGAGCCACCGCATAAACATACAAATTCTGATAAATTCTATTTTACCCGATTTCTATCCAAAAAAAAAGGTATGGTACATTTGTAATGCTGCACTATTAGGAGACCACTTTGATTCTGGTCTGGTGTCTTTTTCTTTTCTTTTTTATTCTTTTTTGTAGGGGAGTGAGGGAAAACAACTTTTTAAGTAGACCAATAAAAATGAAATCCTGGCTGGGCATGGTGGCTCACGCCTATAATCCCAACAGTTTGCTTGCTCGGGAGTTTGAGACCCCAGCCTGGCCAATTTAGTGAAACCCCATCTCTACTAAAAATACAAAAATTAGCTGAGTGTAAGGGCGCAGGCCTGTAATCCCAGCTACATAGGAGGCTGCTGCAGAATTGCTTGAACCTGGGAGGCGGAGGTTGCAGTGAGCAGAGATCGCACCATTACACTCCAGCCTGGGTGACAAGAGCAAGACTTCGTCTCAAAAAACATCCTGAAATTCTTCTTATTTTATAATTTTTGTACATGTGATAATGAGAAGAATTATCTATAAGCCAGCTTTGACTCCTATACATTTCAAACCTTGTTTTTACTCTGTTACTAACATACTTCAGTGTTGGGCAGCATAAGACGTGTTCTTATTAATCTAAGGCCCTGTATTTTCGTATCACATAACCAGTTTAGTGAGGACTGTGGGCAGTAGATTTCCTGGAAGGCAACCTTATATCAGAAAAGCTGGCAATGATCTAAGCAGTAACACTGAAGCAGAAGGAGCCTCCACCCTGGTGTCTCAGATTTAGAGGGTTCAGCTCTTACCTCTGGCCACATCACCCCCCAAAAGGCAAGAATTTCATGGGGCCAAATGGGCATGCTCTACGAGAGTCTACAGCTGCCTTATAGACTACATACTCTGGGCACTCAAAATTCAGAAATTTCCTGATCATTTTTAGGCTGGGATGGCCTGATCTGTCTCCTCAAGTGTGGGCAGCATTGCTAGAATGTGTACCCTTAAACTGAAGGATTGGACAACAGGTAGCTGTTGGCAGGATATGTGAACAGAGCTTGTACATACAGCCTGGAGTGTCCACGTATATAACTGTGAAGTCCTCAGAGTATGGGATATAGCTGGTAATGGAAAGAGATGGGTGAGCTGCGGGTCAGCTTTCCTGTGTCACCACATTCTGGTAAGGAGCTCCAAAGAATCTGAAAACTCCAGATTCAGACCTGTTCTCCTTGTCAAGGTAGGTGATACAATGTATTTTACTCAATAGTTTGTTGGCTTGATTTTTAACATTTAAATATTTAGGCATATGATAAATGGGATTTCATTTGTATGCATATATTTTTGTATTTTTAACTTTTGTGGGTACACAGTAGGTGTATATATTTATGGAGTACATGAGATATTTTGATACAGGCATGTGATGCATAATAATCACATCAGGGGGGCCGGGCGCAGTGGCTCATGCCTGTAATCTCAGCACTTTGGGAGGCCGAGGCAGGAAGATCACGAGGTCAAGAGATCGAGACCATCCTGGCCAACATGGTGAAACCCTGTCTCTACTAAAAATACAAATATTAGCTGGACATGGTGGTGCGTGCCTGTTATTCCAGCTACTCGGGAGGCTGAGGCAGGAGGATCACTTGCACCTGGGAGGCGGGGGTTGCAGTGAGCTGAGATCACGCCACTGCACTACAGCCCAGGTGACAGAGAGAGACTCAGTCTTAAAAAAAAAAAAAAAAAAAAAAGAAAAGATCGAGCCACTGCACTCCAACCTGAGAGACAGAGAGACTCAGTCTTAAAAAAAAAAGAAAGAAAAAGAAAAAAATATTTTTTTCAGAAGGAAAAAAATTATTTTTTACTATAGGCATCCTGTTATGCTGGCAAATACTAGGTCTTATTTATTCTTTCCAGCTATTTTAATAACCCCATTAATACTTTTGTCCCAGGCTGATAATTCATTTGGGGGTGAGGAGAATATCCCTCTTATTATTCCATGGAGTGATGGAGACACCTAGATTAATATTAGAAGTCCTTAGATTCCTGGAGATGCTTTAACCTAGGTGCAACTCAACCCTGGCCATCGCTACATTGGTTTATGGGGTTGAAATAGAGCAGTGGGCTGTTGACTCTGAGTGAATCCCTTTCCTCAGCACCTCCCAGGACTAAAGGTCTTTACTCACAGCTACAAGAAGAGTGTCCCATCATTGCTAACCCCAAAGATCACCACATATATGATCAAACCTTTTTGGGTGGGCAATTCAGGGCTATTTTCCACATCGGGCTTCTGATCAAGGTCAAGGGAGGCAGGTCTTGAACGTCTAGGTTCTATTTTCTTATTTAGTATAGTAGTTAAGAGAGACACACTATGGCCAAAGAAGCCTTCACTTTGGCTCTGTCTCTCACATGAGACACGTTGGCATATACACTCATGTTTTCATATTTCTCTGCAGCCTGTGAAGCTCCACGCACCAAATCCCTGGTTACAAAGTTCAGTCCCAGGCCTAACCACACGAAGCAGAGTTCGTTCACCACTTGTCAAAGATCTACGCACCTCCCGGGAGAAAAGGATTGCTGCAGGACCATTTAGATCTAACAACCCAACTCTTTACCTGGGTAAATATTCAGAGAGAAGATTCTACCATCATGTCTTCCCCCTCTGGAAAGAAAGGTACTCATCTCTAAGCTGAGCACTTCTCTTACTTCAAGATGCAGGAAGCAGTGGACCTGGTCACGTTGGGTCTTTTTAATTGACACTGTACAATCTTGTTGTCAGTATGTTTATAATGAAAAATTATTTAACAGTAGACCTCATGTCTTAATGCACACTATTTTCACAGAAGGTTAAAGAAAATTGTCATTACATTAGATGACAGAGAATATTTTTCCACACTCCAGAAAGATCATGTACTAAATATGGGTCAGAGTTCCAAATCTTTCTAGAGCAGTAATATTGAAGGACCCAGCATCTTTTGCAAATGGTACAAATTGCTCTCTGAAACCCAAATTAGGGCCAGGTGCCGTGGCTTGTTCCTGTAATCGCAGCACTTTGAGAGGTCAAGGTGGGTTGATCACATGAGGCCAGGAGTTCAAGACCAGCCTGGCCAACATGATTAAACTTTGTCGCTACTAAAAATACAAAAAAAAAAATGGCCAGACGTGGTGGTTTACGCCTGTAATCACAGCACTTTGGGAGACCAAGGCGGGTGGATCACTTGAGGTCAGGAGTTCGAGACTAGCCTGACCAACATGGCGAAACCCCGTCTCAAAAAAAAAAAAACTAGCTAAGTGTGGTGGCACACATCTGTAATCCCAGATACTAGGGAGGCTGAGGCAGGAGAATTGCTTGAACCCAGGAGGCAGAGATGGAAGTGAGCTGAGATCACGCCACAGCACTCCAGCCTGGATTACAGAGTGAGACTCTGTCTCAAAAAATAATAAAATAGCCGGGCGCAGTGGCTCACCCCTGTAATCCCAGCACTTTGAGAGGCCGAGGCGGGTGGATCACATGAGGTCAGGAGTTCAAGACCAGCCTGACCAACATGGAGAAACCCTGTCTCTACTAAAAATACAAAATTAGCTGGGCATGGTGGCACATGCCTGTAATCCCAGCTATTTGGGAGGCTGAGGCAGGAGAATTGCTTGAACCCAGGAGGCAGAGGTTGCAGTGAGCCAAGATTATGCCATTGCACTCCAGCGTGGGCAACAAGAGCAAAACTCTGTCTCAAAAAAATAATAATAACAAAAATAAAATAAAATGAAACCCAGATTAGAATCCCATTTGTCTAGGAAAGAAACAGCTTAGGTGACTTTTTAAATCTACAAGTCTAGTCTTGTTCTAGATTAGGTTCTTTAACTGCAGCCCACAGAGCAGTATGGAAGCCATGTCACAGGACTATTACAAAAAAACCAGGCCAGTGTAATCATTTCCCCCTTTGTACTGTGTGGGTGGGTGTGAATGCATTTCTATCCCTGGGAAACAACTCCACAGTTTCACAAGGCCAATTAGCAATTCTCATGAGCCTCGATGTACTTAATATTTGAAATACTCAGGCATCATAGAACAGCTGCAAACTGAATCTGTATCATAAGATGGGATTCTGTAAGAGCACATGATACCCAAAAATTGCCATGGATGAGGAAAGACCCAGATTTCCAAGTAGTGTGAATCCAAGCTCCTTTTCTAAATACTGATTGCTGTTTACACCCTAAAATGTTTGAGACCTTCATTAACGAAAATAAAAACCATATGAGCCTCTCCCATTTTTTCTTCCCCTAATCACATCCTCTTTTCCCGTGGCACTATTATTGTCAAAAATATAAAAAGCAAGCCTGGGCACGGTGGCTCACACCTGTAATCCCAACACTTTGGGAGGCCAAGGCAGGCAGATCACCTGAGGTCAGGATCTCAAGACCAGTCTGGCCAACATAGTGAAACCTTATTTCTTTTTTTTTTTTTTAATTTTCTTCATCCTGACCTTCGTGGCATTTTTTAATTTTTTAATTTTTTAAATTTTTAAAAATATTTTTTATGTGAAATCTTATTTCTTATAAAAATACAAAAATTAGCCAGGCATGGTGGCAGGCACCTGTAATCCCAACTACTCAGGAGGCTGAGGCAGGAGAATTGCTTGAACCCTGGAGGCGGAGGTTGCAGTGAGCCAAGATCCCGCCAGCGCACTCCAGCCTGGGCGACAGAACGAGACTCCATCTCAAAATAAATAAATAAATATATATAAAAAGCAATATTTTCTCCTATGAATTCCTAGATGCTGTGAAACATGGTGGGGGAATCTTTGGGGATACGAGTTAACTTTGTAACAGAAACTCTTCCCTTTCCTTGACTCATGTAACCCATGGAATGTGTATTACTTTACACTTGTCCTCTAAGTGAAATACTAATCTAAAAAGCACTATCACATGGATCAAAGTTACTTCCGCATCTAACCTGAGGATTCTGGGATCTGGCTACTAGGAGACATTCAAGACAATGAATAATTCTGTACGAGTACTTTCTCAGCCCCTCTATCTTTGAATTTGTTGTTTCATAGTGAAAGGACTTTATTGTGCACTCTTTGCTTTGCTGGCAAGAGCAAAAGAGCTGAACTGAACCCTTCAGTCAGTCAGCCAGCAAGGCCATACAGAGGGTCTATTAGGCCATCATCACTGTGGGAGACGGAGCAGCAGCAGAAGAAATGACCCTTGTCCTTGAGGAGTTTACAAGGGGTTTTAGAAGACAGACACACAAGAACATTTCAAAGACAATATGCTTAATTTAGTGAGAATTGTGTGGTACATAGCAGATGTGCTGTAGGAGTTCAGGGAAGGGGGCAGAAGTTGTCATGGAGACATGGGAATTTGTGCTGGATATGAGCCAGCAGAAGATTTAGGCAGAGAGGAGTAGGGAGGACCTTCCAGGTAAGGGAAGGGATGGGAGGAAAGGCTGGGGGAAGGAAGGAGCTCGGCAGGGGTCCATAACAGCTCCTTTCCCCCTCTCCTGTTTCCGTAGTGGTTCCCAAGTTTCTTCACAACAGAGAAGCAGGTATCTACTCTCCTTACCATCATGGTTTTGTTTTTTGTGTGTGTGTGTTTTTTTTTCTTTTTTTTTTTTTTGAGACAGGGTCTCACTCTGTAGTCCATGCTGAAGTATAGTGGTGAGATCTCGGTTCACTGCAACCCTCCCACCTCAGCCTCCTCAGTAGCTGGGACCACAGGCATGCACCACAGGGCCTGGCTAATTTTTATATTTTTTGTAGAGATGGGGTCTCACTATGTTGCCCAGGCCAGTTTCAAATTCCTGGGCTCAAGCAATCTGCCCACCTAGGCCTCCTAAAGTGCTGGGATTACAGGCATGAGCCACCATGCCCCGCCATGCTTTTGTTAATCTTATTTTATTTTTTTTTTTTTTTTTTTTGAGATGGGGTCTCACTCTGTCGTCCAGGCTAAAGTGCAGTGGCATGATCTTGGCTCACTGCAACCTCCGCCTACCAGGTTCAAGCGATTCTCCTGCCTCAGCCTCCCCAGTTTACAGCCTCTGGGATTACAGGTGTGCGTCACCATGCCCAGCTAATTTTTTGTATTTTTAGTAGAGATGAGGTTTCACCATGATGCCAACCTGATTTTAAACTCCTGACCTCAAGTGATCTGCCCGCCTTGGCCTCCCAAAGTACTAGGATTACAGGCTTGAGCCACTGCACCCAGCCTTGTTAATCTGGTAACAAAATGTTATAATGACAAAATACTCCAGAAGTTCCACAAATCCTTTATAAAGAGCCCCACCTGTCCTTCCTGGCCGAGGCATTTATAGGTGATTCTCACTTCGCACGAAGAGAACTGTGTCAGGTGTTTGTTTTTCATTGCTCCTCTTGCCATCTTTCCTCTCTCTTGCTTCTGCCACATTCATTAACTCCACTGGTTAATTAGACAAGGGACTGATCCCTATCCTGCCATAAAAGAAAGCTTCTGTTTGGGCTACCATGTGGGGGAGAAATGTGCTGACCTTCCTTTAGTCAGGATCTAGAGAAATTTTCCATTTTTCAATCAAGGTTCATGTTCCCATTGGTCTACACGTTCCATCTAAGTTACCATCCCCTTGTGAACCACATCAGCCAGACCAACAGCAAAGTGGGGGGTTGTGGGTCAGAAGGAAAGCACCTGTGTTAGAATTTCCTCTCTCCCCCCAACCCTGTTCCTTCCTTCCTTCCTTGTGTTGGGACTTGGCTTACTGCAACCTCTGCCTCTGGGGTTCAAGTGATTCTTGTGCCTCAGCCTCCTGAGTAGCTGGGATTAGAGGTGTGCACCACCATACCCGGCTAATATATATTTTTTAGTAGAGACAAGGTTTCACCGTGTTAGCCAGGCTGGCCTTGAACTCCTGGCCTCAAGTGATCTGCCCACCTCAGCCTCCCAAAGTGCTGGGATTACAGGCATGAACCTCCATGCCCCGCCTTTCCATAATTTCTTGATGGGCTATATTGTCACCAAACATTTACCAAATATGTATATTAGTAACCACCATGAATATGCCAGCAAATATAACGTGGTTTTTCTGACCTTGTGGATTTATTGTCTAGTTGGATAAAATGGGCTTTTTTTTTTGTTGGAGGCAGCAGCAGAGCCTTTCAGAGGTCAAGAGCAAGCTGGTTACTCTTTTTTGAGACTCCAGTTATATTTTTTTAAATGAAGTGTGAAAACTGAATTTTAAAAAGTTTTGGTAGATTTTTAATGTATATGCTTAAGGCTTCTTTTCTTTCTTTTTTTTTTTTTTTGAGACAGAATCTTGTTGTGTCTTCCAGGCTGGAGTGTAGTGGCACTATCTCAGCTCACTGCAACCTCTACCTCCCAGGTTGAAGCGATTCTCCTTCCTCAGCCTCCTGAGTAGCTGGGATTACAGGTGCACACCACCATGCCCAGCTAATTTTTGTATTTTTAATGTAGATGGGGTTTTACCATGTTGGTCAGGCTGGTCTCAAACTCCTGACCTCAAGTGATCCACTGGCCTTGGACTCCCAAAATGCTAGGATTACAGGCATATGAGCCATGACACCTGGACCAAGTTATTTTATTTATTTATTTATTTACTTGTTTATTTATTTATTTATTTTGAGATGGAGTCTTACTCTCATCCAGCCCGGAGTGCAGTGGCACCATCTCGGCTCCCTGCAGCCTTCACCTCCCGGGTTCAAGCAATTCTCCTGCCTCAGCCTCCCAAGTAGCTGAGATTATAGGTGTGTGCCACCATGCCCAGCTAATTTTTGTATTTTAGTAGAGATGGGGTTTCACCATGTTGACCAGACTGGTTTTGAACTCCTCACCTCAGGTGATCCTCCCGCCTCGGCCTCCCAAAATACGGGGATTACAGGCATGAGCCACCACGCCTAACCCAAGTTATCATTTTTTAACGCAAAAAATCACAACGAGTTTCTTTTGAAATAATATAAAATATATATAGAGGGATTGACATGAATGTTCATAGCAATGTAGGGAGACCCCCAACTCTACAAAACATAAAAAATACCAGCCTGAGCAACATGACAAAACCCCAACTCTACAAAAAATACAAAGATACCTGGGCATGGTGGCATGTGTGTCTGGTCCCAGCTGAGCCCAGGAGTTGAAGGCTGCAGTGAGCTGTGATCCTGCCACTGCATTCCAGCCTAGGCAACAAAGCAACACCTTTCTCAGAAAAAAAGAATATATAGAGATGATCAGGCAGTTAGTGCCTTCATCAGACCACACTATCCCATCAACACCAAACTATTGTTTGGAGTGCTTCAGCTCACAGCACCATGCAATTCCCTAACGCTTCTGAGTTTGAGACTCCCCCAGGCAGGAGCTAAGTGGAGCACATCAGATCTCCAAAAGCCTCTGCAAAAACAATGTGGTATTGCGGGAAAATGGTAGACACAAGTTCAAATTACCTACTGCTAATAATAAATGTGTGACTTTGCGCAAATTACTTTATCCTTCTGAGTTTTGCTTTCATCATTTGTAAAATGAGAAGAATATCTCATGGGTCTCTTGCATGTGGTTCCCAACCAGGTTGCATGTTAAAATTGCAGTTTAAAAATGTCACAGCCTGAATCACACCTCCTGCAAGTTAAATTGGCATCTCCGAGGGTGAGATCCAGACATCAGTAGATTTTTAAAGCTTCACAGATCATTCCAATATGCATCTAGTGTTGAAAATCACTGGTGAGAATTAAATAATGTTACTGTACTAAGCAAATCAGGTGCCCCGTTAGTTCCTAGTCATTCCCCAATTTAAATTTCAAATCAGTAGTGCTTTTAGTGTGTGTTCTAAAATCTTACCACTAGATGTCACTTTGACCATACAAGTTGGTTCTTAGAAGCTTCTGCTTCTGTGTTCTGAGTAACAACTATACAGCATCACCACAACTATTTGTTGAGCACCTGCTGAATGCCAGGAACAGAGCATTTTTTTTTTTTTTTTTTTTTTTTGAGACAGGTGTCACCCAGGCTGGAGTGCAGTGGGGCAATCATGGCTCACTGCAGGCTTGACCTCCTGTGCTCAAAGGATCCTCTTGCCTCAGCCTTCCCAGTAACTAGGACAGGCACGTACCACCGCACCCAGCTAATTTTTAGGTTTTTGTGTGTGTGTGTGGAGATGAGGTCTCCCTATGTTTCCCCAGGCTGGTCTCAAATTTGTGAGCTCAAGTGATCCTCCCATCTTGACCTCCCAAAGTATTGGGATTACAGGCCACCATGCCCAGACACCAGTGATTCTGAGAGCATATGATTTCTAGTCACATAACAACAGATAAGCAAGGTAGTTATTATCCCAGTTTTGAAGAAAGGGTTTTACAAAGAATCTGTGACTTGTACAAAGATACACAGTTAGTAGCAGAACTGGGATTCCAGCTTCATTCACTCACTCAAAAACATTGAACAGGCTGGGTATGGTGGCTCATGCCTGCAATTACTGCACATTGGGAGGCCGAGGTGGAAGCATCACTTGAGCTCAGGAGTTCGAGACCAGCCTAGCCAACATAATGAGACCCCCATCTCTACCAAAAGAAAATTTAAAAATTAACCAAGCATGATGCCACATGCCTGCAGTCCCAGCTACTTGGAGGCTGAGGTGGGAGGATTGCTTGAGCCTAGGAGGCAGAGGTTACAGTGAGCCAAGATGAGGCCATGGCACTCTAGCCTGGGCGACAGAGCCAGACACTGCCTCAAAATTAATTAATTAATTAATTAATTCATTAAAATTTTAAAACACTGGGCCAGGCATGGTGGCTCATGCCTGGAATCCTAACACTTTGGGAGGCCAAAGTGGGCAGATTGCCTGAGCTCAGGCATTCAAGACCAGCCTGGGCAACATGAATGAAACCCGTCTCTACTAAAATACAAAAGATTAGTCAGGAGTGGTGGTGTGAGTCAGTAGCTCCAGCTACTTGGGAGGCTGAGGCAGGAGAATAGCTTGAACCTGGGAGGCTGAAGTTGCAGTGAGCCAAGATCGCAGCACTGCACTATAGCTTGGGCGGCAGAGTGAGACTCTGTCTCCAACACAAAAATTTTTTTAAAACACTCATCATTTACTATGTGCAAGATACTGTACCTGGTACCAGAAATTTAAAGATGAATATAGCATAGTTCTCATTCTGCAGAAGTTCATTTTTAACCTTCACTTGTAGGTACATTTGAGAAGAAAATATAGGCACTTTTTTTTACTGTTGTTCTTGGCCTCAGGTTACTTCTGTCTTCTAAAGAACTTAAATGCTGTGTTCCTAAGAGGGTAGGATGACCCTTAGGTAGAGTTTTCCACTGTGTCCAGCCACTATGATAAGAGAGAATTTTTGAGAGCTTATAAGGTAGCTAAGAGGCTAGGGGCCACACCTGGTTTGTTTTATCACTGCCTTATTTAATTTTTATATCAGCAACAAACTATTGGCATTGAGTATGTATCTAATTTTTTTTTTTTTTTTTTTTGAGATGGAATCTCACTCTGTAGTCCAGGCTGGAGTACAGTGACTCAATCTTGGCTTGCTGCAACCTCCACTTCCTGGGTCCCAGTTCAAGTAATTGTCCTGCCTTAGCCTCCCAAGTAGCTGGAACTACAGGTGTGCGCCACCATACCCAGTCAATTTTTGTATTTTTAGTAGAGATGGGGTTTCACCATGTTGGCCAGGCTGGTCTTGAACTCCTGACCTCGTGATCCCCCACCTTAGCCTCCCAAAGTACTGAGATTACAGGCATGAGCCACTATGCTCAGCCTTTTTTTTTTTGAGATGGAGTAGTCTCGATCTTGTCGCCCAGGTGGAGTGCAGTGGTGCAATCTCGGCTAACTGCAACCTCTGCCTCCCAGGTTCAAGCTTCTCCTGCCTCAGTCTCCTGAGTAGCTGGGATTACAGGTGCCTACCACCAGGCCCAGCTAATTTTTGTACTTTTGGTAGAGACAGCGTTTCGCCATGTTGACCAGGCTGTTCTCAAACTCCTGACCTGAGACCATCCGCCCGCCTCGGCCTTCTAAAGTGCTGGGATTACAAGTGTGAGCCATCTCGCCTGGCTGTATCTAATTTTCAATCAATAAATATTTACTGAATAAACGAATTTCTAGTACTGTGTTAAACACTATGCAAAAAGAGCCATGAGAGAAATGTGTAAAGAAGTCTGCATCTGGCCGGGCACAGTGACTCATGCCTGTAATCCCAGCGCTTTGGGACGCTAAGGCAGGTGGATCACTTGAGGTCAGGAGTTCGAGACCAGCTTGGCCAATATGGGGAAACCCCATCTCTACTAAAAATACAAAAATTAGCCGAGTGTGGTGGTGCATGCCTGTAATCCCAGCTACTCAAGAGACTGAGGCAGGAAAATCGCTTGAATCCGGGAGGTGGAGACTACAGTGAGCCAAGATTATGCCATTGCACTCCAGCCTATGCGACAAATCGAGATTCCATCACACACAAAAAAAAGTCTGCAGCATCTTATTCTAATAATGACTGCTCTGGAGTTTGTTCCCATATTGCAAGGATACCAGCTGTATCTGTTTGAATTGTCATTCATCAACCAAGCAGTTTGACAATTAGGACCATAAAGATGACCAGGCTGCGTCAGATCTATCCAACAGGTGAAAGGTTATTCATGTTATTCAAGTAGTAGTCCTCAAGTCTGGTTATAAATCAGAATCACTTGGGGGAGCTTTACAAAAATATAAAGACCCCACTTCAACCTACTGAATTGGAATACCCGGAACTAGGAGAAGGACCTGAGACTCACATAGGATGGGGGTTGAAAATGAGTAGTTAAATCCGAGTCACGGCACCAAAAAAAAAAAAAAAAAAAGAAAGAAAAAGAAAATGAGTAGTTCAACCTCCATCCAGTTTTACTCATACATGGCTCTGCAATTCATAAATTGGCCCTGATTTTTTTCTGTATTCTGATTGTATTCCCTCCCTGGTTAATGAGTGCCATGCATTTACTACCTACAGTTTAGAGCAGTCTTCCTTTACACTGGTCCTAAGCTTAACTCTCCTGGAACTTTGTAAGAGACATTGAAACCTAAGATTTGGGTATCTGAGAGATGATTTTGTGTTGGTCTTACCCATGCCATTTGTCATATTATAGGTTGAACTCTCCCACAGAGCTTGCTTAGCAGTCACATGCCCATTCTTGAGATTTTTCTTGGTTTACAAGGAGCTCTGGCTTTATCAAGAGATCCATTCTGCTCCAGCTAGACCACCTTTGTCCACTTTGTGCAACAGGAGAAAAATAATGTCTGTTCCTCTGATGACTGTGACCCGGGATGACTGCAGCTTAGGTCATTCAGGACAGGTAAGCACTTGTTGCCAGCTTAAAGTCCTGTTCTGAGTTTAGTCAGCCTGTTAGCTTTGGAGAGACCAGGAAGGGGAATATTCTTGGATTTAAGGGCTCAAAGACAAATGTATTCATTTGGAATGATCATCTAGATGGTTCATAGAACAGAGATCAGAGGAGGGTGTCAAGTAGAAGTATTTATGGTATAGAGGGAATGAATAGAGAAGGAAAATACTAGGGTCATGTACCTGCCAAAGAGAAAAAAGATGTGGTTTAAGCACATCACATTCCTTTAAAAAAAAAAAAAAAAAAAAAAAAAAAAGGCGGCTGGGCGCTGTGGCTCACGCCTGTAATCCCAGCACTTTGGGAGGCCGAGGCGGGCAGATCATGAGGTCAGGAGATCGAGACCATCCTGGCCAACATGGTGGAACCCCGTCTCAAACAAACAAACAAAAAAAAGGCTAAGTGTTTGAAGATGAAGAGCCACAGTTGGGGTGATCATTTGGGAATCTCCAAGTATTCTTTGGTGAGTTAATGTTTCTAAGTTGCCTTATGCACACGTGAAAGAGAGAAAGAGAGGAGAGAAAAGGAGAGGTGTCATCAGGTCATAGCCTGTACATCATCCCCCTAGGCAAGTTAGGCCTGGCTAGAATCAGTCTGCATAGATACCTTGCTAGAGCTTGGTTGGAAATTTCTATACTCCAGTGATGAGATTTCTGGTTGTATTCCTAGGGTACCTCACAATTGACCTGTTCTCAATTGATGTTATTAAAAAACTGGTCTTCGGAAATTGGGCTGCACAATATGAAAATATTGTAGTCTCTGATTCCAATATAGGAGCTCAAAGATGCCCTGGCTGCTCTATGATCAGCACTCAACGTAATGATAGCTTTTTCTGGCATTTCCTTTCATCTAGAGATTTCAAATTATCTCCCAAACATGTGCCCATCCCATAGGCAGCTGATTAAGCCACATCTCTGACATTCATCTTTCACCCGGGTCCTCCCCACAAATTGGAGACTGAGCTAGATATAGAGCGTGGGCCTCTGATTCAAGGTCTCACACTGAACGCCCACTCTCTCGTTACCCAGTCTTAGGCAGTTTGTGGTTCTCCCACAGGGCGTAGCTCTTTGTAGGGGCCTGTATATCAGATCTGCCTGCTTCTTTGCTGTCATCACCTCCCACTATTTACATTTCTGGGCTCCCTGGTGTCCCTGCAACTGAGCTGTGCCTTAGCTGTCCTGGATGTGAGAATTATTGGAGAACCTCAAAGGATTCTTCATGTCTTGTCATTCTTCATCCCAATTCATACCCCTCACCCATGTGTTCCACCTCCCTACAGCCAGCAAAGTATAGTTCTGTGCCCTTTTGTTTCTTCTTCCTCCTCTCCTGTCTCTATCCTCGACTTCCATTGGCAGAAGAAAGAGGAAACCACAGACCATGAGCTTGTAAGAGAGAGAGGACTGGGAAGGAAGAGTCTTTTCTTTTGGGTTGTCCTCTTGTTCCCAGGGAGGGGGCAAAGACCATGAACCTTGGCCTCCGTGGGAGGAGAAGATTAGCAGGATGAGTACCTCCATCACCCATCCTCAGGGTGCTGCTGACTTGTTTTGCTGGAGGAGGGCTGACCCAGCACAGACCCTTGATGGAGAAATCTGTCTCAGAGGCTGAAAGGAAAGCAGCAGAGGGCCACCAATGACCTTGTTCTTTAATTTAATTTTCATATCAGAAAGATTTCACTGAGTTTGGGGAAATGGAGCTTAATTCTCCCTGTTCCCTGGTGTTGGCAACTCAAAATAGAATTTCCCAAAGGAATGACCCTGTCCACAGGAGTCCAAGAGAGACGGGCAGTGGGATTCCAAATTCAGAGTGCAGGGATAGCCTCCCACCTGGTGGAGAGCTTTATTTAGTCATACTCCACCACTGTGCTCTAATTACTGTAACCACCAGTGATCATTATGTGATAATTAGCATGTCTTTTTTATAACTTCTAGAGCACCACCCCAAAATAAATGATTGTGTCAGGTGGCAAGGCTGCTCTGAGATACAATTCCTGACTTACTCATTCAGTCACTAAATATTTAGTGAACTACTGTGGGCCAGGCCCTGTGCTAGGCAGCCATGAGCAGGAAGTTTGTTGTCCTGGTATTACAGTGCCAACATGTTGCTGGATGGATAGGCACTGAGCAGGTTTACCCATGGGATATGTGTATTCCAAAGTGGAAGTGCAGTGTGTATAGGACGGCCACCTAACCCAGTGTGGCTGGGAGAGGGGTATCAGGAAACCTCCCCCCGCAATAGTAGCTTTGAAGATAAGATCTGTAGGATGGGCGGGAGCTAGCAAATGGAATCCACCTTAGGGTAACCTATGCTATTTGTGTGAGTTCCCCAAGACTTAAGGTTAAACCCAAAGTTGCTCTTCATGTAAACCCTCCGAAGTAACTAAGAGGCTATGCCAACTACAGTGCAGCCACCTTTGCTTCTGTACAACGTGATGCTACTTTGGAAAAGTGTGAAATCCTACTTAAGTGGAAGGTGTAATTATTGCAGAGTATTTCGGAGGAAGACCGCACCAGGGAAATAGGCATGAAAATCAGGTTCTTCCGTTATTTCTGCAGCCTGGTCGAATTCTCCATGACCTTGGGATGGCCTAGGCCTGCGACAGGAAATGTGTTTTTCGGTCTCTATTTGAGCAACAACATCCTTATCAGCTGCTCCGATGAGGAGGACACTGATGTCCTTTCGCAGGAAACTAACAGGAAAAGAAAGAAAGCTTACCACTAAATACACTTCCTGAGGGCGAAATGAAATGGCTGATGCTCTGGCTGCAGTGGAGGAAAGGGGTGAATAAATAAATACATCATTCCTATTGTACAGGCAGACTTCCTGGGGGCAAGTCCTCATCTCTTTACCCTGTCTTTCCCTTCGAAAACTAACCTGCCAAGGGGCAGAACAAGGTTTTCTCTGACTATTAAGAGGTATGGAAACCAAGTCTCCTCTGTCCCAGACACAGAGGAAACACAGAATAGGAAGGAGAGAAAACCAGAGCCACAGGAAGAGGAACTTGATATTGGTGCACTTCTCCTCTTCATGTTTACAGAACTTTCCCAGCAACTTCTGCTTTGAGGCTTTCTGTGTACAAATCTGGTAATGTTTGGGATATTTCAGGAGAAGACAGGGCCAGGGCTAGTGCAGCTCAGAAAATCAGTCCGCCTCTTTAAATCACGGCTATAGTGACTTGATTTAGAGGCAGAGGTGTAAACTGTCATTATCTGTGAATGTTGAGCTCTAATCCTGTCCACAGGAGTCCAAGAGAGACAGGGAGTGGAGACTGCTGGAGAAGATGATTCCTGATCTGAAAACAATTCCAGCCTAAAGGATCTTAAGGCATTTCCTTGTAAGGATAGTTTTCTTCTGTGTGGAAAAGAAACGAAAGAACATGTGCAAATATGGGAGGGAGAAGAAGAAACAGTCAGAGACAGAGAAAGACAGATAAGTTGCAAAGACTTGGATTGTTGTATTTCTTTCTTTTTCTTCTTCTTCTCTTTTTTTTTTGAGATGGAGTTTCACTCTTGTTGCCCAGGCTGGAGTGGAGTGCAATGGCGCGATCTTGGCTCACTGCAACCTCTGCCTCCCAGGTTCAAGCGATTCTCCTGCCTCAGCACCCCCGCCCCCACTCCCCCACCCAGAGTAGCTGGGATTACAGGCATGTGCCACCACGTCCGGCTAACTTTGTATTTTTAGTAGAGACAGGGTTTCTCCATGTTGATCAGCCTGGTTTTGAACTCCAACCTCAGGTGATCTGCCTGCCTCGGCCTCCCAAAGTGTTGGAATTACAGGCATGAGCCACCGTGTCCAGCCTGGATCTCGTATTTCTACAGTGTCTCTTTGGTTTAAAGATCATTTACACTTTAGGAGGTTTTTATTTTTTCTATCTTTCTTATGTAATAATTATGGGTGAGCCCTGAGAAATGACTCAAAGCCAAAATAATGGGGTTTTCTTGATTATAGTTCCTCATTTTTCCTGGCCACAGGCCAACCCTCAATATCCTCCACCTTTATAAGGAAGACAGCTTCAACTCAGCCCTGAAGTGATGACTCCAGCCTCTTAGTGATCTTTCTTTCATGTTGCAAACTGGACTCTCTCTTCCAACTTTCTAATTGCAAAATTGCTCTTTATTTTTATTGGTTCTTATTACTTTCAACCCAGGTGTGAAAATGTCTTCTTGGACACCCTTATCCCATCTGTAGGGCCTTGTTGGTCCCTCTTTCTCTCATTCTTAGTGGAGGATTGACTCAGTAGGTTGCACAATGACGAGCATATTTTGAAAGGGACAAAGGTCACATAGGCAAGTCTCTGCTCGTTCTCCCAGGCACAATCCCTTCTCTCTGGATGGGGCCAGGCTCCGACTTTTCTGCATATAGGAGGTGCTGCCATAATTAGCCCATTTTACTGGTTTTGGACATACCCTTCTTGGTAGAGGGCAGACAGGAAATGAGACTATGTCATGGCTTTGGTGGTCACATTTTATGAACCCCAAATCTGGAATTATGCTCTGGCAATTATAGGATGCTAATGAAAAAGTTGAACAAAATATATGGAAATAAGGCCATCCTGGAAAAGTTACGAGAGTTCATAGTATTTCCTTCCAGTAGCTTGGAAAGAATATAAAATATCACACATTTATTAATAATGTTAATAATAACTAATGATTATTGAGCATTTACTACATGTCAGTTCCTGAATTATGTATATTATTTCATTTACTCCTCATTGAAGGGTTCCTTCTAGGAGCTAGGGGAGAAAACCAGCCATTATATACTCAATGATAATATTAATGGTAATAATAGTTATTATCTATAACAGTAATATATTGCATAACATATTCGGGACCTGAATTGAACATATTCTCTAATTTGATTTTTGTATATTTAAAAATATACACACATGTATTTCTTTTTTTGTTGTTGTTAAGACAGAGTCTTGCTTCTTCACCCAGGATGGAGTGCAATGGTGCGATCTTGGCTCATTGCAACCTCCACCTCCTGGGTTCAAGCAACTCTCCTGCCTCAGCCTTCTCAGTAGCTGGGATTACAGGCATATACCATCACACCCAGCTAATTTTTGTATTTTCTTTTTAGTAGAGACGGGGTTTTACCCTGTTGACCAGACTGGTCTTGAACTCTTGACCTCAAGTGATCCACCTGCCTCGGCCTCCCAAAGTGCTGGGATTACAGACATGAGCCACCATGACTGGCCATATTTCTTTTTTTTTTTTTTTTTTAAGAGATGGAGGAGTCTCACTATGTTGCCCAAGCTGGCCTCGAACCCCTGGCTCTAAATTAAATTTTAAACAAACCCTAGGTATTATTATTATCTTAGAGTAGGCTGCTTCTAATGATCCTCTTTATGGTCTTTACATCCTTGTGTAATCCTAATGACTTACTGAGTGTGGGCTGGACCTAATGACTTAATTCTAACTCAGGATGTGTCAAAAGTGATGGGATGTCACATCTGTGATTGGATTACAAAAGACTGGGCCTTCTGTCTTGCTAGTATTCTCTTTGGTGGGTCCTCTCTCTTGCTCTAGCTTGCTTGCACTGATGAAGTAAGCTGCTACATTGTGAGATGCTCTACGAAGAGGCCCATGAGGCAGGGCACTGAGGGAGGCTTCTGGCCAGCAGCTCCTGGGAAACTAAGGCCTTAGGAAGTGAGTCCTGCCAACAATAACCAGGTGAATGAGGCAGGAAGCAGATCTGTCCCAGTTGAGCTCGAGAGGACTGTGGTCTTATGAGAGACCCAAAGTCAGAGGGTTGACTCACAGAAACTGTGAGATGATAAATGTTGTTTAAAGCTACTAAGTTTTGGGATAATTTGTTATGCAAGACAAGATCTCTAATCCATATCTCATTTTATAGATGAAGAAAATGAAGCTTTAGGGTGATAAATCAATGTTTCACACAGTTGGTAAATGGCATAGCCAGAGCTTTTGGAACATATTAGATTCTAGAGTCTGATTTTAAGTCTGCTTTCTCATGAGGTTCCACGTGATTGGGACACTGTAGTTATAGAAGAATTCTACTCTCTGAAATCCTTGGAGTGTAGCCATGTTTCCAGGAAACTCTTTGTGTGCATGTAAAACAGAGATGGACAAAAGTTTATATGGTGCTAAGGGCTTTGAGTCGGTCCACTCCCTGCAGCAGAAGAATAGCTGGTCCACCCATAGATCTGGTGATAGTAACCAGGGGCTCCAGTCAATAGCACAATGGCAGAGCTAAGAGCTGCAAGTCCATCCATTTTTACAGGCACTCCAGCCATCTTACCCATAATATGTAAAGCAGGTGGAAGGGCGCATACACTTTTCTTGAGGATGAAAATGAATGCATTTAGTAACGAAAAGTCATAGTGTGGTATTTAAAAATTACACGAGCTCTGGAATCAGATAGCAAATGGTTCTGCCTGAGAGACCAGAACACCTCCTTTCACTGATTTTTTTTCTTCCCATCCATGAAACAGAACCTTGAACTTTGAAATCACAGTGCCTTGTTCCAGAGTGGAAAGCAGCGTGGCACTTCCCTGGGGTGAAAGCGCCCCAGCTTGAAAGGGTAAAAACACCTTCTCCCAGATAGTCTCCCTTTGATTAACCAGTGCTTTTTTCCAGTGGTCACCTTAAGGGAAACAAATGAAGATATGCTCCTTGGTTGGCTGCATGAATCCGTCCTTCCTTGTCAGCTTTGCCCAGAGCAGCAGGCTTTGAGCTCTGGGAGGATTTCCAGGTGGCAGCAGAACAACGGTCCCATAGGCTGGAGCCTGGCATGGTTTCCCTTTTAACCAGTGGCAGAGGCTGCACTTTGCTGGTGTAATTATGCAACCTGGTATAAAGTCCACATGGGTGGTGGTGGGGGATAGGCGAGGTAGGACTCTAAGCTGGCTCGGCACTCTGATTGGGCTTCTTGACTGTTTTTCTAGCTTTTCCTACCCTTTTCTCTCCTGCCCCTTCGTCCCCTCCTCTTCCCTCCTTTCCCCCTCCCCTTCTCTCTAATCCCTTCATCTTTGTCAGCCTCTACCCTCAGGGATCCCTAACTCAGGAGACTACCTCTTATCAAATATTTTGGCTTGTCTCCAACTGCTAGTGGCAGGCAGCTCTGACCCTTGTCTGCTATCTGAGCGATTTTCTTCTCCACTGGTTGTTTATTTCTCTAATCTAGTTGCAATTGGAATCGTGTGTAGAATACAGAAGAAAAAAATCCAAAAGCAAAAAATGGGGCCTTTCCCTAGTAAGACTGCCCCCTGGGCTAAAATAGAAATGAAAGGAGACTTGGACTCTTCTCTCTTGAAAAGTGACATATGAAAGAGAGCAGGAGAAACAGCATTAGTATACAGGAAAGCCAAGGCACACCATATCACTCCTCGGATATTGAACATCACTCTGAGTCCTCTATTTTCTGCTTAATTGGGATTTATAAACGCTATTTTTTGCCCTGAATATACCTGCCATTTTGGTTGTGCCCAAGTGGCTCTGAACAGATACCATCTGCAGCACCTCCACAGCCAGCCATGCAACACGAAGCTGCAGACTCCCAGACTCCAGTGTTCTTGCTTTCTGAGAGGGAGCCCTGAGAATGGCGGAGAAGCACAAAACACAGGAAAGAAAAGAGAGAAGCTGGATGGAGTAATTACATGATAGGGTTACCTTGTGCACGTGAAAGCAAAATGTAGGGTACAAGTAATAACCCCTCCAGTACCGCACAGTCTAATAACACAATAGCTTTCTGTTACATCAAGGCATGTTCCTTAAAACCTTCCTTAAGGTCTTCCCGTTTCTTACTGGGTTATAACATATTTATTTTATATGTCCTTTCTTAACTGATAATCACAAAGAATAGGAATGATAGACATGTGTGTATGAGCAAAAGCATTTATGCATGCTTTTTTCTTTTTAGTGTATGAAATAGCAACTGACTTTTGTGGCAATTTTCCACCTAGTTTTGTGACAGTAATTTTACTGCATTCCTAAACTTAGATGGCAAGTCCACTTAGCAAGCGTGGCCTAATTCTATGTTCTCTATGACACCTAGTCACTATGGCTGTGCAAGAGCCATTATTACCCAAAGCACCATAATAATGGTCATGCCCTCTATGACGTTATTGTTTCCTATCTGTCAGGACATTAATTGTCTTCTAACTTGCTCTAAAATTGGTAGTACGGCACACTGCCAAGACTAGAGAGAAGCAAGCTGCTGGTGATATATTAAAAGGCTGTGTGAAAGGACATACTGGTATTTGCTTTTCTTGGGGCATCTTCACGTTTGCATTACTTCATACATTATGGGATGTTAGCTCAGGCTTGCCTTATGTCTTGGCGTCTATCTTATCATGGTCAATGTCTGATCCTTCCTTCAACTGAATGATTCAGACATCTCTAAGTTATTTTGGCTTTTCCACTTTCCTTTCACAGGCTTTTTGTGAGTCATTGAATTGAATGGGAGGTTATTTCTAAATTGGAAGGTGAGGAAGAGAGGAGGGGGAGGAAAGTTCCGGAAAATAACTAGGAAAAGTCACTTTATTATTATGTATAGTTACTGGAGGAATAATTTCTGCTTAGTTTGGTGATCGAAGTATGTACTTTATTTAAACTAGATTAGACAATAGACAATATTTTTTTGAATAATAAACCAGTTTTAGATTCCTTGTAATTTGCTCTGCAAAGAACAAGGTTAGTAAACAAAATAAATATGAGACAAAGAGTTAGCAGAAAGAAGAAAGGGACAAAGCACAAAATTGCCAAACTCCACATCCTTCAGGGAATGCCTCCTTGACAGTGTCTTCTTCTTCTTCTTCTTTTTTTTTTTTTTTAAGACAGAGTCTCGCTCTGTTGCCCAGGCTGGTGTGCAGTGACTCGATTTATAGAGACAGGGTTTCACCATGTTGGCCAGGCTGGTCTCGAACTCCTGACCTCAAGTGATCTGCTTGCCTCGGCCTCCCAGAGTGTTGGGATTACAGGTATGAGCCCCCGAATGGCCCCACAGTGTCTTAACCCATCCCTGGGTGCTATGTTTCATGGCCCATGGGTTTGTGTATCATAACTGGAGTTGTGAGAAGGTACATTTAAATCTGATTTAGAAATTGAAAGAGTAATCAGACCAGCATTTTGCTATTTAGGAGCAGGAAAAGTGGGTGGAAAAAAAAGAAAAGCAAAAAGCTAATGATGAATATATTTCTAGGAGCACAAGAGTTTTTATAGCAACACTAGATTTCTCAAAATGCCTACTGTGATTTGTACCCAAGTGAATAAAAAATGTAATCATTTATTCTTGTGCATTGTGCCAACTGAGGAAAAAAAAAAACCACAACCCGGCAATTCATTCAATGGCCCTAATTTAGACTGCTAGGAAGAAGAGAGGTTTAGAAAAAATAAAAAGAGAGAGAGAAGCTTTTAAAGTATCTGACACACAGCTAGTAGGGTTATTTAAGAATTGCTGAACAGAAAAACAAAGTGGCAGTGAGAGGTGGGGGAGCGGAATTCTAATTTCCACAGCATCATAAGGGTATAACATGGTGGGCTTATTAGAAAGCTGCGGGCCGGGCGTGGTAGCTCACGTCTGCAATTCCAGCACTTTGGGAGGCCAAGGCGGGCGGATCACCTGAGATCTGGAGCTCCAGCCTGACCAACATGGAAAAACCCTGTCTTTACTAAAAATATATTAAAAAAATTAGCCGGGCGTGGTGGGGCGCGCCTGTAGTTCCAGCAACTCGGGAGGCTGAGGCAGGAGAATCGCTTGAACCCGGAGGCGGAGGTTGCGGTGAACCGAGATAGCGCCACCGCACTCCAGCCTGGGCAACAAGAGCAAAACTCCGTCTCAAAAAAAAAAAAAAAAAAAAAAAAAAGAAAAGAAAAAGAAAAAGAAAGTTGCTAATGGCTGCCTGGCCACTTGGCAGGAATGGATCTGGAAGCTGGAGAACTCCCAACAAACCACTTCAGTTTATTGACGACGTTTATAATTGCAACCGAAGTTGACTGATTTCTGCTAAATAAAAGGTTGCACTTTGCCCTTTAGCATGGAGGATCCTGGAAAGAACTTCAATGAAATTGGGCGCAACCAAAGAAAAAAAGGGAACATTTCTATCTCTAAGATATCTTTCTCCCCCAGGGCTTACAAACACTTCTTAAACACAACCTCTGATGTTAGTGTTTTATAAGTACTACCCCTATGAGTAAAGCTAGCAGAGATAAGCTTCTCCTTGTAGGAAGGGAGCTGGAGAAGTGGAAGAGTTTACAGAGAAAACTCTACAACAAAGAGTTAACCCTTCCACTGGTACCCTCGGATGTGAGCGTTTGCCCCTCCTTTACTTTCTACTGTGCAACCAAACTGTGCACAAACTTGAATCAACCTTAGTCGTCACATCGCTTGCCAGTTAGCTTAACAGACATTTTTGGCAGCCTATCATAACTTCGAATTGCCCAACCCTCAACCAATTACAACTAAAGCTTGGGCTAGGACGCTCCAGGTCCGGGCGGGGGCGAATACCGGGTTCAGGAAAAGGGGCGGTAAAGACGCGATGACGGGCGGGTAAACTAAGCCAATCAAAGAGGAGAGCTGCCGCCCCACTATCCAATAAATAGGTTAGAAGTATGAAAGGGGGGTGGGCCTGTTGTCATGGGGGAGGTGGTGGCGCTTGGTGGCCACTGGCGGCCGAGGTAGAGGCAGTGGCGCTGGAGCGCTGGAGTTGGTCGGGGGCAGCGGCAGGTGAGTGCCGGTAGCGCGAGTCAGAGATCTGGGGGCCGTCGCGGGGCGCAGTCTCCAGCTAAGCACTCCGGAGGCGGAGGCCGGAGGAAGGGGGCCTGGACTTCCAGTCGGGGCCGGAGCCAGGGCGGCGGCGGCGGCGGGGGCGGCGGCGAGTTCGCGCTGACTGGGCTGGGGGAAGAATGGCTGGGCTTCTGGCTGCGGAGTTCGCCCAAGGAAAGTAGGCTGGGGCCGGACCCACGCGGATCAGGCCAGGAGGTCCCTTGGGACGTCTAGCTGCTGCGGTCTGGGGCACTGACCGGCGACCAGTGTGTAAGGAATAGGTCTCTGAGGAGACGGAAGCGGACAGGGTCCCAGAGAGGGGGTGACCTGTAACTACCTGCTCCGAGGTCGGGGTTCTTGGGGTGTCCCAGGACAGCTTGGGTGCTGGGGAGAAGGGGAACCCAGGCAGCCCGGTAGCGGCCCGTGTGGAGGGAGCGGGGTGGGTGGGGGGGCAGGGGAACGGGGAGTGGCCCCGGTCTGAGGGAGGTGGGAAGACCAAGGGTGGCCGGGGTCCCGGGTGACAGGGAGCAGACTTGCTCCAAGTAGGGGCGTCTGAGGAAACGCTCTGAGGGGGTTGGGGACCCTCCTGAGAAAAGCTGCTGTCTAAGGGAGGGGGCTCCTGGGGGAGATGAGGAGCAGCGGGTCTTCGGAGGGTCGGACGGGTGGAGACCTTGAACTGCACGAGGGAGGAACCGGAGCGCCCTGCCCCCTCCCAAACTCCCCCGCCCCCCGCCCGGTAGCTGGGCTGGGATGGGAGACCCAACCGGCCTGGCAGCTCCTGGGTCTGAGGATCCCCAGGGGACCAGGAAAGAAGTCCTCGAGGAGTGGCTCGGGTTTGAGACTGGGGTGAGGAGCCAGCAGGGAAGTGGAAGTTCTTTCAGTTGGAGAGGAGTCGTGCAAAATGGAACGGAGATGGCGGGGGTAGGGAGAAATAATCCCTATAGGAGCGGGTAGTAGATAAGGTGGACGAGAAAGAAAGTTGTCTGAGGAGAGAGTAATCATCTGGTGGAACTGGCTAGGACACTAGATACAAGAGAAATTCGCAGTGGAGCCATTAATAGGTTCAGAGGTCTTCAGAAATAGAAGAAACTTCAGCTTCATAATTAATGCTAAGATGGTATCTAGGACCAAAGAAAAGCTCCTAAAAGCAAGGTTAAGTGACTTGCATTCTAGTGTTTTAGAAAAGAAATTCGTTTTAGGATGATGACAGTAATATTAGGAAATAAGTTCATTGACAGGGTGGGGAATTTGAGAGGGGAGGAGTGGCTGAACTAAAGGAGTGGAAAGTAGATACTTGATCAGAAAAAGAATAGGCATACTTTGCTAAACTGAAAATAAGTTTCAGTTGTAGTTCCACCACTTAGCTAAGTTTCTGTGCAGTTTCCTCATCAGAATGCTAATAGTAATAGATCCTACTTTATAAGGTGGTGGTGTTTTTTTTTTCATGTGAGTTAGTATTTGTAGATCTTTTAGGATAGTGACTGGCACATAGTGTGTACTGGATTGCTAAATAGAAGATAAAGACTTCTTCAATGGGATGGCTCCCAGATATTAGCTTGCATCAAAATCACCTGGAGGGCTTGGTAAACTATAGATTGCCTGGCCTCACCTGGGGGTTTCAGTAGGTCTGGGGTGGGGCCCAATAATTTATATTTATCTCAAATGATGATCACGTTGGTTAGAGGACCACACTTTAAGAACCACTTACTTTAATGAAACCAGTAATAATGGTAGCAGCTTTAAAATACCTGCTCATCCTGCTAAAGAGACAGGCAGAGGCAAATTACCAAAAAGATCCTATTACAAAGGATACCCATTTTTAAACCTGTGTTTTTCAAACTGTGGACTGTGATTTTTTAATAATTTGTAAAATCAGTGTTGTTTTACTAGCACTGAAAATAAAATGTAGACCAAAATGCACTGACATTGCACTTGGTAAGGAAAAGTATTGTTTTGAGAAAAACTTTTCTCCTACATATATGTACACTTTACAATGTAAAGTGTGTTTCTCTCTCTTTTCTTTCTTTCTCTTGAGTTCCTGGTCAAAGGATAAAATACATTTCTTACAGTTAAATTAAGTTTGAAGGCCAGGCGCAGTGGCTCACACCTGTAATCCCAGCACTTTGGGAAGCTGAGGTGGGTGGATCATGAGGTCAGAAGTTCAAGACCAGTCTGGCCAATATGGTGAAACCCCATCTCTTAAAAAAAAAAAAAGTTTGAAAGCTGGGCACGGCTGTAATCCCAGAACTTTGGGAGACTGAGGTGGGTGGATCACTTGAGGTCAGGAGTTCAAGAACAGCCTGTTTCTAATAAAAATACAAAATTAGCGGGGATTGGTGGTGCGTGCCTGTAATTCCAGCTATTTGGGAGGCCGAGGCAGGAGAATTGCTTGAACCTGGGAGGCGGAGGTTGCAGTGAGCTGAGATCATGCCATTGCACTCCAGTCTGGGCAACAAGAGCGAAACTCCGTCTCAAAAAAAGTTTGAAAAACCTTGAGCCATGCAGTGTCTGAAAAGCAACTTCACACCCAGTATCTAGGGTTGGGTTTATTATTTATTTATTTTTATTTTTTGGTGGGGAGTATTAACATTTCATTAAATTTCTTCAGTTTCAGATTTGGTTCCTCCTGTGTTTGTCTTGTCGAATATTGTATTATGCCTCAGACTCTGGAACTTTTTTGGATATTGAGAATCTTTGGCATGAGAACTTAAGGGAATTTGAGGCAGAGAAATTGAATGGTGTTTCTCAAATGTGGTCCACTTTTGTTTCACTTGTGCCCTCTTGTTCACCCTTTCTTTTTTATCACTGTACTGTAAAGCATTGTAAAAGCCTGAGTATACACAGACATATTGACAGTAAACAACTGACACTGAAATGGACTGGCTTAAGAAAATTTCATGTGTAGAAAATAAGCAAAAACAAGGTAAGAAACATTGCAAAAGAGAAAAATGATATTTCCTTTTTAGAGAGTAACAGTATTAAGCATTTCTTGTCCTTACACTAAATATAAAACATATAATACACAGGTATTTTTAAAGGAACTAGATACACAATTTCTAGATTTTTGTAGAGAAATAGTGATAATACATGACAGCAAAATGCACCTGGGTTAGAGGCTTAACTACAAAGTATATCATTTCTTAAGTGGGAGCTTTTGTTTTGATGATTTTCTCCCTTGAGAATAAACTGGATGTGGTACATGTTGTAAACTTGTTTGAGGAACCTAAATGTAATTTACAGTGTGTTTTTAAAAAGAATATGTATGTTTTATCTGCACTTGGTTTGATTTTTCTTCTATTGAAAGCTAGATGGTTTATATTTAGGAGTTGATTTAGATATGTTTTAGTGGCTGCAAGAACAGAGAAAGCAGTATTGAAAACTGAAAGAGATCCTTGCAGCTTTCTTTAAAATCTTTAATCCAGGGGATTATGTAACCCTTTCATTAATGTTTTATGAAATTGTGAAGAAACTGTTGTTATAGCTTTGCATCAGGATTTTTTGATTATTTTTTTCTCTCTAAAAATCATTCTTAGTTTTATTTCAGATTATATTGCCTTAAAATTTTTATTTTCATTTGGAAGACTGCAAGGCATACAACCACTGCATGTCTGAGTTCTAAAGCAGATGCAGTCTTTTCACAAAACAAATTTACTAAATTTTTTCTGTGACAAAAGTTCCGAGAAGGAAAGCTTTTGATTTCTTGCATTGAGTTCAGAGGATTATTCCTACCACTAGAGTTTTTGTTTAAGTCAATGGTACATTTATATAGATCGTTCAGTTCTGCACCAAATGATGGAAGAAGGTGAATTCCTTCTTTGAGTGTGTGACAAATAGAAAAGTTCATTCTTCATAATTGAGAACATTGAGCAGTTTGATTACCTGGTTTTAGTAAGTGGACTTACTGTTCATTTGATTATACTTATCTAGGAATAGCTTTGATTGCCCAAATCATTTTACAGTGGGGTTTGGTTATCTGTAGTTGAATAAATGGTGGTTTTTAAATCTCAAAGAATCTATGTGCTCCTATGCTTTTTAGTGAGACTTAGTTTCACATATAAAAGTTTTATTTAGGTAAGTGATTTGAAAAAGTGGAAGTTCAATTAACACTAGTTAATTAAGTTTATTTTCTAATTCAGAGAAGCCTTGTTTTGTTTTATAATAGTCTCTGATCTGCTTTTCTGCTTCCTGCTTTCCAACTTGCCATGCAATAAATTCTAATGGAAATGTGGGTAACAGAAAATCTATTTCTGTAAAAGTATAAAGCCTTTGTATCTAGTTTTTAGTTTGCTTTAAAAATTTCTAAACTAATCACTTAAAAAAAAAGTATATAATGGAGTACTTGAAAAGTTACATTTTATTTTGGACTTGCCAAAACACATTTATTGTGCTTAACAGGTTTTGATTTCTAGAGAATAGATCTTGAATTCTGCTGATTTCTGAACTCTGATTTTTTTCCCTTTTATTTATTTATTTATTTGTTTTGAGATGGAGTCTCACTCTGTAGGCCAAGCTGGAGTGCAGTGGCATGATCTCAGCTCACTGCAACCTCTGCCTCCTGGGTTCAAGCAATTCTTCTGCCTCAGTCTCCTGAGTAGCTGGGATAACAGGTGTGCGCCACCACTCCTGGCTAATTTTTGTATTTTTTTTAGTA
Source organism: Ateles fusciceps (assembly GCA_036589455.1). NCBI lineage: Eukaryota > Metazoa > Chordata > Mammalia > Primates > Atelidae > Ateles > Ateles fusciceps. The sequence goes on along the minus strand of JAZHEH010000228.1, from coordinate 6,043,339 downwards.
GAGATGGAGTTTTACCATAACTGGTCTCAAACTCCTGACCTCGTGATCCGCCCACCTCAGCCTCCCAAAGTGCTGGGATTACAGGTGTGAGCCACCGCGCCTGGCTGATTTTTTCCGTTTTTCAAAAAAATAATTTCAACTTTTACTTCAGATTCAGAGAGTACATATGCAGGTTGGTTATGTGGGTATATTGTGTGATGTTGAGGTTTGGGGTATGATTGGTTCTGTCACCCAGGTAGTGAACATAGTACCCAGTAGTTCTTCAACCCTTCCCCCACCTCCCTTTCTTCCTCCCTCCCTCCTTTTATGTTTTCTGGAGAGGGGTGGGGAGAAATAATATACTCCTTAAATTAAAAAAAATTTTTTTGCTATTTTTTTTTTTTTTTTTTTTTTTTTTTGAGATGGAGTCTTGCACTGTTGCCAGGCTGGAGTGCAATGGTGTGATCTTGGCTCACTGCAACCTCTGCCTGCCAGGTTCAAGCGATTCCCCTGCCTCAGCCTCCCGAGTAGCTGGGACTACAGGCGTGCCCCACCATGCCTGGCTAAATGTTACTGTATTTTAGTAGAGACGGGGTTTCAACAGGTTGGCCAGGATGGTCTAGCTTTCCCTTGACCTTATTACCTGCCCTCCTCGGCCTCCCAAAGTGGTGGGATTAAAGGCGTGAGCCACCACGCCTGGCCACTATCTTATTTTTTTAATCTTGACGTTATAATACATCCCTTAGTGACAAAGGAAATTTGTTTTAATAATGTAACATAAATTTTATTATAAGAGGCAGAAATACTATACAAGGCTTTAGGATATATGTTCAGCTGCGACACACAGGTAATGATCGGTAGGATATCATTAAATACTTGGTACAATACTGCCATATATTTTGGAGATTATAAAACATGCACTTCAAAATCTTGAGGCAAAAGGAGGATTGAAATGAAGGGAGAATAAGAAGAATACTGACATGCTTAAGGAGGAGTCGGGAGGATCTGCAGGAAGTGTGTCTAGAGGAGTGAGTGGTTCTTGGCAGTTTTCCTGGAGTGACATGTAAAGGAGGATGATTCTATTTGCAACATTTTCCCATGGACTTATTCTTCATTTTCTGCAGTTGCTGCTTGTTTTTTTTTTTTTGACATGGAGTTTCTGTAGCCCAGTCTGGAGTGCAGTGATGCGATCTCGGCTCACTGTAACCCCTGCCTCCCAGGTTCAAATGATTCTCCTGCCTCAGCCTCCTGAGTAGCTGGGATTATAGGTGCACACCACCATGCCCAGCTAATTTTTGTATTTTTGGGAGAGATGGGATTTCACCATGTTGGTCAGGCTGGTTTTGAACTCCTGACCTCGTGATCTGCCCGCCTCAGCCTCCCAAAGTGCTGGGATTACAGGTGTGAGCCACTGTGCGCAGCTCTGCTGCTTGTTATAACTTCCTTTGTTTTCTTCCCCCTCAAGAAAGCATGTCAGAAGGCAAGTAAGTAGACTGAGAAGTGATAGTCCTAGAGGATAAGAGCCTTGGACACTTGATCTGAGCCAAAAGGCTGAGAAGCAATGAGGATGACAGCCTTGGAAGGACCCTGTGAATTTAGAAGTTTTGACTTATCTCTGCTTCTGCAGCTCTTGGGAGGTTCCCAGCAACCTTAACTAGTCCAAACCTTCCCACTGGTCCTCTCCAGTGGAGTATAGGATTACGAAGAGACCCCACAGTCATCTTAAATGGATTAACCAAGGAGTTGCTATATTAGTAATTAATGTTTAGTGACTTCCCCTTCTCTACCCACAGAAACCCTGTTTCTCCCCACTTGTTTGCTGGTAACTTACTTTACTTTTTTTTGAGATAGAGTCTTGCTCTTTGCCTAGGAGGAAGGTGTGCAGTGGCATGACCATGGCTCACTGCAGCCTTGACATCCTGGGCTCAAGTGATCTTCCTGCCTCAGCTTCCCCAGTTGCTGGGACTATAGGCATGCTCAGTTAAATTTTTTTTAATTTTTATTTTTTGAGATGGAGTCTTGCTCTGTTGCCAGCTGGAGTGCAGTGGTGCAATCTTGGCTCACTGCAACTTCCGCCTCCCATGTTTAAGCGATTTTCCTTCCTCAGACTTCAGAGTAGCTGGGATTACAGGCATGCACCACCAAGCCCAGCTAGTTTTTGTATTTTTAGTAGAGACGGGGTTTCATCATGTTGGCCAGGATAGTCTGGATCTCTTGACCTTGTGATCTGCCCACCTTGGCCTTCCAAAGTGCTGGGATTACAGGCATGAGCCACCGCATCTGCCCAACCCACCCCCACAAGACATTGTTTCACTCTTCTTGCCCAGGCTGGAGTATGATGACACCATCTCGGCTCACTGCAACCTCCGCCTCGTGGGTTCAGGTGATTCTCCTGCTTCAGCCTCCCAAGTAGCTGGGATTACAGGCATTTGCCACCATGCCTGGCTAATTTTTGCATTTTTAGTAGAGACAGGGTGTTACCATGTTGATCAGGCTGTTTTCGAACTCCTAACCTCAGGTGATCCACCTGCCCTGGCCTCCAAAAGTGGTGGAATTACAGGTGTGAGCCACCATGCTCAGCCATTTTTTTTTTTGAGGTAGAGACAGGGTCTTGTTAAACTCCTAAACTCAGGCGATCATCCCAAAGTATTGGGATTACAGTTATGAGCTACCATGCCTAGCCTATCTTACATTATTTTAACCAAGATCAAAGTCTTGAATTCTCTGAGTAGGACAGCAAAATCTTAATTATGGTAGCTTGATTATATTAAGGTGTTGTATTACAGTTAATTTGGAACATTTCTAGTTTAATTAGGGAAGAAGAGGGAAAAGCTGTAGAATACTGCTTAGCTGTGAATAAAGGCAAAGCTGGGGCAATCAGGAACACAGAAATCAGCTAAATTCATAACTTGAAGATTGACCTTGTTTACCTTTGACTTTGGAAAAGTAAAAGTGATATTTTCATCTAGTCAGTTGTGCATATGTACATCTCAGGTACATTTCGATTGTATCATGTAGATAATCTATGAAGTTTTATTTACTTAATTTCATCTATTTATTTATTTAAAGATGCCCAGGCAGGAGTGCAGTGGCACAGTCTCTCCTCCCTGCAATCACCGCTTCCCTGCAATCTCCGCCTCCTAAATTCAAGCAATTGTCCTGTGTCAGCTTCCTGAGTAGCTGGGACTACAGGGGTGCGCCACCATGCCTGGCTTATTTTTTTTTTTCCTGTTTTTGAGACAGAGTCTTGCTCTGTTGCCCCCGTGGAGTACAGTGGCACAGTATTGGCTCACTGCAACCTCCGCCTCCTGGGTTCAAGCGATTCTCCTGCCTCAGCCTCCTGAGTAGCTGGGACTACAGGCCTGTGCCACCATGCCCAGCTAATTTTTGTATTTTTTCTTTTTTTTAATAGATATTTTTATATTTTTAAAAAATAAAATAAAGATGAGGTTTCACTATGATGGCCAGGCTGGTCTTGAACTCCTGACCTCAGGTGATCCACCCACCTCGGCCTCCCAAAGTGCTAGGATTACAGGCGTGAGCCACCGCGCCCAGCCAAGTTTTGTATTTTTTTAGTAGAGATGGGGTTTTACCATGTTGGTCGGGAGGGTCTCGATCTATTGACCTCATGATCTGCCTGCCTCAGCCTCCCAAAGTGCAGGAATTACAGGTGTGAGCCCCCTTGCCCTGCTGTAAATTCTTAATTATCTGCACCCAGATTAGCAGGGTTACAGCTAATGTCTAAATTATTTTGAATTATGAAATATAGCTAGGGAACCTATTAGATAAATTTTCATTAGAACTTGACTTCTATTTTATTTAAGATAATATTTCAGTGCTGTATTGAATCTTCTTGGCACTGGGTATCTTTATCAGTGGTTCTCAGTTTGTTACCTGCAAGTCTTTGGTTTGGGGTAGATGTTTTCTGCAGTTATCTAGAGTTCTTAAATCCATATATTCATCAATTATTGCCTGCCTTCTTAAAGAGAAAAATTAGACTAAAGCAATATGTTCTAAACATATGTATGTATGTATATATATATATAGTTCCATTCTTCAAGTAAATATTGAGATGAGTTTTAAAAAATCTTTATTTTTAAAAGGCTAGCCTGAATTCAGGGTAGCTTTGGTTGTGTTTTGACTATTTTCTCCATCAATGGATGCTGAAAATTCAGCTATTACCATGTGAGGGTCAGTTAAATATTTTGGCTTTTCAAGCTCCGCCTCCTGGGTTCAAGCACATCTCTGCCTCAGCCTTCTGAGTAGCTGGGATTACAGGCGCCCACCATCATGCCCGGCTAATTTTTTGTGTTTTTAGTAGAGATGGGGTTTTGCCATGTTGACCAGGCTGGTCTTGAACTCCTGACCTTACGTGATCCACCTGTGTCGGCCTCCCAAAGTGCTGGGATTATAGGCATGAGCCACCATGCCCGGCCAAATATTTTGACTTTTAAAAAGTTCTGTCATATTTAAAAGCTCTCAGCCTGTTTTTCTACTTTTTTTTTTTTTGTTTTTTTGAGATGGAGTTTCGCTCTTGTTGCCCAGGCTGGAGTGTAATGGCGCAATCTCAGCTCGCTGCAACCTCTGCCTCCCAGGTTCAAGTGATTTTCCTGCCTCAGCCTCCCAAGTAGCTGGGATTACAGGCATGCACCACCACACCTGGCTAATTTTTGTATTTTTAGTAGAGATGGGGTTTCATCATGTTGGCCAGGCTGGTCTCGAACTCCTGAACTCAAGTGATCCACCCACCTCAACCTCCCAAAGTGCTGGAAATACAGGTGTGAGTCACTGCACCCATCCTTTTTCTACTTTTTTCTTACCAAATATGCGCATTTTAAAAATAGCTTTATTCAGGTATAATTGACATATGGTGAAACTGCCCATATTTCAGGTAAACAGGGCTGGGTGCAGTGGCTCAAGCTTGTAATCCCAGCACAGCACTTTGGGAGGCTAAGGGTGGATTGCTTGAGCTCAACGAGTTTGAGACCAGCCTGGCCAACATGGTGAAACCCTATGTCTACAAAAAATACAAAAATGAGCCAAGAGTGGAGGTGTGTGCTTGTAGTCCCAGCTACTCGGGAGGCTGAGGCAGGAGGATCGCTTGAGCCAAGGAGGTGGAGGTTGCAGTGAGCTGAGATTGCACCACTGCACTACAGCTGGGGCAACAGAGCCAGACCTCATCTCAAAAAAAAAAAAAAATGTAAACAGTATAATGAGTTTTTACATATGTTTACACTACAACTAAGGTAAGGAACATACTCATCACCCCAAAAGTTTCCTACCTTTTGTAATCCATCTCTCCCTTTCTGATCCCACAGGGAACTCCTGATCTGCTATCTGTCATTGTGGATTATTTGTGATTTCTAGAATTTTATATAAATAGCATCATGTAGTATATGTTATATTTTTTTTCTTTTGAGAGGGGGATGTCTCACTTCTTTCACTCTGCCTAATTCGAGATTTATCCATGTTATTTGTGTATCGATCCATTACTTTTTTATTGCTGAGTAGTGTTCCATAATTTGGATATATTACAATTTAAAAAATTTCTTCTCCTGCTGATAGACATTGGATTATTTCTAGTTTTTGGCTATTCACATAAAGCTGACATGAACATTCATGTACAAGTTTTTGTGTGAACATGTGTTTTCATTTCTTTTTTCTTTTTAAAATGATTTAAACTATTATTATTTTCGAGATGGGGTCTTGCTGTGTAGCCCAGGCTGGAGTGTAGTGGTGCAATTATTGCTTACTGCAGTCTTAACCTCCCAGGCTCAAGAGATGGTCCCACCATGCACCACCATGCTGGCCTTTTTTTTTTTCCACTTTTTAGAGATAGATTCTCTCACTGTGTTGCCCAGACTCGTCTTGAATTCCTAGGCTCAAGCTACTCTCCTGCCTCCCCCTACAAAGTGCTGGGACTACAGTTGTGAGCTACTGTGCCTGGCCTGTTTTCATTTTTTGTGTGTATATGTCCATAAGTAGTGGAATTGCTGGGTCATATGGTAACTCTTTTGAGATTTTCTAAAGCATCTACACCATTTTAGATTCCCACCAGCAGCAAGAATAAGGATTCCAATTTGCGTTGTCACTAACTTGTTATTACCTCTTTTTTTTTTGTTGTTGTTGTTGTTTTGTTGTTGTCTTGAGACAAGGTCTTGGTCTGTCACCCAAGCTGGAGTGTAGTGGGCATGATAGCTCACTGCAGCCTCAAACTCCTGGCTCAAACTATCCTCCCACCTCAGCCTCCTTAGTAACTAGGACTACAGGCATACACCACCATGCCCAGCTAATTTTTATTTTTTTAACTTTTTGGTAGACATGGGGTCTCACTATGTGGCGCAGGCTGGTCTGGAACTCCTGGCCTCAAGCGATTCTTCCTCCTCTTCTCTGAAAGTGTTGGGATTACAGGTGTGAGCCACAGCTCAGGGTAATCTCTGTTTGAGTAGAGCTGTTCTCGTGGGTATAAAGTAGAAATTAATTGTAGTTTTGATTTACATTTCCTTGATGCCTAGTGATGTTGAGAATCTTCTCATATGCTTATTGGCTATTTGTCTATCTTCTTGGAAGAAGTGTCTTTTTATATCCTTGCCCATTTTTTAACAGTTGGTTTGTCTTTTATTATTGGGTTATAATATATGTTTTCTTTATATATTCTGGATGTAAGTTCCTTGTCAGACATAATGATTTACAAGTATTTTTTCCCATTTTTATGGGCTCTCTTTTCACTTTCTTGATGGTGTCCTTTGAAGCACAAAAGTTTTTCATGTTAACAAAGTCCAGCTTTTTTTTTTTTCTTTTTTTCTTTTTTACACACAGAGATCTCCCTGTATTGTCCAGGCTGGCCTCAAACTCCTGGCTCATGATCCTCCTGCCTTAGCTTGCCTAGTAGCTAGGAATATAGGTGTTAGCCATCATGCTGGCTCAATTCCAACTTTTTTTTTTCTGCTTATGCTTTTGATATAGTATGTAAGAACCATCAACCAATCCAAGGTTGTGAATATTATGCCTATGTTTTCTTGTGAGAGTTTTAGTTTTTTTTCTCTCTCTCTATTTATTTATTTATTTTGAGATAATGTTTCATTCTTGTTGCCCAGGCCAGGGTGCAATGGCACGATCTCAGCTTACTGCAACCTCCACCTCCCTGCTTCAAGTGATTCTCCTGCCTCAGCCTTCTGAGTATCTGGGATTACAGGCATGTACCACCACGCCTGGCTAATTTTTGTATTTTTAGTAGAGATGGGGTTTCTCTGTGTTGGTTAGGCTGGTCTCGAACTTCTGACCTCAGGTGATCCCCCCCCACCCCACCCTGGCCTTCCAAAGTGCTGGGATTACAGGTGTGAACCACTGCACCTGGCTCTTTTTGTTTTTTGTTTTTTTTTGCTCCATGTCAGCATCTTCTAAGAGTTTTATAGAGTTGGCTCTCACATTTAAGTCTGTGATCCATTTTGAGGCAATTTTTGTGTATAGTATGGGGGAAGGGGCTCAACCTAATTCTTTTGTATATGGATAGCTAGTTGTCCCAGCACCATTAGTTGGGACCATTAGTCCCAGCAACATTACTTTTTGTTTATTGGTTTGTTACAAAGTTTAATGAAATTTTCTGCTTTGTCACTAATTTTTCCTTGTAGCAATTTGTTGGCCTTTTGGTCTAGAGTGGCAGTTGGGGTCATGGTACAAGGTAAACAGTTTAGAGTTGCAAGAATAGGTTATAAATGAATCTGCTGGTTTAAATATACAGGTTGTATAGTTTCATCCTTACGTTACCTTATAGTCAAACGGTAAATGAAGTTCAGCTGCTAATCCCTGCCTGCTGGGCATCCTTGTGTCATTAGTTACCTGGAAGCTTCCAGTGCTAGGCCATTAAATAGAAATCAGGATCAGGTCCTTAAACATGTGACTTAAAGGAAGAAAAGCTTCATACATGTTCCTTTCTCTCTCCTTTCTTCTCTTTAATTTACCTATCCTTGCACCCTTTTTATCTTAAGAAGACTCTTTTCTATTATTACACATAGCCTTTTTCTGAAGGAAGATCACATAAAAAGGCTTTATTTTTCAAATTGAAAAATTCAAGGAAATATTCGGTAGTGATGATTAAAAACATTATAGAAGTATTATAAAGTTTTATTAACCTTGATAAGTTTAAGTCCATAATTAATATAGTTAATACTAAAGTCTTCCATGTAATCCTAACTGAAGGTTAGAAATGGCATGATATTTTCCTTTTAGTTTTGAAAATAACAAAAATAGAATTATTTTACAAGTTGTAAGATTTGCTTAGCATTTGGAAAGAAACTACTGTTTTTAGAATGTTTAACTTTAAATTGGGTCTTTTTTCTGTGTTTTTAATACTCATTAATTATTCTCTTTTGGAGATCTTAAGAGCAAAGGGAAAAGCAGACTTTTTTTTACAGTGTTGGAGTTTTATGTGTCTCATCTCTATTTGTAGAGTTGTGCTTCTTCAGAGGCCAGTACTTTGCCAAGTAAAAACTAACTAATTTCCTCAGAAATCAGGTTGCTGGCTTGACTTCTGGCAGTGCCTTTCCCTTCTTTTGTTGCTTTGTAAAATAGCTGAGCTCAGTTCTGTGGAAAATCACTAAATCATCTAATTATTTTCCCTAGTTTGAATTAAACGTGGTTGGTATATATTTGCATTGAACTGAATTCTGTAGCTTTTTCTTGACTATAGATTTGTTAGGATACTCTGAAGGACTTTGACTTCATTTGATAAGTTGGGTATTTTTATCTAAAATAATGTTAATGGTTTGTTTTTTTAATGAATGTTCTTATTCTTTTAGTCTTTTTTTCTTCCCCCCCACTAGACCTCATTAGTGCGGGATATCACTTGTGTTCTTATAATGAAACCCAGACACTTGTGAGATATAATCATAGTTTCTACGATGTTGGCCCCTAATTCATTTTTAAAAATCACGTTAACATTTATTGTCTGTTTCTGTTTTTTCTTCATGCATATTTTTACTATACACATAATTTTGGAGCCTGCTTTTTAAACAACATATCATATGTATTTTATTATTTTTATTATAATTTTTTGAAAACTTTTTGTTTTTGAGACACAGTCTTGCTCTGTTTCCCAGGGTGGAGTACAGTGGCATGATCTCGGCACACTGTAATCTCTACCTGCCAGGTTCAAGTGATTCCCGTGTCTCAGCCTCCTGAGTAGCTGGGACTACAGAGGTGCATCACCACACCCAGCTAATTTTTGTATTTTTAATAAGATGGAGTTTCACCATTTTGGCTAGACTGGTCTCAAACTCCTAACTTCAAGTGATTCACCTGCCTTGGCCTCCCAAAGTGCTAGGATTATAGGTGTGAGCCATTGCGTGCAGCCAGAAAACATTTTAAAACAGCTGAGGAATACTCCATTAATGGACATATTATTTATTATTTTTATCGTGTTCACACTTAGAGTGTTTATTTCCAATTATTATAAAACACCATGAATATTGCTAAATATGTCTTTTTCAGTATTTGTATATTCTCAAAATAGATTCCTGTAAGTGGAATTATCAAGTCAAAGTATATTAACATTTCTACAGCTCTCAGGAGAGCAAAACATTGCGTAGTTGCTTTTTAAAACGGCTGTACCAGTTCATATTCCCATTAACAGTGTATGAGATTGGGATGTACAGCTTTGCCAGCAGTATTATTATTTAAAAATATTTGCTAATTTGATAGGAAATAGTAACTGGTTTCTGAAATTTGTATTTATTTGGTCACTAGTGGGACATTTAAAATATAATGGTTAATCTTTTATTTCCTTTAAGTGAAGTTGCTTGTTCTTGTTCTTGGTCCATTTTTCTTTTGGGTGATCTTTGATTCTTACGTGGAATCTAGGGATGGATAATATACAGAACTGTGACTTAATCTGTACAAATGATCTGTAGAAAGTTGTTTCATGTCCCCCACCAAGTTCTTTTGCCCTCCTTCTCCCTAGCTACTTTCTGACTTTAAGTCTGTTCTCAGATTTCATATAAATGGAATCATACCACATACGTTTTTTTATTAACATGACTACTTTTGCTTAATGCTTTTGAGACTCATTCATGTTATTGTGTGTATCAGTAATACATTCTTTTTATTGCTGCATAGTCGTCCTTTTTTGTTTTATACATCTATTTTTCTACTGAGGAAACCATAATCAATAGAAAATTATAAGCTCTAAGCCACAGTTTGTTGATTACAGTATTCAATTTACCTCAGGTCCAGGCTATATCTCCCTATGGCATTGTTTCCATCACATAGTAATTTAAGCCAGTCTTTCCTTACATGAGTAGTTTCTGGAGAGAACACTTCAGTTAGATGAATATGGACTGAGCATGCATAAGAGAAAAATAGGCCGGGTGTGGTGGCTCATGCCTATAATCCCAGCACTTTGGGAGGCTGGATTGCCTGAGCTCAGGAGTTCCAGACCAGCCTGGCCAACATGGCAAAACCCTATCTCTACAAAGTATACAAAAATTAGCCAGGCATGGTGGTGTGTGCCTCTAGGCCCAGTGGTACTCCCAGGATCACTTGAGCCCAGGAGGTTGAGGCTGCTGTGAGCCGTGATCATGCCACTGCACTCATCTGGGCAACAGAGAGAGACACTATCTCAAAAAAAAGAAAAGAAATATGTAGGTGCAAACACATTTAAGAGTTTCTATAGGAGCATTGTTTAAAACCCTGTGACTTACTTGCTTCTGAAAGGCACCAATTTAAAAATCCTTCAAAAGTTTATATTGTGATAAGAAAACTCAAGTGAGTTACTAAACAAAAGGTAAGGTTATTTTCAGAATCAAAATGATCTTCAACTGGAGACTGTTTAAAATGCACTTTAAAACGAGACAGAATTTGAAGAAAATAAAAATAAGGCATCATTATTGAATAATAATTTTTTTTTTTTGAGATGGAGTTTCACTTTTTTGCCCAGGCTGGAGTGCAGTGGTGTGATCTTGGCCCACTGCAACCTCTGCCTCCCGGGTTCAAGTGATTCTTCTGCCTCAGCCTCCCAAGTAGCTGGGATGATAGGCATGCATCACCATGCCCAGCTAGTTTTTGTATTTTCAGTAGAGATGGGGTTCACCATATTGGCCAGGCTGGTCTCAAACTCCTGACCTCATGATCCACCCGCATCAGCCTCCAAAAGTGATAGGATTATAGGCATGAGCCATTGTGCCCGGCTGTAAATTCTACATCATTATTGTAGACAACAGATAATTTCCTAAATGATACAGAACGTCATTTCGTGAATATACCACACTTTATTTTTCCATTCTTCTATTTTTTTTTTTTTTTTTTTGAGACAGAGTCTTGCTTTGTCACCAGGCTAGAGTGCAGTGGTATGATCTCGGCTCACTGCAACCCCTGCATCCTGAATTCAAGTGATTCTCTCCCTTCAGCCTCCTGAGTAGTTGGGATTACAGGCATGCACAACTATGCCCTGCTAATTTTTGTATTTTTAGTAGAGATGGGATTTCACCATGTTGGCCAGGCTGGTCTCAAACTCCTGACCTCAAGTGATCTGCCCACCTCAGCCTCCTACAGTGCTGGGATTACAGGCATGAGCCATTAAGCTTGGCTAGTTTTCAGTTTTTGACTATTATAATGAGTAAGGCTGCTATAAACATTCCTGTGCAAATATTTTTGTGAACATTTCATTTCTCTTGGGTGAATGCAATAGAATTGTTGTGTCACAGGGCACATGTATGTTTAACTTTGTAAGAAATTGCCAAATGGTTCTCCAAAGAGAACCATGAAATAGTTATATTATCTTAATACTTCTTCAGCAGTTTATGAGATCATTTGTTCCACATTCTTGCCACTACTTGAGTTGTTAGTCTCTTTGATTTTAGTCATTCTAATGAGTATGAAGTGGCATCTTAGAGTAGTTTTAACTTACATTTTCCAGATGACTAAATATATTGCACACTTACTTTTTTTTTGGTTTGGTCAATATCTTTGACAAAGGCAAATTTGCAGATTGATAGTAAATATCTTAATAAAAGATTGTGTGTTTTATTGCTACATATGGATCCAGATTTATTCTCATTTGTAAGAGCAGAGATGAATTTATAATTAAAAGTAAAATGAAATAGTTATTCCAAACATAAGATTTCTCAGAAGTTTTATATAGTGATAATTCATGCTGATTTTTTTTTTGAGTACATATTTGCTATTGGTTAATATTGGTGGGAACTTTGATCAGTTGAATGATTCAGAAGACTTCAGGTTGTGTTTTGTAGAGAGCTACTGTTATTCATCTTTTTTTTTCTATTACAAAATTAAAAAATAGAGATGAAATCTTGCTATATTGTCCAGGCTGGTCTCAAACTCCTCACTTGAAGTGATTCTCCCACTGAAGCCTCCCAGAGTGCTGGGATTACAGGTGTGAGCCACTGCACCCAGCCTAGAGGTACTTTTTTTTTTTTGAGCAACACTTTACCTGGATTTTTTTTTTTTTTTTTTTGAGATGGCATCTTGCTCTGTTGCCCAGGCTGGAGTGCAGTGGCGTGATCTTGGCTCACTGCCATCTCTGCCTCCTGGAATCAAGCGATTCTCCTGCCTCACTCTCCTGAGTAGCTGGGATTACAGACATACGCCACCACACCCAGCTAATTTTTGTATTTTTAGTAGAGATAGCGTTTCACCATGTTGGTCAGGCTGGTCTTGAACTCCTGACCTCAGGCGATCCACCTGCCTTGGCCTCCAAAAGTGCTGGGATTACAGGTGTGAGCCACTGCACCCGGCCCCCTTTTTTTTTTTTTTTTGAGATGGAGTTTCGCTCTTGTTGCCCAGGCTGGAATGATGCAATGGCACGATCTCAGCTCAATACAACCTCTGGCTCCCTGGTTCAAGCAATTCTTCTGCCTCAGCCTCCCAAGAAGCTGGCATTACAGGCACACGCCACCACGCTCAGCTAATTTTTGTATTTTTAGTAGAGATGGGGTTTCACCATGTTGGCCAGGGTGGTCTCCATCTCCTGACCTTGTGATCCACCGCTTTGACCTCCTCAAGTGCTGGGATGACAGGCATGAGCCACCGCACCCAGCCGTACCCTCTTTTCTATAAGGACTTTCTTCATTATTTTCTCTACATTTTGTCTCTTTCTCTTTCTATTCTATAGCACTTTGTACCGATTTTGTATGGTATATTATCTACTTTGCATTATAGTTAAGAATGCAGGCTGGGCGGGTGGCTCATGCCTATAATCCAAGCACTTTGGCAGGCAGAGGTGGGCAGATCACTTGGGGCTAGGAGTTCAAGACCAGCCTGGCCAACATGCTGAAACCCTGTCTCTACTAAATATACAAAAATTAACTGGGCATCGTGGTGAGCACCTGTAGCTTCAGCTACTTGGGAGTGTGAGGCAGGAGAACCGCTGGAACCCAGAGGTGGAGGTTGCAGTCAGCCGTGATCATGCCACTGCACTACAGCCTGGGTAACAGAGTGAGACCCTGACTTAAAAAAAAAAAAAAAAAGTTATTTTTCCAAATAGATTGCAGTTATCTCTACAAATAGGTTATGTACATGCTGGGAACAGGATCTTTGTCACTTTGATTTACTCTTTGTAACTTCCAAGTTGCCTATCGAGATTCCTTGCATGTAGCGGATCCTGAATGATATTTGAGTTGAATCTATTTAATAATCTATGCCCTAATGGAGCTTATAGTATAATGGAAGGAGACATAAAATAAGAAGATAAATACATAGGAAAATTGCCATGTAAGAGTATGTGATAAAAACAATGAATAGTATGCCAGGATGAGAGAGTAACAAAGGAGGAACCCATTTTGATCTTGTGGGTGAAGGCTGTACTTAGGGTTGACATTTAAATGTGTATGAAGACTTAGAAGGAACCACTGCATAGAAAGCTGGAGGTAGTACATCCTGCATGTGGGAAAACACGGGAGCTTAAATTTTTTAGACACTGAAGCTTAGTGTGTGTGAGAAAGAGTAGCTTTTACTTTTATTTTTTTAGACAGAGTCTCGCTCCGTCTCCCAGGCTGAAGTACTGCGGTGGTGTGATCTTGGCTCACTGCAACCTCCACCTCCTGGGTTCCAGTGATTCTCTTGCCTCAGCCTTCTGAGTAGCTGGGATTACAGGCTCGTGCCACCACGCCGGCTAATTTTTTGTATTTTTAGTAGAGACAGGGTTTCACCGTGTTGGCCAGGCTGATCTGTAACTCCTGACCTCAAGTGATCTGCCTTCCTCAGCCTCCTAAAGTGCTGGGATTACAGGCATGAGATACCACACCAGCATGGCCAACATGGTGAAAACTCTGTCTCTACTAAAAATACAAAAATTAGCCGGGTATGGTGGTGCGTGGCTGTAATCCCAGCTACTGGGAGGCTGAGGTGGGAGAATCACTTAAACCCAGGAGGCAGAGGCTGCAGTGAGCCAAGACTATGCCACTGCACTCCAGCCTGGGCGGCAGAGTGACTCTGTCTCAAAAAAATTAAAATAAAGTAGGGGAAAGGAGATGACTGGTTCAGTTGGGGTGGGGGGGAGGGTGATTTATAGATTTGACTATGGAAAGGATAGGGAATTTCTATCTAATGGCTACTATTTTCTTAATGAAAGTATCATAATTTAAAAGGGACGGGAGGAATGGAGAAGAATGGTGAGATGTTTGAGGATTGAAGAAGAAGTATCAGCCCAGGGAGCTTGTAGAGTAATGTTGCTGTGGTTGAGGTTGTTGATTGTGAATTTATGACAATAACCAGTTTGGATGTTTGATTTTCTACAATATTCCACTGCTCTGTTGCAGTCATGAAGAAGGTTGGCTGCAGTTTTGTCAAGACAGTGTGAAGGGGGAGAGACATGGGAGACGTTGACTTGTGTAAGAAGAATGATTATATTGACAAACTGTAAAATTGAAGTTGGATAAAGAAGAAAATGAAACCAGGAGACTGATAGGAAGAAAGTGGAAGGTTTCATGCATTGATAGTCTCATTAAGAATTATTGGAGCTGGATGAGGATGCAAAGGCATAAGAATGATGCAGTGGACTTTGGGGACTCGGGGAGAAAGGGTGGGAAGTGGGTGAGGGATAAAAGACTACAAATTGAATACAGTGTATGCTGCTCGGGTGATGGGTGCACCAAAATCCCACAATTACCACTAAGGAACTTACTCATGTAACCAGATACCACCTGTTCCCCAATAACCTATGGAAATAAATTTAAAAAGAAATGTATTGTAGAAAAGATACATAATTTTTAATGTTAATAAATTTATTGCCTCTCTATGAAAAAAAAAATAATTCGAGCTAGGCACAGTGGCTCACACCTATAATCCCAGCACTTTGGGAGACTTGAGACAGGTAGATGGCTTGAGCCCAGGAGTTTGAGACCAGCCTGGGCAACATGGTAAAACCCCATCTCTACAAAAAATACAAAAAATTAGTCAGATGTGATGGTGCATGCTTATAGTCCCAGCTACTCAGGAGGCTGAGGTGGGAGGATTGCTTGAGCTCGGGAAGTCGAGGCTGCGGTGAGCCGAGATTGTGCCACTGCACTCCAGCCTGGATGGCAAGAGTAAGACCCGGTCTCAGAAAAAAAAAAAAAAAGCAAAAAAAAAAAGAACCAAGAATTATCCCCTGGGCCCAGTTGAACAAGTAAGGTGGAAGGACCAAAGCTTTTACTGTGTCTTTCTTCTCATTATGTCCAAAATGACCAGAGTACCTATGTTGTATAAATAAAACCACTTAAAGTCTTCCATTCTAAATAGTTTAAACCCACTTTTAGCCAAATGGATTGAAACACACACAGAATTATGACCTATAGGATTTATGAGTATGATTTCAAGCATGATGTATTTTTTCTTTTTTTTTTTTTTTGTGAGACGGAGTCTCACTCCATCACCAGGCGCCAGGCTGGAGTGCAGCGGCGTGACCTTGGCTCACTGCAACCTCTGCCGCCCGGGTTCAAGCAATTCTCCTGCCTCAGTCTCCCGAGTAGCTGGGACTACAGGCGCACGCCACCATGCCCAGCTACTTTTTTTGTATTTTTAGTAGAGATGGGGTTTCACCGTGTTGACCAGGATGGTCTCAATCTCTTGACCTCGTGATCTGCCCGCCTCGGCCTCCCAAAGTGCTGGAATTACAGGCATGAGCCACCGCGCCTGGCCAGCATGATGTATTTTAAAGTGTAAAACTCCATCTCTACTAAAAATAAAGTAGGGGAAAGTCGAGTTTTACACTTTAAAATACATCATTTTTTTTGTTTGTTTGTTTTGTTTTGTTTTTAAAGATGGGGTTTTACCATGATGGCCAGGCTGGTCTTGAACCCCTGACCTCAGGTAATCCACCCACCTCGGCCTCCCAAAGTGCTAGGATTACAGGCATGAGCCACCGCGCCGGGCCTCACATCATGTATTTTAAAATACAAAAATTAGTTTGGCGTGGTGGTGAACTCCTGTAGTCCCAGCAACTTGGGAGGCTGAGGCACGATAATTGCTTGAACCCGGGAGGCAGAGGTTGCCGTGATCCGAGATCTTGCCGCTGCACTCCAGCCTGTGTGACAGAGTGAGACTGTCTCAAAAAAAAAAAAAAAATTTTTTTGTCTATTTGATAAATGTATAATATTGATCAAATCAGCTTCCTTTGTTAACTTCTACTTTCTATAAATAGGACATAGGAAAATAATTTCCTTTGATAAATATCTGGATCTACTTGGGATCTTTCTGTGAAATATGTGACATAAGGTCTAAATTTTTATTTCCTTAGAAACATTGAAAAACTGCTGGACACGGTGGTTTATGCCTACTGTCCCAGCAATTTGAGAGGCCAATGCAGGAGGATAGCTTGAGCCCAGGAGTTTGAGACCAGCTTGGGCAATATGCTGAAACCCCATCTCTACAAAAACACAAAAATTAGCTGGACGTGGTGGTGTGCTCCTGTAATCCCAGTGATTTGGGAGGCTGATGTGGGAGGATTGCTTGAGGCTGGAGGCAGAGGTTGCAGTGAGCCGAGATTGTGCTATTGCACTCTGGCTTAGGTATCAGACTGAGACTCTGTGTCAAAAAACAAAATTCAAAAACTTTTTTTGTTTTGTTTTGAGAAAGGGTCTCTCACCTTGTCACCCAGACTAGAGTGTAGTGGCACAATCATAGCTCACTGCAGCCTCCACCTCCTGGGCCCAAGCGATCCTTCCGCCTCAGCCTCCCATGTGGTTGGGACCACAGGCATGTACCACCACACCTGGCTAATTAAAAAAAAACTTTTTTTTTTCTTTTTTGAGATGGAGTCTTGCACTGTCACCCAGGCTGGAAGCAATTCTCCTGTCTCAGCCTCCCAAGTAGCTGGGATTATAGGTGCCTGCCACCACACCCGGCTAATTTTTTGTATTTTTAGTAGAGACTGGGTTTCACTATGTTGGCCAGGCTGGTCTTGAACTGACTTCATAATCTGCCCACCTCGGCCTCCCAAAGTGCTGGGATTACAGGCATGAGCCACTGCGCCCGGCCTAATAACCTTTTTTATAGAAATGGCATCTTACTGTATTACCCAGGCTTGGTCTCTGAACTCCTGGGCTCAAGCCATCTTCCTGCCTCAGCCTCCCAAAGTGCTGGAATTACAGGTGTGAGCTACTGCGCCTGGCCCAAAAACCCTTATTCATTGTTGGTATAGTCTCTTTGGAAAACAGTTTGGCAGGTTGTCATACATAATTAAATGTACACTTACCATAATCTAACAGTTTCACTCTTGGATATTTATTCAAGTAAAATGAAAACACAGTCATATAAAAACTTACATGCAAATGTCATAGAGGTTGATGCAAAAGTAATTGCAGTTTTTGCCATCTTAATACCTTTTTTTTTTTTTTTTTTTTTGAGACAGAGTCTTGCTCTGTGACCCAGGCTGGAGTGCAGTGGCTTGATCTTGGCTCATTACAACCTCTGCCTCCTGGGGTTTCAAGTGATTCTCCTGCCTCAGCCTCTCGAGTAGCTGGGGTTACAGGCGTGTGCCACCACACCTGACTAATTTTTGTATTTTTAGTAGAGACTGGGTTTTACTATGTTGGCCAGGCTAGTCTTGAACTCCTGGCCTCAAGTGATCCACCCACCTCAGCCTCCAAAAGTGCTGGGATTTCAGGTGTGAGACACCGTGCCTGGCTTTAATGCCATTTTTTTTTTTTTTTTGTGAGATAGAGTCTCGCTTTGTTGCCCAGGCTAGAGTACAGTGGCATGATCTTGGCTCACTGCAACCTCCACCTCCTGGGTTCAAGCAGTTCTCTTCCTCAGCCTGCCGACTAGCTGGGATTACAGGTACCCACTACTATGCCCGGCTAATTTTTGTATTTTTAGTAGAGACAGGGTTTCACCATTTTGGCCAGGCTGGCCTTGAACTCCTGACCTCGTGATCCACCCGCCTCGGCCTCCCAAAGTGCTGGGATTACAGACGTGAGCCACTGTGCCTGGCCTTTAATGCTATATTAATGGCAAAAACCGTAATTACTTTGCACCATTCTAATTGCCCAAAACTGGAAATAATGCATCTGCACTTCAACTGGTAAATTGATAAAGGTTGGCATATCTATACAATGGCATACTATTTTGCAATGAATGTATTCACTAACATTGTTCAGTATCAAATGCATTATGCTAAATGAAGGAAGTCAGACTTAAAAGGCTGCATACTGTATGATTTCATTTTTGTGGTATTTTGGAACAGGCAAAACTATAGGGAAAGAAAACTGAACAGTGGTTGCCAGGAATTGGAAGAGAGTTTGACTTCTGAATGCATGAGGGAATTTTTTTGGGTGTTCTGTATATCTTCTGTATCTGTTCTGTATCTTGATTGTAGTGGTGGTTATATAGTTATGTGTTTTTCAAATTCAGGAGTGTACACTAAAAAGAATGAATTTTAGTATATGTAAATTATACCTCAGTTAAAGTTCTACCATATTAAAAATTATTTTGGTAATATCTCAGAAAATGTTTTTAATTTTTTTTTCTTTTTTTTGCCAAAAACTCCGGAGAATATACCGAGTAATTGTTTTTAATTTTAATGTTGTAGAGACAGGGTCTCACTCTGTCTTCCAGGCTGGAGTGCAGTGGGTGTGATCATAGTCACTACAGCCTTGAACTCCTGAGGTTAAGTGATCTCCTGCCATAGCCTCCTCAGTAGCTGGGACTCAGGCATGCACCACCATGCCTGGCTAATTTTTTTTTTTTAGAGGCAGAGTGTTGGTATGTTCTCTAGGTTAGTCGAACTCCTGGCTTCAGGAGCTCCCCCGACCTCTGACTTCCAAAGTGCTGTGATTACAGGCACTAGCCTAGCCACTGTGCCTAGCCATGTTTTGTTTTTAGACTCTGCTTATGTGACTTTGGGAGGAAAAAGTGGTGGATGGCACTGGTAAAGTTTTTTGAAGGTGTTGAAAACACTGTGTAAAGTCTGAATATGTTTACACTTAGTATACATTCCTGTCATACATTTAATAGAATTTTATGATGTCAGAAATAGAAGAGCCCAAGAGACCTCATAAAGTGTTCTTTTTTAAACAGATCAAGGACCTGAAGCCTAGAGAGGTTAGCTGAAGTCCCACAGCTAGGTAGTAGCAGACATAGATCTAGGATTTAAGTGATGGATTACTAATTTGACTTGTATTTTACTAAAACACAGGTTTTATGTCAAGTTATTCTCTTGAGACTATTTTTAATTCCTTTTCAAAACCTTTTAATTGTGTCATCCTAAAACTGGAAACCACTCCCTTCCTAGTGATAGCAAAGTCCTGTGTCTGGTTGATAATAGGAAAGCTAAATATGAGAGATTCCATACCACTTTAAAGTTTGCTTAGGCCTACTCAACAAATTTAGTTATAAAGACACTTTTCTGTAATTGGTAAATCTAGATGCAGACACTTTGGTAAATCTGGATGCTTATTTTTGTACTTTTCAAGGGATATCAGTTAGGAATAGGTTTTTGTAACTATTGCATTAAAAAATGATCTTTTCAGGCTGGGCGAGGTGGCTTATGCCTGTAATCCCAGCACTTTGGGAGGCTGAGGAGGGGGGGAATTACCTGAGGTTGGTGGTTCGAGATCAGCCCGACCAACATGGAGAAATCCCGTCTCTACTGAAAATACAGAATTAGCCGGGTATAGTGGTACATACCTGTAATCTCAGCTACTTGGGAGGCTGAGGCAGGAGAATCTCTTGAACTCGGGAGGCTGAGGTTGCGGTGGCTGAGATCACGCCGTTGCACTCTAGCCTGGGCAACAAGAGCAAAACTCTGTATTAAAAAAAAAATATTTTCAGATTATTATGACTGTTGGTTTGTTGGGAAGGTAGAAAAGGTTTAAGTGTGTTCTTTCCGATTACCTTAACTGCTGAGGATTTATCCTATAAATACTGAGAGATTTGAGAGAGCAACAGAAGCAGTCTTAATAGATACATATTCAGGAAATGGAGATTGGAACGTTATTCAAGATGTACAGCAGCTTTAGTTGTCTTCTGTTCTTGAGAACTGGCTAACTTTCACTGTGCCTCTTGTGTTCACTCTTCCCTGTAAGTAGTTTTGATTGCTTCTAGACCCAAAAAGAACAAAGTTTAGAGTTACTGCTCCTTAGAGATCCTGTTGATATTGTGGATATTGCAGATCCAGTCACAGAACTAGCAGGTAGATTGATCTTTTTGTTTTTGTTTTTTTTTTGAGAAAGAGTTTTACTCTGTTGCCCAGACTGGAGTGCAGGGGCATGATCTCGGCTCCTGCAACCTCTGCCTCCTAGGTTGAAGTGATTCTCCTGCCTCAGCCTCCCGAGTAGCTGGGATTACAGGCATGCACCACCATGCCTGGCTAATTTTTGTGTTTTTACAAAATTTCGCCATGTTGGCCAGGCTGGTCTCTGACCTCAGGTGATCCACCTGCCTCCCAAAGTGCTGGGATTACCTGTGTGAGCCACCCCAGCGGCTTTCTGGTTTTTGAAGCTGTGTCTGTGTCAAGCAATTTAAGAGTTATTTCCTGTAAGCCATAGCTCCAGGCAGAGCTGGTCAGTTGCTTTCAGCCTTCTGTATAAGAAAGGAAACCCTACCTCCAACCCTAGCTCTGGCAGATTGTCTTGTCTCTCTCTTTTTTTTTTTTAGATGGAGTTTCACTCTTGTTGCTCAGACTGGAGTACAGTGGCACGATCTCAGCTCACTGCAACCTCCACCTACCGGGTCCAGTCGATTCTTCTGCCTCAGCCACCCGAGTAGCTGGGATTACAGGCATGTTCTACCACACCTGGCTAATTTTGTATTTTTAGTAGAGATGGGGTTTCTCCATATTGGTCAGGCTGGTCTCAAACTCCAGACCTCAGGTGATTCACCTGTCTCAGCCTCCCAAATGCTGGGATTACAGGCATGAGCCACCATGCCTGGCTTTTTTTTTTTTTAATGTATATTTTATTGCATTTTAGGTTTTGGGGTACATGTGAAGAATATGTAAGATTGTTGCATAGGTACACACATGGCAGTGTGGTTTGCTACCTTCCTCCCCCATCACCTATATCTGGCATTTCTCCCCATGTTATCCCCTCCCCAACTCCCCCACTCCCCGCTGTCCCTCCCCTAGTTCCCCCCCCCCCACAGAACCCAGTGTGTGATACTTCCCTCCCTGTGTCCACATGTTCTCATTGTTCAACACCCACCTGTGAGTGAGAACATGCTGTGTTTGATTTTCTGTTCTTGTGTCAGTTTGCTGAGAATGATGGTTTCCAGGTTCATCCATGTCCCTACAAAGGACATGAACTCATCGTTTTTTTATGGCTGCATAGTATTCTGTGGTGTATACTGCATAGTATTCCATGGTGTATATGTGCCACATTTTCCCTGTCCAGTCTATCATCGGTGGGAATTTGGGTTGGTTCCAAGTCTTTGCTATTGTAAACAGTGCTACAATGAACATTTGTGTGCATGTGTCCTTATAGAACGATTTATAATCCTTTGGATATATACCCAGTAATGGGATTGCTGGGTCAAATGGAATTTCTATTTCTAGGTCCTTGAGGAATTGCCACACTGTCTTCCACAATGGTTGAACTAATTTACACTCCCACCAACAGTGTAAAAGTAAAAATGTGGAACGCTTCATGAATTTTCGTGTCATCCTCGTGCAGGGGCCATGCTAATCTTCTCTGTATCATTCCAATTTTAGTATATGTGCTGCCGAAGCGAGCGCTTTTTTTTTTTTTTGAATGAAAGGGTCTCACTTTGTTGCCCAGACTCTGGACTTCAGTACAGTGGTACAGTCATGGCCTTTTTTTTTTTTTTTTGATGGAGTCCTGCTCTGTCGCCCAGGCTGGAATGCAGTGGGGCGATCTTGGCTCACTACAACCTCCGCCTCCAGGGCTCAAGCAGTTCTCTGCCTCAGCCTCCTGAGTACCTGGGATTATAGGCATCTGCCACCATGCCCAGCTAATTTTTGTATTTTAAGTAGAGACGAGGTTTCACCATGTTGGTCAGGCTGGTCTTGAGCTCCTGACCTCAAATGATCCCCCACCTCGGCCTCCCAAAGTGCTAGTATCACAGGTGTGAGCCACTGCATCCAGCCATGCCTGGCTAGTTTTAAAATTTTTTGTAGAGATGGATCCTCTATGTGTTGCCCAAGCTGGTCTCAGGTTCCTGGGCTCATGTGATCCTCCTGCCCCGACCTCCCAAAGTGCTGAGATTACAAGCATGAGCCACTGTGCCAGGCCAGGTTCTGTCTTATATGGAGCATTTTTAGTGCCTGTTCCCCAAGGAAGCCAGACTTCCAGCTGCCACTGCCTGCTTCTGAACCAGGAGCCCAGTAGGTCTCTGGCTTCAGAGGCCTTACCGCTGTGCATTTATATTACTTATCAATGCCTAAGAGGTATTTATATTATTTTTGAGCCAGCTCTGCATTATTTATATATTTGATACATTTACATGTGTAGTTATTTGGGTGAATTTACTGTGACCTTCTTTCAAAGCCACATTTTCTGATCTTTAAAATTAGAAGCTGGGCACGGTTGGCTCATGTCTGTAATTTAGAGATGTGCTCACTTTTGGAGGCTGAGGCAGGTGGATCACCTGAGTTCAGGAGTTTGGGACCAGCCAGGAGAACATGGTGACACCCTGTCTCTACTAAAAATAGAAAAATTAGCCAAGCGTAGTGGTGGATGCCTGTGATCCCAGCTACTCGGAGGCTGAGGCAAGGAGAGTTGCTTGAACCCAGGAGGTGGAGGTTGCAGTGAGCCAAGATTGCACCACTGCATTCCAACCTGGGTAACAGAACGAGACTCTGTCTCAAAAAATAAATAAAATTAGAATTATAGTCGCTATCTCTTAGTGTTTCTTTGTGCTGATGACATGAGATTATACACAGTTATACACATTTATATATAAATTCTTAGAACAGTGCCTTGAATATAGTAGATGCTATATATATAGTAGTGATTATATTTTCTTTTCTTTTCTTTTCTTTTTTTGAGACGGAGTTTTGCTCGTTACCCAGGCTGGAGTGCAGTGGCGCGATCTTGGCTCACCGCAACCTCCGCCTCCTGGGTTCAAGCAATTCTCCTGCCTCAGCCTCCCGAGTAGCCGGGACTACAGGTGTGCGCCACCACGCCCAGCTAATTTTTTTGTATTTTTAGTAGAGATGAGGTTTCGCCATGTTGACCAGGATGGTCTCGATCTCTTGACCTCGTGATGCACCCGCCTCGGCCTCCCAAAGTGCTGGGATTATAGACGTGAGCCACCGTGCCCGGCTGCGATTATATTTTCAAGTGAATCCTGTAATTTCTTGTCGATATTTAGACAGTTAGTTATATAGTGACCCCCAAACACTTGTCAGTCAATATTCAGAATATCTGTAAATGTGTCTGGGAATTATGGCACGTTTTGAGGCGTTTGGGTGAGACATTTACATTTAATTTTAGGCCAGGTGCAGTGGCTCACATCTGTAATCTTAACGCTTTGGAAGGCTGAGGCAGGAGTATAATATTGGGGTTCAGGGTACCCTCAGCTCCCCTGAGAGGACATTTCTCCAGGTTCTTGGTCTCCTGCCCTCTCAAGAATGAGAGAGTGGACCACGGCGCAGTGCGCAGTAAATGCCGGACTCAAAAGTGTTTGTACAAAGTGATTTATTTAGAGAGAGAGAGAGAGAGAAACAGGAGAAGGAGAGAGAAAGAAACAGCTAACTCTCACACTGAGTGTGAGAATCCAGAAAGATGGAATCCAGGAGAGGAAAGCAGCTTCCACACTGAGTGGAAGGGAATAGAGAGAGATGGCGTTTAGAAGGGGAAGATAGGCTTCCATGAGAGTGTCAAAGGGAACTCCAGAGGGAAAATCCAGGATAGAGAAAAACAGCTTCCACGGGAGTGTTCGTGGAAGGGGGACCCAAACATGGAGTCTGAAGGGGTGTGGAAGAGGGGACTTTTAACCTGGGAGGAACCCCCACCTTCTTTAAGACCCCTGACCAATGAAAGGAGTTCCTTAGAACTTCCGCTGGAGTGACAGACTTAGTTTCTTCCCGTGCCCACGGATTTGAAACAAAAACCATTAAATCTCCTGGATGGAGACGGATGGGAGTGGGTCACGGCGCTGGGAAGTTCTTGCCCTTAAAACTACGCCCCTTTGTGGACCCGGAAAGAGAACATATTCCCTCAGGAGGATTGCTTGAGGCCAGGGGTTCAAAACCAGCCTGAACAACATAGTGAGACCCCTATTTCTATTAAAAAAAAAAAAAAGTTTAAAAAATTGTGTTAATCTATACCCTGGTACCTTGAACTGAAGGGTTTTCATGATGAATTGCAGTTTTTTTTCAATGTAACAGAATGCTTTATTCTTTGTAGTTACAGTTGCTTTTTAGAAATATTCATGTAATTTATCCTTCTTTAAGCTCTATTGCATGTACTTTCTATTAGCTACGAATCAAGTCAGTTTAATATGTGTAGATGTATTAGAGACACCATAGAAGTTGGAATGGAGTGAATTTTAAGTCAGGAAAAAGGGGTGTAACAACGTGTATGAGGGAGGAAATAAAGTGGTGCTTGGGGTAGAGATGTTGGCTTAGACAACCATAGTTCTGACTGAGGTAAAGATCCTTTAGGGGAAAGAACAAAGATGAGGGATAAAATACAGGACAAACTTCTAGCCTCTGTGTTTAGGTTATGACATATATTTGCATATTGCAACTCCTAAAGCCCTCCTTCTAGTCAGTTAAACTTGAACCATGCATTCAGAAGCATACATCATTATTTTTTCTTTAAAAATCAGAATGGTCAGTTAAATTAGTTTTTCTTCCTGGATTTGGGGTTTGAATTAGTGGAGAGATGAGTGTTGTAAACCATTGCCGTCTACTATTTTTTAGGAAAACCCGAGTCTGTCATTCTGCCCTTTAGCGATGTGCTCATGAAAATTATGCTTGTTGATAAATGATCCTACTTCCTTATTTCTTCAGCTGAAATAATAAGACATACCACTTCCTTTTTCCTCTTACATCAAGCCCTGAGTATGCCTTTGTTTTTATTTTTGTCTTATATTGTAAACTACTGTGTGCATATAGGTGTTTGGAACCATGAGAGTGTTTTATCAAGAAAGAAGCATGGCATGAGAGGATTGATAGTGACTACATTAGAAGCACTTTGGTTAAGGCAAGATTTTATACTGTTCCTAATGGTTATACATTTCTTCCCAAATGGAAAGGTTTTTAAAAAGACTGTCTTAATTCTTTGTCAGAATCAATGATGGGATTTGGAAATCTTCAATTAAGTAGAAGATATATTAGGATTCTGACCCAGAAACTTTCAGGTATTAGGAAGAAATTAAACACTACTTGTCATAGTTAGTCCTAACATTTTACATCTTTCTTTTTAAACGTTTTTTCTATTTTATTTTTCAATCTGGGACAAGACTGCCAATATTTAAAAATCTGTTATATTCAGAAATAAATGAGATTACATATGTAGTAATTGTAGTTTTTGATATTACTTTTAATGGCAAAAACCATGATTACTTTTGCACCAACCTACAGTACAAGTATTAATACAACCATCTGTCATATATCAAAATAGATCAAGAGTCTTTTTTTCTTGAGACAGGGTCTCACTGTGTCACCCAGGCTGGAGGGCAATGTTGCAATCTTGGCTCACTGCAACTTCTGCTTCCCAGGTTCAAGTGATTCTCCTGCCTTAGCCTCACAAGTAGCTGGGATTACAGGTGTGTACCACCATGCCCAGCTAATTTTTTTTTTTTTTTTTTTGTGAGACAGAATCTCACTTTGATTCCCAGGCTGGAGTGCAGTGGTGCGATCTTGGCTCACTGCAGTCTCCACCTCCTGGGTTCAAGCCATTCTTTTGCGTCAGCCTCCCCCACAGCTGGAATTACAGGCACTGGCCACCATGCTTAGCTGATTTTTGCCAACATGGGGTTTCACCATGTTGGCCAGGCTGCTCTTGAACTCCTGACCTCAGATGATCTGCCTGCCTCGGCCTCCCAAACTGCTGGAATAACAGGCGTGAGCCACTGGGCCTGGCCTGTATTTTTTTTTTTTTTTTTCAGGTAGAGATGGGGTTTCATCATGTTGGTCAGGTCTTGAACTCCTGATCTCAGGTGATTCACTCGCCTTGGCTTCCCAAAGTGCTAGGATTACAGGCATGAGCCACTGCAACCGGCTGATCAAGAGACTTTGTACTGACCTTGTGCTATGAATACTCCTTTTTGTCTGTATTGCCATACTGGATATTTGTAAAGCAGTTTAGTTTGGTGGAAGGAACACAGGATTTGAAATCAGAGTGCTTTAAATCTTGTTTCTGTCACTTACTAGCTTTGTGACTGACCTTTTTGAGATTGTTCACCTTATAAGTAATATGAAAAGAATAATGACATCTGTCTTATGATATCTGTCTGCTATATGGATTAAAATTAAACAAAAGTACTTCGTGTAAACTATAACATCCTCTGGGAGTGTAACAATTTTTTTTTTCGAGACAGGATCTGTTCCTCCTGATATGGTTTGGTTGTTTGTCTCTTCTACATCTCATGTTGAAATGTGATTCCCAATGTTGGAGGTAGGGGCAGGGGGTTGATTGGATCATGGGAGCAGATTCCTCATGAATGATTTACCATTATCCCCTTAGTGATAAATGAGTCTTGCTCTGAGTTTACATGAGATGTGGTTGTTCAAAAAAGTGTGGCACCTCCCCATGCCCTTTCTTCTGCTCCATGTGCCTGCTTCCACTTAGCCTTCCACTATGACTGTAAGCTTCCTGAGGCCCTCACTAGAAGACAAGCAAATGTTGGTGCCGTGCTTGTGTATCCTGCAGAACCATGAGCCAGTTAAACCTCTTTATAAAATACCTAGTTTCAGTTTCCTTTATTAGTAGCACAAACGAATAGACCTTTCTTGCAAGAGTTAGAAATTGGTTAGGCTTTTTATCCTATTCAACTTCATGGTGTCATGAAAACAAGGACAATTTGGAGACCATATTGAGATCTACCCTTGCTTGAAGGCTCTGGTTCTCCACAAGGGTAGTACTGCTACTATGATGTGTTTGGATCTTTCAGGATGCACTTTTGGTTGCCACAATGATTAGAGGAGGATGAGTCTAGTTTTGACATTCAATGAGCAGGAGCCAGGAATACCAGACATCCTACAAGGTATGAGACAGTTCTGCATGACTTTTGAACATTTCCCTAAACCTTCTTATAGGTGAAAAACCTGTTTGTACTTATCTTTTTTTTTTTTTTTTTTTTTTTGACAAAGTCTCGCTCTGTTGTGGAGGCTGGAGTGCAGTGGTGTGATCTTGGCTCACTGCAACCTCCACCTGCCAGGTTCAAGCGATTCTCCTGCCTCAGCCTCCCAAGTATCTGGGACTGCAGGTGCCCACCACCACGCCTGGCTAATTTTGTATTTTTAGTAGAGACAGGGTTTCACCATGTTAGCCAGGATGGTCTCGAACTCCTGACCTCCAATGATCCCCTGGACCTCGGCCTCCCAAAGTGCTGGGATTACAGGCATGAGCCACCACACACAGTCTGTACTTACATTATTCTAATTCTGTTTTACATTTAAACACAAACTTTTTTTTTCTTTTTAAACATAGTTTTAATAGACACTGAATTTTCCAGGAATGTAACTACTGAGTATTAACCTGAGGCAAGTTGTACTTTGTTTTGTTCAGAACTTTACCAAGAGTTGTTCACTGTTTTGGGACAATCCCATTACCAGTGGCATTGCCCCTTGTGGTATTTGATTTTCCTATTCAACTTATTAGTCTCAGTCTACGTTTGTAACTGTCACATTCATGGTGATTCTGTGTATAGGTGCAAGTGTCTATTTCTGTAATACGAATTTTAGGATGGTTATATCTAGCATTTGCATATTAAAATATTTTATTAAAAATTACTTTCCTGGCCAGGCATAGTGGCCCACGCCTGTAATCCCAGCATTTTGGGAGGTCAAGGTGGGCAGATCACCTGAGGTCAGGAGTTCAAGACCAGCCTGAGCAACATGGTGAAACCCCGTCTATACTAAAAATACAAAAATTAGCTGGGTGCAGTGGTGTGTGCCTGTAATCCCAGCTACTTGGGAGACTGAGGCAGGAGAATCACTTGAGCCTGGGTGGTGGAAGTTGGAGTGAGCCAAGATCGTGCCATTGCACTCCAGCCTGGGTGACAGAGTGAGACTCAGTCTCAAAAAAAAAATTACTTTTTTTTGGTTACATTACTTTAGGCAGTATATTAATTTCCAAAAACTGAGAAAAGGTAGGTTATCTATTTGCATTTTATTTCAGGTTTATGCACTGTTGTGCATTTTCTAGATACTTGTATTAATATTATGACTATGTCACAATTTGTCTTTTTTCCTAAAGGTGGATTTTTTTTCTCCCATTTTGGTACTATTACAAACATATTCTTGCTTATGTCTTCAGGTACACATGTATTAATACAAAAGTTTCTCTGCAATAATGAATTTTAGTTTTTCTTGAGACAAGGTCTGGCTCTGTCACCCAGGCTAGAGTACAGCCATATTTGTGGTGATTTCTGTGTATAAGTGCAAGTATCTATTTCCGTAATAATATGGTACGATCTTGGCTCGCTGCAACCTCTGCCTCCCAGGTTCAAGCGGTTCTTGTGCCTCAGCCTCCCAAGTAGCCAGGATTACAGACATGTGCCATGACACTTGGCTAATTTTTGTATATTTTGTAGAGACAAAGTTTTGCCATGTCAGCCAAGCTACTGTAAAACTTCTGGACTCAAGCAATCTGCCTGCCTTGGTCTCCCAAAGTGTGGGATTACAGGTGTGAGCCATTGTGCCTGGCCTAACAATGAAGCGGTTTTCACTCCTGTTATCCAGGCTGGAGTGTGATGGTGCGATCCTCGGCTCACTGCAACCTCCACCTCCCGGGTCCAAGTGATTCTCCTGCCTTAGCATCCTGAGTTGCTGGGATTACAGGCACGTGCCACCATGCCTGGCTAATTTTGTATTTTCAGTAGAGATGGGGTTTTTCCACATTGGTCAGGCTGGTCTCAAACTCCCAACCTCAGGTGATCCTCTCCCCTTCAGCCTCCCAAAGTGCTGGGATTACAGGTGTGAGCCATTGTGCCTGGCCAAAGTTACTATTTTAACTGTTTTTAAGTGTACAGTTCAGTGGCATTCAGTATGTTTATATTATTGTGCAACCGTCACCACCGTACATCCCAGAACCTTTTTATTTTACAAACTGAAATTCCGTGCCCATTAAACAATTCTCTATACCCCACTCTTCTCCAACCCATGAAACCACCATTCTTCTTTTTGTCTGTATGATTTTGACTACTCTGGTTATCTCATATACATGGAATCATACAATATTTATTTTTTGTGTCTGTCTGGCATATTTCACTTAGTATAATGTTAAAGGTTCATCTTTGTTGCAGCAAGTGTCAGAATTTCATTTTCTTTTTTTTTTTGAAGACTCAGTGGTGCCAAAGAATTTCATTATTTTTGAAGGCTGACTATTCCATTGTATGTACAGACTACATTTTGTTTAGACATTCATCCATTGGTGGACACTTAGGTTGTTTCCATCTTTTGGCTACTGTGAATAATGTTGCCTTGAACATTGGTGTACAAATATCTGTTTGAGTCTCTGCTTTCAGTTCTTTTGGGTATATAGAAATTGAATTGCTGGAATATATGGTGATTCTATGTTTAATCTGAATAACCACCATATGCTTTACTTTTTTTTTGTTTTTGAGATAAGGTCTCACTTTGTTGCCCAGGCTGGAGTGCAGTGGTGCGATCTTGACTCACTGTGAAATGGGAGAGTTTCCTGACCTCCTTGTGGGACTTGTGACAGGGGTGTGCCTCAGCTGTCCCTTGCTCAAACCCCTTACAGGAGGGGGGGAGCATGCATATGGGCAGGTTCAGGAGCCAGGGAGAGTGCTTTTGGGCTCCAGCCCCAGGGTAGCATCTAGGGGTGTGCTACAATTAATGCTCTTTTAGCAGTTGCCATCCATCTACAGACGGCTAAGCATTCCACCAGCTCAGTGAGTGGAAAGTCAGGGTGACAGCCTTTTACACTGCTCTCTTGTTACCTGAGTCCTTGTCTGTCATCCAGGAAGAATAAGGTCACACACGGACTTGAAGGGTGGTAAATGCAGGGGTTTTATTGAGTGGTGGAGGGTGGTGCTCAGCAGGATGGATGGGGAGCTGAAAGGGGGATGGAGTGGGTAGATGATCTTCGTTGGGAATTTGGCCATCCTGAGATCGATCTCTTCTCCAACTGCCCCTAGCCAAACTCCTTTCAGTGTTGACATGCTCCTTCTCTTCTCCTCTGCCATGACATTCTGCTGCTCTTCTGTTCTTCTGCTCCTGGAGCCTAGGGCTTGGGGTTTCTATGGGAACAGGTTAAGGGGGCATGGTGGGCCCAAAGGCAACATTTGGGTGCAAAAACCGAAATGCTTGTTCCCATTTAGGACCTGCGGTTTCCGGCTTGAGGGTGGGGCCTTTCCTGGGGGAACTGCCCTCTTCTACCCTATATTTCTCTACCTCCTGTCCATATCAACTCTAACTCTGCCTCACAGGTTCAAGTGATTCTGGTGCCTCAGTCCCCCAGGTAGCTGGAATTTACAGGCATGCACCACCACACCTGGCTAATTTTTGTATTTTTAGTAGACACGGGGTTTTGCCACATTGGCCAGGCTGGTCTCTTACTCCTGGCCCCGTGTGATCCTCCCGCCTTGGCCTCCCAAAGTGCTGGGATTACAGGCTGAGTCACTGCACCCAGCCTATACATACATATTTGCACACTTATTTATTTTGGATAAATTTTCTAGAAGTGGAACTATTGGGTCAAAAGATGGGCATAATTTTGAAATATGATTATTTTCTTAAAAACGTTTATACTGATATTCCATTGTTGGAGAAAGCCCTGATAGTAGTGAATAGGAATGCCACCGCAACCTTTAAACTTATTCTAACTGGCATAGTGATTCTAGTTTAAAAAAAAAAGAATATGTACTGTGGTTTTTCCAACGAATGCAGTTTTTTTTCCTTAGACATTTTTTTGTATGGAGAATGTGTCAAATTTCGTTGTTTTGCAGGTCTGAATAAAGCTTGTATGTTGTGCTTAAGTTGCTCTTCTCTGATCTGTTTCCCTAGTGGCAGATACCTGGAATGTAAACAATCTGGGGTGTTCATTTATCTTCATAGAATTAACAAAAGACTTTTAATCTAGGAAGTGGCATAAAATGTCACAGTGGATATTGAACATTTATCCATAGGGGAAAATTTGGCAACCCAAATCTTTGAACCAGGAGCCTTTAATTGAATTCTATCAATTCACAGTGCCAGCGTTTCCAATCATGTTTTTAGAAATCTAGATTTTTTTTTTCTTTCTTTTGTGGTACTATTTTAGAAATAATCTGTTTTCATATTTCCTCTTTATTATAAAACCTAGCCTGCTCTAATCCTAAAGTATTGAGTAATTACTGCTAACATCCATAGTTTATCATGGCTTCTTGACTAGTATCTTTGGAATATTGGTTTCCTTGAAAACAGTTACAAGAGGCTGGGCGTGATGGCTGATGCCTGTAATCCCAGCACTTTGGGAGGCTAAGGTGGGCAGATCACTTGAGGCTGGGAGTTTGAAACCAGCCTGGGCAACATGGCAAGACTCTGCTTATACAAAAAATAAGAATTGGCCAGACATGGTGGCACATGTCTGTAGTCCCAGCTACTCGAAAGGCTGAGAGGCAGGAGGATCGCTGGAGCTTGGGAGGTTCAGGCTGCAATGAGCTATGTTCATCATGGTTCTCCAGGCAACAGAGCAAGACCCCCCATCTCTTAAAAAACGTAATTTCATGGCCGGGCATGGTGGCTCACGCCTGTAATCCAAGCACTTTGGAGGCCAAGGCGGGCGGATCACCTGAGGTCGGGAGTTCAAGACCAGCCTGACCAACTTGGTGAAACCCCGTCTTTAAAAAAAAATAATAATAATAAATTAATAAAAAAATAAAAAATAATTTCATGAGAGTTATTCAGGATTAAATGGGATAATCCATAGGAGGTGCTTAGAAGAGCTTTTGGCAAATAATCAGTCCCTGCTAAATATTAGCTGCCCAGCTGGGTATGGTGGTATACGCCTGTAATCCCAGCAGTTTGAGAGGCCAAGGTGGAAGGATTGCTTGAGCCCAGGAGTTTGAGACCAGTCTGCTGGAGACTGCCTTTACAAAAAGTTTTTTTAAAATTAGCTGGGCATGGTGGCATGCACCTGTAGTCATAGCTACTTGGGAGGCTGAGGTGGGAGGACCACTTGAGCCCAGGAGTTTGAAGCTGCAGTGAGGCATGATTATACCACTGCACTCGAGCTGCTTGTCTTCTTATTCAGGAACAGGGCTATTGCATTGTCTGGGGAATTTATTTTGACTCCTACCCCAAAAGTTTGATCTGGTTCCCTCAATCTTCATCATATGATCAGACTTAGGCACAGAGAATTTGTGACTTAACTGAGATCAGTATAACTCTTAAGAATGTAAGGCTGGGCCGGGCGCAGTGGCTCATGCCTGTAATCCTAGCACTTTGGGAGGCCAAGGCGGATGGATCACGGGGTCAAGAGATCGAGACCATCCTGGCCAATATGGTGAAACCCATCTCTACTAAAAATACAAAAATTAGCTGGGCACTGTGGCGTGTGCCTGTAGTGGCAGCTACTTGGGAGGGTGAGTCAGGAGAATCGCTTGAACCCGGACTGAGATCAAACCACTGCATTCCAGCCTGGGCGACGGAGCAAGACTCCATCTCAAAAAAAAAAAAAAAAAAAAGATTGTAAGGCTGGAACTCGAATCCATGTTGTCCACTTCAATTTTTAAAATTGTTATTATTTTTGCCCTGTTTCAAGAATTACACAGACCAACTCTAGTTTTAGTGAAACCTGTACATTCACTTCCATGTATTGTAACCAACTCCATCAGTCCTTACTCAACTATAGCAGTGAAACTTTAAGTGATTGAAAGAAGGTTTGTATATTTAAGATTTTCTTTCCTTGAAAATTTCAGATTTGAGGCTTAAGCAACTTCTTCCGGGGGAAGAGTGCCAGTGCAGCTGCTGTCGCAACTCAAGATCTTGATCCATATCCATAGATTGGAATATTAGTGGGCCAGCAATCCTCAGACACCTCACTTAGGACAGGTAAGTGAAAGAGATACTTAAGGATAAGCAAAGTAGATTGAGGGCTAACAGTCTTTCTTCCTGTTTGTAGTTAGATGCAAACATTTTATTGCCTTTACAAATATAACATTTGTCCTGGTAAAATCACTTGGAATCTTGGGTGAATAGGGTGAGACATTTTCTTAACTGTATAATGTGTGTCAAAATGTTTTATGATGGTAAAACTTAGAATAATTAAAATTGTTTTTCTTTTTGTCTATTTTCTAGATTGTATTTATGAGCTGGTATTGCAGTTATCTATTGCTGTGTAACAAAGTACCTCAAACTTAGTGGCTTAAAACAACAGTCATTTATTTTGTTCATATATTTGCAATTTGGGCAAGGCTTGCTTGGTAGGGATGCTTGCCTCTGTTAACATATAGCATGAGGTGGGGTGGCTGGAGGGTTAGAGTGACTCAGTGGCTGGAACTGGGATCATTTGAAGGTAGGCTTGCTCCCTCACATGTCTGGTGGTTAATGCTGGCTGTTGGCTGGAACCTCAGCCTGGGCTCTTGGTCAGAAGACCTTCATGGGACCTCTCCTTGTGGCTATTTGGCTTTCTCACAGCCTGGGTTCCAGAGAGAGAGCATCCCGAGAGAGGAAGACAAAGGAGCATGGCATATTTGACTTGGTTTTGGAAGTCACATGATGTTACTTTGCTCTGTTCTACTGGTTGATGTAGTTGTAAAGGTCCTCCCAGGTTTCAAGGAGGACATGGACATAGATCCCACCACTTGAAAGGAATAGTGTCAACATCACATTGTAAGAAGAGTGTATGGGTGGAATCTAATGTTGTAGCCATCTTTGGAAAATATCGGCCACAATTTGTATTACTTTTAAGATAAAGAATACAGATAACATGTAATATATGAAAAAGGAATATTTGCAGCATAATTATGGTGTATAAGTTCAGTAAGAATTTGGTGTGTTCTTGTCTAGTAGCGTATGTATTGGAATTAAGATGCCTAAACAGAAAAAAGTAAAATAGATTTAGAATTTTCTTTCTTCTTTCTTTCTTTTTTTGAGAAGGAGTAATTTCTGTTTGGTTTTTCTTTATCTCCGCTATTTCTTGGCTGATAATTTTTGTTTTCATATTTAGAGTGTTGAGTTTTTTACAATAGTTGGAATTCTGGTGCTTTTTCTGGATTCACTTGTATTATTTACTTTACAGCGTCTTCAAATAGCTGTTTATGCAGTCCCAGTATTACAGTTTAGTTAACTGGAAGATAACAGGAGATGTATTTACTCCATCTTACCAAGCAAGAAACCTTCCTAACATTTTAAACTTTTTGTATTGAAATCATTTTAGATTCACAGAAAGGTATAAAAAGAGGAAAATGAAGTCCTTTGTGCCCTTTACCCAGTTATATCTGCCCTTTACCAAGTTGTATAGCTGTAGTACAATACCAAAACCAGGAAATTAACATTAATACCAACTTTTTATTATGAAATATTTTAAATGTACAAGACATATGTTGTTAGAAATATGTTGAACATCTGTATATTCCCCACTGATATTTCAATATTTTTTCATATTTTCCCATACTTTATATATGTATTCTAATATGTATGTATTCTCTTTTATATAAACCACTTGAAAGTAAGTTACAGATGTCATGATAATTTACCTTTAAGTACTTCAGCATGCATCTTCTAAGAAAAAGGATATTATACTTTAATAAACATTTATTATTAAATGCAAACTATTTTTTCCCTGTAACCCCAAGACCCTGATCATACCTAAGAAAATTAACTATGAATGTTTTTGGACAAGAGTGTTAATGTTCCAGGGCTTTTGTTTTGAAGCATGTTATCTCCTATTCCTTTTTTTTTTTTTTTTTTTTTTTGAGACAGAACCTTGCTCTGTTGTCCAGGCTGGAGTTCAGAGCCATGATCTTGGCTCACTGCAACCTCCATCTCCCAGGCTCAAGTGATTCTTGTGCCTCAGCTTCCCGAGTAGCTGGGATTACAGATATACACCACCATACCTGGCTGATCTTTTTTAAAATTTTTTTTTTTGAAACAGAGTCTTGCTCTGTCGCCCAGGCTGGAGTGCAGTGGTGAGGTCTCGGCTCATTGCAGCCTCCACCTCCCAGGTTCAAGCGATTCTTCTGCCTCAACCTCCCAAGTAGCTGGGACTACAGGTGCGTGCTACCATGCCCGGCTAATTTTTGTATTTTTAGTAGAGACAGGGTTTCACCATATTTGCCAGGATAGTCTCGAACTCCTGACCTTGTGATCCACCCACCTTGGCTTCTCAAAGTGCTGGCTGGGATCACAGGCATGAGCCACTGCGCCTGGCCTCTTTTTTTTTGTATTTTTAATAGAGACAGGGTTTCGCCATGTTGGCCAGGCTGGTCTTAAACTCCTGGCCTCAAGTGATCTGCCTGCCTTGGCCTCACAAAGTGCTGGGATTACAGGCGTGAGCTACCACGCCCTGAAGGCTTATATTATGGTTCAAGGATGTAACCCTCCTGATAGTATACTCTTGGTGATTATTTTGAGAGTCTGGGGTCTCACCATGTGTGCAATTCAGAGCCCAGGGGACTCCCTGATTCTCTATTCTTGTCTCTCATTCTTTCCTCAGCTCAGTCTTCTCACAACTCCCTGAGCAAATACTCAGAACAGTCCCTCATTAGGAGACTGTAACTTTGTCAGACTAATTTAGGACTAGTATGTAACTTTCTTTTTAAGTATTAACCAGGAAAAAATTTGCACTTAAATTTGTGGTAGAGTTTCTGATATGGTGATATATAATGGTTGAATCAAGCTGTAAGCAATTGAAAACCTAACTATAAGGCTTACGTAAGTCTGA
Organism: Ateles fusciceps; assembly: GCA_036589455.1. Classification (NCBI taxonomy): domain Eukaryota; kingdom Metazoa; phylum Chordata; class Mammalia; order Primates; family Atelidae; genus Ateles; species Ateles fusciceps. The sequence goes on along the minus strand of JAZHEH010000228.1, from coordinate 6,006,908 downwards.
AGTCAGCAGTTGCTCATGTTGCTTTAATGGCTTAACATTGTTGAGGCCTATGAATTTGTGATTTACTTGGCCTTTCATGGTCTTAAGACAGCCATTGCAGCTCCAGCCTTCCACCTACATTCAAGGAAGAAGGAAAAAGACCAAGGAAAAAGCTTTCTTATTAGTGATTCCTGTAAGTCATTTCCAATGTCCCAAGGGCCAAAATTGAGCCATGTGGTTGGTTGCATCTAGCTGTTTTCATCTTTTGGCCTCTGTAATGAAAGGCAAGGAGGGAGTAGGGATTTGGGAATGGCCTTTTGAGTAGCCAGTTAACATCTGTCACAGTTACATGATTATATTCATTTTATATCAAAATTGTGTTCATTTGACTTCAATGTGATGTTCAGCACATAGGTGCTTTATTATTACGTAATATTTAACTGGGTATTGTGGAGAACAAAAGGACTAAAAATAGTAAAGATAATTTTAAATTTAGTTGTGAAGGTGAGCTTTTGATAAAGCAAAGTGAAACTTGGCTTGAACCTTGGAACCTTGGGCAAGTTATTAAATTTATAAGCCTCTATTTCCTCATCTGTAAAATGAAATTAATAATATTTGATTTTTAGGGTAATTGTGAAGTATGAAGGAGATAATTTATGTAACGTACCTAATACTATGCCTGTTACATTGGAAGTGCTACAATGGAAGATATTATTTTAATTGTTTGGTTTATGAACATGGGGTAGAGTGAGAGAGCATAGACTTTATGGTAGACAGATGATATTTGATTCCCAGTTTCACTACCTAGTTGTGTGTTTTTAGGCAAATCAATTAATCTCTCTAAGATAGTAATGTAGTGTGTAATCTCTGAGTCACTGAGGATTGTTAGAAAGATTAGGTGTTATATGTATAGTGCGGTACTTTATGGGCTCTCAGTAAAAGGCATCTGCTCCTGCTATTTTTAGTTATTTTTATGTTTTAGGATCCATATAACGGGGAATCAGTCATTTAATTTACTCTAGAAATTCATTTGTGATGAAGATATATTGTTGATTAGTATTTTTCTTCATCTGTTGAAGAAAAAATAGCTGCAGAAACTGGATTTGAATTATTTTTCACCATGATTAAAAAATTTTTGGCCAGGTGCAGTGGCTCACACCTGTAATGTAATCCTAGCACTTTGGGAGGCTGAGGCAGAGGGATCACTTGAGCCGAGGATTTTGATTCCAGCCTGGGCAAACATAGTGAGACTTTGTCATTACAAAAAAATTCTAAAAATTAGCTGCATGTGGTCCAAGATACTCACGAGGCTGAGGAGGAGGATTACTTGAGCCCAGGAGTTTGAGGCTGCAGTGAGCTCTGATTGCACTCCACTGCTCTCCATCCTGAGCGAGAGTGAGACCCTGTCTCAAAAACAGATTTAGTCTTACATATTTTGTTAGTGGTTTCCATTGTACATATGGATGTGCTCTGATGCTTTTGACATGAAACTTCCAGATCTGTACATCTTTGTTTTGTTTGTTTAAACCCAATTAGTCATTGTTGGTTCATGAGTACCATCCCCTGTTTTGTTTGTTCATTTTTGTAAGACTTAATTTTTTTTAGAACAGTTTCAGGTTTATGGCAAAATTGAGCAAAAGCAGAGAATTTCCATATATCTATTGCCCCCATAAACCCACAGCCTTTCTTACTATCAACATTCCTTACCAGAATAGTACACGGGAGATATGAGAAAAATCAAACCAATACAAACTCAATATAACACAGCACCTCTGCTCACCAATATGTGTGGGGATTTCTGTCTACTAGCAACCAGACAATTCTCTGGCAGACACCAGCTGGATATCCTACATTTTAACTCACTTCTGTCATGATTTACCTGGAGATAACATCAGGTCCCACAGGTTGAGGGCTCAGTCCCACAAGACTGTCCCCTACTTCAATTGCAAGCCCCAGGTTGTATCCTGTACTTCTGGCTGATTAACCATAAATTGGGGTTACCACAGCTCCCTCTTTTGGTTCAATTAATTTGCTAGACTGGCTCACAGAACTCAGGGAAACACTTCATTTACATTTATTGGGTTACTATAAACGATTCTCCTGTCTCAGCCTCCCAAGCAGCTGGGATTACAGGTGCCACCACGTCTGGCTAATTTTTGTATTTTTTGTAAAGACATGGTTTCTCCATGTTGACTAGGCTGGTCTCAAACTCCTGGTCTCAAGTGATCCACTGGCCTCGGCCTACCAAAGTGTTGCGATTACAGGTATGAGCCACCACACCTGGCCTGTTTGTTTATTTTTTAGAGACAGGCTCTTGTGTTGTCCATGCTGAAGTGCAGCGGTGTAGTCATAGTTCACGGTAAGCTCAAACTCTTAGCCTCAAGCAGTCCTCCTGGTTCAGCCTCCGGAGTTGTTGGAATTACAGATGTGAGCCACTGCATATGGCTAAGGCTTTTTTTTTCTGTCATGTTTTCAATCTACAGTTGGTTGAACCCATGGATATGGAGAGCCAACTGTATTTAATATGCTTAATATAAGTATGTACATATTTTTGAAATATGTTCATGTTGTTTTGTGTATATGTGTTTTTAATCTGTATAATGGTATTATGCTCTGAATCTCATTTATTCTTTTTGATCAAAAAAGGAATTATGCAAGCACATACTGTTTTGTAAATCTAGTTTACAACAACTAACACAAATAGTGCTGCTGTGAACATCCTTATGCATATATCCTATTGATGTGTGCAAAAGTTACTTTAGTATCTACCGAGAAAAGGAATTGCTGACTTGTGGCCCATACACGTAATTAATTTCACTAAATATTGCCAAGTTGTTTTCTAGAATGGCTACATAGGTTATGCTCCCACCAGTAGTGAATTAGGATTCCCATTTCCTTACATACTCACCAATATTTGGTCATATCCATCTGTTCAGCCTTGTCAATCGGATTGGAATACAGAAGTATATTATATTTCTGTGATTGAGAGTGAGATTGGGCATCTTTTCATTTACTTGTTACCATTTGGGTTCCCCTGCTTGGTGACTTAAAAAAAAAACCCCAAATAATATACATTTGTTGTAGATATTTTTGAAAATACAAATAGGCAAATACAAAAAGATCATCTGTAATACCCTAATCTAGAGATAATTGCTGTTAACATTGGCTGTATCTTTCTGGTTTTTAAACACACACACTCATAAACAAATATGTATTGTTTATTAATGGGATGATATACACAGTTTTCTCACATTTTTTCCTTTCACAATAATTTATAACCATTTTCCCATGTTGTTAGACATTTTAAAATATCACCATTTAATAGGTACATATTCCATTTTGTAGCTTTAAATTATTTACTCTTCTAGTGTGGGAAATTTAAGCTATTTTTGTTATTTTCCTCATTAACAATTTGGTAAACTGTTAATGAAACCTACATTTTTATGTGGCAAAGCTAGAGGGATTATGTTCCTGCTCCTTTTGTGAAACTGGGTTTTATAGCACACGCATTGCAGGCTGTCTTAGGCTATTCTCCGCTTGGATTCTAGGACAGCTGGTAATGCTTCGTTTTGTAAACAGACACATCTAGCCCTTGATGCTCTGGGGGTAGAGTTCAGAGTCTTCTCAGTTGGGCCTTTGTCATTCTTTCTTTTTCTACTTTGTTAAGGCCAGGTTAACACAGAGACAGAGCAGTAGTAGACTTGGTCTTAATGTTTTAAATATCAGTGTCCTCTCTAGACGGGGTGTAAAACTTCAACTATACTATATATATATGAATGTACTATATATATTGTGTGTGTGTGTGTGTGTGTGTGTGTGTGTGTGTGTGTGTGTGTGCTATGAATGTGTGTGTGTGTGAATATTTAATGACCAGAAAGATATAGCCAATGCAAATAACTTCGTTTTTGATTGTTAATAGATTATAAAAGTATGAATGCTCATGAAACAATTAAGGAAATACAGGAAGCCATTAAGAAAATTCCCATAATTCTTTTACCCAAAGATAACTGCTTAATTGCCATTTTGCCTTAAATCTTTTTAGATTTTTTTCTATGTGGTGTGCTTGAGCCAGCTGGCACTACCTAATAAGAGCCAATAATTAAGAAATTATGCAAGCCTAAATTGTTGGTAGCTTAATGTTAGCGATGATGGGATTAGCTACATCAGTGAATTTCACAAATTGTACAAAGCGGGGTTTCTTTTGCCCTGCCGAATTTGACCCCAAGCCAGCTTATCAGTACATCACTGTATATATATATTACATCGATATAAATAGATCTTCATTTGTAATAGCTTCATAGCAGTCCATTGTTTAGATCAGTGATGCTCAGTGTGGTCCTTGGACCAGAGATACCAGCATTGCTTGGGAATTTGTTAGAAGCGCAAATTCTTGGCCTCCACTTAGACCTGCTGAATCAGAAACCTGGTTTGGGGCCCAGGAATCTGTGTTTTGTTTTGTTTTGGTTTGTTTTTGAGATGGCATCTCACTCACTCTGTTGCCCAGTTTGGAGTGCGGTGGTGCCATCTTGGCTCGCTGTAATCTCTGTCTCCTGGGTTCAAGCGTTTTTCCTGCCTTGGGCTTCTGAGTAGCTGGGATTACAGGTGTGTGCCATCATGCCTGGCTAAGTTTTTGTATTTTTGGTAGAGGCAGGGTTTCACCATGTTGCCCAGGCTGGTGTTGAACTGCTGACCTCAAGTGATGTACCCACCTCAGCCTTCCAGAGTGCTGGGATTACAGGCATGAGCCACTGGGCCTGGCTGCAATCTATGGTTTTACAAACCCTGCAGGTGACTCTGATGCATGCTAAAGTTTGAGAACCACTGGCATAGATGTACCTTAAATTATCTGGTTGGTCTGATGATTCTGTATGAAATATCCTCAATATATGTTCATTTTAAGCTCTTTAGTTGCATATCGCAAAACTATTCTAAAAAGGCTGGTGGCTCACCACTGTCATCCCAGTACTTTGGGAGGCTGAGACAGGAATATCACTTGAGCCCTGGAGTTGAGACCAGTCTGGGCAACATAGCAAAGTCTCGTTTCTCCAAAACCAAAAACTAGACAGGCCTTGTTGTGTGCACCTGTAGTCCCAGCTGCTCTAGAGGCTGAGATGGGAAGATCCCTTGAGCCCAGGAGTATGAGGTTGCAATGAGTTATGATTGTGCCACTGCACTCCAGCTTGGGCAACAGAGTAAGACCTTGTTGCTTAAACACACACAACACCACCCACCCCTAGTAATTAAAATAAATAGATAGATGGATAGATGGGTAGATGGATGAATAGATGGGCAGGCTGGCCAGGTGTGGTAGCTCATGCCTGTAATCTCAGCACTTTGGAAGACTGAGGCAGGAGGATCACTTGAGCCCAAGAGTTTGAGGTTATAGTGAGCTATGGTTGTGCCCCTGCACCCCAGCTGGGTGACAGAATAAGTCCCTGTCTCTACAAAAAAATAAAAAATTCACCGGGCATGATGGCATGTGCCTATCTTATAAAAAATAAAAATAAAAAGACTATACTAGTTTTCATTCCTACCTGAAGTTGATGTTAACTCCAATTTAGGCTTATTTTCCATATATAGAAGAAACAGCTATGTTAAGGATTTTATTTCTCTGTCAGCTGTGTCTATATCCATCTAGCCATTCTAGAACTCAATTCACCTTCATTGTCTTCAACATTAACACATTTTAAGGTTATTTCCATTTTTAAAAAGAGGACAGTTGAGACCAGGAAAAACTATGCTTTGCGTGTAGAACACCTAATGTCATGTGTAGCTATACATATGAATACCTACTTTTAATCTCTGTTTGAATGATTAACCTGTGTTTCATTCCTCATCTCTCTGATGTTAATTCCTGAGAATTAACATCATTCTGAAATAACCCCTTTTAAATTTAATTTAATTTAAATTTTAATATTTTATTATTTTACAGACAGAGTCTTCCTCTGCCACCCAGGCTGGAGTGTGGTGGCGGCATCACGGCTTACTGCAGCCTTGACCTCCCGGGCACAAGCAGTCTTCCCACCTCAGCCTCCCAAGTAGCTAGGATTATAGGGACACACCACCTGCCAGGCTAATTTTTGTATTTTTTGTAGAGACAGGTTTTGCTATGTTGCCCAGGCTGGTCTCGAACTCCTGGGCTCAAGCAGTCTACCTACCTCTGCCTCCCAAAGTGCTTGGATTACAGGCATAAGCCACCATGCCCAGCCCACATCCCTTTAAAATGTATTAAGATTAATTGCAGCATTTATTAACAGTAGCCAAGATATGGAATCAACCTAAGTGTCCATCAACAGATGAATGGATAAAGAAATGTAGAGTGTGTGTGTATATACATCATGTGTAGCTATACTTATGAATACCTACATTTAATCCCTGTATCTATTACTGTATTAGAGACAAGGTCTAACTCTTAACCACAAATTAAGATTAAATGCAAAAAGAGTATTAACACCTACTTGTCTACGCTGGAATTACAGCCACATATCACACACACACACACACACACACACACACACACACACACACACACACACACTACATTCTCTCTCTCTCTCTCTCTCTCGCGCTCTCTCTCGCGCTCTCGCTCGCTCTCTCTCTCGCTCGCTCTCTCGCTCGCTCTCCTCGCTCACTCTCTCGCTCGCTCTCTCGCTCTCTCTCTCTCTCTCTCTCTCTCTCTCTCTCTCTCTCTCTCTCCGCTCTCTCTCTGTCTGTCTTCTCCCCCTCTCCCCACCTCAGAATACTATTCATACTATTCAACCTTAAAGGAGGAGATGCTTTTATTATTGTCTCAGAGACAAGGGCTCACTCTGTTGCCTAGGCTGGACTTAAAGCCACATGTAACACACACACACACACACACACACACACACACACACACACACACACACACACACATCTGACACTCTGAAACACTATTCAACCTTAAA